>OZ023262.1:67079658-67774658 GCA_964006375.1 Tillus elongatus
AAAATTTTGTTTTTATGATGAGAATCTAAATTCTGTGAAATATTTCGAAATAGTCCGGACCAAAGTATGTAAATTTCTCGACGAATTAAACCTTGAAATGCTACGAGATTGTTGGTATCAACTAGATGGTGAACCAGCTCACTGGACAAATGACGTTACCAGTGAACTGCCAGAGATGTTCCAAGATCGTTGGGTTTGGCCTCCAAAGTCGTCAGAACTTATCCCACTTGATTTTTATCTGCGGGGTAGAATAAAACACTTTGTTTACCTTACCCCAATTTATACTAAGGCAGAACTTTAAAACCTAGTTAAAGAAGCACCCCTGTCTTTAGAGGTCAGGGAGATACATGCAGCAACAGCAGACCACGTGCCGAAACAAATTATTGAATATTTTTGAGTTAGTGGAGGACGTTTCGAACAATTTAGTTGTCTTTCCTTTTGTTATGCTTATTTCTTGTTGTTTTATTTTAAAGTGTTGAAAATCGTTTAAGGGGTTACAAATAATTTAGTTATTGGTTTTTTTATTTCTGGTTGTTATCTTTCTTTATTTTAGAATAGTAATTTATTACTTTATTTAAGAATGCTAAGTTATTACTACCTGTATTATTTTATTTTAAAGTCGTATCATATTCAACAATCAAATAAGATAGAACTTTTTTGCATGAATTCAAATAAATACTTGTTTCTTGCCTGCTACTTGTATCATTCTGTTTTGTGCTAATGAGTCCAAAACCGCTAAAAATATGTATAACATCACATTATACTTTTAGATAGATAGATAGAGAGAGAGAGAGAGAACTGCTGCTTTGAAACATAGGTTATACAAAAAAGTTTCAGAATGTTCCGTGGAATCTAAAGATGTCATAGGAGCATCTATTAGAAAAATCAGAATTGGTATTTGGTAAGAGGATCTGGTAACACCGCATTTTAAAAAATATTTTTAAAATGAAGATCACGGCTTTATATGACCATAACCTTAATTCCAAATTCCTACCTTTTCTCGTTCTTTAGATATTTATAATAGGCCATCGAGTTTGGCGCAGCCTGTATACACTGTGTCTATAAAATACCGCATAAATTCAATAAAATTGAAAGGGAGCGTTATTAAGGAAAATTAAAAAAACAGGTCTATTTTTATTGTCAAAAACTAACTTTTTGATATAAAAATCTCACACATATCGGCATACCTCTTCAAAGGGTAGCTACCCCTTCGAACTTTTAAAACTGGATGGTCGGTAGTGTGATACATGTTTTTAAAGCTAATCCAATTCTCTATTCAGCAACATAATTTTTTCTGCACGACAAAATAAAGTAAGTAATAACATTTTTATTATCAGTAATACCTTACACAAGCGAAGCCTGTGAAAATGGGCCGATTTTAATTAAATCGGGTAAGTACCTTCCTTTTGCAAGTAGCTTGGATAAGTTGTCTGTGTGTGTTTCGTTTCTTAAGCTCGGCCTACTTCCGCAACTATGGCCAATCACCGACGCCGGGGGAGGGGGTGCAATTTTACCTCAATCCTGGAAACTTTGCCGAATCCCTGCCTTTCTGTAAAGAGGGTAGGGATATTTAACGTTCTGCGAAAGCACGTTCCCACCTCTTGTCTCAGGGGATGAAATTGTTTCTACCGCCCTGGGCAAGGCTGAACTTTTTGCTTCGTTGTTCGCCAGCAATTCTACTCTCAACCCACCTCCAAATGTTCAACCACCAACAGTCCCCAATGTCGCGCATAAAATGACGGATATCATTTTCAAAACTAAAAAGGTACGAAAGATGCTTTATTCTCTTAATACCAGGAAAGCCACTGGCCTTGACGAGATCCCAGCAATTGTTCTCAAAAAATGCGCACCAGAACTTGCTCCTGTCCTGACTCGTCTATTTCAGATATCTTACAATAAAGGCATATTCCCTAGTAACTGGAAAACTGCTAGAGTACAACCCATCCCCAAGAAAGGATCCAAAGCGCTTCCTAGCAACTACAGGCCTATTTCTCTCCTTTCAGTCGTCTCTAAAGTGATGGAAAATTATATAAACACCGAATTACTAACATTTCTTGAAAAACACAGTCTAATCCACGACAGGCAGTATGAATTCCGTCAGCGCAGATCGACTGCCGACCTCCTTTCTTTTGTCACCCATTCTTGGAACAAGTCTATGGAACTACACGGTGAATCCCAGATTGTCGCTCTAGACATATCCAAAGCATTCGACCAGGTCTGGCACGCAGCTCTGCTCAATAAACTTCCGGCCTATGGCCTACCACCAAAACTTTGTATCTGGACAGCAAATTTTCTCTCCAACAGGAGCATTTCTGTTGTTGTGGATGGCCATTCCTCTAAACTATATCCAATTAATGCAGGAGTTCCTCAAGGTTCAGCTTTAGCCCCTACTTTGTTTCTTCTCCACACCAATGACCTCCTCTCTAGCACATCCAACCCACTTCACAGTTACGCGGACGACAGCACCCTCCACTCAAATATACAATATTCTAAGCCTGTCTCTTTAGCCCAATTAGATGAGGATCGCAGGCTCATGGAGGGTTCTGTCTCCGTGCATCTCCAAAAAATTATTAGACTGGGGAAGTATAAATCTTGTACAATTCAACCCCACCAAATCTCAGTCTTGCTTTCTTTCTCATAAGAGATACACCAGCCCTAGACCCATCGCAATGTACAACCAAGTTATTCAAAGTAATGAGTCCTTTTCTCTTGTTGGCATTTCTGCGGATCGAAATCTTAATTGGCACCAACATGTCACATCAATTGCAGAAGCGGCTGCTAAGAAATTAGGTGTCCTCTTCCGGGCTCGCAAATACTTTTCACCAGCTAATCTATATACCTTATATACTTCACAAATAAGGCCAAACCAAGAATACTGCTCCCACATCTGGGGTGCAGCTGCCGCTTCTACACTCGCTATCCTGGACTCCATTCAAAAGAGAGCTATACGTCTGATCGGTGACTCGACCCTCACCCAAAGGCTGCCATCCCTTGCCCACCGACGTGCCGTTGGTGACCTCTCTCTATTTTATAGATATCTGCACGGGCAGTGCTCAGAGGAGCTTTCTTCCATAGTTCCTCCACCTGCTGCCTCCAACAGATCTACCAGGGGAACAGAGCGAATGCACCCTTTTACTGTCCAGGTCACCAGGCATAGAACTTCTTATTATGCCCGCTCTTTTGTCCCGAGGACTTCCAAGTTGTGGAATTCCTTGCCGGCACATGTTTTTCCTTCTCCTCCGAGCCTCCAAACCTTCCAGTCCAGAATTAACAAGTTGCCTCTTTCCTCCATGTCAACACCCACGGTACGATAGTATTTAGACTGTAAGCCCTCGTGGTGTGTTGTTGAAATTTAAAAAAAAAAAAATATCACATGGGACGGGACCGACGGCTTTACGACATGCAACTTGCTCAAATACAATGCCACAATCTCGGTTGATGTTAATGTTACAGTATGTAAAAGTGAAAGGAGAACCCAGGGATTGAACCCCGTACCCTTCGGTTCAAAGGCACACGTTCTTTCCACTGAACCACCGAGGCTCTTTGGATAAGTTCGTTAGCCAGAAAAGGCGACCCGCTTGTCAGGGGAAGTTTTGGATTTGCTTTATATATATATATATATATATATATATATATATATATATATATATATATATATATATATATATATATATATATATATATATATAAAGTCTGTAACTGATGTCGGATATGAACTTCAAAACCTCTAATTCGCGATCATTTAATGACATTTTCGTCGTTACCTCTCTATAAGTGAAATTTTCTTTATGAAAACTCGAAAAACAGAACAGTCTTTGCTAATCTTAGGGTAGAAGATTTTCAGTAAATTTTCGTTAAAAAAATTGAATAATACAACTTTTTGAAAACTTGCCCCCCTAATGTGCAAAAACCGCAACGAAACGAAGAGGGCTACTGACAGACATAGTCATGATTGCGTCCACAAGGCTATATCGCCTTCAAACTGTGATGTGGTATAATCCACGCGAGGCAACTCGATAAAATTTAAACCTAATACAAACAAAGGAAAAGTGAAAACAGCACAACTTTAATAATAGCAACTAAGCAAACAATCACCTGAAAATTACTTAAATATAATGTTTGCAGATTATGAACACAAATATTTGCAGCTACGCATATATAGGATTTTTCTTTCAGGGCACACACTCAGACAAACATTTAATCGGAACTGTGTACATTAGCTGATTGGTGCAACTTCTATTGGCGAGTCTTTATATTGATTTGTTGAAAGCTGTTTGCACAAGGGATGGCTGTAGTTCAAGCACACCGACTTTTATGTACACAAACAACAGTTAAATGTATGTTCTAGTATGATGCAAAACCGGTGAACAACTGTTCTTGTTTATTGTTGCCGATTTATCGCGTTAGGCACTGATAATGTTATAGCATCTCTCTAACAATAATAGTAAATAACGTATCTAGTGTGCATCATTACTACCTGATTTAATTCCAATTTAACGTCTGCAGTTTGTAGAACAAATGGGTCGACTAGTGGAGCTGCCTCTATTATCTTACTCATGCTACATTTATTACATGAATAGGATATCACCACAGATTTTACAACTCTCCTGTTATGTTAACCATAAGCAACACACTATAGTGAATATTCGTATACGAGTATGCATAATCGAAGGTTGTGTTCGAATTATATGATTTTTTTTAATTCCCTATTATTTTGGCTGCGGAATCAGTGTCCATTCGCCCAGTTTCGCCCCAACTGTGAGTGTAGGTGCAAAGTTCAGTTTTGCCAACCATTTTGTTGCCTACAAATTATTATAGATAATCTTTTGCACCCTTTCACCCCCTTCTCATTCCTTAATCTATTATTCTAAGAGTAAGTATATATATACCTATATATATATATATATATATATATATATATATATATATATATATATATATATATATATATATATATATATATATATATATAATGTATGTATGTATACACACACATGTATATATCAGTTGGCACTATTTTTCTGCTACACATTCTTTTAGTTTTTAGTGAATTTTCCTTAAAAAATTCACTAATGAGGAGATCCCGACTTTTGAATTTTGAAAACATTTCTTCAAATGAGCGCTAATTAGGCCCCCCAGAACACATATCCGGGGTCAGTTTCCATTTATATATATATATATATATATATATATATATATATATATATATATATATATATATATATATATATATATATATATATATATATCACACCGATAACTCAAAAAATAATAGGGCGATTTTGATTAATTTGGCGAATACCTTCCTTTTGCAAATGGCTTGGATAAGTTCGTTAGCAAGGAAAATCCGCCCAGGTTTTCCCGTGTTTTCTTTCGAAAAAAATTATATCTCCGTAATTAACAAAGTAAGGGCAACCAAATTTGGTACGCGGGTTTACATCCTTATAGGCAAGCTGCATACCAATTTAGCTCTGTAGGTCAAAAAACAAAAAAGTTATAGGCGTTTAAAGAAAAATAAATTGGAGTTTTCCACAAAACGTCAAAGTTGCGATTTAAACGTCAAAATTGGCAACATTTAGGCAAATAACTTGAATCTAATACGGGCTGTGGAAATAAAATGTCTCAAGAAGGATGTTTTACAAGCCCTGAAGTCTTAGTTTCAACCGTCATTGTCCTTCATTTTACTAGAATGTTTCCAGAAAATTAATTTCAAATAGACCCTTTCTCTGATGCTTTGGCAGTAGCCTTAGCTATAGAGTTTATCGTTTAATGGTATATAATTTTTGTAGAATTTTCGTAAAAAATCAATAAAGCTCAATATATCTGTTATTATACAAGATATGAAAAAAAGTTGTATATATTAATTATAGGGTGTCTTGAGCCACATCTTAAGAAATTATCACTACAATCACAGGGTGACCCATAAGTCGTTGGTGGTACAAAATTTCTTTTTTTTTTTTAGTCAAACACGCCTTATGTTATTACATTTTTGCATTTTCCATCGAAATATAATGCATGTTTGTAAGAAAAAAATTATGGACGCAGTAAGTGCGTTATGGTAGCGAATTTTGATCAAATGCTTCATGTTTGAATAGCTCAATTTGCTATTAACCTATATGGTTGGCCAAGAAAAGAGTTTTTTCGGGAACACTTAAGTTTATTTTCGGAAATTTTTGTACATTTTCAAACAATAAAGTTATTTTGATGAAACATGGCACATTGTTTTTACTATATAGGTTATACTGGTAACCAAATTTGATGCCTGCTTTCTTAAAAAAACACACATTGCTATTAAAAAATATTTTTATGAAAATTCACTACCATAACGCACTTGCTGCGTCCAGAGTTTGTTTTTTTTTGTTCATTTTTTTAATTTTCTTTCCTACTATTCTTTAATTTTTTTTTTGTGTATTTTAAGTTTATGGCTAACCTTTCCACAACGTTTGGGAAAGACAATGGACACATACCATGCTCTGCGGCCGATCAGAGCAACTTTAAAACGCACAGGTGGGCCTTAGGTAAAAGTAAGGTAATACATATAGGTTGGGAAACAATAGGTCAACTTAATCTACCTTTCATAAAAGGTTTGCATCAAATGTTTTTACATATATATTTAATGTCTAATGCTAAGGAGTAACGTCACATTGAAAGGCTTTTGAACACTAATATTCCTACGTAACTTATCTACAAATTGACTGATTTTGCTTTGCTTAAGTCTGCATTGTAACAAAACATGTTCCAGGTCCCCAATTTCGCCACAATCGCAAAAAGGATTTTCTTTAATACCTATTTTATAATGACTCGGAAACAATGCGTGGTTAAAGCGTAATGTACATATGGTTTTTGTGAACATTTTACTATTACAAGGTTTTCTTGGAGGTTCTTTTACAATACTCCCATAAGCACGGCCCTTGTTGCAATGCTGGTACGCCCCCTTCCAAAGTTCTCTGATTAAAGTTTTATATCTTTGAATCCCATCCCGGTGAGGTACAATGTATTGGGTGTTCTTTATACCTTACGCCGTTCTGGCCATATTATCTGCTGACTCATTACCACTTAATCCACTGCAACCTCTGACCCATGCAAAACAGATTTTTCTATTTGCTTGTTTTGCTTGTATATACCGTTTTACGATATCTACTATCAAATAATTTAGTTGCCTTGTGGTGACACTGAAATTTTCTATAGCCTGTAGAGAGCTTTTAGTATCACTAAGAATAATTACTTGTGTGTGTGTGTGTGTTTTCTTTCCTTAACGTTGGCCTATTTTCGCGGCTATGACCAATCACCGACGCCAGGGAGCAGTTTCACCTCACTATCCTGGAAAATTTGTCAAACTCCTTACTTTCTGTAAGGAGGGTAGGGATCTTTAACGTGCCCAACATGACATGGGCATGGGGTCGACGGCTTTACGCCCCCCAGACAACCCCCACCTCCGAAGGGCTGAACGAGCAGACATTCCACTTTCAAGTTTACTTTATATATGTGGTAATTTCTATAGCCGCTACAAAGATTTATTTTCACTCTCGCCTCACTATTTCTCTTCATTTCAACCAAACCTTCTTAAAAAACATAATTCTTTAGCACAGCCATTTTGACATTTTACATGACACATAGTTGGGATAATAATCACCCACAACCTCCCCTAACAGCTGTCAGGAGGCCCAGGTAACCGACAGTGGCGCCACGAGACAAGTGTTTCCAAACGTCAACAATAGACAGGAAGCTAGGTTGAATCCGTCCTCCAGCCGCCAGTGAAGATCGTAGTAATATCAATTAGCCCGTGAGCGGTAGTCACACCACAGCACAATAGTTTATTATGATGTGCCCATACAACACTTAACTTCGTCGTCGTCCAACAGCCAGTAAGCGTCGTAGGAAGACCCACTACCCCGCAACTTGCAGTCAACATGAACTCTTTAACTTCGTCATCGTCCAGCGTCTAGTAAGCGTCACAGGAAGATTGACAGGCTGCGACCCATAGTCAATACTCGCACCGCTTCCTCGTCATTTAGCGGTCACACAACCAACACAATTGGTTGATGGAACGTGGCAGCGACTGCCGTGATAACTTCTGTTTCACCGCCAGTCGGTGATCCGCTATAGAAATGTTACTATACAACCATCAAAATCGGGAATGGCGGCAACGTTGCGTCGTGGTACCGGGGATTTATTCAGCTACGTTCCACCTAGCGACAATCTGGAGAAACTGTAACAGCCACTATCGGGACTAATCACTACCTACCCTGTCTTGCGCTTGCCCTCTTTGTCTTAAAATTTATTTCACATAACAATATCTATCTTAGACTATGTTCCAAAACCATCTTTATCTCTAATTCCTTTTCTATAAATACTAGCGAGAATACAAGTCAACATTAATAATTCGATTTCTGATGCTTTATATTTGGATGTCTTGAGTGTTTAAATCTAAACGAATGCAAGCTTACTGAGAAAATATAATTATTTGTTAATCCAGAAATTACGCGCCTTTGATATTTGCAGTTTTTAATAAAAATTATATATCACGTAATATCGACTTTCACATAATTACCTCCAAAGTGCTGCAACTTGTATGCTAATTTACTTTTCTATACATGAAACTAATAATTTTGTGAAAATCTGGTGCGATAACTGCAAAAATAGCAATAAATTAATTTTTAGATATTTATCCTAACAGCGAAGGTAATAATGGCGTCGTAAATCGCCATCTATAAAATGGCGTATTTCAAAACGAACACTTTGAAGTTGCATTCAGTAAAATATGAAACTTGAAAGTAGTTACAGCTTGTCTTTGGTGGCGAATTTGAGAAGCTACAACTTTAAAGTTACTTTCGCTAAAAGCTACCAAGAGAGACTATGACTCAACATTGAAGAGTTACATCGCGGTAACGGCTACGACGTAATCTATTAAATGGGTGTTTATAGTTATCCTTGGCACTCTATGGTTTCGAAAAACCAGGTGCACAGGCCTATTTCTCTCCTTTCAGTCATCTCTAAAGTGAAGGAAAAGTATATAAACATCGAATTACTAAAATTTCTTGAAAAACACAGTCTAATCCACGACAGGCAGTATGGATTCCGTCAGCGCAGATCAACTGCCGGCCTCCTTTCCTTTGTCACCCATTCTTGGAACAAGTCTATGGAACTACACGGCGAATCCCAGATTGTCGCTCTAGATATATCCAAAGCATTTGACCAGGTCTGGCATGCAGCGCTGCTTAATAAACTACCGGCCTATGGCCTACCACCAAAACTCTGTACGTTGACAGCAAATTTCCGCTCCAACCGGAGCATTTCTGTTGTCGTGGATGGCCATTCCTCTAAACTGTATCCAATTAATGCAGGAGTTCCTCAAGGTTCAGCTTTAGCCCCTACTTTGCTTCTTCTCCACATCAATGACCTCCTCTCTAGCACATCCAACCCATTTCACATTTACGCGAACGACAGCACCCTCCACTCAAATATACAATATTCTAAGCATGTCTCTTTAGCCCAATTAGATGAGGATCGCAGACTCATGGAGGGTTCTATCTCCGTGGATCTCCAAAAAATATTAGACTGGGGAAGTAGAAATCTTGTACAATTCAACCCCACCAAATCACAGTCTTGCTTTCTTTCTCATAAGAGATACACCAGCCGTAGACCCATCACAATAAACAACCAAGTTATTCAAAGTAATGAGTCTTTTTCACTTGTTGGCATTTCTGTGGATCGAAATCTCAATTGGCACCAACATGTCACATCAATTGCAGAAGTGGCTGCTAAGAAATTAGGTTTCCTCTTCCGGGCTCGCAAATACTTTTCACCCGCTGATCTCTATACCTTATATACTTCACCGATAAGACCAAACCTCGAATACTGCTGCCGCTTCTACGCTCGCTATCCTCGATTCCATTCAGAAGAGAGCTATACGTCCCATCGGTGACCCTACCATCACCCAAAGGCTACCATCCCTTGCCCATCTGCACGAGCACTGCTCAGAGGAGCTTTCTTCCATAGCTCCTCCACCTGCTGCCCCCAATAGATCTACCAGGGGAACAGAGCGAATGCACCCTTTTACTGTCCAGGTCACCAGACATAGAACATCTTCTTATGCTCGCTCTTTTGTCCCGAGGACTTCCAAGTTGTGGAATTCCTTGCCGGCACATGTTTTTCCTTCTCCCCCGAATGTCCAAACCTTCAAGTCCAGAATTAACAAGTTGCCTCTTTCCTCCTTGTTGACACCCACGGTATGATAGCATTTAGGCTGTAAGCCCTCGTGGTGTGTTGTTGAAATAAAATAATAATAATAAAGCGCTTGTTTATTGTGAAAAATGCAATATATTTTTCCCGGAGTTTAGTTTTAGTGAGCACCAAATGATAAGCGGCACTTCAACATTATTAATATGGAGCTCTAATTTCGTTAGAGTGTTAAAATTATATTTTGTAACGTCACAATTCATATACGAATAACAATAGCATAATGTTCAATTGATGATAGCAGGGCAGTGACAACCATGTCACGGAACAGTATTTAATAAACCATTACACAAAATTCACAATATTATTCCACATGTGCGCTCAGCGAAACAACTCAACATGGATCCAGTTTTAATGCGGATGGCATATGTTTGTAAATTTCATATCCAATTATATGTTCAACTGTACAGATTAAAAATAATTTCGCGACATTCTACCGCAACAGCTGTCGACAGCATCATAATGATTAACTTTAAAGGCTGATTAATCATCAAATTTCATTGTCAGGGAACAGTACTGTCAACAACGTTGTAATTTATAAAAACTCTCAGCTAATTGGTTATAGTTGGGTATCAGTAAATTTTAATTAAGAAAATTCAGTAATAGAGAGGTAACGATGGTAAGGGTGAGATTTCGGAAAATTTATTCAAATGAGCGCCAATTAGGGCCTCTAGAACCCATATCCAAGGTCTGTTTGTATGTATGTGTATATATGTATGTATATATATATATATATATATATATATATATATATATATATATATATATATATATATATATATATATATATATATATATATATATATATATATATATATATATATATATATATATAATAATAATAATAATAATAAAATAGCCTTTATTCACACAGTAGATAATACAATACTCAAGTGCACAATTAAAAAGAACAAAAAAATACAACAATACAACGTAGTTTCCAAAAACACAGTTCCATGTACATAATTAAAAGAAAAATAATAAGAAACTGTGTGAATTGGGCAAATTCAGACGGATGTATAATCATCCCCTGCTCTCCCACTTACGCCCATATGCAAAACTGGTATTTAACAGCCAGCCCGGCAACCTGCTTAAACACCAGGCATAATCAGCAACAGTTTCTTTTTGAAGGAACGCACAGAACAGCTCTTAACACTCTCATCAAGACCATTGTACATAGCGTATATCTGATAGGTAAAAGACCGTTTAAACAGTGTTAGCCTGTACTTAGGTGGTGAAAATGAGCCCTTCGACCGTATGTTAATGCTATGAACATCAGTTCTGTGCGTTACCTTTCTATACAAGTATGTTGGGACTCTAGACACAATAATAGAATGGAAAAATGTTGCTGCTCTCAGAGTGAAACGATTACGCATATTAAGCCACTTCGCTTCATTTAGTTTATGCGAGATATGTTCGAATTTTCGAATACCATACGCGAACCTCAGACAGGAATTTTGCAGTCTCTGTATCCGATTATAATCGCAACCATCCAAGCATGGCGAATATAATTTCGAGCAATAGGCAAACTGCGAGATGACTAAGGTATTCCCAAGCATTAGCTTAACACCAGTCGGAAGATAAGTCCTTTCAGCAATATATTATGATTTATGGTGTCGAAGGCCTTGGAAAAATCCAACAGCACCAGTAGTGTCAGCATACCCTGGTCCGTGGCCCGCAAAATGTCGTCTGTAACCCTTAGCAGTGCAGTGGCACAGCTATGATTAGCCCGGAATCCAGACTGAAAGTCAGATAAGATGTTCTTATCACTCAAGTAAGTCCTAAGCTGCGAGTCCAGCACCCTTTCCAGCAACTTTGATAATATGGGCAATATACTGATTATCCGCAGTTGATTCAGCTCCGTAGGATTCTCCACCTTCGGCAACGGCAGCCCGATAGCACATTTCCAGATTTTTGGAAAATAGCCTTCCAGAATACACGAGTTGATTATGTGTGTTATGAAGCCAACTATATACCTGCTACAAAGCTTAATCATAGTAATGCTCAATCCATCACGTCCTGTTGCATTGGTCTTCATCGCATTTATGTGCCGGAGCACCGTCGGATCATCGACCAAACAAAACTGAAATCCTTCCCCACCACTAATCGCTCCGAAAAATGCCGACCCATTGATGCTGCTTCCCATAGGATCCTGACTTAAGCTATTGTTTATAAAGTGATCAGCGACTTTATGGGGATCCCTGAGAGCTTCAGGTAATGTTGTCTTTCTCTTGGTGCCTATATTTAGATGTTCTAGTTCTTTGTAAACAGTCTTTATATCCCCAGATTTAAATTTTTCGGATAGGTAGGCTTTCTTCTCCGTTTTGACTGTTACAGTTGCCGCATTCCGCAATCCCTTATAATCGTCCCAGGTCGCTTGACACGGATCTTTTCTAAACCTTGCCTTTGCTCTGTCTCTAAATTTCTTCAGTGGGCGGGTGTTATCTGAGATCCAAGGGTTGTAAGGCTTGGGTACTCTGTATGTTCTGATAGGTGCATGTTTGTCGTATAAATCGCACAGCGTATGATTAAAAATAGCGACTTTTTCATCTATATCTGTGATATAATACATACATTCCATATTTGATGCACGCAAATCCTCCACAAACCCATCCACATCAAACGCTCTAAAATCTCTTCTCGTAATGCAGATAGGCTCTAGCCTAGGCCTCCTGACATTCAGAATCGCATAGATGATGTCATGATCTGATATACTATAAGACATAACCCCAGCATCCATTATGATGGCTTCATTGGATGCCACAATGTGATCCAGCAAGGCATTACCTCGAGTAGGTTCCACTATCAGCTGACTCACACTGAGCTCGTCCAACCTCCGCCTATATGCTATTGTCTTTATGTCAGTTTCATTCAGCAAGTTTATATTTATGTCACCAAGTATAACCAACTTATTAGACACACCGAGGGTACTGCAAACAGTACCCTCCAGCTCGTCCAAGAAGTCGTTATGATTCATGTCGTGGTTCCGATACATAATGCACGCCAAGAATGTTTGAGAGTTTATGCTAAGTTTAACGCATAATTGCTCGACTCTGTCCGAGGTAGGTACAATTATATACTTTATTTCATTTCTCACGTAAATAGCTATTCCCGACCCCCGGCCACGATAGTCCCTTCGAACCAATGCGTAACCGCCCACCCTAAAATTCGCGCTGCTATCAGCAGTGCTTAGCCACGTTTCTGTCAGTCCAAAAATATCGAATGATTCCTGCAACACTACCTCACACACCTCCGCAAAGTGAGCCCTAAGTGATCGTACATTTAAGTGACCAACTTTTAGTGTCTTCATTCTTGAATGCTTATTCCCAATTCCTACAATACTATAACACTACACTAAGCCTATACACAAAACACAAACAGAAACTACAAACTAACAAGAAAGGAAAAAAGAAATAAATATATATATATATATATATATATATATATATATATATATATATATATATATATATATACGGGGTGACATTGAAAACAGTGCAATGCATAGTACCACGCGATAGAGGACATAAAAAAAACAACAAAAGTTCATGTACACTTACTTATGTCCAAATCCATTTTGTTTTCGAGATACAGTATAATTTCATTTTAACCAGGTTTTGAACTTTCTGTGATACATACATAATTTAATTTTGATTTGTCGCCGTAATGCTCATGATTTTTCTACAGAAGCCAAAGAAGATTTCGTGTTGAGCTGGCACTTACAAATTCATTATTCCCGAATAGCAAGGGAGTTTTTAAATAGAAAATTTGGAAAGAGGTGGATTGGTCGTGGTGGACTTATTTGCATATCCAACATGAAGTCCGGACCTCAATCCACTCGATTTTTCATTTTGGAGGTTTTTGAAGAATGAAGTTTATACATAAAAATAAATAATGAAGACCATTTATGGAACAGAATTATGGAAGCTGCTGATCGGTTTCGAAATAATCCATACGGCCATTTCAGAGATGTCATCAATCGATAATCAGAAGATTGTAAATGTGTGTTCAAGAAAGACGCTGCCAATTTGAACACCTTCTTTAAAGTTAGCCTTTATTCTTTGAATATTTTTATTATGTTTGTTATTATTTCTCTTTATTTCCAGTTGCTTATAATTCATAGTTATTGATTTCGATTGTTTTATTGTGTTTATTTGTGACTTGAGATAATATGAATCATTAATAATTATTAATATTTTTTACAGGGCCCTACTAATCTATTTAATCAACATAATGATAATGATCCCCTCTAATTCCGCCACTGGTTGCTTATAACGGTTAATATTTTTACACAATGTGGCAACCTGTTAGGGGATATTTTGTTATAATTTTAATTATATTATCTCTACTTAATTGGAAGAAAATTAAAAACAACAAAATTAAATAAAAATTTACAATGTTTCTCGAAAACATTTCGGACATAAATACGACAACAAATTAAAAAGAACTTAGAAAATCAAATTATCTATCGCAAAAAGTTGAAAAATTAATTTAAAAAAAAATAATTTTTTTTTACCTGTATCTTGAAAACACAAGGGTTTTGGACATAAGTGTACATGAACTATCTTTGTTTTTTTTTGTTTTTTTTTTGTTTTTGGATTTATTTTATCGCGTGGTACATGCATTGCACTTTTTTAATGTCACCTGTATATATGTATCCGTGCGATAGCTAAAAGATCCTCAACTGATGTGAACCGAACTTGGCACATATCTTCAAGACCGTGAAAGACTTCGTAAATCAGCCATAATGGACATTTTCCTCCCAAAAATACACAAACATATTTTTGAATACGCTATATTTTTGAAAGTAAAATGGGACTTTACATGTGGCTAGAAACGGTATAAATAAACCTCTGTCGTGAATTTCAAGTAATCTGGTTTAAAAATTGTGGAGTTTTTTCCAAATTAAAAATAAAATCTGGAAGACATGAATTGAAACGACTATGTGGTTAAAGTGCAATGTCCGACAACTACAGAGTAGTTAGCTGTCATGCGTAGATAAATACATACTACAGGCATAAATCATATACATCAACCATAACCAGACAATACAGATAATACGCATTAAACATAATATCCGAACTAACGATCGAGAAATCTAGGCCGAAAAACCCGAAAACCGTTTCAATCGTTTATCAACATTTAGGACGTTACAATGACAGACGACATGAAATTAAAAATTGCCAAGTGATTGTTTTCGTGCAGGGAATTCAATAAATTTTGCAAATACACTATATTTGTAGTTTGATGAACGGCACTAGCTAAAGTTTTAGACTGAACATGTAGCATATAGTGAAAAAATAAAGGTTTAACGATGGCAATAAAGAAATATTTGAGGAACTATCGTTTATATAAAGAAAATATGACGCTTTTTGCCAAACTATAATTTGGTAAGTTTCATATTGTAATATGATAAGATACAAAAGAATGAAATAAATATTGCAAACAAAATAGGCTCAGATCTAAATAAAAATGATCTTAAAACAGTTTATTCTTTTATCATTAAACTTTATTAGATTACCCATATCTACGCCACTGGTTGTCTGAACAGCTTGATAATACTGGGTTTTAAAAACACAAATTACAGGTATTCCGTATATCAAGTTTGGTGAAGATACTCGTAGCTGCAGCTGCAGCTGCAGAGTGATAACGAAAAGACAATCTTTTTTTTAATCTTCAACACCTTGTATCTCGCAAATTAGGCATGTTTATATAAACATATTTTCTCAAAATTATCTAAATGTTATGGCCCTATAATTTTTTAACGTACTTGTGAAACATATATATATATATATATATATATATATATATATATATATATATATATATATATATATATATATATATATATATATATATATATATATATATATACGAACGTCTGGGGTTAGGGGACACTAATATCCCTCGATTTAGCCCAACATGTATCCAATGAGTGAAGATTGGAACCTATGAATAAAATAACTTAGTTTATTAATCCCTATTATGATGCTAACATTGTTAGCCAAACAATCGTAAGGTCGAAAAACTGTATTGTGAAGAACTGAGTTCCCCAAATTACACTTACCCCCATGTATTTATTTTCAGGTTTTGCTACATTGTTGACAATTTTCCAAGTGGTGTCTTTCTCAGTTTTTCTTTGTCAGTATTATTGGTTTTGGTTTACCAGAGTTACCCATGTTTGTTGACTATTTATTTATCACAGCAGTCGAAAATTTAAAATGTAATTCTTATTAAAATTCCAAGTAAATACGCTAGTAATTTCGACTCTGATATATTTGACCCCCATTTACGGGAAAAAATACTCAGTAAGGTGCTAATTTTTTGGGTTATTTTGAGAGCTAAGGATCCAATAACATTTTTAAACTCATTTACAAATCGTTCACGCAGGTGCAGGTATTTTATTTTTCAAGTTGAAGGCAAGTGTAAATTCCTTAAAAAATTGTCATCAAGTTGTAAGCTATAGGAGTTAGAATTTGGATATCTTGAATTCTTACAGCCGAGTACACATTCTGACAATAATACTGAAAAACTCAAAGAGACACCACTTGGAAAAGGTTTCAACAAAACCGTCAACAACGTAACAAAATCTGAAAATAAAAGAGAAAAAAATCATATCTCGAAAACTACAAAGAATCGGATAACATACATGGAGTTTAGATCGATAGGTATTAGTGTCCCTTAACCCCCGGACTCTCGCTGGTACACCCTGTGTATATATATATATATATATATATATATATATATATATATATATATATATATATATATATATATATATATATATATATATATATTATAAAGTCTAAATTGATGAAGTCAATAATTCGAGCTCATTTAAAGATTTAAAAAAAAAATCTTAGTCGTTACCTCTCTATAAACGAAATTTGCTTTAGGAAAATTGGCTAAAAAACTAAAATGGCTACAGCGATTGTAATTAAAGTGAACCACTGGATCTCGCGTCAGCCGCTCCTAGATAGCCGGTTAAAATACTGAAGAATCAAACTACGCTGAATCATGTGTCGACTATAAACTAACACTCCGGTTCAATACCAAATGATTCAGAAAAATCATAAAGCATGAAAAAGCTTATTAAGCTAACAGTTGAAACGCGAAACCAATTACAATATTTCTAAAACCGTTCTATATTTAATTAAACCGAAACAACATCAAGCAGCTGACGGAAACAAAACACTAACGTCTGGAACGCATGAAATGTGCAACGATGCGCGGATGAAGAGAGGAGTGTCACGGTGATCGGAACGAAAATCTAATATGTAGGTGTAGACTGGTAGAAAACCTGAAGTGAGGGTTTATTTAAATTCACGATATTCCGTAATTTTATATATAATATGCCATGTTATATCCCAAGTGCCAGTTGCAGCTCTCTTCCGGGTTGTGGGAGGTTGATTGATGCACTTCTTGCCTCGATGCTGATGGCAGATAATTTGCTAAGAGTGTAAAAGTGCGTAACACCCACATATTTACAATGTATAATAATAATGGAATGTAAGCTTTATAGAGTTAATTGTCTAGACGAGGTGTTTCATTAAATATTATGTAGCTAAACAGCTAAACCTATGCGAGAGCCTGCAAGGTCAACGACATGGACAGAAGGATGTCTGCGATAAAGCTTGCAGGTAATATAAGCTGGAGTTTTTTTACATTGTATGTGCAATCAGAGTCGATTAAAATTAACCTTCTTTTGTTGACATCCCGTGAACCGTGTTGTTGAATTAAAAAATGCCTGGACGCAACAAGTGCGTGCTGATAGTGAATTTTCTACTACACATTTTGTCACGAAAATTATATATGCGCAAAGAAAAAATTATCTTTATTTGCAATATTTAATAGATTTTGTTTATCACCAAAAATATTTCGGTCTTGTACTCTGACCTCCAGTCGCAACCAAAATTTGTCTGAATAAATGCGCATAACTTTTTTTGCTCTTAACTTAGCACATAATATACTTTTTATAACATTAACCTGCCTATCAAATTTGGTTGCTAAAGCTTTGTTATTTTCGGAGATACAAAAGATTTCCGAAAGAAGACGCCAAAATCTGCGGGAAAACTGAAAGAAGGTACGTACCAAATTTCATCGAAATCAGCCAATTATTTTTCGAGTTGTCGATGTGAAATGGTGTAATATCAAAGTTTGTAAAAAAATTATAAAAGGTAGGTACAAATAAAATATGCATAAAACCAGCAGAAAATTCAAATAAAACATGTACATAAAACACAATTTATAACCATACATATAAATAAAAAGTCTGGACGCAGCAAGTGCGTTGTGGTAGTGAATTTTCACTAAAATGTTTTTAATGGCAAATATATATTTTTGTAATGAAACCAGGCATCAAGTTTGGTTACCAGTATAGTCTGTACAGTAGAAACAATGTACCATATTACATCAAAATAACTTTATTGCTTGAAAAAGTACAAAAACTGGCCCGATTTTCCTGACCAACGAACCTCTTCAAGCTATTTACGTACCTGCCAAGATATAATTTTGCATTACAATTCTCAAACAAAAAAACCGAACGAAAATTTAGAAGTGATATCTACATGATCCATGGTATGCTATTATGAATGTAAATATATCCAAAACTAAAGTCTGCATAAAAAACTTGAAGCAGAGGACACGCCGTTCACTTCTGCAATACAAATTACAGGCTGTTCGATTTGCAAAAATTGAGCTACGACAGTTTGAATTTTTTCAAATTGAGTCACTATTTGAGAGCGCCATGTATACGGCATCTCCATTTTTTCGACAGGCAATATAAACGAAAACCTCTCTGAACGCGTCAGTTACATGGGACTCCAGACTATTGGTAAAAACACCGTAGCATAATTTTTAATATCTGCTAAAAATTGCAAAACAATTGAAATAACTCAAAAACTGTGAATTTTTGAAGAAAATGTATATTTATAACATAATATTTTAGTAAAATGAAGGCCAATGACGGTTGAAAACTTAAGGTTTTGCAAAACACACTTCTTGCGACATTTTCTCTACACAACTCATATTAGTTTCAGTTATTTACCTAGAAGTTGCCAATTTTGACGTTTGACATCGCGGCTTTGGCATTTTAAGAAGAAGAACTATAAAATTTGCAAAGTTATTTTTCTTGCATTTCTGGACCCTTTTGCGCCAAAAACTGAATCTTTGTAATATACAATAAATTTTGTTATCCACATTATATATATATATATATATATATATATATATATATATATATATATATATATATATATATATATATATATATATATATATATATATATATATCCGTCTAACTCAAAAAAAAATTAACCGATTTCGATGAAACTCGGCAAATGCCTTTCTTTTATTAATGGCTTGGATGAGTTTGTTAGCCAGGAAAATCGGACAGGGTTTTCCGGGAAAATGTTGAGTTTTCTTTCGAAGTTACAAAGCTGTTTTGATGAAATTTAACGAATATGTTGCCTTGAAAGAGGCCTTACTACGCACCAAATTTCAACTCTAAGTTTATAGAAAATTGAGTTATTTAAACTTGGAATTTTCTGTCAAAAAAAAATTTTTTTTCTGGAATTACACAGTTATTTTAATGAAATATGGTCGATATCTTGTCTTAGGAAAGACCTTAATACATACCAAAATTAAACTTTCTAGGTTTATAGAAAATTTAGTTATTCAAATTTGAAGCATTTAATAAAAATTCACTACCATAATGCACTTGCTGCGTCCCGAACTTTTTTATATTTCAGCAACACACCACGAGGTGCTATCGGTGCGGCAAGGCCGCGGACGAGCCCTGAGGGAACAAAAAAAAACACACTACGAGGGCTTACAGTCTAAATATCGTACCGTGGGTGTCGAAAAGGAGGAAAGAGGCAACTTGCTAATTCTAAGGTTTGGGGGTTCGGAGGAGAAGGAAAAGCATGTGTTGTTTCTGTGCGTTTCTCTGGTCATTACTGGCACCCATTTTTTTATGGCTATAACTTTTTTTTAACTTAGAGATCTACATTTTTGTGTATAGTATACCTTTTATAACATAAACCTGCGTACCCAATTTGGTTTTATTTCTCGAGATACAAATATTTATGGAAAGAAAAAGAAAACCCAATATTTTCCAGGAAAAACTGCTCCCATTTTTCTGACTAACGAACTTATCCAAGCCATTTGCACCCACCAAACTTTAATCAAAATCGGCCCATTATTTTTTGAGTTATCGGTATATAAAACACATACACACAAATATATATATATATATATATATATATATATATATATATATATATATATATATATATATATATATATATATATATATATATATATATATATATAGTTGAGATCTCCTCATTAGTGAATTTTTTCTACGACAATTCACTCAATACAAAACATTTTTGTGTTCAACTTTCAACAATCTTTGACAAAAAATGCTCGTTATTGGTGTATTCTGACGCACAAATTAAATATGTTTCGCTTCAAAAAAAATTCATCACTCCATTTATTATAATATGAAGGTCACTTAAAAAAAAAGAACTGCAACACAATCACTCATCCTAGTTATATCGCTTAAAAAGTCAAATATTACTTATTTGTACAACAGGGAAGGTCCAATTAGTACAATGTGGACAACCCAATTTACCAAAAGCAATTTAATTATAAAAATTCATCCTCTGATGACCGTAGCGTTGTTAGCGAAGCAATTGTCAGATCTTAATTATGTTGTGTTGAATTGGGTTCTCCAAGTGTACGTATCAGTGCTCATCACAGGTTCCAATCTTCACTCAGAGGGCCCCATATTTTTACAATGAATAAAGCTTTCCACAATTTTAAGTGTTTGATTGGGAAGACGATTAATATTGAAGGCTTCAAGATATTTACAACTGTTGTATACTTGTACAGTTTTTTTCAAGTATCACACCCAATCTGATTTTATTATTGCTAGTACATGAAGAAAAAACCCTAAATCATTTACAGGAAGATAAGAAGGCTCTAATATAAAAGCAACTTAAATTAAAAATAAGGAGGATGTTCATTTCTACGAGACATGGCACAGTCGCCGTTGGGATATCATTCTGTGAACAAACCTCTTGTTCTAGGTGTGGTCTGGACATTGTTGTGACGAGAAATTGTGGGTTGTGGTCATCCACACGGGAAGTTGTCTCGTTTCTATTGCATTAGCTAGGGTTTCTCTAGGTGCCTGTCTCAGAGCACGTACATATTACAGATGACTGTATCGGTTATTTGTCAAGATGTGAGTCTGCTCGACTGCTCGTTGTGGAACATTAGCTCAGGTATCACGCACCAACAATCCGCTGAAAACAAAACAGTTTCGTACGTTGTAAAGGCATAAATGGAAATATGGGAATTTACAATTGTGTAATCTGTTGGAGATTAAATAAAGCTAGAACACACGCACATATCTAGGGCTCATATTAGAGAAATATTTCAGTCAGGATATAATATATACAATTATTAAGGAAAATCAGCTAACCCGTAATAAGTTTTGTCTTATTGATGTAGTTTGAGCCAGATACGGCCTATATTTACCTGGAATACATACTAAACCTGATGATGGGCAACTAAATTCTTGCTAATTCGCCTTAGAGAGATTATATTTGTGCAGAAATACGTCTGCTGCGATGTCTTTTAAAGTTTATATGTGAGTATTCGTGGCGAACTGTCTACAATTGGGAAACTTGTCAATTAAAGTTCGCGAGATCACGAGCAAAGCAATAAAAGAAGCAATTTATAAGGAGCAATGCCCATGGCAGTGTTGATAGAGAATGTCTTCAAAAGTGACATCTTTACACTACATTTCTGAAAGTCGAGCAACATATTGATTAAGACGAACTTGTTTATTAAAAATCGCAATAGGTGCAATAAGTGAAGCAATTTCTGAGAAGCAATATAGATCTTTGGACTAATAAAAACCAACCGACCATTAATTGTGCCCAAAGCATAAAAAACATTTAAAAGGTAAACGATTTTCGACAAACAACGAAGTCATAGGTTTCGTTAGGGAGCAGTTTGATGGCCAAGAGAAAGAAATCTTTTAAAAGGCTTCGATGTGATTATGTTAAATGAATGAATTTTTGTTACAAAAAACTAATACGTTTTGTACTACAGGCTAAGTACTTTTCAAGACGCCCTCGTAAATAAGTAACATATTTTTAATTTATGCAAATTTATGGAGTGGTTAGCGAATGCTTTCTGTTGTCAGGAACTTTAATATTTACTTCATACCAAACTTGCTCCAATGAAACGTTTACAAATGCTGTATTTTGATTTACGTTAATCCTACCTGAGTGCCTTAATTTCGTCACATTTCAAAATACGATAAGGTATGTTGCTGTTTAAGTGTGCCGATACGGTGGTTAGTAGTTGGAAAAGTTATAAACCCAATCATTATTTAGTTTTTAAAAACTTACCATACAAGTTTCAGTTTTATCTGGCACAGTCTAATTAGGATAGTTAGGATAAGACTTTGTAAACTAACTTACCATGCTGCTAGCACAGCAGTATCATGTTGAGAACATTTTTGGACTGTGGTCACCTACACGGGAAGTAGTCTCGTTCATATTGCATTAGCTGGAGCTGCAAGGTAAGTCACGTACAAGATGCAGACTAGTGTATCGACTATTTGTCAAGATAGATGCCTGCTTGGCCTCTTTGTTTTGCAACATTAGCATCTGTAGCATGCGCGGGTAATCCAAATGGAAAACTCTTTTTGAAAACACGTCCGAATGTTTATCTCTTGTTTTGTGAAAATAGGCTAGATATTTATTTCTTTAGTTATATAGCTGTCCCGCGAAGATGTGAATTTACACGGATATCTTCGTTATTTATGAAAGTATAACACCGCCTAAATAAAATGAAATTGCGCAGGATTATATACTTATTAACATGCTATTACAGAAACAAATTCTTCGTCATATTAATATTTTGTTTACGAAAAACGCAAAAAAAAAAAAAATTTTTTGTTAAATTCTACTAATATTTAAAGCAAAAAGATTCGTCGCTGTATAGATCCTCTTTCGGTATTTTAAGCAAGTTATCCCCTTAACCTTGAAGTATATTAAATGGAGGATCTTTTAACACTGCTGTTACTAAAATCTGAAGAGTAGATGAGGCCCGGCAATACAGCATGCAAGCTAAAACGAAACAGAAAAAACATGTCTGGGTTTATATTTACGGAGAGAAAAAAGTTTTTAGCGAATTTTGATTAAAAGAATTCGCTTTATCGATTAGATTTCATATCCTGTGCCAGTTTCAGATTCAGATATGTTTATATGTACGTACAGGTTTACTGGTTTATTCAAAAAGCAGCTGTGATTTGGGTGATAGCTCAGACCAGTTTTTTCAAGATAACATCGAGTTGTCCTTCAGAAAATTTTTGCGTCTGCGAAGATAGCACAGTTATTGTAACCAAAGTTGAGATACAGGTTTATATTGAAAAAAAAAGTAAACTATGATATGAAACTATACTAGATATCTAAGTTAAAAGAAAAGAAATGAAACATTTAGAGAACAAAAATGTGTGTATAACTGGGGATCACAGAAACGCACAAGACCAAAATATTTTCTATGGACAACAAAATCTATTGTCTATTACAGCCAAAGATTATATTTTCTTGCCGCAAAAAGGCGAAAAATTCCATGAAAATAGTTTTGCGTATAGCACATGCCAAAATTTAGATCTCTAAGATAAAATATATAAAAGTTACAAGGTTTTTAAAGAAAAAAAAATCGGTCGCTCTGAAGTTCAAATGTTTTTAATAGCAAATATGTGTGTTGTTTTAAGAAAGTAGGCATCGAATTTGGTTACCAGTGTAACCTATATAGTAGAAACAATGTGACATGTTTCATCAAAATAACTTTACTGCTTGAAAATGTACAAAAATTTACGAAAGTAAACTTAAAGTGTTCCCGAAAAAACTGGTTTCTTGGCCAACCTTATAGGTTAATAACAAATTGGGATATTCAAATTTGACGCATTTAATGAAAATTGGCTACCATAACGCACTTGCTGCGTCCTGAATTTCTTTTTTACAAACATGCATTATATTTCGATGTAAAATGCAAAAATGCAATAACAAGGCGTGTTCGATAAAAAAAAAAGAAAATTTGTATCACCAACGACTTATGGGCCATCCTGAGACTGTACAAATATTTTTTACGATGTAGCTCAAGACACCCTATAATTAATGTATACCATTTTTTTTTTCGTATCTTGTATAATAACGAATATATTGAGCTTTATTGATTTTTACGAAAATTCGACAAAAATTATATACCATATACAATTAACCCATAAACTCTATAGCCACAACTACTGCTAAAGCATTAGAGAAAGGGTCTATTTGAAATGAATTTTCTGGAAATATTTTAGTAAAACGAGGGACAATCACGCTTGAGACTAAGATTCAGGCTTTGTAAAACATTCTTCTTGAGACATTTTATTTTCATAGCTCGCATTAGTTTCAGGTTCTTTGCCTAAATGTTGCCAACTTTGACGTTTTAAATCGCGACTTTGACGTTTTGAGGAAAACAGCAATTTATTTTTCTTTAAATGCCTATAACTTTTTTGTCTTTTAAGCTATAGAGCTAAATTTTGGTAGGTAATTTACCTATAATGATATAAACATAAAAATACCAACTTTGGTTGTCCTTACTTTGTTACTTCCGGATAATTGTTTCGAAAGAAAACACAACATTTTCCGGAAAAACCGGGGTAGATTTTCCTGGCTAACGAAATTATCCAAGCCACTTGCAAAAGGAAGGGATTTACCAAATGTAATCAAAATCGGCCCATTATTTTTTGAGTTATCATACATATATATCGAAACTGACCCAAGATATGTGTTCTAGGGGGCCTAATTATCGCTCATTTGAAGAAATTTTTTCAAAATTCAAAAGTCGGGATTTCCTCATTATTGAATTTTTTTAAAAGAAAATTCACTAAAAATGCCTCTCTTCAGCCAACAAGTTTTTATTAAAACTACATCATTTTCTCAAAAAAATATTTTTTTAGCTATTATTTTAGTAATTTGAAGGATTTAAATAAAAATGCGCTACAATAACGCACTTGCTGCGTCCAGACTTTTTTACTTCATATAACTTTCCATTAATGACTTCTTGCTAGTTAGATTAGGAAACCCTGACGTAACATCTCAAGAACAACATTCCATTTGTAATTTCCTTGCAACTACTTTCCTTTCAGAGAAGTAGATTCCTCACCAAATAAGGGCCGCCACTGGATTATTCTCGACTCCCACACGAGTGTTATTACTATTATCATAGGTGTATTTCATTTCGCATCGCTATAAATCCCGTCTTATTACAAGTGAGGTGCTATTTAACGTCAGACCGTTCAAACTGTTATTTATTAACTTATTCGCTGTGCGTTTTGTAGCTTTCTTGTTGTAATGTATTATGTACGACTAGCTTAATAAATCTCTTCCCAATGACATAATTCCATTCAGGTAACTCCATACTCTGTACCGTGTATTATAAATTCATCTAATACTCATATATTTTGTGTATACAAGTGTCCGACTTGATCCACCTACCAAGAAACATAAATCTAAATATTGAAAATCTAATTTACAATGTAATCGCGACATAATCGTTTTGGATTGATTACTTTTATATGTTGTTTTCATCCAACTACAAGGGTCATCTCACTGTAGGCCCAGACAGACAACGCGTGGAGCGTCATTTCACGAGCCAGGCGTGCTACATGGCGCGTCACTCTTCCAGATTTCTGCCTTCTCAAGCGCATTGAAATAAAGCGGTTTCCGGCGCGAAGGAGACTACAAACTTCAAAACCAGAATTAGCCGCAAAGAGATCAGGGTCGAAAAAAAGTCCAGGTTGGTTGAACAAAGGATGGTTCTTATCACCACGCGAGGTGCCAATAAATCCATTGACGGTTTTACGACCCAATTTCTCTACCCAACAAATATTAATCAAATAGACTACTACCTCAGATAACGACACAAATAGACGCCCTACTATAAATAACACGACACCACCAAGCAGCATTTAGATATATCTCCGTTCTAAGGTTGAACACACAAACACATTAGAGAGGACTTCCAGTGAGACCCAGGGCAGATTGAGGCTCTGGAATCGAACTACAAAAATCCAACCTACCCTGCCCCACAGTCCCAAAGAATATGTAGATTGCGGCTTTGGGGTTCTTCCTCTTTTATATTTCTTTAAGCTCTCAAAAACGGCTAGACTACAGAAGCTGAAACGTTGAGTTTCAACAAATTCTGGATGTGGTTCCACCCTAGAAGCACACGCACACACATTCCTTAAAAAATCTCACTAGTGATGAGATCGCGCGAGAACTTTCGGGTTAACACGACTGACTTTTCAAAACAATTTTATTTTACTATTACAAAAATACACTAAGTTATAGTTACAAAGTACAAATAATAAAATACTGATATCAACATAAATGTGATATGAAATTACGTAGCACGAAATGACACACTAAACTGCGATGAGAAGTGAACGACGAGTCTTCGTGCTATGCTCTATATAATTATGGATGAGGCGTCGATTGTTCTTGGATGCATGTGTCTATCCCCGCATCAACTATTCCATTGTTTATTGATGTCTTAGTTGGATCAGCTCCGTCGTATATCCATGAGAATGCTACCTTTGCGGTTTTACTGTCTATTGTCTTACACTGTATCACTTCGTATTATAATATGCAATGGTATCGATGCTGGTATCTCGCGACTTTTGAATTTTGAAAAAAGTCTTCAAATGAGTGCAAACTAGGACCCCTAAAACCCATATCCGGAGTCAGTTTCAAAAAAAATAATGGGCCGATTTCGATCAAATTTGATGAGTACCTTCCTTTTGCAAATCGCTTGGATAGGTTCGTTAGCCAGAAGAATTAGCCCGGTTTTTCCCGGAAAATTTTGTGTTTTCTTTCGGAAATTTTTTTATCTTCAGAAATAACAAAGTTAGGGCAACCAAATTTGGTGCCCAGGTGTATACCACAGAAACTCTACTATATCAAAATTAGGCGCTGTAAGTTAAAAGAAAAAAACGTTATAGGTATTTAAAAAAAAATTGGGTGCCACTGATGACCGAAAACAACCACAAAAACAAAATATTTTGTATGGATAACAAAATCTATTGTATAATACAGACATAGGTTAAGTTTTTTTTTTTTTTTGGCTGGAAAAGGTCAAGAAATACCAGAAAAAATACTTTGAAAATGTTATAGTTTTTCCACTTAAAATGTCAAAGTCGCAATTTGAAACGTCAAAATTGGAAAAAACCTGAAACGAATACGGATTGTGTAAATAAAATGTCGTGGGAAGTGTGTTTTACAAACACTTAGGTTTCACCTTCGATCGTCATTGTCCTTCATTTTACTAAAATGTTTCCAGAAAATCCATTTCAAATAGCATCTTTCTCTGATGCTTTGGCGGTTTGATACTGATACTGGGGTGACCACAACTATTGGATTTGGAAAAGGTTTCTTTAAATGAGGTCAACTAGGACCCCTAGAACCCATATGAAGTGTAAGTTTCAGCATTTATCTGTTTACGTATATACAGGGTGACGCATTTCTCCGGTAAAGCTCAATATTGCCGTTGTTGCACAAGTTACTAGAAAAAATTGTATACGTTAATTACAGGGTGTCTTAAGCTACATCTTCTAAAATTATTTCGACAATCACACGATGGCCCATAAGTCGTTGGTGATACAAATTTTCTTTATTTTTTTTCGAACACCCCTTATATCATTGCATTTGTGCATTTTTCATCAATTTATAATGCATGTTTGCAAAAAAAATTTATAACGTTGATTGTTTTCGAGTTACTTCAATTGCTTCACATTTTTGTCACATATCAAAAATTATAGCAGAGTCCCATGAAAATGTGAAATAAGTCGAGGTGCCGTATAAATTGTTTTTGTGCATCCATAGTTGTTTGTTATATATTTGTGAAATTTTGCTAATTAATAATAAATGTTTAATAAGTTATTGTAAAAAAATGTTTGCAAATTTTCATGAAAATTATTTTTTTGAAAGTTCGGTCGAATAGCTTTTTGTGTGAATAATTATACCTTGGTAGATGGGTTAATAGATTGGCGAGGTTTGTGGGGCAGGCAAATCAGACCCGTTTTTTCCAGAACATTTTAAGTTAATTTTCGAAATTTTTTCATACTTTTTCAAACAATAAAGTTATTTTGATGAAATACGGTACATTGTTTCTACTAGACAGGTTGTACTGGTAACCACATTTTATGCTTGCTTTCATTAAAAAAATACATATTTGCTGTTAAAAGAATTTTTATGAAAATTCACTACCATAACGCACCTCCTGCGTCCAGACTTTTTCTTATGTTTGAAAGAAATAAATAAATTTGACACCCCCATGTAAAGATATCCCAAGATCCTAAAATGACATCACTTTTGCTGTGTTACTCCCGTTTATCATGGAAGAGACGATGCACTTTGTTGTTTTAAATTACACTTTTGCATTCCGCGTCGAAAGATGAATACAAAACATTACATTTTGATACTTTGGCCAAAAACATGATTTCCTTGAAATACAATTTTTTACGAATAAATTGTAAAATTGTAAATTTCCAAAAAATAATTCATTAAATTCAGGATTTTTACATTATTTTTTTCAACCTATAACACCAGAAATTACAGACTAGAGTAAATGTTTAAACTTCTGCCAATTAACAATACTCTAAACGGTCTTCAAATTCTCGCAATAATTTTTGTAGCAACTCGTCTGCCATTTGAAGCGATAAGTACCCTACAGGTGCCCCCAACTCATTTAAATTTGTAGTGCTTGCTTGTCGGCTTTATTTTTGAGCTAACCCCATGGAAAATCTTTCATATGTTTCAGGTCAAGAAAACGGGCTAGCCATTCGTTGCATCCATTTGTCCTGTCCACCGTCCAGGAAAAATTTGTTTCAAATATTCATTGATTGTTGTTGCCCTTACTTGGTGAAACTTGTCCATACTACATACATACTACTTCTCTGGCTTCACTGTTGGTTTTTGTAGGTGAAGGACGTAGCCAGCGCGTGAGCTAACTGGAGCAAGTGGCCCTTCGAATTCTGGAAGTTCTAGGATGTTCTTCAATGCTTCTGTGACTATAGTTTCGCAGCGAAACTATAGTCACAGAAGCATTGAAGAACATCCTAGAACTTCCAGAATTCGAAGGGCCACTTGCTGCAGTTAGCTCACGCGCTGGCTACGTCCTTCACCTACAAAAACCAACAGTGAAGCCAGAGAAGTAGTCTCCAAGTCTGTATGTTGTTTCAAATATTGTCGTACAATTCTGGATAAATGCACAGAGGCACCGTCTAGCTAAAATGATATGCGATCTACAGGAACTATTGGATTCTTTGTATGAGGATTGAGTCCGACAATAGCGGGTAAAATATTATTCCCCAGTAAATCCAAATGACTAGTCCAGTGACACTACCTTTAATAAAGAAAAGCCCAATCACGTTATTGTCTATCATCCCCGCCTGGACATTTAATTTCCCGCATACTGAGCACGCACTTGCCGCATCTAACAGAGCTTGTCTCTAGACTAATTTTGATACTTATGCCCTTTGACTTTTCCATTCGAACACAATGTTAAATATTAATTTAAATGAGTCAAGAAAAAAATGGTTTTTTAAATAGTAAATTAAGACCAGCATTAAATAGTACGTAGGTAAATAAACATTACTAAATATTTTTTTGAAAAGAAAACGATTCCATTATAATTACATTTCGTTGATTTTCAACTTGTCATCAGGCTTTGAGAAGATCAACAAACTCCGGTCTCATTTCAGAAGTCTTATAAAAGAAATTACCATTAATAAAACAAACTTTTTAAATATTTTAAAATGTAAAATAAAAGGGAATAAAATTAAAATTATTTTCAAGCTTTTATTGTGTGCTGTGTTTTTGTTTCTTAAACGCCGCTCTATTTACGCAACTATAGGCAATCACCGACGCCAGGGAGCAGTTTCACCACACTATCCTGGAAAGTTTGCCGAACCCCTGCCTTTCTGTAAGAAGAGTAGGAATCTTTAACCCAACATCGTATAGACGCGGGACCAACGGCTTTACTCCCCTCCGAAGGGCGGAACGTGTATACATTGAACTTGCTTAAATACAATGCTACAACCTCGATAGATGTTAATGTTACAGTATGTACTGAAAAAATGAAAGGAGAACCCTGAGATCGAACCCAGTACTCTTCGGTTTAAAGGCACACATTCTGACCACTGAAGCACCGACGCTCTATTTGCAAGCTGAAGTACCTAATACCGCAATGTATTTATAATAACAGTGAAGAAATCACCTACTGCATCCAAATTGTATTACCAAAATCAATCACTTGGTAGCCAGCTTTAAAAACAATACGCAGTTTTAATTTTACAGGAACAGGATAGTTTAATTTGCCAAATGACTTACGGTTAGGTCAGAATTACGTTGGTTCATGTTTAATGGTTGCTTAAGGTAGTGCTTCATTTAAATTCGCGCAACACTAAATTGAAGTTTATCTGTGTTGCTGCTGAGAGCAGTTACTAAATGTTTGGGTTAAAGATGCCACAGAGTTCGCAGTCATGACGTCTTCAAGGTTTATAGTCGGCTTAGGTGTTATAGCTGTTGTGTTTAATGTTTGTGTTACTGTCAATTTTACTGTAATTACAAAGGTAATGTTCCAACCATTAAGACGAGAAGGTAATAAGGTAACCAAAACTTTCTTAGTATATCGATGTCTTTAAAAGTATCGCAAATTCACCACTTCTTGTAAAGTCAAAAGTCGTATATTATACCAGACAGGACGAATAAGCGAGATTTTCCTCTTACGTATTTAGTTAAATATCTATGAAAGTCTTAATTTAATTTATATTTCTAAAGCAACCATTCAATAGACAAAGTACTTTTCTCACTCATAAAGATTTGAGCTTAGACCTGTGGAAGAGGTTGATCAAGTCACATATATAAAATGTTTGCTATTTATGGGGCGGTAGGATTTTTAGTAAGCAGGACATGGAAGAAAATATAACTCCTTAAATTTACACATGGAGAAAACAGACCAAGACAAAGTAAACCGATAGAAATACTAATAAAAGTGTCCTGGAAGAGGAGAAAAATTTGGCGGACACTTTCTAAGACATAATAACTTTCTGGTGACATTGTTTAAGGGACACATGCTTGAAACACTTTAAAGAGGTAGAGGTAGACCAACGGTAAAACTTCCGAAAAATCTGGCATAATTGATGACATCGGAAGCTACAATGACATGAAAAGCTTTTGAAGACAGAGAGTGATGCAGGCGACAAATCCTTCAAACTTGACCTAATGATGACCTATTGCATTTAGGAGTACCTTCAATTTAACATTATTTTTCTCGTACAGAAGTTAAAATCGATTATTTCTTAGTTGTGACGATGTGGAAATAAATGATTTGGGAGTGAATTTTTTTTTGTCTGTCGGTCTGTATGTCTGTCTGTTTGTATCCACAATAACCTTAAAACGAATTGAGATATCATCTTCAAATTTTGTATACAGTTAGCACTCGAGAAACGAACGGTTCGGTTTGTTTTGTGGGTAAAATCACCCCAGGGGATAGAGGTGAATGGGGGTGGGGGGGGTGGTGTGTTGATTTGGTGAAAATTGACATTTTTTCGTTAAAGCTCAAGTAATATAACGTTTTACAGTTTGTTTATTTGAAAACTTTCAATTTCATCAAACATCTGGTATTCTGTGCTGACATTAAATTAGGGGTTAAATGTGTGGAGGTGGAATATCGGTGACAGAAATTTCGATTTTTTTTTTGCTAAAACGGCGTAGAAAGTCTGAAAACATATGGAAAACTAATCTGGTATTCTGTGCTGAAATTAAATTAGGGGTTGAATGTGTGGGAGTGAAATATCTGTCACAGAAATTTCGAATATTTTTTTCTTGTTAAAACGACGTAGAAAGTCTCAAAACATATAGAAAACTTGAGTTTGTAACGAAAAATTTTTTGTCTGTCGTTCTGTCCGTCTGTACGTATGTCTATTAGTGGGCGCATTAACTTTCGAACGAATGGAGATATCATCTTCAAATTTTAAATACAGTTAGCACCCGACAAATGCTTCGAGGTGTTTTTTGGGGTAGTGATAAATGAGTGGTGATGTAGTGAAAATTCACATTTTTTCGTTAAAACTCGAGTAATATAACGTTTCATAAGTTTACGGGTACATGAATATGAATATTTTCTTTGTGGTTAAGTCATGGACCCTAAATTCATTTCATGAGAATGTCTTTCTGCGGAGAGTAGATTATCACAGCTATATGGAAGTTATTCACTTTGCAGCACTATTTTTTTCGTAATTTCTTAAAAAGGTCGAAAATTACCTATTTAAGTTTTTCATATAGATAAAATCGATGTGCTTGCAAATATTTCTTTAGCTTGGGACAGAGGCAATAGTCCAATGGAGCTAGGTCAGTATTGTAAGGAGGTGTCGTAACTCAGCAAACCAGCAGCTGGTGATTTTTTCTGAACTCTGTTAAACTTTGTAAACTTGTTGCGCGCAGCAAAGTTTTTGCGCAAAAATTGAGTATCTCTTTTGACGAATAGCAACTCTTTAGTTGTTTTTTGTAGACACTTGCGGTTACTGTACACCCTTTCTTCATATGCTTAAGTCTTCGCTTTTTGGGTGGTGCCTATCCTTTATATGACAACCGCATTGACTCTTGATTTGTGTCACACACACATTTCATCGTCCGTTACAACTTTAGAAGAAATAGTCTTGGTCGCAAGTTACAGCTGTCAAGTTTTCTTTGCAAATTTGTTGCTTGTATTACTTTTATTCGGGAGTAGGAATTCTCGGAGTCTACCAGGCTAACAATTTATTCATCCCCGAGTCGTGTTGCAAAATCGTCAACACGGATGCTGACAATTTTAATCATCCTTGAATCTTCATGCAAAATCGTCAACACGAATGCTTCGCCGATTCGTATTTCATCGAAATTCTGGTTCGTCGATCGTGTAACACCACTTGTTCCACTTTCTTGATGTTGTCTTCGTTCTTTGCCTTCACAGGTCGCCCACTTTTAGGGTCATCTTGAATGGATGTTCTCCCCATTTAAACTGCTTTTACCAGAACAATATTACAAAATATGATAGACAATTTTCACCATATACATATGTTCGTGACTAAATATTTACGAATTGTCTTCCTTTGTAAAAACTTTATAACACTGCTCTAGTTATATTCACAAATTTTCTCGCGTTTACTGCTTTACAAAGCCACAAAAATGAATTGGTTTACAAATAACTTGACAGATACCTTTTAAAAATTAAATAATCATCATTCATTGGCTATAATCGAAATTCTGGTTCGTCGATCGTGTAACACCACTTGTTCCACTTTCTTGATGTTGTCTTCGGTCTTTGCCTTCACAGGTCGTTCACTTTTAGGGTCATCTTGAATGGATGTTCTCCCCATTTGAACTGCTTTGGCCAGAACAATATTTCAAAATATGATAGGCAATTTTCACCATATACAGCAGTCATACGTTCGTGAATAATTATTAACGAATTGTCTTCTTTTGTGAAAACTGTATAACACTTCTTTGCTTTAGTTATATTCACTAATTTTCTCGCGTTTACAGCTTTACAAAACCACAAAAATGAATTGGTTTACAAATAACTTGACAGATACCCGTTAAAAAATAATCATCATCATGGCAGCTTATTTATTTCGTGATGAGGTAAATTTGATCTTAATCTCCCCTTGTATATGCGAATAGCAAAATATATAAGTCAAATACATACAGAAATGTATAAAATTACGTTTCTTGGAGCTCATATTTTTTAGCAACATAATACGCAATATATTTAGAACTTTTTGTCTCCCTCAATGCAAAAGCGTAAACAAGTAAAACTTATTGTTCTCGTTCCCTTATTATAACATTAATGTTTTGTTTTGGTTGTTGTTTAAGAATGCTTGAACAGGGTGTAATTATGTAGTAAAAACTACTAATTATAACCACCCTCTGGCATTAACGCACAACAAAAGACGGATCCTGACAGCACTTGATTTCGGCAATTAAGAAACAAATCTCTTTAGCCGATGTGGAAGGTTTTGTTCATCAAGATTAGGCGCTATCAGGAACAACGTACAAGATCATCAATCATCGAACGCCAGGTTTTGTTTAGATTGCGGCGTAGTCAACTACAAGATCGTTGGGACAGAGCGCTTGGTTGCCGATCTTAAGAAAATTTCTTGCTTTGTCAGAAATCAAACTAACTTATAATCGATATACAGGTGTGTTTAAACATGTAGGCGTTCTCTTGTATTCAGGTAAACCACGTAAAAATAGCAGTTTCTATCTACAAGGCTTCTGTGTAGATAGATATATTTTCCACTGAAGTCCCACAGTAAAAACACGTTTTTGATTGATAATTTTTGTAGCACACTGTGCAATTTAATAAAAGTCTGGACGTAGCAGGTGCGTTATGGTGGCGAATTTCCGTTAAAATGTTTTTAATGGCAAATATGTCTTGTTTTTAAAAGGACATTTGGTTGGGAGTATAACCCATATAGTACTAACCATATTTCATTAAAATAGCTTTGTTGTTTAAAAAATTACAAACATTTTCCTAAAATAAACTTAAAAAGTTCCAGAAAAAACTGGTCAGATTTTCCTAGCCAACGAATCTTTAAGCTATTTACACACCTGCCAAGATATAATTATTCACAAACAGCTTTAGAACAAAAGATGAAAAAAATATAAGAAAATTTGCAAAAATTCCTTTTACAAAAAATCACCATTTTTTTTAAACAGATATTGCCTTCAGTAATGTTACACTATATTATATTTTTCACAAAAATTCGACAACTTTTTTACATATAAATTACTAACCATTAATAATAATTACCAACATATCACAAAAATCTTACAAAATAATTTCTACAGAAACACTAAAAACGTTTCTGCGAAAACTTTTGAAATTCAGCCATTATTTGAGAGTGCCTGTATACGGCAGCTGGAGTTTTCCGACGAGTAATACAAACAAAAAGCTTTGTGAATGCGTAATTTCTATGGGGTGCCGCTATATATTGATAAAAACGCCGTATTACAATTTGTGCTGTGTTTGAAATATGTGCCAAAAACGTGAAAAGTTGCAAAACAATTGAAATAACTCAAAAACGATGAACAATATCAATTTTATTTCTTAGAAACATGCATTATAATTCGATCGAAAACACAAAAATGCAATAAGATAAGGCGGTCTTCTATTAAAAAAAGAAAGTGTGTATCACCAACGACTTATGGGGCACCTGTGATCGCAGAAATAGGTTTATCAGATGCAGCTCGAGATAGCTTATAATTAACGTATATACTTTTTTCTCATATCTTGTATAATAACGGACATATGGAGCTTTACCGTAGAACTGCGTCACCCTGTATATGTGTAAACAGACAAAAACTTAAACTGACCTGACCCCGTATATGGGTTTTAGGGGTTCTAGTTCGCGCTCATTTGAAGAAATCTTTTTAAAATTCATAAGTCACGGTCCTCTCAATAACAAATTTTTACTACGGAAATTTGCTAAAATATAGACTATTAAACCATAAACTCTATAGCTGAAACTACTGCCGAAGCATCAGAAAGAGGGTCTATTTAAAATGGATTTTCCGAAAATATTTTAGTAAAATGAGGGACAATGATAATAGAAGCTGAAGCTTAAGGCTTTGTAAAACACACTTAGTACGATATATCTTCCACTCAATCCGTATTTGTTTCAAATTCGTTGTCTGAAAATTGCAAATTTTGACGTTTCAAATCGCGACGTTTTAAGAAAAAAATGATAAAAATTTCAAAATATTTTTTCTGCTACTTCTTGACCTTTTTGCGTCAAGAAAACTTAACGGTTGTATGTAATATTCAATTGGTTTTGTTAGTATACAGATCGCCCCATTAGCGAATTGTTCGTTTTGCGAAAAATTCGCTAAAAAAGTGTATGACTTACAGGAATATAAAATAAGTTCGAAATATTCGTGTTTGAATACCCTTGATTTTCCATTTCGATTGACCTAACAGAAAATCGCGACTTAAATGGTCGACAGTTATTAATAAGAATGTTTGTTGTCATTTCCATGACTGGCTATTAAAAATCTTATATAATTTTCACTAAATTTTATCAAAAATCCTATTAACTATACAAATAATGCAGACAGATATAGAGAATGCTACTATAGTTCGATGGGGAATTTAATTTTGCTTCAGAATATGAAAATTGAAATAGGAAAAAATCAAGTTTAAATGGTCTGAAGTTGCACTAAAAGAAAATTAAATTTTGGACAACCTGTAGATAATGTTCCAATTTTAGAAGCTGCACTACATCAACATTTTTTTCTATCTATAACCATAATTTTAGCGCTTTTGCTTTAAAAATGTCGGTGCTGCATAATTTTTAGTATCATGAAGCAAATCCAAAAATTTCGTCGAAAAAACGGCTGAACTTAGGTATGGGGAATGCTAGTGAAAGTCCCTCTAAAATAACGTTGATAATTCAAAAGTGCAAATAAAATACTATTCCATTTGAAATAAGAAAGTTGATGTCTACTCTGGTATTTCCGCAAGTGCCGCCATCGCGAAAATATTTTCATTGGATTAGGCCGTTAACTGCACGCTGAAGACTGTATACTACAAACCAAAATTCAAATCTCTAAGTTAAAAGAAAAAAGTTATAGACTGAAAAATATAAACAAACTGTTTGGTGGCACTGAAGGTCACAGGAGGGCACGAGGCCAAAATATTTGTGTGTGAACACAATCTATTAAATATTAGAGACAAATGTTTTAGTTCTAGGAATCCCTGTTCGCGCTAATTTGATAATTTTTTCAAGTAGCGACCTCCTCATTGGTGAATTTTTTTCTACGAAAATTTACTAAAATCGCAGTTCAACCTGATTACCAGAGATGGACTAGTCCCAACATACGTGACATCGTGTTTTAATACTAGTATTGGATAGCTTAGGTGTTTTAACGGGAAAAAAATACCCTAACCAATTTCAATAAAATAAACCGATTAAAGATTTAATTTTTATTAAATTACAGAAATTATTTCAAAATTACACTATTAATAATGCTGCAAATTGAATCGTAACTTCCACATAACTGTGATGATCTACTCCCCGCAGAAAGACCTTCTCATCAAACGAATTTAGGATCCAGGACTTGACAACAAAGTATTCCCGTACCCATAAACGTTATATTACTCACGTTTTAACGAAAAATTACAATTTTAACCAAATTACCCCCTGCAGCGATCTTACCCAAAAACAATTCGTAGCGTTCCTTTATCGGGTGCTAACTGGATACCAAATTTGAAAAATATATCTCAATTCGTTCGAAACTTATTGCGCCTACTAACAGACAGGCTTACCGGCCGACAGACCGACCGACAAAACGACAGACAAAAAAAATCGTTCCAGAATCAAGTTTTTATACGCTTTAAGACTTTTTACGCCGCTTTAGCAAAACAAAATTTGAACATTTTTGTCACCGATAGTCCACCCCCATTCAACCCCTAATTTAGTTTCAGTGCGAATACTAGATGTTTGATGAAATTGAAAGTTTTCTAATAAACACACCGTAAAATGTTATAGTACTCGAGTAACGAAAAACGTTCAATGTTCACCTTACGCCCACGCTCCCTGGAGCGATTTTACCCAAAAGCAATCCGAACTGTTCGTTTGCGAGTACTAAGTGTATACCAAAGACGATATCTGAATTCGTTCTAAAGTTATCGTGGCTACAAACAGACAGACATACAGACCGACTGACAAAAATTTCGTTCCCAAATCATGTTTCAATATGTTTTGACACACGGCGATTAAGCGAAAATTTTTTTTGAAATATTGACGATGTGGAAGTAATAAATTACCTTCAGACATTGAAATTTACCTCCATAAAGGGTAATAGTGCTGCAAATTTATTCATAACTTCCACATAGCTGTGATAATTTATTCTCTCCAGAAAGACATTCTCATGGAATTAATTTAGGGCCCATGACTTGACCACAAAGAAAATATTTGTATTCATGTACCCAAAAACTTTTGAAACGTTATGTTAGTCGAGTTTTATTGAAAAAACGTCAATTTTCACCAAATCACCCCTTATTTATTTATTTCCTCCTGAAGCAATCTTACCCAGAAACAATTCGAAGTGTTCCTTTGCTAACTGGATATCAAATTTTAAGATACTATCTCGATAAGTTCAAAAGTTGTTGCGCCTATTAACAGACAGACCGACAGACAAAAAAAGTTCGTTCGAGAATCAAGTTGTCTATATGTTTTGAGACTTTATACGCAGTTTTAGCAACAACAAAAAATGTATTTTAGTCAACAATATTCCACCCCCACACAATACCAGAAGTTTGATTAAATTAAAAGTTTTCTAATAAAAAAACCCTAAAACGTTATATTACTCGAGTTTTAACGAAAAAACGTTAATTTTCACCAAATCACCCCCCATTCGTACCTACCCGCTAAAGAGATTTTACCCAAAAATAATTCGAGCCGTTCGTTTATCGTGTGCTAACTGTATACCAATTTTGAAGACGATATTTTGATTCGCTCTTATTTTGTCGTGGCTACAAACAGACAGGCATACAGACCGACAGACAAAAAAATGCTCGGTCCCAAATCATGTTTTCTATATATTTTGATACTTTTTACGATGTTTAAGCGATTTTTTTTTTTGAAATTTCTGTCGCCGATGCGATACTTCCACACGTTGTGACGATGTGAAAGTAAAATTAATTTTAAATGCCTTAAACCAAAAAAATTAATAACAAGCATCGACATAAGCTTCGTGAACGCTAGCACGGTCTCAAGAATAACGAGTTTATTTATTCGCAGAAAAATTCATTCCCTCGAGTAAGTTCTCTTTGGTTTTATATTATAATGCTACAATCATTGCGAGTCGTTAGCATCAATTCGCATGAGTTAATATTTGAGAAGAAGTGATAGGGATTGATTTTAAAGATTAATTTATCACCTTCGCGATTAAACAGCATTCTTTATTTAGGATTTCTTCTAGACTATGTGCCACTAGAAACAAAACTCATAGGTGGTTTTGGTATAATGCTCTGCTTTGCCCTGCTGTGAGAAGGTACTTAAATATTTAAACCAAAAAATAGGTCAAAAGTTGCTAGTCATTTGGCCTGCTCGATCACCTGACTTAAATCCATAGGATTTTGATTTTGGATGCTATCTTAAAATTACGTTAAGTTAACTGCAGCAAAAACCCGAGAAGAAAATATCAAGGTCCTTTGATAGGATGTTGTATAGTATATGGCTAAAAGAAGCATGTTTTTTCTAGTGCCTGCCTGATTCTAATGCGTGTAAAGAGTCTTTAACTTTTTTTTTTGGTGGAGTAACTGTTATAAGAGAGCCACCGACATGTTCATCTTCTCTAAAAATCTAAATTCCTGATGCCATGCTTACATACTTTACTAGATGACAGTTTTCCCCAGTTTTTTCCCTTCGGCCTCGTCCGCGAATTTGTCGCCCCGATAGCACTGAAGCCTTTGGCTTATTGTGCATTTGCTTAGTCTTTTTACTCCACCCATTCCAAAATCACTGTGCCTTGAACTAGTCTGCACAGCGATTGGTAGAGTGAAGTTTTATATTGCTCTGTCTCCGGTCTAGACTGACCGTAGATCAGTTGTCTTTTGCGGTCCAGAGCTTTACACTCGCACAAGATGTGCTGGGCTAATTCCTCCCCCTCGCCGCAGAGTCTGCATGCGAGGTCCCCCTCGAACCGCCCATTTTATGCAGGTGTTTCTTGACGGCCATGTGTCCCGTCAAGAGACCTGTTATATTTCTGCGCTATCCTCTGCTAAGACTTAGCAGCTCTACAGCTCTCTTTGAACTGGGTTCGTCAATTACTGACTTCTCATGTCTGAGCCCTGGAGAGTCTGCCCAGAACAACTTGTGTTCGTTTCTGACTCAGGACTTAATGGCTCCCCTGTCTGTGCTCTTTGTGACGCCGGTTCTGATCCCATAAATGGTTCTGCTGACCCTCTCTTCGCGAGACTGTCAGCTTTTTCATTGCCTTTGAGCCCCAAGTGACCCGGCACACAGATGAGGGTGACCTCATTCTGCCCAGCCAGGTCGATCGTCTCGTCTCGGCACACACTCACCAGTTAGAAATTTACCCGTGGGCTACTTAGGCCCTTAAGGGCTGCCTGTGGCTATGAGCATTGTTGGTGTAGTTGTTCTCCCGTACACAGCAGGATGGCGTAGATTTCGGCCTCAAAGACCGTTGCATGGGCTCCGAGGGAAATACTATGACTTACCATCGGTCCTTCCGATAAACACCTGCCACCGTCGCACGCTCTCCGCCAGATCGGTCCGTGAACCAGACGAGCGCGTCCCATGGTATGCCCGGCGTCTCCTTCCGCCATTCCTCGCGATCGGAGATTTCCACTGTAAAGTTGTTTTCCCTGCAGATTCGCGGGCTCGCGAAGTCCGACCTCATTTCAAACATGAGCTCCTTCACGATCTCCTGAATTTTGCAGTGGCCCCTGAAGCCTGGGTTGATCTTTGGTCTAGTATTGCAGGCTAGTCTGTATAATCCTAGCCTGGCCTCTCCTATAATAACTGTGTGTATGTGTGTGTGTGTGGGGGGGGGGGTGTCCCCACCATCTCGATGGCGGCTGTTGGGTTTAAAGGCATGGCCCGTGTGATGCCCAGGCAAGCCATCATTTGAATCCTGCCTAGTTTTTATTTGGCACTGGATTTCCTAATGTCTGCATCAAATCTTTGTTTACTTAAGGTGGACTAATAGACTTTTGCAGGTAGCTAATCACCGCTCTTCGTACAACTCTCCATTTCCTACGGATAACGTTTAATCCCTTCATTTATGGCCTTAAAGACTGATTACTCATCTGACATACCATACTTTGAAACGAATTTCAATGCATATCAACAAATATGCTTAGAATAGAGTACTAATAAAATAGTCAGGGGCAGTGCGTGAGCAGCCGACCCTGATGAGAAGTGGTCTTATATGTAGGAATCCATATATATTTACATCATATGACAAAGCAACACTTTTCCGAGCATTTTTCACGACATCCCTTGTCTATTGTTTCCGCTTCTTTTATATGATTCCATAATCATTAGTTCTATGTATAGCAGGAATGCCAAAATTGATAAGCGCTACTCCCAGTACATAAGCTCCTCTGTTGTGTTAACATGCGGGTTGAATGATAATAACGTAAATGCTGTAATAGTATTGTACGTTGTACATTCAAACCAGCGAAGATGAAAGGAGCAAATTCTGAGCATGCATTCCCTATTATATACCTACACATATACTCACTATTATGTGCGATTCAACTTAGGTATTCACTAATAGATCTCCCTGGGGTCTGAATGCTCCTTAGTTACTCACCTGCAAGAAAACAATAATGATTAGGTAATATTACTGTCATTGTGGTAATAGGTAAGCGATACTCATATCCCAGCAAATGCATAGGCAAGATATACCTAGGTATTACGTACTATAAGCTAATAATTATATAAGTGGGTTTATAAAAGTGATAATTTGTATATTAAATTAGTCTCGATAAAGGTAAATATTCTACATAAAAAACAAGTAAACTCCAGCAAAAAATCATAAAAAGTTTTGCTTCTTGTAGCAGACCGTCAGAACTGTTTCTTACTGAATTTGTATAGAGAAAATTATCTGATAAAGTGATAAACGACTACATAATTAATTGAAAAATGATTGGTCTTTTAGGTTTGGAACTAAACTTCATGACAAACAGGCTGAAAAGTTATTATCTGTAAATGTCAGTGAAATTGGTCGTAAGTCGCGCTATCTATGAGCAATGCGATATTTGCAACACGTATCTTATTCGTCGCCTAAAAAACATACCTAACAAATTTTCGAGATCCTTCATTAAGTTATCTGTAGTAGTTTTGAAGAAAATGCAAAAACAGCATTTTTAGAGTCCTTTTCTAGGAGCTGTAGCCCCTTAGGGGTACATTTTCGGAAATGGTTTTATAGAATAAACAGACACTTATTTTCTGGTGTTTTTTTTTACTCCCTCAGGGCTCGTCCGCATCTTTTCCGCCGCGATAGCACCGCAGCCTTTAGCTTATTGTGCATTATTTTCCGGTGTACTACACGTCCTAGAAATTTTGTCAGACATTTTGGAAATACTTCTTGTACATCTACAGGGTGTCTTATTTTCGTTGTAAATGTGGAGTATCTCAGTTATTATTGAAGATAGAGACAAACGGTTTTCGCAATACGGTACTCGATTTTTATGAAACGAAAGTGACAGAAAAGTCGCCGCCTTCTTAGTTTCGTAGATACAGGGCGCTTTTGAAAAGTTTGCAATTTGGGACCCCACTTGTATTTTCTTTATTCAACGAGATATCGAAAAGGTAAAACGCATTCTGGTAGACATTTTGCCGTAAAATAAAGTGGTATATTCAGATATTATCAACAACAACAATAAATAGTTTTCGAGAAAAATGTCAAAGTTGAGTTTTTTTAAATGGGACACCTATATATTGTTAGCTATTTTAATAGCTCTAACTAAGGCGATTCCAACGATATGAGGTTTGCCATATTTATCTGTCTAATTTTTAAGAAAAATGTCAAAGTTGTGGTTGTTAAATGGGACAGGACATATATTATTAGCTATTTTAATAGCTCTAATTAATGCTATTCCAACGATATGGTGCTTGACATATTTATCTTTTTAATTTTCGAGAAAAATGTCAAAGTTGTGTTTGTTTAAATGGGACAGCCTATATACTGTTAGCTATTTTAATACCTCTAATTAAGGCGATTCCATCGATATGAGGTTTAACATATTTATCTTTTCAATTTTCGAGAAAAATGTCAATGTTGTGCTTTTTTAAATAGGACAGCCTATATATTGTTAGCTTTTTTAATAGCTCTAATTAAGGCAATTCCAACGATATGAGGTTTGACATATTTATCTTTACTACTTTCCGAAAAAATTAGGAACTGTTATTTTCCATAACGTGCAATGTTACAAAGAGACAAACTAACGGATAATGCAATACAACATTGCTCCTTATGGAAAGAAACGGGGTTTTGCAATTATTAATTTAAATCAAACACCGTAGTTTTATATGTATTTTGGAATGACTCTGATTGGGCTTTTAAAAAATGTAGTTTTCATGTAATATTCCAAAATCCAAGAAAGGCCTAATTCAAAAATGAAAAATACGAATATACCATTTCATAAAATACTATATTGTTAAAGTGTACACAACGGTCAACACATACAAATACTAAAGAAGGTGTTCAAACTGATTGCCATTTTCTATCATACATTTATGACAAACTTTCCTAATTCTGTGTAATGCATTTACGATTACTATTTGGCGTCCTTCTAATTCTGCAAAAGCCCGGTGCGTACTATCAAGCAGATCTGCTATGCCGAGTACGATAAATTTATTTATTTATTTATTTATATGCATTCAAATTATACAGTGCATCTTAAATGTTTAATTGTCCCCACAAAAAGAAGTCCAACACGGATATGTCGGGCGATCTAGCAGGCCAACATATATGCCCATGCGTCATAATGCAGCGTTCGGGAAAGTGGTCATCTAAGTAACGCCTCACTCTAGGAATTATGTGCCAGAGCACCATCCTGTTGAAAGAAGACCTGGTTCCGCTGGGTTAAAGGTACATTTTCTAATAAATCCCGTAATATATTTTGCAGTATATTTAGATACCAGTCTGAGTTAAGGTTATCCTGATAAATTTGATATTTAGTTTTAGTTCGCAATATGAAGCAGGCTAAACTAAAACGAAACTCCCTTGTTGCACACGGCAAACAGAGACATGTTGGTTTTCACTTGCCCAATGTCTTGTATTAATACAACTAAATAATGCAGCACTACTTATATATGACCAGATAACTTTACTTGCAAAATTTGGGTCAAATTTTTGCAGATACCACTGACAGAAATTAACACGTCGTTCAGCATCTCCAGGATATGAATTGTGCACTACTCGGTTATACGGTTTAAATTAGTGACGTTCAATTCTTCCTCAAGGCGTTTAAGGTGCAACAGCTACAGTACTCAACACGTTAATTACGCCAGCCTCGCGATCCTGTTTATTATATACTTTCGGCCTAGGTTTCTTAAAAGAGCCGAAGTTTATTAAATTTGATTTAAGCCTTTGGAATATTACTTTACCTGCGACAATAAATAATTGACTTAACAGAGAAAATGCAAATGAAATTAAAAATACTCAATGCCTGTTAAAATAAAGTTTTAATGCTCCATTGGTATTTTCGTGGCACTCGATAAAACATATAAGCATATGGATAGTATTCCACATTTTTAAATATTGATTTGCGGCCATTACAAACAATAACGAGGTGCGTAAAAACAATCGGAATTTCTTTATCGAGGTTTAGACAAGTGCTAATAACTTTTTCGATGGTGACTCAAAGCATACTATTATACAAATATCCTTATTCAAATTGTTGTTTTGTTATGAAAATTAACTAATTAAGAAAAGCCCAAGAAAATGGCTATCAAAAGAAGCAAATATACACGGTGTGTTCCGTTTAAAACAATAAGTAACCCGTTTATTTCCATAAGGAGCAATGTTGCATTGCATTATCCGTTAGTTTGTCTCTTTGTAATATTGCACGTTATGGAAAATAACAGTTTCTAATTAATTTTTCGGAAAGTAGTAAAGATAAATATGTCAAACCTCATATCGTTGGAATCGCCTTAATTAGAGATATTAAAATAACTAACAATATATAGGATGTCCCATTAAAACAACACAACTTTGACATTCTTCTCGAAAATTAAAAAGATAAATATGTTAAACCTCATATCGTTTGAATCGCCTTAATTATAGCTAAATAGCTAACAATGTATAGGTTGTCCCATTTAAAAAAACACAACTTTGACATTTTTCTCGAATTTTTTTTTTTTAGAACATCTGAATGTACCACTTTATTCTACGGCAAAAGTTCTACCGGAATACGTTTTCACCTTTTCTATATCTCGTTGAATAAAGAAAATACAAGTGGGGTCCCAAATTGCAAACTTTTCCAAAGCGTACTTACGAAACTAAGAAGGCGGCGACTTTTCTGCCACTGCTTCATAAAAATCGAATACCGTATTGCGAAAACCGTTTGTCTCTATCTTCAATAATAAATGAGATACTCCACATTTACAACGAAAGTAAGACACCCTGTAGATATACAAGAAGTGTTCTAAAAGTGTTTGCCAAATATTTCTAGGACGTATAGTACACCAGAAAATAAGTGTCTGTTTATTCTATAAAACCATTTACAAAAATGCACCCCTAAGGAGCTACAGCTTCTAGAAAAAGACTCTAAAAATGCTTTTTTGGCATTTTCTTTAAAACTCCTACAGGTAACTTAACGAAATTTGACACGGGAGCGTAACTTTTTATGAGAAATATTACTAATTTGTTGGAATCTTCATATTTTATTCAGAGGCGTAACTTACAAGGGGGCTGGAATGGTTCAATTTCCATATCTTTTTTTGTGCATGGTTTTATCTAACACATTTATCGGAAATCTTAAAGCTCCATTTATTTTACATAAAAATGGTATCCTTGTTAAAATGTTTTAAACTTGACCTTTTTCAAGCTTTAGAGAAGTATCAATGGTGAGACTTTGCTAAAATTTCTTCAAATAAGAGCGACTTAGGGCCCCATAAATCCTGAAACCAAATTCCGTTTGAATATATATATATATATATATATATATATATATATATATATATATATATATATATATATATATATATATATATATATATATATATTAGGGTTTATTTCATAAGTACACTTGGACAACCCAAATCACCACCAATTCCTATTTCCTAGATGCAGATTATATTTATTGCATAATTTAGCAAGAGCAAAAACCAGAAATAAAGAAATAAACACATGTATAATCCACGAAATTGTATATTTGTTTGCGGGCACATGAATATATATATATATATATATATATATATATATATATATATATATATATAAGTCTTAAAATTAACTTAATCAAAGGTATAGGAACCATCTGCTCAGTCAAAACAACAACAGCAAAAACAACGCATACAACTCCACACAGCCAACCAAAGCCCCATTTTTAAACTAAATTAGTGTGCAATAACCCTCCGCTCAATTAAAACGACATCAAAAACAACGCACACAACACCACACACCTAACCAAATCCACGGCCCGTTCAATGCCTATTTGTGTAAATAAACTCTGAATCATGTATTTAGACTTCGAAACCCATGCCTACAAGATCTTTCTATAAGAACGTACAGTTAGTGCAGTTCGTTAGCCAGTCCGTCCGGACCAGTTTTTTTAAAACCAAATTTGATTTTTTGATGTTACTAAAAAAATATATATATCTCAGAAAATAACAAATTTCCTTTGATGAAATTTGGTAGGTATTTTGCCTGGTAAAACCTTACTGAATACCGAAACTAAACTTTCTAGGCTTATAGCAAAATGAGTTATTAAAATTTGAAGCATTTAATGAAAATTCTCTACCATAACGCACTTGCTGCGTCCCGTTTTTTTTGTAAATGTCTTTGGCAAGTTGGTTAACCGGTTAAATGGGATCAGCTTCTCCTGAAATTTTTTAGAGAAAAATAATTCAGGTTTTTTGACTACATCGAATTGATAATTAGGCTTGATAGAACATTAGGTAACACTTGCTCCGTTAGGACTTTTGGTGAATTTTCGTAGAAAAAATTCACTAATGGAGAGATCCTGACTTTTGAATTTTGAAAAAATTTTTGCAAATGACCGCGAACTAGGACCCCTACAACCCATATCCGGTGTCAGTTTCAATTTTTATATGTTATATATATATATATATATATATATATATATATATATATATATATATATATATATATATATATATATATATATATATATATATATATATATATATGTATGTATCACACCGATAACTCAAAAAATAATGGGCCGATTTTGATAAAATTTGGCATGTACCTTGCTTTTGTAAGTGGCTTGGATAAGTTCGTTAGTCAGAAAAATCGGACGAGGTTTTCCGGGAAAATTTTGAGTTTTCATTCGAAAAAAATTTTTATCTCAAAAAATAAAACAGCTATAATGTTCAAATTTGGTAGGTAGATTTACGATATAAAAAGTAAACTATACACAAAAATTTAGATTTGTATGTTACAAGAAAAAAAAGTTAAAATAAAATATTTGGTGCCATTCTATGAAAATTCACTACCATAACGCACTTGCTGCGTCTTCGAGTTTTTTCTTATTTTAATGTCAGAAAAGCGTGTTACAAATCTCGATAGGAAGCCAAACAAATGCGTCCCTTTAACTAATACGACGGTTGAATTCATTGACTGGTTTATGAGAGCCAGTTTTATTGATAATATTTCTAGTTTGACAGTGAAACCGCTTCTAAAAAACACTACCGCAACACTTTTAAAGCAATCTTACTTAGATATGTTCCGTACTGCTCAACGTGACATCCCTGTAAGCCACCACCCCTAATAATAGGAGCTCATTCTGTACATGATAAACCAATCTTCTTCTCAAGCTTCTAGCAGATGTTGTGTTACATATCTCAGTCGAGATACGTGCATATTTTACAACTCTTTGTTGTATTTACCACATAAAAGGTACTTCATTTTGCAGAAAAATTGTTTTTTTGGAAATATCCAAGGCCACTTGATTTTTCCTAACTAAAATTATGTTAGAAGTTAGTTTTTAACCAAGCAGGGCTGAACCACAGGAAATGAAAATTGTAATCGAGAATTTTTTATCTTTTACAAGATTCGTTTCACCTATCCGGGGTCACACTTTGTGTGTATATATATATATATATATATATATATATATATATATATATATATATATATATATATATATATATATATATATATATATATCAGTATAGGTACTATATTTGTTATATCATAATGTCTTAATATGTTTTACAAATAAGCGATGAATTAAGCTTGTCAGTTTGCACATTTGCTGTCGTCAAATAAAACCGCAAAACCATTCCACACAACTATGCAAATAGTTTGGCTTTTTAGTAAATTTTCTTTAAAAAAATTCACTAATGAGGAGATCCCGACTTTTGAATTTTGAAAAAATTTCTTCAAATGAGCGCTAATTAGGGTCCCCAGAACACATATCCCGGGTCAGTTTCAATGTTTATATATATATATATATATATATATATATATATATATATATATATATATATATATATATATATATATATATATATATATGTATCACACCGATAACTCAAAAAATTATGGGCCGATTTTGATTAAATTTAGTGAGCACCTACCTTTTACAAATAGCTTGCATAAGTTCGTTAGTCAGGAACATCGGCCCAGGTTTTCCCGGAAAATTTTGAGTTTTCTTTCGAAAAAAATTGAAAAAAATTTATATCTCCAAAATTAACAAAGTAAGGGCAACCAAATTTGGTACGCGGGTTTATATCATTATACGTACGCTACCTACCAAAATTTAGCTCTGTAGATCAAAAGACAAAAAAGTTATAGGCATTTAAATAAAATTTTATTGGGATTTTCCTCAAAATTTCAAAGTTGCGATTTAAAACGTCAAAAAATTGGCAACATTTAGACAAAGAACTTGAATCTAGTACGGGCTATGGAAAAAAAATGTCTCAAGAAGAATGTTTTACAAACCCTGAAGTCTTAGTTTCAACCGTCATTGTCCTTCATTTTACTAAAATATTTCCAGAAAATTCATTTAAAATAGACCCTTTCTCTGATGCTTTGCAGTAGCGTTAGCTATAGAGTTTATCGTTTAATGGTATATAATTTTTGTCGAATTTTTGTAAAAAATCAATAAAGCTCAATATATCCGTTGTTATACAAGATATGAAATTTTTTTTATATATTAATTATAGGGTGTCTTGAGCTACATCTAAAAAAAATATTTCTACAATCATAGGATATGGGCCATAGGTCGTTCGTGATACAAATTTTCTTATTTTTTTAACCAAACACGCCTTATGTTATTGCATTTTTGCATTTTCAATCGAAATATAATGCATGTTTGTAAGAAAATAAATTCTGGATGCAGCAAGTGCGTTATGGTAGCGAATTTTGATCAAATTCTTCATATTTGAATAGCTCAATTTGCTATTAACCTATAAGGTTGACCAAGACACGAGTTTTTGTGGGAACACTTTAAGTTTACTTTTGGAAATTTTGTACATTTTCACACAATAAAGTTATTTTTATGAAACATGGCACATTGTTTTTACTATATAGGTTATACTGGTAGCCAAAATTGATGCCTGCTTTCTTAAATAAAAAGAAAACTGACATATTTGCAATAAAAACATATTTAAGAAAATTCACTACCATAACGCACTTGCTGCGTCCCGAGTTTTTAAACATACAGTAGGTAAGGCTTAGGACTCTTTCAACAAAATAACTTTGAATTTTATCATTTTTAACATCTCGCCATACGTTATTTCAGATATATTTCAAAATTTGACTTACACTTATTCAGAATTTGATGGCATACAAATGTGCTGAGAGTATAATTTTAATTTTACGTTTGTAAATTATTTTTAAACTGTTGCATCTCTACCACTTGTTCCACATGCATCTGCTCCAGGGTTAGATTTGGTATTCAAAATGGCAGCGTGTGAGCGCCCTGTACACATGACACCGACCAAACCCGACCAGCATACATCATAGTAGAGCAAATGCACAGACACAGGATAGAAGAGAGCAGGTAAAGTAGGTGGTATGCATCACCGCGGTTGGCCTAAGCTTTATTGCAGGAAGTGCAAGGGTATTAGGAGGGATTACATGTTCCTCGAGTATTTCATACGCATAACGCGCCGCTTCCTTTAACCATATCGGAGCAGAAGGCCTCCCTGTGTATGCCGCACTCTTGCTTAGCCCCTTTGTTGCTTCTGTTTGCAGATTTATTTGACCGAGATGTGCAAACTCGTGGCAAACTTCTACCCGGCATAGGTGGAATGTATGCACACATATACGTTATGCGAGACAACAACCAACACGATGGTAGGTAACCGATAACTACCGGAGTATTCAAACTAGAATGCGGATCTAATATAAACTAGGAAATCTGGTGGAAAACTTCGAGTTTGACAAATTGAATTAGTGGCTTAAGAAGCGAGTATTGAATTAGCGATAGTGAATACATATATGTAAATGCGACTAAATCCTAAATGGTCAAATCGGCCAAAGGTAATCTCTGTCATAAACGATTTGTGACTATTTACAGACAATAGGGAATTTGCATAAAATTTAATCCACATCTATATCCATTTTTTCATACCTTCGTCTTATAATAAAGATCACTAATCAAAAATAAATAAGAAATATTTGATTTTAAAGCTTTTATACGTGCTTGAAAATCCTTGCTATTATAAATTTTGTCATGTGACCATAAACGCTCTGGCTCTTGTTGTGACGTCAGATGATAACCTGGTGACGTAGAAGCAAAGTTAGATGTTACGTTCTTCCATTGAAAGTCGGTGCTATTTTAGCGAATTTTCATTAAGAAAAAATTCGCTAATAGAGAGGTCACGATGAAAAGCTTTTGAAAAAATTTCTTCAGATGGGCGCGAATTGGGGTCCCTAGAACCCGAAACCAAGGTCCGTTAACATTTTTATATGTTTATATATATATATATATATATATATATATATATATATATATATATATATATATATATATATATATATATATATATATATATATATATATATATATATATATAGATAAACCGGCCAAAGGTAATTGCTATATATATATATACACTAAACTGATTTCAATCAAACTTGGCAAAAATCTTGTTTGGGCGAAAACCGAGGTCGAGTTCGGTAATCAGCCTTTATGCTCAAGTTTTTCCGGTGGAAAATCGGGAAAAACTGTTTGAAAACGCTATATTTTTTTAAGTATCAGAGCAACTCGAATGAGACTACACAAGTGGCTAGAAATAGTGAAAATAAACATATGTTGGGAATTTTAAGTAATTTAGTCTACAATATTCAGTTTTTGCCAAATTAAAAATAAAATCTCAAAGACATGCGTTGAAACGACTTAGTGGTTAAAGTGGAATGCCTGACAGGCAGAGTAGTTAACTGCCACGCGTAGATTGATTCAGACAACAGGTATAAACCATATAGGAACGTTAACCAAACCAAATATATACCAGGCAGAAAACATAATACCCGAATCCACAATCGTGAAATCTCGGCCGCAGTTATGGAAAATGACAGACGACATGAAATGAAATATTTGCCAAGTGATTATATAACTGGGCGATTTAATCAATTATTAAAATACACTATACTTGTAGCTTTATTATCGACCTCAAACACAGTTTTAGCGCAGCATAGATATATTATGCTGTCGCATAATAATCTATCAAAAATTTAAACAAATTCAAGCCAAGTCTTTATAAAAATGATTCTAAAATAGTTTCTTTTATCATGAAACTTAAACATAAAACGTCATATAAGACCGAAACACAAGTGGGATGTGTTTCAATCTTAATTCTACTACCTAATTTTCTGTAATTAATTAATTATGTATACTCTGAATATAATATTATCGGGCATGCAGCCGATCTACGGTATTACACAAATAAAACCTTTCTTGACGTCTGCCGAGATAGCATAGTGGTTATTATGCTCGCATCCCACGTAGAAAGTGACGTGATCGAATCAAGCTGGATGTATATATCTTTTTTTTAATGTTTTATTTTCACATTTGGAGAAACAATAGTGCACAGATTTCAAACGTTTTGAACAAGATCTCATTTTTGTTTAAAACGTCTAAATAAGTTTGTCACCTTTGAGTCTGAAATCATAATTTTGTTATTAATGAAAAAACCGGCTTGATTAGGTTGACTAAAATGAAATCATACTGGCGATTAATAAGGAAAAATAACTGCTACGTTTTTAATTTGGCAGATACTTTACTTTTCTAAATATGAATTAAGTTTCCTTCTGGAAATCTTCTGTATAACTTTAATGAAATTTGTAATACAAGTTTCTTTCAAAGAGACTTACACCTCCTACAGATATAGCAAAATTTAGTTCTTTACCTTCGTATAAAATTGAGTTTTGGGCATTTTTCTCAAAAGGAGTCAAAACGAAAGATTTTTTTGATAATAGAGAGATATCGATGGTAACACCTTCGAAAGAAATCTTCAAATGTGCGCGTACTAGGACCTCTAAAATCGATCTTCAAGGTCTGTGTAAGTTTGAGGTATTAACTTTACTAATATGCCGTATAATTATAATGTACAATTCTTATGAAAATTCGCTACTATAAGGCACTTGCTGCGTCCCGAAACTTTTTATCAAATTAATGAAGGAGAGTCATGAAAAACGTAAAATAAACACTATCAAACAATTTTACATACACACAAAACCGCTAACTAGTGTTTATCCTATAAGCTCGGAGTACCATTTGACAGTCAGTCCTTTGTTTTGGAACAAATGACGTTTCTGCATGCGCGCCGTTCAAAGTTGCTGCATGTATTAGTTTTTGCATATTTACTTTCTAAAGTTAAAAAATTTGGGACATATCAAAATGTTCCTTTTATTGCGTACGAGATAAGAAAAATTCTGGAAATCCCCTATTAGGAAAATATCGTTTAGGTTTCGTCCCTCGACTGATATTATTGTCATCATCATCACAGTCTACAGGTTACGTCGCTTTGTCATCGTAACCATGGCGTCTTCAACAGCACATTTCATCAATTGGGCCAGGTTTTGCGGAAGTTCCCTTCTGGTTTACCTTTTCTCTTTTCCAAGCATATGTCCTTGTGTTGTCAGAAGTTATTATGTCTTAACGAATTTTGACATCCTCTTCTTTTAGCAAGCGGGTTCTTGCCTCTTCAAGCACACTTTTATCCGTCTTTCTAACGGTGTATTTTGTGTTTGACATTTCTCTGCACGTTCATGTTTCAAAAGTTTGTATTCTGTTAATGTCCTGCTTATTAAAAGTTCAGCTTTCCGCCCCCGATACTATAACACCTAATACGTTTGACTTGATGAACCTTTTCTTCGTATGCAACTTTAAATGTTTATTAGCGACATGAATATTTTATCTCTTGCATGCCTGCTTTGGCGTCGCGATCCTCGTCGGTTCTTTGCCACACTTAGCATCATCCCTAGTATATTCATAAGGTAGGTAAACATGTTTACATGTCCAATTTATTGGCCGTTTAGCTGTATATCGATTTTCGCAGTCCTATCCTTATTTATCTTTATTACTTTTGTTTAAGTCATGATGATTTTTAGTTTGATTCTTCTTGATTCATCATCCAGTACACTGATCATTCATTGCAATGATTTTTCCGCCTCTAATATCAATGCCATTTCATCTGCATATCTTGTGCAATAGAAAAATAACATTGTTTCGTTAAAACTCGAGTATTATAACGATTTAGGGTTTGTTTATTAGCAAACTTTCAATTTCATCACACATCTGGTATTCTGTGTTAAATTAGGGGTTGAATGTTTGGGGGTGGAAAATCGGTGACACCAATTTAGAATTTTTGCTAAAACGGCGTAAAAAGTCCCAAAACATATAGAAAACATGATACTGGAACGATTTTTTTTTGTATGTCGGTCGGTCTGTATGTCTGTCTGTTAGTAGGCGCAATAACTTTCGAACGAATTGAGATATCATCTTTAAATTTGGTATCCAGTTAGCACCCGACAAAGGAAAGCTTCGAATTATTTTAGGGAAAAATCGCTTCAGGGGGTAAAGGATAAATGATAAGTGATTTGGTAAAGATTGATTTTTTTCCTTAAAACTCGAGTAATATAACGTTTTAGAAGTTTATAGGTACAAGAATACACATATTTTCTTTTCCGTCAAGCTATGGACTCATTTCATGGGAATTTCTTTATGAGGAGAGTAATTATCACAGCTATGTGGAAGTTATGATTCAATTTGCAGCACTATTTTATTTAGAGGGGCAAAAACTAGTGTTTTTAATATTTCGATATACAACTCCATAAATAAATAGGCTCTTTGTATTAAAATACGTCGCAACTAAATACTCTTGCCAGGTAATAATATTGGTCTCTTAAAAACCTGTAACAAAGAGTCAGAACGGTCTACCACGTAGCGAATTTTCATATATACTGTATGACGATATTTATCTCAATATAGCTTGCGGATCTCCAATAAAAAATACTGGCATTGTTAAAAAATGAAAACAATTGGTAACGCATATGCTCAGTGTATTAAAAATGTTAACCGACAATAAATCTCGAGCGTAACGCAGTGTAGCGGAGAATAGCGCGAAGCACCTTTATTGAGTTTGTGTGGATTCTAGGCTTCGACGTACACACAGTGCAACAAAAATGAATCTGTGGGAAGAAACTAGCGAGCGAAAGCAACTACTCCCCTGGCTCATCCCACGACGAGCGTTGAATTACATGACTTCCTAACCACCATCACTTCAATCCTGCCGTGTCATGCGTTATATGTAACACTGAAGCAGTATATAATGGCGTTCTGATCTACGGACAGCCTAGACCGCACAGAGCAATATAAAACTTCACTCTACCAGTTGCTGTGCAGACTAGTTCAAAGCACAGCGATTTTGGAATGGGTGGAGTAGAAAAGACAAAGGGCATGCACAATAATCCAAAGGCTGCGGTGCTATCGGGGCGGCAAAGATGCGGACGAGCCCTAAGGAAAAAATATATAATGGCGCTAGGCTTCCACGTACACACAGTGCGGCAAGAAAAAGCGGTGTGAAAAAACGCGAGCGCAAAAACAACCACTCTCCTGGGTATTACCATGACGGGCGTTGCTATACATCACTCGGTAGCGGCTATCACTCCAGTCCTGCCAGACAATGCGGTATGATATGTAACACGTTGGAGCAGTATCCACCAGGGGATAGATAGACCGGTTTTGCTATTGTTAGACTTTAGTATGTCATACCTACGCTCCAACAAGTCGGGAGGTTAGGTCAGGTCATGTCAATTATATTATTGTTCTTTTTTTATATCTGGGATATTGTCATAAAAATTGGCTACGATACCGCACTTGCTACGTCCAGACTTTTTTGACATTTCAACTTTATATCTATATCTCCATGAAGAAGCCTTGCTTATAATATCTTCTTATCTTAAATGTATGCCCTCACAAAGTTTGTCAATGTACCTCTGAATCAGGCTGTATACCATAATGGATTTATACGTAAGAGAAATGTCATTGTCAGAGAAAATTCGATAATTATATAAGAAATAGCTGATAAACACTATTTAGATAAAAACATACATTTTCTTCCATAACCCGAATACGTGTCATGACGTTATAACTTTCCTAAAATAACTACAATATTGGTTTGAATACCTACTACTGCCCACGTATCCATCTTACGCAAGAAATAAATATAATAAGTGACTTTCCAGCTACAAAATAATGCTGAACATAACTCCAGCAAACTTCAACATGTTACATTCCCTTAATGTTAATCCAAAGGAACAAAGGAAATTTCCGATACCTGATTCCAGTGATTCTGCTTAGGTAACTTTGCGTAACTTTCTGGGGTTGTAAAACAAGGGGTTTGAAAAATAATACCAGCTGTAAAATCGCTTCATATTACAGAGAGAATCGGGTGAAATGGTTAGTAACCGTCGCGTGTTACAGCTATCATAAGAAGTGTGCTCAGCAAACACGGACTAAGGCTGCTGCGGGCTATTTTGGTTCTGTTCACTGCTTTCGTTTTCTTTTCTTGATTTTGTTGTTCATCCGTCCTTTTCAGACTTGATCTAGTGCGCTCTGTGCGGGAGGCAACTGATAAATACCGTTCATGACCTAGTGCACAACTTACGGTTAAAAAAACATTTTCAACGATATTTTATAAATGTTCTGAATTCATAGGCGAATATTCTTTATTATAAGGCAAATGCTAACTTTTCTTTGTGCCAAACGACAAAACAAAAAGACACTTTTGTTGGGCTATTTTTATTTTGGTTATTAGATACCATCACCATTACATTAAAATTAAGACTGACACTCGTATCGGAAACAAAGTTGACGTCATCAGAAGATCTGTAATCCGAATTCTGATTTATGCATCCTTTAAAGGAGGTTACTTGGTTAGCGAAACAATCGTCAAGTCTCAAAATGTGTTAAGTGATTTCGGTCCTCTAAAATGTACTTATTTACTACCTGAAATTTCTTTCGGGTTTATCCATTATATTTTTTTTCAGCTTGAATTGTAGTACTTTCCTTCAGCGTTAATATTAACTTATTAAATGAAACAGAGGTTTTTTGACAAAAAATCATTTTATTTCTCACCATAGTCTCCCTTGAGCTCTATACACTACGTCCAACGTTTCTCCATTTTTTTTATCCCGTCCAAAAAATAAGATTTGTCGAGGTCCTCAAAATAGGTATTTGTTTGTGAAATGATTTCATCATTTGAGTCAAATCTCTTTTCGCCGAGCCATTTATTTAAGTTTGAAAACAAGAAGTCACTAGGGGCTAAATCCGGAGAATACGGCGGATGAGGGAGCAATTAGTAGCCCAATTTATGGAATTTTGCCGTGGCACCTACACATGTGTGTCTCCTTGCATTGTCTTGGTGGAAAAGAACTTTTTTCTTAGCCAAATGCGGTCGTTTTTTTTCCAAATCGTCATTGAATCGGTCCAATAAGTTGGCATAATATTCGCCATAGATTGTTCTTTCCTTTTGAAGGTAATCAATGTAGATTATACCGCGTGCATCCCAAAAAACAGTCGCCATGGCTTTATTGGCTGACAAACCCACCTTGGCTTTCTTCGGCGCCGATTCGCACGGAGAAACCTACTGTTTTGACTGCTGCTTGGTGTCTGGTGTGTTGTGGTGAATCCATGTTTCTGTTACGAAACGGCGCAAAAACTCGTGCCTATTGCGGTTGAACAACGCCAAACACTCCTTCGAAGTTGTCACACGATTGCGTTTGTGGTCGATTGTGAGCAAACGCGGCACCCATCTTACAGATAGCTTTCTCATACCAAAGTGATCATGCAAAATCGAAACCACTGAGCCATGTTATATGTCTATGGCTTCCACAATCTCCCGCACTTGCGATCGGCCAACACCATATCGTGATTTTTTTCAATTATTTCGGGTATAGCGACCTCAACTGGACGTCCAGAACGTTCGGCGTCATTTGTGCTTGTACGGCCGCAACAAAATTCAGTAAACCACTTTTTTACCATGGAAATTGATGGTGCAGAGTCCCCATAGTATTTATCAAGCTTAGCCTTGGTTTGATTTGTTTTTTTTTTTTTCGCAAAAAATAATGTTTGATGAGCACACGAAATTCACTTTAATCCATTTTCCTTATAACTCAAGCGGTTGTCTGCTTTCAATGGCTATCTAACACAAACTAAATGACACAGCTTATTCAACATTTAACAGGAGTCAACTAACAGATGCTTGTTGACAGGAGAAGTGTTTCCCTTCCTGTGAATTTACATTGATGTTTTAGAAAATATCTTAGATGCACTCGTAATTAATATATCAAACCCTATTTCAGTAGATTTGAATTAAAACTACAGATCTCCATTTATTAATTTTATTGGTTACAATACAGTATAGTACTGCTCGAGTACAACCCGTCCCCAAGAAAGGATCCAAAGCACTTCCTAGCAATTACAGGCCTATTTCTCTGTTTTCAGTCGTCTCTAAAGTGGTGGAGAAGTATATAAACACCGAGTTGCTAAAATTCCTTGAAAAACACAGTCTAATCCACGACAGGCAGTATGGATTCCGTCGGCGCAGATCAACTGCAGACCTCTTTTTCGTTGTCACCCAATCTTGGAACAAGTCTATGGAACTACACGGTGAATCCCAGATTGTCTCTCTAGACATATCCAAAGCATTCGACCAGGTCTGGCACGCAGCGCTGCTTAATAAACTTCGGCCTATGGCCTACCACCTAAACTCTGTACCTGGACAGCAAATTTGCTCTCCAACCGGAGCATTTCTTTTGTCGTGGATGGCCATTCTTCTAACATGTATCCAATTAATGCAGGAGTCCCTCAAGGTTCAGCTTTAGCCCCTAATTTGTTTCTTCTCCACATCATGACATCCTCTCTAGCACACCCAACCCAGTTCACAGTTACGCGGATGACAGCATCCTCCACTCAAATATACAATATTCTAAGCCTGTCTCTGTAGCTCAATTAGATGAGGATCGCAGACTCATGGAGGGTTCTGTCTCTGTGGATCTACAAAAAATATTAGACTGGGGAAGTAGAAATCTTGTACAATTCAACTCCACCAAATCTAAGTCTTGCTTTCTATCTCATAAGAGATACACCAGCCCCAAACCCATCACAATGAGCAACCAAGTTATTCAAAGTAATGAGTCCTTTTCACTTGTTGGCATTTCTGTGGATCAAAATGCCAATTGGCACCACCAACATGTGACATCAATTGCAGAAGCGGCTGCTAAGAAATTAGGTTTCCTCTTTCGGGCTCGCAAATACTTTCCACCAGCCAATCTCTATACCTTATATACTTCACAAATAAAGCCAAACTTCGAATACTGCTCCCACATCTGGGGTGCCGCTGCTGCTTTTACACTCGGTATCCTGGACTCCATTCAGAAAAGAGCTATACGTCTCATCGGTGACCCTACCCTCACTCAAAGGCTGCCATCCCTTGCCCACCGACGTGATGTTGGTGACATCCCTCTCTTTTATAGATATCTGCACAGGCACTGCTCAAAGAAGTTTTCTTTCATAGTTCCTCTACCTGCTGCCCCCAAAGGATATATCAGGGGACAGAGCGAATGCACCCTTTTCCTGTCCAGGTCACCAGACATAGAACATCTTGTTATGCCCGTTCTTTTTTCCCGAGCACTTCCAAGGTTTGGAATTCCTTGCCGGCACATATTTTTCCTTCTCCTCCAAACCTCCAAACCTTTAAGTCCAGAATTAACAAGTTGCCTCTTTCCTCCTTGTCGACATCCACGGTACGATAGTATTTAGGCTGTGAGCCCTCGTGGTGTGTTGTTGAAATAAAAGAAAGACCCAAAAATAAATGATTAACAAGGAGAATGTCGCCCATTTCAGAAACAAGTTTTCTATATGTTTGGAGACTTTTTACGCCGTTTTAGCGAAAACAAATTTTGAAATTTCTGTCACCGATATTACACCCCCACACATTCAACCCCTAATTTAATTCTAGCACAGAATACCAGGTCTTTGATGAAATTAAAACTTTTCTAATAAACAAACCCTATACCCATATTACTCGAGCTTTAACGAAAAAAATGTCAACTTTTACCAAATCATCGCCCATTCATCACCTACAGCGATATCACCCAAAAACAATCCGAACCGTTTGTTTGTCGGGTCCAACTGTATACCATATTTGAAGACGATGGCCCAACTCGTTCTAAAGTTATCGTGGCTACAAACAGACAGACATACAGACCGACAGACACAAACATTTTCGTTCCCAAATCATGTTTTCCATATGTTTTAACACTTTTTACGACGTTTAAGCAAAAATTTTTTTTGAAATAGTCGCCGATGCCATACTTCCACACGTATTGACGATGTGGAAATAAAAGATGTTTGGTGCCAAATCAGTTCTATGAAAATTCACTACCATAACGCACTTGATGCACTCAGACTTTTTATGTGTTTCATTTATTAATGAATCACTGCAAAAAAGCATGGTCGTAAAGAAAACGTGTACACATATACTTAACTTTGAGAAATGTGTTCTGCATTCAAGTTTATTTCTGTAAGTATATAAATTTAATAAATAGTGTTTAAAAGACAACTGTCAACATGTAACAAACTGTTTCAGGCACTATTATTTATCGCTGTATCAGATTTTACCTTTACCTTATTTCCGCTACATCAAATAAATCACAAAACAACATCCCTTTTATACTTAATAGGAAATAAACAGTCTGAATGTTATTTGGTGGAATATTCTTTGTGAGCCGTCTTATCAATAATTGTTCTTAGTCATGAAAACCCCCTATAAATCAAGACTGTGTTTTTCCAGTAAGTATAGGGTGCAGTGACGTCTCCCCTTAGCCAACTACCGGGTGTGTTTGTATAAATATACAACACTCACTTCACATGTCAATTTGAAATTAACATTGTGAAAGAACAGGAGCATATGTCCGATACCGTGGAACGATGTGTTAGAGCCCTGTTTATCTTTCATGTTGTTTCGTGCAGTTCTTTCTATCAGACCTGAAATGCCATATGGCTGACTGAACTAATTAAGCCGATATATTATATAAATTATGGATTTATAGAGGGTAATTAGAACGCCTACGCACATCGTGCTTTTCAAGTTGATTTTATTACTACCAGGCTTATCGTTGGGTTAAAATGTTGCTACAAAATATGATTTCTTAAACAAACATCTAGCAAACTTTTGAAGATCAACACGAATTATGGAATTATTTATATGGGGTTATAAGAAATTCGAGGTGTACAGAGCTTTTCTAGTTTATCTAAAGCGCTTTGATAAGCACCTTTAAAATTTCGCACGAAACGTCATCAAATAATGCTGCAAATTAAATCATAACTTCCACAAAACTGTGATAACTTATTAGTAGATAGGGCCCCACCTGGGCTCATCCCCTCCACTTTTTACTGCGCATGCGCGAGTCATCATGCTCATGCGCTGACCTGCGCAGACCTGTGACAGTTGACAGCTGACCTGTCAGATTTGACAGGTGTCAAATGTCACTGACCTGACAGCTGTCAGCTGTCACCTGACCTGACATGTGTCAACGTCAAATGTCACCTGACCTGTCAGATGACGTCACAAGCATTCCAAGATGGCTGACCTGTAATAGACAGTTGCAACCCGGGTTCTCTCTATGGAACTAACCTGAGATGACGTCACAAGCATTCCAAGATGGCTGACCTGTAATAGACAGTTGCAACCCGGGTTCTCTCTATGGAACTAACCTGAGATGACGTCACAAGCATTCCAAGATGGCTGACCTGTAAGAGACATCTGCAACTCCGGGGTTCTCTCTATGGAACTAACCTGAGATGACGTCACAAGCGTTCCAAGATGTCTGACCTGTGTGTCCATAGATATCTACAAGTCAGGTTAGCTCTCCATGTGTGTTTGTCTGATTGTTTATTAAGGTTATGTATTTGTTTATTAAGGTTATGTTCGCACACGTGTTGATTACCCCAGTCATCTGTTTGTTTATTAAGGTTATGTTTGTATTTGTTTATTAAGGTTATGTCATGTGTGTTGATTACCATGCATCTGTTTGTTTATTAAGGTTATGTATTTTGTTTATTAAGGTTATGTTCGTAAACACAGCTGTTTGGTTTGTTTATTGTGTTGTTGTTAAGGTGTATTGAAGTTTGTTAGGGTATTTCGTTTTTGGCGGGAAATTTGAATTTGTTTGAAAATTTGTCTGTTGTGTCCAGAGATATGACTCATCGAGCTAGAGAATATTCTATTTGTAAAGTTGTAGAGTGTAGAGAATATTCTCTAGCTCGATGGGAGACATCTGTTGGACACAGTCATTCGGTTTAGTCACACACATACATATATGAGGAAGATATATTGAGCGGGTAATTTGAAATTTTGATTTTAATTTGAAATATGATTTTTGAAAGAAAAGCATTCGCCAGAAATTAGATTTGAACCCCCAACCACACAACTTACTCAGAGAGATACCTGTCGCTAAACCAACTATTCCACAGACACACACGTTAAAAGTTTGTTCGCAGTTGTATATATATAAAACAAAAACCTGTTGCATATGCTAATTTAAAACGAGTTTATGAGGCTGATGTGTGTGGGCAGGGGGTGGTATCTCTATTACATTCCAATTGAATAATAGGAACTGTAATGTTAAAAACAATTGTTTATTTATAGTAAAAAGAAATTTAAAACACGTACCAATTTACCTATCTAATATCATTTAATAACAAAAACGTTAGAAGTAAACTATATCAATAAGAAAAACGTATTTACATCTAGATATGATAATGAGTTTATTTTAATAGCGCAATAAAACTCGGGGACTTGGTTTTATTGCCGGCGTGTTTGTTTATGTTAGTGTGTTTGTATTTTGAATGAATGAATCTAAATTTATATAGGGAGTGATCAAAAACACACAAGTAACAAAACTCGATTTAAAACAACTAAATTAAACTTTGATATACGAGGATTGTTTGATAAGTATTGTTTGTATGTAAACATAAATAATATAATAGTATACTTACATACAGCAAGAGACGTCATACTTGTTTCACGGCTTAGTACACACTAACGTATGTTGAGGTCTTGAATGGGGGCCCGTTATAGAAATAACACAGTTGTTTAATGACACCCACTTGAACCAAACAAAACATATAGACGCTGTTGTTGATTGTTAACACACACACACACGTCATGACAGCACGAAGGCTTGGCTTAGACTAATGGATGTGTGTAACAACAGACATACAGACAATAGATTGCCCCCACAAGTATCATAGATAATCTTGTTTGAGCTTGTACAGCTGTTGAACAAACACGTCATGACAGCTCGAAGTCTTTGCTTAGACTGACAGACAGAAAGGGGTTAATAAAAATGCAACAAAATAAAAATAAAACAACTGATTTACATACAATAAAAATTTATTAGGATTAATTAAGTTGTACATATTGATACATAAATGACATACTATTATTACATAATGGCTCTAACGATGCCCGTTAGAGGTTTATATTCCATTACACTGTCATGAATAACCAGACAATAAACACGAGTATTCTTTGGGAAGTTGGCGTGACTCATAAACTCCACCTTAATGTCCACCGTTGAAGACTTGATTGACTCGTTCTGGTGCTGACAGTCAATCACAAATAGAGCTCTGTCTTTAAACTCGTCATAACTCAAGATAGGCTCCGACATGTTTTTATAACAGAAGCTTTTTTGAAAATCTGTATACATGTTATAGGCTTCTGCATATTTCGATTTCTCAAAATCCATATTCATAGATTCATAAGGGTAGCATTCTGAATTTAGAAACACTCGAAGGTCCATCATACCAATGTTATCGAAATAGTCTGACCTCTTCTTCACGTTATCCTTACGATCTGTTTGAAATGCTATAATCACATATCGAGGTCTTTCCAAGTTGGTTGCAGTTTTAACAGCCCACACATCTCTGTTGATATCTCTGAGTGCTGGTAACTCGTATATGTCCCATTTACGGTATGCGAGAAATATAGAGGTGTCTTTGGCTATTTTATCCATCAGTTCCAATTTCATTTTATCATTGGGAAATACATGTTTTACCTTTAAAAACATATTGGTTACGGTAATTTTTGCTCGTGCCGTACCTGTGCTGTAATAGCCATTGGAATCGTTTCGACTTCTTGTAAAGCGGAAAGTATGTTTGCCACAGAGAACTCCTTTGAAATGATGAAAGAAACTGAAGAGGAACCAGACAGGTATGAGCATGTGAAACTTGTTATCATTTAAGGTGATGTGCTCCGACGACACATTCAGACCGGCGTTGCTAAGAGATTGGGCTTCATTCTTACTGAACGATAGCAGACTTTTGATGATGGTTGTGGTGTATGGGTCTCGCACTCGTTCCACTTCCTTGTTATTTAACTCATAGGTCATTGATTCAAACAGAGCTGCTCCTCCATTATTTGACAGATAACAAGCACCAGTGGCATTTTGGACTGCTACAGGTTCCAGAGCACCTTCGATTATTAGAGCTGACTCAGCCAGACATACGAACGCATCTTGTTGGTTGATGGCTATTTCAATTTCATCGCTGTTACCAAACGATTTAGTTGGTGAATAGTAAGAGCGCAGCTCTTCTCGATCGATGCCATCATCAAACACGGGTTCTTTGAATATTTCTAGTTTTGACGACATGATAACCCAGGCTTTGCAGGAACTCAATATTATCGGGACGAAGCGTACCCTTTGACGTGTCTGACTCAACTGAATTTGATGTGGTAGATGCACTTGCTTTTATATCCTTGAAGACCAACATACTAAGCAACTTTTATAAGTTTCAAGCGAACAGACACCTCTTCACCTTGAAAGTTGACAGGAACTGAATCTTGGTCGACGATGTCGATGCTTATATTGGAAATCTCTTGCTTGTTCACCGGCAAGTAAATTAAATTTTTAGGTTCTATGTCGATTGCGTAGCCAGGATCAACCATCGGAGCAAACTCATACAGCGTATGTGAGGGTTGTCCGTTATAATAGGAACCAGACACGATATTGGTTTCGATGCGAATCTGTCTAACATCCACTATATCAACAGGTAAATCAGATTCATAAAAGGTGTCCGGCTGAAGAACTTGTTTTGAAAAGCCCAACATTCGCCCAATCGAACCATCAAATTCAAAACTGACATTTGTATAACACTTTAGTCTGCATTTGATGGTGTTCGGATTAGGTCTCAGAATCAGAGCCTGTTGCTTTTGTTCGTGTGTTGCTGTAGCACCAACAAGTTCATTTTGAAGTAACTCTTCCAAGTGTGTTATTTCATAAGCACCGGTGGGTATCGTGATGGTTCGCCAACCGGTTCCTTCTTTTACATGAAATTTGTTTTTACCTTCATAGATGTTGGGTATGTTGTTGTAGGTGTGAAAGCCTATCAAGGCAACAGCATAATTACCATCCAAAACAATTGGTGGATGGTAGTCTGACGACAGATGGGAGCTGCGGTCTTTCAACACAAAGGTGTGCGCCATGACTGATACACACAGGCTACTGTTTCAGTCTTTTATTGCATTGGTTTTTGCAGATACAACCCATAACCGTAGCGCTGTTTCTTGAGATACATGCCTTTACCCAGTCTCTTGCATTTTGGCTTAAATTTCAAGCCACTCCCTCTCCTACCCATCGCGATGGCTTCCATTGTTTTGTTGTGTCGTTCTTCCTCCTCTAGTTTCTGTTTCGCAGACTTGGCATCGTTCACGGCTTTGGCAATACCTGCAGCACCGCCACCCAGAGCTCCTAGTGCTGACAGCCCACCAAATATAAGAGGCAACAACGGAAGGAAGCCTCCACTTTTAGGTATTGGAATAACTCGAGGTTTCTGCACATTCTTACGTCCACCAATGTTTCTAACGATTGTATGAGCTATATCAAACACGGCGTTCGCTGTTGGAATAAGGTTTCTATCTTTTATAACTTCCTCAATCAGACTTAGTATGTTTTTAAAGGGGACCTTCTTCTTTGGCTTCGAGTTGATTACATAAAACCCCTCATCAAGTTTTCTGTTAACTTTCATGGTGTTTGTAACGCTAGCAACGTTTCAGCAAAACCTGTATCTGTCTTTGTTAATAACAACCCTCACTCTGTGACACCAACATACACTGACTGGGTGTCTCACTTGCATTCATATATATATACACACCCAAAAAATATAGTTTAGTTTAAGTTAAGATGCGTACCAGCAAACACGCTTCTGCCTTACCCATTACAAATATAGACGATGTTGTTACGGACACAGCTCAACAACAACTGAGGCATGGTCCTCTCTTTCCAAACACCGTTCGCTGTATCATATGTGGTCCGAGTGGTTGTGGTAAAACTAATGTCATGCTGAGTTTATTGTTTGAAGCAAACGGTAGTAGGTAATGGGACACTTTGAGCAGACAGTGACGTCACAGGAAGTGACGTCACGGCGCCGGCGCCACGCCCTGGCGCCGGCGCCACGCCCTGGCGCCTGCCCTGGCGCCGGCGCCACGCCCTGGCGCCTGCCCTGGCGCTTGCCCCGGCGCCGGCGCCACGCCCTGGCGCCTACCCTGACGCAGGCGCCTGCACTGGCGCCTGCCCTGGCGCCTGCCCCGGCGCCTGCCCCGGCCCCGGCGCCTAGCCACGCCCCGGCCCCCGGCGCCAAGCCCCGGCGCCAGCCCCGGCGCCCAGCCACGCCCTGGGCCAGACAGTCACATCCGTGTTATTCCTAAGGTCATTGACCTGTCTTTGACAGTGACGTCACATGACTTGTGCCAGACAATCACATAAGTGTCTAACCTATTACTTCAAATTATTATATTTTGAAAAAAACCATTTGGTGCAGGTGAGTTTCGAACCCGGGGCATTCAGATGGGAGGCAACGATGCTACCCGTTAAGCTAAGCAGACGCTTGTTAATTTATTGTTTTAGGTTGGTATATATATATATATACGACTTTTAATTACAAACCATACATGTAATAGAATTAAAGTTTATTATTAGACAAATGGATGATTTACAAAATAATGTTTAATATTAGAGGCGGAACCAAAACGGAAGAACCAAAATGGCGGAATGAAAGCCTGTGATACCTTAAGCTGACATTATAAAAAATGGCGGCTTTCTTTCTTAAAGATGGTGCCTTTCGCTGATAAAGATGGTTGAAGACTTATTTAAAAATAACACACAGAGGTCGTTAGCAAACAAAAGAAGGAAGTTCAGAAACATACTGTAGGGGGCCCCTTGATGGGTAAATGGTATTCGTGTTTGAGCTTGTCTAGAATACAGCCGTTAGAAGTATGACATCATCCACAAACCTGTTCCACAAACCTGTTTGAGTTTTGTCTGTACGGTTGTTATCTAGTGTAATTTCCGTTGAATGACATCACCCCATTATTTGTGTTTGAACTTGTCTGTGTATCTGTTTAATATACGCAAGAGAGAGGCCCGCTTAGGGTAAATAACGTGTCAGTTGATGACTTTGGTGAATGTTATCTTGTGTTATATCTGTTCAATCACCCCCATTACTCGTGTTTGAGCTTGTCTAGTACAAACCGAAAGGATGACATCATCCATGTAAATTGTTCACTACACACTGTTAAACTCATTCAAAATTTAGTTATCGTAGAGGTAAGACGTGCTTCAGTTAACTCTAACGTATCCAAGTGCTCAGTAGTGTGTTTAAAATGGCTACATTAAATGATGTGTGCTACCAGCAAATTAAAGACAACTTCTGGTATGGTTTATTTGCAGACTTTCAATTAATTATTGATAAAAACACTGGTTATTTTAATGCGACTAAGCTGTGTAAAGATGGTGAGAAAAGATTCAGACATTGGTTGGAAAATAAGAAAACTAAAGAGTTGATTACCTATTACAACGGTCAGGCGAAGAAACATTTAGGTAGCCAGAATACCGATTACCTTAATATTTCAACCGAAGATGTCCACTTAGAGTCACATCTAGGGGGCCGGAATTCCGGCCCCCTAGATGTGCTGGAAGCAACATCTCAACTAACACCTACAACCGCTACATACTTGGTGGACTTTGGTGGAACACAGACTGAAAACAACTTGATATCTGGTACATATGTCTGTAAAGATTTGATATTAAATTTGGCTTGTTGGATATCCAATAGTTTCTATGAAAAGTGCAACCAAATTATTTTTGATTTTTTCGTAAGTGAATTTAATCAAAAATACAAGGATAACCTCAAAGAAATTGAAGTGAAATTAATGGAGATAGATGATGAAGTGCAGCGTATGCGAGAAACAAATGCTAAAATCACAGAACATTTAGAAGATATATCTCCAAAACCAAGCAACCCTGGAAAACTTTGTGTTTTTGGTTTGCTTTCAAGAAATGAGAAGGATACTACCTATCCATATCATGCTGTAAGGACTCAGAAGAAAAGTTTTAAAAGAGCTGTCAAGAACTTTAAAAATAAACACCCTGATTCCGAAGTAGTTTTAAACATGTTGTATGATCCAAATTCTGTAAATCTCTTTAACAGAATAAAGACCGAAGTCGAATACCTCAAGGCGAAGAGAAACGATCTACAGATAGCAGATGTACCTCAGGAGAAGTTTATTCAGGATATTATTGATTTACGATATAAATTGTAATTGTTCACTTAGCTTAATTGTATGTAACCAGATGAAAAAATAAAATAACATTATTTTAATAAAGACTTTTATTTTATTCTAAGTACATTAATACATTAAATATATAAGCTTATTTAACATCATCTGAATTTATCCAAGAATTCTGAGATTTATCAAAACCCAGCCATTTTACATAGAGCTGCTTGCCTTTCTTCCTCAAGATGCGTTCAACCAGATAGATGTCTGTTTGTTTCATGGCGATGTTGGATTTAAAAGTATCCACTTATCATGTAAATCTTTTAGTTTGCTGTCTATTTCTCCCAGCTTATTCTTTAGCTTATTATTCTTTAATACATCAACATCTTTTAAAACTTGAGCAGTTATGTTCTTAGCTAAAATTTTCAATTTATTTTCAAATTCGTTTTTTAAATCTTCCAACTCAGGTTTGTGTACAGCTTCAAGTAGTATGGCAATGATTCTTTGTGTTACCTCATCTTTGTTCTTCTGATAGTCGTCTATCCATACATCAACAAATTTTTTATTTACACCATCTGTTGCATCGACTGGATCAGCTATGTTACACAATCTATGGCTTTGCAAATCAAAATCACCACTAGTAGTTCTTGGGAAAATCTCTCTTTCAATAATTTTAAACTTAGAACCTTTATTGGATTGGGAACGTCCGAACTTATCGATAGACATTTTTATACTAAGCACTAAGGTAGGTATATCTTTGATATATGTAGGTATACTAGGCGATAACACCAACCTCCTTCAGTTCTTCAATGATTGACTGAATTTCATTGTTATGAGCATTATTACCAGCAGCCTGGGAAGCTACTAAAAGTCTAAGTCTATCAACCAGCTCATTTATGTCATCCCAATAGACATATTCTATTTGTTTGTTATTTTGTAGCATATAGTTGTTAGTGTTGCTGCTTACATTCTGAGCTCTAGGTTCAGTTTTTTGTTCTGCGTTATGATGTGTGTCGTAACCAAAACCTTGAGGAGTTGAGGATCTACGACCTCGTGGATTTATCACCGGTTTTATTAGAGTCAGGTACTTTTCAGAGGAACAACCCTTGGTTCGTGCGTTAGGATCATAGTTCATTTTATGCACACTAGTTGCTTCTAGAATATCTCTATAGTGTTGAAGATCGTCATAGGTATACCCTCTAGGTGTTTTCATAAATATCAATTCTAGCAGACCTTGTGTTTGCGGATATCTCCGTTGACCTAGTCGAATGTCATTATCAGTAAAATCCAAGTGTTTATTGCCAAGACTCCAGCTACCGGTATCTTTAGCGTAGCGAGCACCATACGTTTGATCAATGGTAGCGAGCCTTGGTGGTTCAGTAAAATACTTGTCTACATAATATCGAACTCGTTCAGGATATTGCTCCAAAAATTCTTGATATGCAGGGTTGGATGTGACAGTTTGTAGATCTGCCTCAAGCTCTTCAAATGTTGGGATATCCTCATCGGAACTTGTCTCCTCAGCCTCTTCCCTAGGTTCAGCTTCAAAAACTTCATGGTCTTTAAGGAACTGTACTTGGGGTTTCGTTTCTGGTACCACTTCTTCTTTGATTTGTTCAGCCTTTGGTTGTTGCTGGGGCTGCTGCTGCTGCTGTGCTGCTGTGTTTTTAGATATTTCACTTAGGGGCTCAACAAGTGGTTTATATAAACGTTGCAGAGCATCATCATTCTCGGCTCTGTTAAGTTTAAGCATTAAATGTTTTTTTCGAATATTGTCAGCAAGTTGTAAAATCCTTTTCTTAACTTTTCGCTCTTCCTTACCCAACACTTCCATTGTGCTACAACTGGTCGGTATTACCAGCTGGTCTAATAATTTGTTTGAGCGATACAGGTTGTGTGGTGGTTTAACATATACTGACTCCTTCATGGTACATGCCTTCTTATTTATCACGATGTCTGGCTGTCTTGTTAGACAGCTGTGTTAGACAGCTGTGTTAGACAGCTGTGTTAGACAGCTGTGTTAGACAGCTGTGTTAGACAGCTGTGTTAGACAGCTGTGTTAGACAGCTGTGTTAGACAGCTGTATGACAGCTGTATGACAGCTGTGTTAGACACTTGTATGACATCTGTGTTAGACACCTGTGTTAGACAGCTGACTGTCCTGTCTATCATCGTTTGTTAGAATAATATATATCTATCGAATCCTTTTCTATATCGACCTTTGTGTACATCGTTTTCCTTCACAATCACCAACACACCATACTTATTATCTTTCCAGCATTGGTGGCAGATAGTTTTAAATTGTTTAAAGTCCATATCGGTGGTCACATGATCGTCGTACACATGTTTTAAATTGGTTTCATCTTGCTTGAATAACACAATAACATTGGTGTTGTCACGTACCAGATGTTTGGGTATTCGTGTATATGTTTGACAGAGATAGAATGAATCAATATTCTTATGTCTGCCCATACTGAAGTATGCTCTTATTTTATCTTGTTTGTCACAAGCTACATCATCAAATATAAACACAGAGTTGTCCTTGGCATCTTCCGGATCTAATATTTCATCGTTTTCTCGATAAGGATAGTAACCAACACCTTTTGTGGCATTCATCACCTCCTTTAACATCTTGTATTTCGGTTGATACAGAGACTTTGAATACACATACACGTTATCAAATTTTAAACCGTTTGCTTCAAACAACAAACTCAGCATGACATTAGTTTTACCACACCCTCTTACTATTCACCAACTAAATCGTTTGGTAACAGCGATGAAATTGAAATAGCCATCAACCAACAAGATGCGTTCGTATGTCTGGCCGAGTCAGCTCTAATAATCGAAGGTGCTCTGGAACCTGTAGCAATCCAAAATGCCACTGGTGCTTGTTATCTGTCAAATAATGGAGGAGCAGCTCTGTTTGAATCAATGACCTATGAGTTAAATAACAAGGAAGTGGAACGAGTGCGAGACCCATACACCACAACCATCATCAAAAGTCTGCTATCGTTCAGTAAGAATGAAGCCCAATCTCTTAGCAACGCCGGTCTGAATGTGTCGTCGGAGCACATCACCTTAAATGATAACAAGTTTCACATGCTCATACCTGTCTGGTTCCTCTTCAGTTTCTTTCATCATTTCAAAGGAGTTCTCTGTGGCAAACATACTTTCCGCTTTACAAGAAGTCGAAACGATTCCAACGGCTATTACAGCACAGGTACGGCACGAGCAAAAATTACCGTAACCAATATGTTTTTAAAGGTAAAACATGTATTTCCCAATGATAAAATGAAATTGGAACTGATGGATAAAATAGCCAAAGACACCTCTATATTTCTCGCATACCGCAAATGGGACATATATGAGTTACCAGCACTCAGAGATATCAACAGAGATGTGTGGGCTGTTAAAACTGCAACCAACTTGGAAAGACCTCGATATGTGATTATAGCATTTCAAACAGATCGTAAGGATAACGTGAAGAAGAGGTCAGACTATTTCGATAACATTGGTATGTTGGACCTCAGAGTGTTTCTAAATTCAGAATGCTACCCTTATGAATCTATGAATATGGATTTTGAGAAATCGAAATATGCAGAAGCCTATAACATGTATACAGATTTTCAAAAAAACTTCTGTTATAAAAACATGTCGGAGCCTATCTTGAATTATGACGAGTTTAAAGACAGAGCTCTATTTGTGATTGACTGTCAGTACCAGAACGAGTCAATCAAGTCTTCAACGGTGGACATTAAGGTGGAGTTCATGAGTCACGCCAACTTCCCAAAAAATACTCGTGTTTATTGTTTGGTTATTCATGACAGTGTAATGGAATATAAACCTCTAACGGGTATCGTTAGAGCCATTATGTAATAATAGTATGTCATTTATGTATGTCATTTATGTATCAATATGTACAACTTAATTAATCCTAATAAATTTTTATTGTATGTAAATCAGTTGTTTTATTTTTATTTTGTTGCATTTTTATTAACCCCTTTCTGTAAGGTTAACAACTGTAAAAAACGTTGTTTATCCTTTGTAAGACCCCCTCTCTCTTACATCAGTTTGTTTCCTCAATACAAGAGAGAGAGACACTTGTTCAGTATGTGTTAAGTCGTGAAACAAGGATGACGTCTCTTGCTGTATGTAAGTACACTCTTCTTATTATGTCTGTTTGTATTCAAATAACAAATACAAACATAACCTTACTAACAATTGGATGGCAGGGTAATCAGCCTGTACAAGAGAGTGTGTGTTGGTTTTAGGTGTTAATACAGCTTGTTCTAACTTACTTAAATATTATATTTCTTCTGTTCAACAAGACGATTATTTTGATGTGTCACACATGTATGTAGCTCTAAGAATAGCTATACCGGAAGTGTCTACCGGAAGTAACATTTTTATTGAATATGCTTATAGAGTTTGCTTTGCTGAACAGCGTGTATGTATTGGTTCTATCGTACATCTCACGGATCTTCCGCGATAAGGGTTTGAAGTTTTTTTATCTCAGTTTCTTGTAGAGCTTGTTACGAAACATACATTTTTGAAGATAGTTCCTTTCTATCACTTTCCATTGAAAAGATATAACGATTTAAAGTTTTGACCGGAAGTGGCCATTTTATTGTATATTCCACTTTGATTTGGCCTCCTTAACACCGTGCATATGTTGGTTCTATCGTACATCTCACGGATGTTCCGCGATAAGGGTTTAAAGTTTTTTATCTCAGTTTCTTGTAGATCTTGTTACGAAACATACATTTTTAAAGTCGGTTCCTTTCTATCACTTGTCGTTGAAAAGATACAAGGATTTAAAGTTTAGACCGGAAGTGGCCATTTTATTGTATATTCCAATTTGATTTGGCCTCCTTAACACCGTGCATGTGTTGGTTCTCTCGTACATCTCACGGATCTTCCGCGATAAGGGTTTAAAGTTTTTTATCTCATTTTCTTGTAGACCTTGTTACGAAACATACATTTTTGAAGTCGGTTCCTTTCTATCACTTTCCGTTGAAAAGATATAACGATTTAAAGTTTAGACCGGAAGTGGCCATTTTATTGTATATTCCAATTTGATTTGGCCTCCTTAACACCGTGCATGTGTTGGTTCCAGCGTACATCTCACGGATCTTCCGCGATAAGGGTTTAAAGTTTTTTATCTCATTTTCTTGTAGAGCTTGTTATGAAACATACATTTTTGAAGTCAGTTCATTTCTATCACTTGTCGTTGAAAAGATACAAGGATTTAAAGTTTAGACCGGAAGTGGCCATTTTATTGTATATTCCAATTTGATTTGGCCTCCTTAACACCGTGCATGTGTTGGTTCTCTCGTACATCTCACGGATCTTCCGCGATAAGGGTTTAAAGTTTTTTATCTCGGTTTCTTGTAGACCTTGTTACGAAACATACATTTTTAAAGTCAGTTCATTTCTATCACTTTCCGTTGAAAAGATATAACGATTTAAAGTTTAGACCGGAAGTGGCCATTTTATTGTATATTCCAATTTGATTTGGCCTCCTTAACACCGTGCATGTATTGGTTCCTGCGTACGTCTCACGGATCTTCCGCGATAAGGGTTTTAAGTTTTTTATCTCATTTTAGTCGCCATTTTTTAATTCTGCTTACTTAGACGAGTAACATGACACTAAACACGTGGTAGAAAGGAATTGAACCTGTAACCAACCATTGTTTCTAAGCTTAAGAGTTGAACCTGTTGTCCATTTTGTTTCTGAGCTTCTTTTGTTTTGCCAGCGACCTCTATTGTCTCTCCGATATTTGGTTATGTCTAATAACAAAAGCTTTATGAATGGTTTGTTTTAATGGGGGGCGTAACTTTCAATCATGGAGTCTTCGGCCAATACCATTATTCTCGCTTATCAACCTCACTCTCATTTGTCGGCTCTAAAGGTTGGGGTGACGTAACTTTAAATAAGTCTTCAACCATCTTTATCAGCAAAAGGCACCATCTTTAAGAACGAAAGCCGCCATTCTTTATCAACGAAAGGCACCATCTTTAAGAACGAAAGCCGCCATTTTTATAATGTCAGGGATGTCAGCTTAAGGTATCACAGGCTTCCATCTTTCATTCCGCCATTTTTTTATTCCGCCATTTTGGTTCTTCCGTTTTGGTTCCGCCTCTAATATTAAACATTATTTTGTAAATCATCCATTTGTCTAATAATAAACTTTAATTCTATTACATGTATGGTTTGTTTGTAATTAAAAGTCGTATATATATATACCAACCTAAAACAATAAATTAACAAGCGTCTGCTTAGCTTAACGGGTAGCATCGTTGCCTCCCATCTGAATGCCCCGGGTTCGAAACTCACCTGCACCAAATGGTTTTTTTCAAAATATAATAATTTGAAGTAATAGGTTAGACACTTATGTGATTGTCTGGCACAAGTCATGTGACGTCACTGTCTGGCCAAAGACAGGTCAATGACCTTAGAATGTTTACATAACAAGACTAAATGTGACTGTCTGGCCCAGGGCGTGGCTGGGCGCCGGGACAGGCGCCGGGGCTTGGCGCCGGGGGCCGGGGCGTGGCTAGGCGCCGGGGCCGGGGCAGGCGCCGGGCAGGCGCCAGTGCAGGCGCCGGCGCCAGGGCGTGGCTAGGCGCCGGCGCCGGGGCTGGCGCCAGGGCGTGGCGCCAGGGCGTGGCTAGGCGCCAGGGCGTGGCTAGGCGCCGGCGCCAGGGCGTGGCGCCGGCGCCGTGACGTCACTTCCTGTGACGTCACTGTCTGCTCAAAGTGCCGCATTACCTACTAACGGTTTAAAATTTGATAACGTGTATGTGTATTCAAAGTCTCTGTATCAACCGAAATACAAGATGTTAAAGGAGGTGATGAATGCAACAAAAGGTGTTGGTTACTATCCTTATAGAGAAAACGATGAAATATTAGATCCGGGAGATGCCTTGGACAACTCTGTGTTTATCTTTGATGATGTAGCTTGCGACAAACAAGATAAAATAAGAGCATACTTTAGCATGGGCAGACATAAGAATATTGATTCCTTCTATCTTTGTCAGACATACAGCAAAGTACCAAAACAACTGGTACGTGACAACGCAAACGTTGTTGTGTTATTCAAGCAAGATGAAACCAATTTAAAACATGTGTACGACGATCATGTAACCACCGATATGGACTTTAAACAATTTAAAACTATCTGCCACCAATGCTGGAAAGATAATAAGTATGGTGTGTTGGTGATTGTGAAGGAAAACGATGTACACAAAGGTCGATATAGAAAAGGATTCGATAGATATATATTATTCTAACAATGGTAGACAGGACAGACAGCTGTCTAACACAGCTGTCATACAGGTGTCTAACACAGGTGTCTAACACAGCTGTCTAACACAGCTGTCTAACACAGCTGTCTAACACAGCTGTCTAACACAGCTGTCTAACACACAGCTGTCTAACAGACAGCTGTCTAACAGACAGCTGTCTAACACACAGCTGTCTAACACACAGCTGTCTAAGACAGCTGTCTAAGACAGCTGTCTAACACAGCTGTCTAAGACAGCTGTCTAACACAGCTGTCTAACACAGCTGTCTAACACAGCTGTCTAAGACAGCTGTCTAACACAGCTGTCTAACACAGCTGTCTAAGACAGCTGTATAAGACAGCTGTCTAACACAGCTGTCTAAGACAGCTGTCTAAGACAGCTGTCTAAGACAGCTGTCTAAGACAGCTGTCTAAGACAGCTGTCTAAGACAGCTGTCTAAGACAGCTGTCTAACACAGCTGTCTAACACAGCTGTCTAACACAGCTGTCTAACACAGCTGTCTAACACAGCTGTCTAACACAGCTGTCTAACACAGCTGTCTAACACAGCTGTCTAAGACAGCTGTATAAGACAGCTGTATAAGACAGCTGTCTAACACAGCTGTCTAACACAGCTGTCTAAGACAGCTGTCTAAGACAGCTGTCTAAGACAGCTGTCTAACACAGCTGTCTAACACAGCTGTCTAACAAGACAGCCGGACATCGTGATAAATAAGAAGGCATGTACCGTGACAGAGTCAGTATATGTTAAACCACCACACAACCTGTATCGCTCAAACAAATGATTAGACCGACTGGTAACACCAAAAACAGTTGTAGCACAATGGAAGTGTTGGGTAAGGAAGAGCGAAAAGTTAAGAAAAGGATTTTACAACTTGCTGACAATATTCGAAAAAAACATTTAATGCTTAAACTTAACAGAGCTGAGAATGATGATGCTCTGCAACGTTTATATAAACCACTTGTTGAGCCCCTAAGTGAAATATCTAAAAACACAGCAGCACTGCAGCAGCAACAGCCATCGCAACCACCAAAGGTTGAACAAATCAAAGACGAAGTCGATATACCAGAAACGAAACCCCAAGTACAGTTCCTTAAAGACCATGAAGTTTTTGAAGCTGAACCAAGGGAAGAGGCTGAGGCGACAAGTTCCGATGAGGACATCCCAACATTTGAAGAGCTTGAGGCAGACCTACAAACTGTCACAACCAACCCTGCATATCAAGAATTTTTGGAGCAATATCCTGACCGAGTTCGATATTATGTAGACAAGTATTTTACTGAACCACCGAGGCTTGCTACTATTGATCAAACGTATGGTGCTCGCTACGCTAAAGATACTGGTAGCTGGAGTCTTGGCAACAAACACTTGGACTTTACTGATGCTGAGATTCAACTGGGCCAAAGGAGATACCCGCAAACACAAGGTTTGCTAGAATTGATATTTATGAAAACACCTAGAGGGTATACCTATGATGATCTTCAACACTATAGAGATATTCTAGAAGCAACTAGTGTTCATAAAATGAACTATGATCCTAACGCACGAACCAAGGGTTGTTCCTCTGAAAAGTATCTGACTCTAATAAAACCAGTGATAAATCCACGAGGTCGTAGATCCTCAACACCTCAAGGTTTTGGTTACACCTACGAGGAAGACGATGACGACAGCAACGACAGACATCTTAACAAAAAACAAAAGACTGAACTTAAAACGCAGAGTGATAAGAGCAGCGATAGCAACGGCATGAGCCCTAACAACATCAGCACCAACAACTATATGATACAAAATAACAAACAAATAGCCTATGTGTATTGGAATGACATAAACGAGTTGGTTGACAGACTTAGACTTTTAGTGGCTTCCCAAGTTGCAGGTAATACTGCTCATAACAACGAAATTCAGTCAATCTTGGAAGAACTAAAAGAAGCTAGTGTTATCACCTAGTAAGCCCACAGCCATGAAGAGACACCGACGACAACAACAACAACAGCACCAACGCAACACTGAACCATCTAATGTTAATAATTCTATAAATGTATTCCAACAAAGAGTTTACATACTTGTACTTAGAATCAAATAAAAGTCTTTGTTAAAATTAATGTGTTTTTATTTTGTAATACAATTAAAAAGTATGTCTTAAAGCAATAATATCCTGAACAAACTTATCTTGTGGTACATCTGCTAAAATACATGGATGATGTCATACTTCTAACGACTGTATTCTAGACAAGCTCAAACACGAATAATGTGGGGTTATTGAACAGATATAACACAAGGTCATCAACTGACAGGTTGTTTACCTTTAAGAGGGCCTCTCTCTTGTGTATATTAAACAGATACACAGACAAGCTCAAACAGGATCAAGGTTAACAACTGTAAAACGTTGTTTATCCTTTGTAAGGCCTCTCTCTCTTACATCAGTTTGTTTCCTCAATACAAGAGACACTTGTTCAGTATGTGTTAAGTCGTGAAACAAGGATGACGTCTCTTGCTGTATGTAAGTACACTCTTCTTATTATGTCTGTTTGCATTCAAATAACAAATACAAACATAACCTTACTAAACAATCAGATGATTGGTAATCAACATGTATACGAACACCTAACCTCATATGTAAACAACAACTGGCTTTGTTTTATATATACAACAGCGAACAAACTTTTAACGTGTGTGTCTGTGGAGCTATTGGTTTAGGGACAGTGTATATCTGAGAAAGCTGTCTATGGCCGATTCGAGGTTCGTGGGTTCAAATCTAAGTTCAGGCGAATGCTTTTCTTTCAAATACACATGCATCTGTCAGTCTAAGCAAAGACATCGAACTGTCATGACGTGTTTGTTAAACAGCATGTACAAGCTTCAACAATGGCAATCAGTTGTCTGTTTGTCTGTGTTATTACATACCTCTGTCTTCTCAGTCTAAGCAAAGACTTTGAACTGTCATGACGTGTTTGTTAAACAGCATGTATAAGCTTCAACAATGGCAATCAGTTGTCTGTCTGTCTGTATCCTCAACACAGAAGACACCTGTTCAGTAGTGTGTGTATTAAGCTGTGAAAGAAGGCTGACGTCTCTTGTTGTATGTAAGTACAATCTTGTATTATCTCTGTTTGCATTCAAATAACAAATACATAACCTTAACAAACAATCATATGACTGGTAATCAACACGTGTGTGAACATAACCTTAATAAACAAATACAGACAGTAGTGTGTGTGTGTGTGTGCGAACATAACCTTAATCAACAAATACAAACATAACCTTAATAAACAATCAAAATGGCTTGGTAATCAGTCTGTATACGAACACCTAACCTTAATAAACACATACATACATAACCTTAATAAACAATCAGACAGATGGTATTCTTCAAATACACACATGGAGACCTGACTTGTAGATATCTATGGACACACAGGTCAGACGGAACATCTTACGTCATCACAAGACAGTTAATACCTAACCTGGCTATCTATGGACACAGGTCAGACATCTTGGAACGCTTGTGACGTCATCTCAGGTTAGTTCCATAGAGAGAACCCGGAGTTGCAGCTGTCTATGACAGGTCAGCCATCTTGGAATGCTTGTGACGTCATCTGACAGGTCAGGTGACATTTGACGTTGACACATGTCAGGTCAGGTGACAGCTGACGTTGACAGCTGTCAGGTCAGGTGACAGCTGACGTTGACAGCTGTCAGGTCAGTGACATTTGACACCTGTCAAATCTGACAGGTCAGCTGTCAACTGTCACAGGTCTGCGCAGGTCAGCGCATGCGCATGATGACTCGCGCATGCGCAGTAAAAAGTGGAGGGGATGAGCCCAGGTGGGGCCCTATCTACTCTTATTCACTCCAGAAAAATGAATTTAGGGCCCAGGTCTTGACCACACAGAAGATATTTGTATTCCTGTACCCATAAACTTTTGAAACATTATGTTACTCGACTTCTATTGAAAACATGCCAGTTTTCAGAGAATCACCCCTTGCTTATCCCCTTCCCCCTGAGGCGCTCTTGGCCAAAAACAATTCGAAACGTTCCTTTGTCGGGTGCTAACTGGACAACAAATTTCAAGATGATATCTCAATTCGTTCGAAAGTGATTGCCCTATTAACAGACAGACGTACATGCCGAGAGACCGACCGACAAAAAAATTTTCGTTCCAGAACCAAGTTTTCTATACGTTTGAACCTTTTTGCGCCCTTTCAGCAAAAAAAATCGAAATTTTTGTGAGCAATATTCCACCCCCACACATTTAACCCCTAATTTTATTTGAACAGAGAATACCAGATGTCTGATGAAATGAAAGGTTTTCTAAAAAATAAACCCTGAAATGTTATATTACTCGAGTTTTAATGAAAAAATGTCAATTTTCACCAAATCACGCCCATTCATCCACTACACTCTAAAGCGATTTTACACATAAAGAATCGAAACCGTTAGTTTGTCGGTTGCTAACTGTATACCAAATTTGAAGACGATATCCCAATTCATTCTAAAGTTATCGTGGCTACAAACATACAGACAAAAAATTTTCGTTCCCAAATTGTGTTGTCTGTATGTTTTGATACTTTTTGCGACGTTTAAGCGAAATTTTTTTTGTGAAATTTTTGTCGCCGTTGCGATACTTCCACACGTGATGATGTGGAGGTAAAAATTAGAAAATAAGTTTTAAGAATCGGATACCTACGGAGACGACTTGTATGTTTCGCCCCTCTCCTTACACAATAAAAGCCGCTAGCCCATACAACAAAACGCTAACAATAATTTATTATTTACACTTTCCCAACGATGCTCTAATGGTTTTACAACTTTTAAATAAAATGTTCTTCAGATTTCTTCAAGCCACTTCTGTACAGTAACTTTAACGTCGTTATTTGTCAACAGTGTTTTCCCCCTCAAATATTTTTTTAGTTTCTGGAAAGTATGTTAGTAGCCTGGTGTCAGATCTGGCGAATAAGTTCACTCCATAGTTTGAACACATCGCAGTTTTTCAAGATGATTTTAGGGTATATTTTTTCCAAATCATTTAAAAAAGCGCCGCCCTGGCCGTGTTGGAATGTCGACTGAAACTTCCCAATCCGGACTCGAGGGACGACGGTTCGAGACTCACCGTCAGCGGATGATTTTTCAAATCACTTTTGTCGTTGAGATCGAGCTTAAGGTGGAGGGTAGGTTAGTTTAGATGGGCAAAAGGGGTCAGCATTGGCCTTATCGCCAGAAAGCATCTTAACTTTCTGGAATATAGTCTTATGTTGTGAATTTTTGCTTAACTTACTTAATTGGATATGACTGTTATTTACAATAAAAAAAATCGCTAAATAGTAGGTACGTAATTAGACCACAAAGACCGCACATTACCTCAAAATGGTCAAATAGATATTGAGCATTTGACAACGTCGAATGCAACCTGTAACTTTAATTAATATAAATTTTTCTATATCTAAACAGAACAGAACTACGGCAACCAAATTTAGTACGCAGGTTTGCATTGTAAAATGTAAACTATAAACCTACCAAAATTTAGATCTCTAACCCAAAAGAAAAAGTCTGGACGCAGCAGGTGCAGTGAATTTTCATTAAAATAGCAAATATGTATCTCAAATGCAAGCAATCATCAATCTGGTTACTGGTATAACCTATATAGTAGAAACAATGTACCATATTTTATCATAATTACTTGTTTGCCAATGTACAAATATTTTCCGAAAATAAACTTAAAAGGTGTCCGAGAAAACTGTATTTAATGAAAATCCGCTACCAAAACGCACCTACTGCGTTTCGATTTTTTTTTTCTTACAAACATGCACCATATCTCGATAAAAGATGCAAAAATGCAATAATATAAGGATGTTCGAAAAAACAATTGTAGGGATCACCAACGACTTATGGACCAGCCTGTGATTGTCAAAATAGTTTTCTAAGATGCAGCTTAAGACACCTTGTAATTAACGTATACAACTTTTTCTCGTATCTTGTATAATAAGAATTATATTGAGCTTTACCGTAGGAACGCGTCACCATGTATATATGTAAACAGATAAAAACTGAAAGTACATGGATTCTATGGGGCCTAGTTTGCGCTCATTTGAAGGAATATTTTTAAAATTCAAAAGTCGTGGTCTCCTCATTAATGAATCTTTTCTACGAAAATTAGCTAAAAATTATAGACCGCTAAGTCAAAAACTTAACTAAACCTACGCAACCCCAATTTTTTTTTTCTTTAAATGCCTATACCTTTTTTGTATTTACTAACAGACCTATATTTTGGTACGTGGGTCAGTATTTATAATACAAACACGCGTACCAAATTTGGTTGCCCTTACTTTGTTATTTCCGGAGATATAATTTTTTTACGAAAGAAAACAAAATGTCCAGGGAAAACCTGGGCCGATTTTCCTGGCAACGAACTTATCCAATCCACTTGCAAAAGGAAGGTACTCACCAAACTTGATCAAAATCGGCCCATTATTTTTAGAGTTATCGGTGTGAAACATATATATATATATATATATATATATATATATATATATATATATATATATATATATATATATATATATATATATATATATATATATATATATATATATATTTTAAACTGAACCCCGATATCTGTTCTAGGGGTCCTAATTGGCGCTCATTTGTAAACTTTTTTTTCTAATTCAAAAGGTGGGATCTCCCCATTAGTGAATTTTTTTAAAGAAAATTCCCAAAAAGTTCGGGTAGCAACTTTTTCTTAAACGCTTCAAATTTGAATAACTCAGTTTGCGCTACAAACTCAAAAAGTTAAATTTTGGTATATAGTAAGACCCCTACCGGGGAAACATACCTACCAAATTTCATCTAAATAACTTTGTTATTTTGTAAGATACATATTAGAGACTTACTGTACCTATATAGCAGGATACCAAATCTTAATTTTCTAGCGTCATAGAAAATTCTATTTTTGGAATTTGTCTCAATAGAAGCTAGAACAGAAGATTAATTTATTTATTTTTATAATAGAGAGATATCGATTGTAACACTTTCGAAAAAAATCTTCAGATGAGCCTGTATTAGGGCCTTTAATGCCAACCTTCAAGGTCTGTTTATATTTAGTCTTTATTATAGTAATATGTCGCATTAATAGTGGACAATTCTTATGAAAATTCACTACGATATGCACTTGCTGCGTCCAGACTTTTTCCTCTTATTTGACTGGACTATAACCAATGAAATTAAGTTATGCAAAGGCTCAGACTGCATATTGGACACAACACAGTAGTGAAGTATGTACGTGAAAAATTAATTATGTGACAAAACACATTTGTGGTATCCAGATAAGCATAATTATTTATACGCAAATATAACATAAAATGCTGCACCATTACAGACTTCTATTTTTGGCTGACGCAGTTCTCATACAATCAGTGTGTACCAGGAACAGCATCAAGAGATGCACTAATAAAAATAAATTACTACATAAGTTTGTGACAAGCAGCGTACAATATAAATAACGATTACAGAAAAGGTGATATACGATGTCTGACTACCGAGTCTTAAAGACGACATTCCAAATTACTGCATTCATTAAATCTACTTCAAAACACATAAAGGTAGTATTATAAAGCCCCTTTCGGGCAATGGGCGTCATTTATCTCTTTTACAACATGCGCTTGCTAGATTCCGGTAGGATATTCAGTCCTATATGTTAATGCACATGTTTCTTTTACTAACGCAAAGTAACTGCTTTTCATGTATTTGTCGAAAACCATTAGGCGAGAGAGTACGGTTAACTAACGACCAAGCTTAGGAATGCCTTTATACAACTCTAGCAAATTCATCAGCCAATTTTTGTGAGGAGTCTGTTATAAAGGTTTACTACATTGATCACTTTTGTTTCACAGTTTTAGGTAAAGCAACGTCTTCTTCACAAACCTTTGTGAAACTAGTCCATTTTCCTCACTTGAAGGGCATGAAACGATTCATTTTTCTGACCCTGTATATTTATCACATTTTTTTTTAAAACAATGACGTGTATGGCAAATTTTCTACAACAAAAATTCAAAATCTAATAATCGAATTTCCCACTAATCTATAAAAATTTATTTAATTGGCTGAAAGTAAAACAATAGAATACACTTATATACGATTTTATCAGTACTGTACAATCTATTTAATATATATATATATATATATATATATATATATATATATATATATATATATATATATATATATATATATATATATATATATATATATATATATATATATATATTAAATTGAAAACAAGATTAATGTAAGGCTAGATGCATTCTCACCATAATTAGAACCGTAGACCGGTTTCGCTCTAATTAGAGCTCGTTAGTACGGCATACTAATTGCAGCGAAAATACACCTATAAGTAATACGGCTATGGTAACCAACCTCCCAACACTAAGTGAGATATAAAACACGAAGCACATGCCGTCACCTCGTTGCGGAACCAAGTAGTATGTTGTCACGGCAGCGCCAAATAACACAAAGTGTTAAAAATAGAGACTGTATACAACCAACTAACAATTTAGTAAATTGTCAGCCCTGGCCTTTTCCTACCCTAATATAGGACAAAGTATGTAAGGCTAGATGCATTCTCACCACAATTAGAACCGCAGACCGGTTTCGCTCTAATTAGAGCTCGTCAGTATGGCATACTAATTGCAGCGAAAATACACCTATAAAGTAATACGGCTATGGTATCCAGCCATCCAACACTAAGTGAGATATAAGACACGAAGCACGGTTGTATACAGTCTCTATTTTTAACACTTTGTGTTATTTGGAGCTGCCGTAACAACATACTACTTGGTTTCGCAACGAGGTTGCAGCACGTGTTTCGTGTCTTATATCTCACTTAGTGTTGGAAGGCTGGCTACCATAGCCGTATTACTTTATAGGTGTATTTTCGCTTCATTTAGTATGCCGTACTGACGAGCTCTAATTAGAACGAAACCGGTCTACGGTTCTAATTGTGGTGAGAATGGATCTAGCCTTACATACTTTGTCCCTATATTAGGGTAGAGTTGAGCTAGGACTGACAATTTACTAAATTGTTAGTGGGTTGTATACAGTCTCTATTTTAACACTTTGTTATTTGGAGCTGCCGTGACAACATACTACTTGCTTCCGCAACGAGGTGGCGGCACGTGCTTCGTGTCTTATATCTCACTTGGTGTCACAAGATTAATAACTACCAGTGGCTCCTTGGGGATGTCTTGCAGAGCAAAGTTTTTCGAAGGAAGGTTTGATATTATAAATTGACGCTCTACTAGATTAAAATTTTAATTCTCATGGGATGCAGGGATAAGACTAGAACTTAGCAGGGGAACTATGTAATTTGTTTAACTAAAAATAAACAGATCGCCTTATTCGACGATCCAGTCAGTGAGATTGATTCTAAATTTAGAGAAACTGGTGGTGTTAAAGATATTTCAAAACCGAGACGTGCAAAAGGTGATGAAGGTCATAAAAATAGAGGCGGGCACTGGATTGTACAATGAAATAAAGAACGTTATCACTTTAAAATTGTTTACCAGATTTCTGTCTTGAAATGCAGTTTTAATGGTAACAAAACTAAAAGACTTCCTGCAACAACCAATACTCTATTGTGCGTGAAGTTTTCGTATCGTATATATGTCAAACGTTATAGAGTCATTGGTTTCGTTCTGATTTTCACCTTCTGGCCACGTTATGTGTATTTTGTAGGGCTCTATCAAGAAGAAACGAAAAGCGTTTCTCACATACAGCCACACACACACACCCTTATAAAACTAGTCCATTTTCCTCATTTCAAGAGCATAAACCATTTTAACAGCAGTAAAGAATTTCATTTTATCCACACTTCTTATATACTTGTGTGGTTCCAATTTCAGATAGCGTGATCCGTACTATAAAACTTTGTCCTTCCAACACTTTTTGTCCTCATAAAAACGAACAACTTGGAAAGCTGATTGGCCTTCAGAGTGATTGACGAAACTTTCTTTTCCAATTGATTTTTTCTTTGGGAATCACTTAAAAAATAACTAATTCACTGTCTAGACATCCAGTGGGAGTAGCAGGTATTTATTCAATAAACATTCGTAAAAACTGGAAAAAAAGTAATACGTTGCAAAAAGAATTTTTATAAATGTGATACAAAGAATGAACTGAAAGCTCTATGTAATTTACAAAATATTCAGCAAGTTAAAAATTATATGTTCTGCAGCCGAAATGCTGGATGCCCGTGGCTTCTAATCTTGATTTTATTTAGCTACAGTTGACGTAAAATTTATGATTTCATTACTGAATATAGTGAGACGTTTCAGAATACCGGGGAATTCTAAGAGGCTCAAAAATGTATTTAAACCAATTAATCATTTTTCTGTATTGGCTATTATGGTAATAATTCCACTGACAAAAAATCATGGCATACCAAATTATTTATGATGACGAATTTTCATTTAAATGTTTTTTTACAAAACTGTTAGGTATTCAAGCACTTTACAAAAAATAAAACAAAATAGTGCAGGTAAAAGTTCCCTAACTTAGGATTAGGGTATCACTGCCGTTATTTCTGTAAAACTAACTCCTAGCAGACTATTCGCACACATCTCTAGCTTATAAGGTACTGCGTGACAGCGCAGAAGCCCCGGTCAGTAGAATTTGTGACAGTTTGAGAACTGTGTGCCTCTTGATATAACATTTATAAAACGAATAAGTAGATAGCCTTGCAAAAAGGACAGAAACAATACCATATATGGTCGAGAGCCCTATTGTGGGTCAACAAAAAGCCACATGCTGTCATACTGGAGGGAAACGTCAGGCTTAAGACAGCCAAACCGGTCCATCGAGAAGTGTGGACTCTTCCATAAATTTAAACAGGAACGACTTGAGAACAATCACATGACTTTTCACGGGACACCCCCCACACCTTATGAAGATTAGTAAGCCGGACAGTGAAAACTGCAGATATTACACTGAAGCAGCAAAAACAACAGAACACTTGCCATGTGACTGCATCGCTCAGATCTTCAAAAGGCTAAAATACCTTGGATGGGTGACCTTAACACCACAGGAAATAGGTAAAATGGCCTCCAAAAAGATAGTAGACTACACAAACAGTTTGAACTCTTTCGGCAACTGTTTGAAAAGAGAGTCATGCATAAAAGACCCATTGGGTAGCAGCGCTGAGAGGCCAACGATTCATTAAAACAATCTGCAATCGCTTTACATTTCAATGCAAAATGTATTTGCAAAAACAATGCTGCAAACATAAAACTCATAAGTCAGGTTATAGTTTACAAAATTGAACGGCACGTTCTTATTAGAGAATTTTTATTTAAAAAATTCCCTATAGAGACCTATTGGTGGTGAGATTTTTCAAAACATTTTATTTGCTTATATATATATATATATATATATATATATATATATATATATATATATATATATATATATATATATATATATATATATAGTATATTGGGGTGTATTTTGTTATATTTTATGGTCGAGCTTTTTCAAAGTCCCAGGTTTATGCTCCTATTTGTATAGTTAGAGTGGGTTATAATTTGTTTTGTTTTTTCTTTATAATTTGTATATAAGCATACATGTTTTTAATGTATATTCTTATACTGTATATTTATTTGTGTATAATTATTTTGTGTGTAATATGTATTATGTATTTTTATTTAGTTTTTTTTATTATTAAATGTTGGGCGCCTTCTGTTTTATTTGAAATTAGTGTTTTTTTTTGTTATTATTAATTTATATGGTTCTATATTTGTATGTTTTCAATAATTGAAGTTTAAAGAGTATTTTAATTTTGGATCACTTGTTATAAGGTTCCACTAAATCCTAAACTTCTAGTAAGTGTGCTCAAATTATTACTATTTGGTCAATGAAACTATAGTCAATATTCTTATAATGTACAATTCTGTTCTTTTATGTTACTGACAATAAATATTTACCTGTTGTTCTTTCTTTTTCTTTACCACAGCTATGTAATAAATCTCTCTACAAGAATTATTTTTTTTAGGGTCCAAGAGAAAATTCTTTTGTACAAATTTTACTGTTGTTTGTTTTGTTTTACACCCCTTAGAGATTCATTTACCTGAATCCTTTCCACTTCAACTATATACTTTTATTTAGTCAGTAAAAGAAAAAAAAACAATTTAAAGCTTGCTAGTTTTTTTTTGAAAGTTTTATTTTTGATTGAGAAATATTTTAATTTTTTATGCACAAACTATTTTTTGAATAAATTACTTATTTAGGATAGCTTTCTATTCATTTTAAATCTCTTTTATGCTTAAATTTACTTCACAGTGATAGCAATTCTAAATTTTTAAACTACTCTCGGGTTTTTAAAGTTCCCGCTGAATAGTTATGCTTGAATCGTAGTCATAGCAGCCGCGCTTATTACTGTTCACGTTGCCATGGATATAAATGTATTTCAATAAAAACTTGATATAATTTATATTACCACAGGTTGTCCGTTGCTCTATTTGGCAGCTTCTCTGTTTACTATTTGCCTTTGCCTTGGAATTCTCGTTATTTTGGCAATATTGACTCCTTTTACCTGTTATTTTACCTCTGCTGCTTACCTAGGATTTGTTTTGAGGTTATATGACCCCCAATTTGCTGTAATGGAACTGAAATGTTTAATTTGTGCAATTTGATACCTTTGTTCAAAGAGAGGTCGGTTTGTATGAACACGATTTTCGATGTATCACTTGTCCGGTGGACTTTAGTTATGTTTTCTACATATCTGCTATCAGGTAAACGTTGCACATTCTTTATTTGGTTATTCCTGTATACTTATAATTTTTTTACTTTTTATGACATCTTCACCGTCCATTTTGCACTTAGACTTTATAGTTTTTTGTTGTCCTGAATACAGTGTCACTTCACGTTCAGTTATTGTTTGTCACATTTTATATTAAATACAGTCATGGTCTGGCCACATGCTTTTTGCTTAATAACTATGTTATGTTCGATTCCAATTATTTGACTTTATAAATACATATAGTTGACAATTGCTTTTAACTTATGGCTGTAGATATTTATCTTTTTCTATGTGTCATTTAAACTTTTTATGGTAACGTTATTTATTTTTATTTTAGGTTCTACTAGAAAATGACTTTGTTACTACCCCTGACTCTGCGTATGATTGTGTAGAACATGGATTGTACATTTTAAGGTGTTTCAATTTTATGTGTATTTTTAATTTAATTATTTTCGCAAGTACTTACTTATGCCTTTGTCATTTAAATTCTTGCCTTAGACTTTATATACATAAACAGAAAATACACTTTTAACTATCTACTACTTAATCTTTGTGTAATACGTATTTGTGTAAAATTATAGGCATATACCAGGGATTAGCTATATGCTACAATATATATATATATATATATATATATATATATATATATATATATATATATATATATATATATAGGTATGTATTTATCCGAGTGACAGCTCAAAAAAAACAAAGTTATTTTGATGAAATTTGGCAGATATGTTGCTCTGGTAAAAAACTTACTATATACGATATAATTTGTAGGCTTATAGAAAATTGAGTTATTTGAAGCATTTGAAAATTCTCTACTTAAACTCACTTGCTGCGTCCAGAAACTTTTTGTTTGAAAATTTCACATCGAAATTCCTATTACAATTTCGAAAGCTTCTAACCAATGAGTTGCATGAATCATCCTGCCCATGTAGCCATAAATGGTGTCGAGAAGCCTCGTTTGTGAATTTTAATTTGGCTCATAACATTTGCAGTTTTTTTTTCCAAATTAAAAACAAAATCTGAAAGACATACATGCTTAGGGACGCACACACCCAAACTGTGGCGATCCCACCCGAATGATTGCCTTCGGGTATATTCGGATGCTCGAGTTTGTTTGATGCCTGCTTTCATTAAAAAAGACATGTTTGCTATTAAAAACATTTTATGCAAATTCACTACCAAAACGCACTTGCCACGGACAGACCTTTTTAGTGAATTATCTTTAAAAAATTCACTAATGAGGAGATCCCGACTTTTGAAAAAATTTCTTCAAATGAGCGCTTATTAGGCCCCCCAGAATACATATCCGGGGTCAGTTTCAATTTTTATATGTTTATATGTTTATATATATATATATATATATATATATATATATATATATATATATATATATATATATATATATATGTATATCACACCGATAACTCAAAAAGTAATGGGCCGATTTTGATTAAATTGGGTGAATACCTTCCTTTTGCAAGTGGCTTGGATAAGTTCGTTAGCCAGGAAAATCGGCCCAGGTTTTCCCGGAAAATTTTGTTTTCTTTGAAAAAAAATTATATCCCCGGAATTAACAAAGTAAGAGCAACTAAATTTGGTTTCCAGAAAATTCATTTCAAATAGACCCTTTCTCTGATGCTTGGCAGTAGCCTTAGCCATAGAGTTTATCGTTTAATGTTATATAATTTTTGTCGAATTTTCGTAAAAATCAATAAAGCTCAATATATCCGTTATTATACAAGATATGAAAAAAAAATGTATACATTAATTATAAAGTGTCTTGAGCTACATCTTAAAAATTATTTCCACAATCACAGGGTGGTCTATAAGTCGTTAGTGATACAAATTTTCTTTTTTTTTGTATCAAACACGCCTTATGTTATTGCAGTTTCGCATTTTCCATCGAAATATAACACATTTTTGTAAGAAAAGAAATTCTGGACGCAGCAAGTGCATTATGGTAGCGAATTTTGATCAATTGCTTCATATTTTAATAGCTCAATTTGCTACTAACCTATAAGGTTAACCAAGAAACGAGTTTTTTTCCGGAACACTTTAAGTTTACTTCCGGAAATTTTTGTACATTTTCAAACAATAAAGTAATTTTGATGATACATGGCACATTGTTTTTACTATATAGGTTATACTGGTAAGCAAATTTGATGCCTGCTGTCTTAAAAAAACAACCAATATTTGCTATCAAAAACATTTTTATGAAAATTCACTACCATAACGCACTTGCTGCGTCTCGAACTTTTTTATTACGGTTTAACAGTTATGTTTTTAGGTTAAGTAAATGATTGTATATAATTCTAAAATTGGAAACCAAAGAATATTAACGTTAATATTCGTTGCTTAATTTTTCAAGTAGTAAATTATTTGAAGAATGAATAGCTTCTCGAGCTACCTTCTCGACTTTTATGAATTTAGGAGTAGGAACCTTTTGTTTTCACTTGCTGTACTAAAAAGCTATTAAAAAGAGTTAGAGAAGAGATCAGGGTTTAGTTCACCATAATGGATTCTTATATAAAATGAGGCACACATTGTTTTATTGTTGATATAAAATTTTATTGAAAATTTTTCTTTTCTTTTAAAAAGACTTATACAGTACCTAGATATACCAAGTTTTAATTTCTAGCTTCATAGAAAATTAAGTTTTGGACATTTCAACTTTTTTTTCCGAAAAAGTGCTAGAACACAAGATTTGAATACTTGTTATGATAATAGAGAGATGTCGATGGTCACAGTCTCGAAAAAAAAATCTGTAAATTAGAGCGTATGGGGACCTCTAAACCCGATCTTCAAGGTCTGGTTGAATTAAAGGTATTAATTTCAGTAATATGCCATACTAATAGTGTAGAATTTTTATGAAAATTCACTACTATAACGCACTGCGTCCTGAAATTTCTTATGTTTCTTAGTTCGTCCAATATAGAGACTTTTTCTCTTTATTATATATCCGGGCATGTGTCTTTCTTTTGTATATAGCTTGAAAGAATGTGTTAGCCAGCCCAATCGGACCAGTTTTCGAAAAAACCTTAAGAAACATTTTTTGTATCTCCAAGAATAACAAAGTTATGTTAATAAAATTAGGGTACATATGTTGCCTTGCTAGAAAGACTATGTACCAAAATTAAAGTTTTCACGTTAATGGTAAATACAGTTATTAAATTTTATAAGATTTTACGAAAATTCGCTACCATAACCCATCAGATGCGTTCGGAGCTTTTAGTGAATTTTCTTTAAAAAAAAAATTGGTTTATATCATTATAGGTAAACTGCCTACCAAAATTTAGCGCTGTAGGTTAAAGGACAAAAAAGTTACAGGCATTTAAAGAAAAATAAATTTGGGCTTTTCTCAAAACGTCACAGTCGCGATTTTAAACGTCAAAATTGTTAATATTTAGGCAATGAACCTGAAATTAATATGATCTATGGAAGGATAATGTCTCAAGAATAATGTTTTACAAAGCCTGAACTCTTAGTTTCAGTCGTCATTGTCCTTCATTTTACTAAAATATTCCCAGAAAATTCATTTCAAATAGACCCTTTCTCTGATGTTTTAGCAGTAGTGTTGGCTATAGAGTTTATCGTTTAATGGTATATCATTTTTGTCGAATTTTCGTAAAAAATCATTAAAGCGCAATATATCCGTTATTATGCAAGTTACAAAAAAAAGTTGTATACATTAATTGTAGGGTGTCTTAAGCTACATCTTAAAAAATATTTCCACAATTACAGGGTGGCCCATAAGTCGTTGGTGATTCAAATTTTTTTTTAGTGATTTTTTTAATCGAACACGCCCTATGTTATTGCATTTTTGTATTTTCCATCGAAATATAATACATCTTTGTAAGAAAAGAAATTCGGGACGCAGCAAGTGCGTTATGGTAGCGAATTTTCATTAAATGCTTCAAATTTTGAATCAATTTGCTATTAACCTATAAGGTTGACCATAAAACCAGTTTTTTCGGGAACAATTTAAGTTTACTTTCGGAAATTTTTATACATTTTCAAACAATAAAGTTATTTTGATGAAACATGGCACATTGTTTCTAATATATAGATTATACTGGTAACCAAATTTTGTGCCTGCTTTAAAAAAAAACATATTTGCTATTTAAAAAAAACATTTTTATGAAAATTCACTACCATAACGCACTTGCTGCGTCCAGAGTTTTTATATATTGTAAACTGTAAACTATACACATGGGAAGTTTGCCAATCCTCTGAAAAGCAAACTAAAAATCCGTGATTTACACAAAACAATAACAAACTGGAGGTTAAAGACACGATCTTTCTCATGCTGATGTTGAAATCCTAATTACGATTTCGTGGCGTAACTAATTGAAAAGTTCGACACTCCTTGATGTATATTTGAACATCCCAACATATAAAACTATCATTAAAATATACGGCCTGACACGATATCTTAATTAAACCGTTGTGCGAAGGTTATTCTTCTAATGAGCAGTCACCAATTTAAATATTTTCTCGGAAAACCTAATGATAGGTACTTTACTCTTTTATGAATTTTCTTTTTAAAAAATTACTGATGATGAGATCCCGGCTTTGGAAATTTAAAACATTATTCTTTAAATGACCGCGAACTAAGCCCCCTAGAACCCAAATCCAGGGTCAATTTCAATTTATTTATATATATATATATATATATATATATATATATATATATATATATATATATATATATATATATATATATATATATATATATATGTATGTATGTGGCCAATTTTGGTTCGTTAGTTACGAAAATCAGAACAGTTTTTCCCGGAAAATCTTGCGTTTTCTTTGGAATGTTGTTTACATCTCCGGAACTAACAAAGTCAGGGCACTCAATTTGGTACGCGGGTTTGTATCATAAAAGGTAAATCAAAAATGTACCGAAATTTAGATCTGTAAGTGTAAAGACAAAAAAGTTATAGGCATTTGAAGACACAAACATTGGGGTTTTCCTCTTAAAATGTCAAAATTGGCACCATTTAGGCAAAGAATCTGAAAAGAATACGGGTTATGTAGAGAAAATCGCAAGTCGCAAGAAGGGGGTTTCTTCAAACTCTTCAGTTTCAGCATCAACCGTCATTGTCCTTCATTTTAATAAAATAAATATTTTGAGAAAATTCATTTCAAATAGACCCTTTCTCTGATGCTCTGGCAGTAGTTTTAGTTATAGAGTTTATGGTTTAATAGTCTATAATTTGTAGTGAAATTTCGTAGAAAAAAAGGGGTCTCGAAGAGACAGCGACCTTTAAATTGATTTCCTCAAAAGAGCGCGAACTAGGCCGCCTAGAAACCCATATCGGGAGTTAGTTTCAGTTTTATCTGTTTACACTCGACCCCCCCCCCCCCCCAAATATATATCTATATATATATATATATATATATATATATATATATATATATATATATATATATATATATATATATATATATATATATATAGGGTGACACGTTTCTAGGGTAAAGCTCAATATAATGAAATAAATAACGGATATAGTTATTAACCAAGGTACGAACAAAATTGTAGGGTAGCCCATAAGTTGGTAATACAAATTTCCTTTTCTTTATGAAGAGCCCTTATATTATTGCATTTTTGCATTTTCTATTTCTAAACGTCAGCACGTCTGAGTTTGACACCATTAAAGAAATTTGGATCAGCTTATGACATAAAAAATCTCGAGACGCAGCAAGTGCGTTATGGTAGTGAATTTTCATAAAACTATTTTTTAATAGCAATAATGTGTGTTTTTTTAAGAAAGCAGGCATCAAATTTGGTTACCAGTATAACCTATATAGTAAAAACAATGTGCCATGTTTCATCAAAATAACTTTATTGTTTGAAAATGTACAAAAATTTCCGAAAGTCAACTTAAAGTGTTCCCGAAAAAACTCGTGTTTTGGCCAACCTTATAGATTAATAGCAAATTGAGCTATTCAAATATTAAGCATTTGATCAAAATTTGCTACCATAACGCACTTACTGCGTCCAGAATTTTTGTTCTTACAAACATGCATTATATTTCGATGGAAAATGCAAAAATGCAATAACATAAGGCGTTTGATTAAAAAAAAAGAAAATTTGTATTACCAACGACTTATGGGCCACCCTGTGATTGTAGAAATAATTTTTTAAGATGTAGCTCAAGACACCCTATAATTAATATATACAAATTTTTTTCATATCTGGTATAATAACAGATATATTGAGCTTTATTGTTTTTTTTTACGAAAATTCTACAAAAATTATATACTATTAAAAATAAACTCTATAGCTAAGGCTACTGCCACGCATCAGAGAAAGGGTCTATTTGAAATGAATTTTCTGGAAACATTTTATTAAAATGAAGGACAATGGCGGTTGAAACTAAGACTTCAGGGTTTGTAAAACATTCTTCTTGAGACATTTTATTTCCATAGCCCGTATTAGATTCAACTTCTTTTCCTAAATGTTGCCAATTTTGACGTTTAAATCGCAACTTTGACGTTTTGTGAAAAACCCCAATTTATTTTTGTTTAAATGCCTATAACTTTTTTGTCTTTTGACCTACAGAGCTAAATTTTGGTAGGTAACTTGCCTATAATGATATAAACCCGCGTATAAAATTTGGTTGCCCTTACTTATTATTATTATATCTTGGCAGGTAGGTAAATAGCTTGAAGAGGTTCGTTGGCCAAGAAAATCTTACCAGATTTTTTAGGAACATTTAAGTTCATTTTGGAAAATTTTTTGTACTTTTTCAAACAACAAAGTTATTTCAATGAATTATGGTATTGTTTCTACTATATAGGTTATACCAAATTTCATGCCTGCTTTCATTATAAAAAGACATATTTGCTATTAAAAACCTTTTTATAAAAATTTACTACCATAACGCACTTGCTGCGTCCCGACTTTTGTTGTATGATATATTTAACCCTAACATGTGAATTTATACACATACGAAATGAGTCACCTGTTTAGAATGCAACTTAGTGTTGCTTGCATTGATACCTTATCTAAATTTGTAAACACACAAGCACCTAATGTGGGGCCACAGTAATTATTCCACTAAACATGAACTAATAAAGTCTGTAAATATGACGCATTCCTAAATATTTATGTTCCTGTTAATCACACCATGCTTGGTTCACAGTAATAATAAAATTTTAATGGTTGAAATTTAAAATAAAAGGAAATAATGTAGTAACTAAGCGTATGCAATGTGTTTGGTCTAGCCTGCAATTAGGGCGCCAATAAAATGTATACTGAAAGTTGGTAATTACGGACGATTCTGTAGATCGCAACATCTGCAGTGGAAAAAGGTGTGACAAATAAATGCCACAAACGCAAGAGTACACTAGACAGATCAAACTTCAACTACAAAATAAAATAGGCAACATGTAATTTCTATCGTAAGTGTGACATTTTTCAAGCCAAGTGCGTCATGGTAGTGAATTTTTATTAAATATTTCAAACTGGATAACTCACTTTTCGATAAACTTAGAAAGTTGAATTTTGGTATGTAGTAAGTCATTTCTCAAGGCAATATATCCACCAAATTATAATATATATATATATATATATATATATATATATATATATATATATATATATATATATATATATATATATATATATATATATATATATATATATATATATATATATATATATATATATATATATATATATATATATATTGTTACAAAGCACTTCAATAGATGTAGGTGCCACATCTCCAGAACTTCCCCAACATCTGGGAATTTTTGCACAATCTGGCAACAGCGCCTCCCCACCCACCCCCCGGTGGTGGCCCCCCCCCCCCCCACAGGCGAAGTCTCAACCCTCTAGGACCAAAAATAACGAAGTTACCAACTTGTACCCCGTCGGAACGGATAACTGAGGTCTGCGCATTCCGAACACCCTGTATATACACCCTGTATACGCAGAGAACCCTTGCACCCTGTATACGCAGAGAGATCATATAGTACGAGAAACACCTCTTGTGTAACATAGGAGTGATGACCACATTTGGATCATCCTGTATATACATCCCCCTGTATACACACGGGACCGATATGTATTCACAGAACCTTCTAGTAAAAGAAGATCCTGGAACATTCTGGAATGGAACGCTCCAGAACGAGGTGGAAGGTACGGCGAGTATATAAAGGCAAAAGCAAGCCAGCCAGACAGTTGAGTTAGAGAATGTTGATGTGACTTGAAGAAACAGTAATAAGTGTGAAGTGTTAGACTGTAGTAACTTGTGTGCAGATTAGTGATTGTAAGGACAGTAAATTAAGTGTTTTGTGAGAAAGACATTCTAGAACTTTAATTGTATCCATATTTAGAGAGTAAATAAAGTTATTTTGTTAAAATTTAACGTCTCACTTATCCAGAACCCGGCGAAAACGCAACAAAATATATATATATATATATATATATATATATATATATATATATATATATATATATATATATATATATATATATATATATATATAAATTGAAACTGACCCCGGATATGGGTTCTAGGGGTCCTAGTTCACGCTCATTTGAAAAAACTTTTGCAAAGTGTCACCATCGATACCTCTAATAGTGAATTTTTTTAAATAAAAATTTACTAAAAAGGAATTTATCTGCCAAATTATAAACCTGGCAGGCACTTTTCCTTATTAATAACCTATTTCATTTTAGTCGAATTAATGGAGCCGGTTTTTTAACAAAAATGTTTTTTTAACAAATTCTCTAATGATGATTTTTATTAATAAAATTCAGTAATATCAACGATCAAAAAATAGCTGCTTAAAATTATAATTTTAGACTTAACGGTGACAAAGTTCTGCAGACGTTTTAAAAGGATCTTGGTTCAAATGTATAAAATCTGCACACTATTGTTTTTACGAAATATTAAAATTAGTGAAACAAAACAAAATCATGCATTGGGCGGGAATCAAACCCGGACCGCCAGCGTGTCACCAGTAAATTTTATATTATAACATAAGTAAATGTAAGTAAACTGCTAATTACAGAAATAATTGAATTGTGATTTGATAGTTTGCCGATCGTTAAAACACATACGACTGTTTAGATCTTAAATGACATCTTATTTTTAAGTTTAAATGAAAAAAAAAAATCCTTTGAAATTATTTTTATAAAGACACGACTTCATTTCTCTCGTATCTTCTCATATTCTTATAATATGACAGTTACTTACGAATGAAATACATAATGTCGTTGCATTTGCAAAATTTAAATTTTTATTGCGTAATCTCTTAAAACAGTCGCTACTTTCAGCTACTATTTTGACGAAATAATTAAGAAATGTCATATATTACGTTGCGAGTGTCTTTGAACAAATTCGGTGATAAAAGTTGCCAAATCATGGTTTGACCAAAACGTCATATTTTCTTTGTAAAAGCGATAGTTCCCTAAAATGTCTTTATTGCGTTCCCTGAACCTTGATATTTCCACTATATACTACATTTTCAGTCTAATATTTTAAATAAAAGTTACAAAAAAAAAATCATTTCACCAATTTTTCTGTAAATCTTACGTAGTTGTAAGTCGACAAACGATTAAAACGGTTGCCGAGATTTTATTGGCAGAAATTTCTCGATCGCTATTTCGGCTAGCCTCTTTTATGCGCGTTATTTGTATTGTTTCATTATCTTTGAATTGTGATTTATGCCCGTAGTGTGTATTAATCAACGCACGGCAGCTGACTACTCGGTCTTTGTCGGGTATTGAACTTTAACCACTTATGTGTTTCAGATTATATTTTTCATTCGGAATTTTCCGAACCAAATAATTAAAAGTTCAACAGAGGTTTATTCACATCATTTCTAGCTATATGTTAAGTGCTTATTTACAAACTGTTCCAAGATATTAACAAAATGAAGATATGTGACAAGTTTCGTTCAAATCATTTGAGTATCAGTTATATACATACATAAAAGGTGTTTTAATAGGTGTGCAATATTTCGAGGTACATTAAAACGTTGTTTTTTGTAGTAAAGTATTCAAATATTACTGGCACATGCGTACTTTTTTCACCAAATTTTCAATTACGATATTAGATAAATGTGGAGGTATTTCGTTGATACAGCGTCCAATTTCGGCCTTCGGTGCTTTGGTGGTTGCGGGCTGGTTGGCATAAACCTGTGACTCCGGAAAACCCCACAGCCAAAAGTCCAAAGGTATTAAATCGCCAATTCTGGTCCCCAAACCTGAAGATTACACCACCAGGAAAAGACACATGCAAGACCGTCATTGTTTCACGGGAGGTATGGCAAGTGGAACCGTCCTGCTGAAACCACGTGTCGTCAAGAGCAATATCTTCCAATTGAAGTACAAAAAACTCGATTAGCATAGCACGATACCATTCGGCGTTCACCGTCACTGCATTACTTGCCTTGTTTTCGAAGAAAAACAGCCCAATGATTCCTCCCGGCAACAATGCACACCAAACGGTGACAAGTGTTGGATTGCATTGCTTTCTCGTAAATAATTCGTGGATTTTCTGAGCCCCCAAATGCGGGAGTTTTACCTACTAACGAAGCCATTAGTGTGTCACATTACTAAAGGTGATTTTGTCTGCAAAATCGGCATTCACTTCTCGTTGGTCAAGGATCCAATCATCGATGTGCATAGTCTGTCGGCAGAAGTTATTGAGTCAGTTGGACTTTGTACGCGTGTGGTGCAAATCTTTATTTAGAATAGGCTGAGGAGTGCGTGTTTTAATGTCCATCTGTTGTGTACGATGACAAATCGACGTTCTCGGATTCTCGGCCACACCGTTGCGGACTGCTGTGATGTTTTGTTCTGAGCGACCTCTACGAGCTCGTGTCGTGTGTTGCACATCTCTAACCGAATCAGTATTTTCAAATTTTTCGATTATTCTTTTCACAGTAGATGATTTAGGAACATTATTTCGACCGAAAATTGGACGCACTTTACGAGTCGTGGCAATCACCATTTTGATAATAATATTTAACAAGCAGAAAGCGTTGTTCTGTCGTGCCCATGTTTACTAACTCCTATCTGTGTCCTAGCGACCTACCGTGCCATAATCATCTGACATCATAACAGCCAAAATGGCGCGTTATTCAAATCTTGCGCTCTGGACCTGGGAAATGGGTCATTCCGAGGGAGGTATGTACTTCAGGGATGGGGGTTTAGTGGGTTTGAATCCCACAATACCTCAAATCCTCACACACTAAGGTGTGTGACTAAGGGATTCCTACTTCTGTATAAAAAATACTTATAAGTAAAGGTTCTAACCTCACATTTCTAAATATGTAATTTTTTAAAACTCGTTAGTGGTGTTAAATATGATCCAAACAATGAACTCTTTAATGATACTTGCAAGAATGTGCTTACCTTTAATAAAACACACTTGGATCTAATTTTACACTGCAATCATGCGTAAAACTCGAACGGGCGAAAAAATAGTTTCGTGATCGCTATCGTAACGTAAACAACTGAATGTAGTTAGACTAGAAACGCAGTTTTAGCCATTTTACACAAATTGCGCTAACAGTTTTGGGAGACTCTTTACACTATTTCCGACGACATATCAAGTATTCAGAAAACGAGCCAACGCCCATCTCGTGACAACAATTAGCTTCATGATGTCTTAGAGACACATTTGTCTTTCATGGACTAAATACAGACTTAGATAATTTCTTGGCTTCAAGGGTGTATGTTCTCTTCTCTGCACACTGTTTTCCCTTTTACGGCATCGTCAAGCAGAAGAAGAGGACAAGCACTTGTGAAGCCAGAGAATGAGTCTCTACATCTCTATCTAGTAGAGAGACTCGCACCCAGTAATGGAAACAATTGTTAATTAATTTCATGCACTACATATTTCATTGAAAAAAATTCGAATCCCAGGAAACTTGTCTATTACACGTATAAAGATGAGATAAATCCACTTAAAAAAAACTCTGGACGCAGCAAGTGCGTTATGGTAGTGAATTTTCATTAAAATGTTTTAATTGCAAATATGTGTGTTTTCTTTTTAAGAAAGCAGGCATCAATTTTGGTTACCAGTATAACCTATATAGTAAAAACAATGTGCCATGTTTCATAAAAATAATTTCATTGTGTGAAAATGTACAAAAATTTCCAAAAGTAAACTTAAAGTGTTCCGGGAAAAACTCGTTTCTTGGTCAACCTTATAGGTTAATAGCAAATTGGGTTATTCAAATATGAAGCATTTGATCAAAATTCGCTACCATAACGCACTTGCTGCATCCAGAATTTCTTTTCTTACAAACATGCATTATATTTCGATGGAAAATGCAAAAATGCAATAATAGAAGGCGTGTTTGAGTAAAAAAAAATAAATTGTATCACCAACGACTTATGGGCCACCCTGTGATTGTAGACATATTTTTTTAAGATGCAGCTCAAGACAGCCTATAATTGATATATATCAATTTTTTTCATATCTTGTATAATAACGGATATATTGAACTTTATTGATTTTTTACGAAAATTCGACAAAAATTATATACCATTAAACGATAAACTCTATAACTAAGACTACTGCCAAGCATAAGAGAAAGGGCCTATTTGAAATCAATTTTCTAGAAACATTTTAGTAAAATGAAGGACAATGACGGCTGAAACTAAGACTTCAGGGTTTGTAAAACATCCTTCTTGAGACATTTGATTTCCATAGCCCGTATTAGATTCAAGTTATTTGCATAAATGTTGCCGATTTTGACGTTTTAAATCGCAACTTTGACGTGTTGAGGAAAACCCCAATTTATTTTTCTTTAAATGCTTATAACTTTTTTTTGTCTTTTGACCTACATAGCTAAATTGGTAGGTAACTTCGAAATCGGCCCATTATTTTTTGAGTTATCGGTGTGATACATATATATATATATATATATATATATATATATATATATATATATATATATATATATATATATATATATATATATATATATATACATTCACTGTTTGATGCTTACTACTTAGAGAAAATTAACAGAAGTCTCAAAGTCGTGATTTTGCCATAGGCGATTTTTTCCAAATTTAATAGGAAAGCGTTTTGAACGAAGACTTACGAAAAAAATCCAGAAGAATGTGTGGTTACAAAAATCCGATTAATTTTTTCCCATATAAGAAAATTCACTAAACATAATTTTACGTAAAAATTCGATAACATGTTTCTCACAATTTTACTTACAGATTTTTTGCACGATAGATAATTTATTCGAACATTATTTTTCACGAATTCCTTTAAAAAATGTTCTATCAAAACTTGACCATATAATCTTTCACTCGAAAATTCTAGACAAATATCGCTTCCAAGACAATTAGAATCAATTTTTTCTTTCATGAAAACGCGTTAAAAATGTTGTAAGACAATTTGCTATTACAAGAACATTTTGGGCGTGAAAAATCGCTGATAAAAATTTAAATTTATTCAGTCAGGAGTTGAACCCATGAGTTTGAGTTTGATAACCGCGCCCTAACCAAGTCAGCTATGGAGCGTATGATTAATCTATGGTGATGAATACGCTTTAGATTTGTTCCTAGCAAATAATTTCTATTTCTAATGAATTTTCTGCAAATATTTTATTCAAACGAAAAGAGTAAAATTGCCACGTAAATCTGGGACATTATTAAAGCCGTTCTCTCTAATATTTTCCATGCATCACGCCTAGAACATTTGTTAAAACTCACCAATTGTGACGTTTTAAATCGTCAGTGAGATTTTCAGAAGAAAAACTATCAAATTTTCTAGGTAATTTTTCTGGTACTTCTTGACATTTTTGCGCCAAAAGAACTCAATCTTTGTCTAAAATGTTCAAGAGATTTTGCTTAACATACAATATGTTGGTCTTGTACGTTTCTCCACCAATGGCACCCAAATTTTATTTATTCAAATGCTTATAACTTTTTTCCTTTCAACTTCGGGATCGAAGTTTTGGTACGTGGTTCAAGCTGCGTACCAAATTTGGTTGCCATAGCTTTGTTATTTCTGGAGATAAAAAGTCATTCACTTGACAATACTTTGTCGCTTTTATAATATTTCCGGCTCATAGCAATACTTTTAAATGAACCCTAAGCGTTTCCCAATAACGCTTTATAATCTGTAGGCCGACGTTTAATTATTTAACAATAAACCGTTACACATAATTGTTTTGCCAAAGAAAGGAATTCAAGAATAAACGTGCTTTGTCGATAAATGATAATTGAAGCATCAGTGTCTACATGCTATCGAAAATTAGTTGGCAAACATTGGTCCGGAGCAGGCTCACGCCATGATTAATGAATACGTACATCAGAGATGCTATTCTAAAAGAGTCGCTAGTCACCCCCTTTATTAAAATATGCCAAAATTGTGAGAGGTAATTGTGGCCTGATGTAATTAACATTTGATTAATGATTATTCATGTACATGACAACATTTTATAATTGTCGTTTGAGATCGTCATTGCGCACGCCATTTTTATAGCTTTTTATTATACACCCCGTGATTTATTACATTATTAATCACTAATTTGTTCTGAACATTTTCATTTTACAGTATGTATGTGTGCATATATATGCGAAATCAAAGTGAAATAACGGCAGCTATTTGCTGGATGTTCATTACATTGATAAATTCTGGAATATTTCCATCTCTTCAACAGAATGAAATAAATGAAATTCAATATACAAATAGCCGAAACTTTTCATTTAGTACAATTGTGTTTGATTTTATTGCTTTCATTTCCAGAGATTAATTACGGCTGGGCTACATATATATGCAATTTAGTTTTTAGTTTTAACATGATTTACTTCCGCAAAAATTCCATTAGATGCATTAAAAATAATTTAAAATATACAAAACGCTTTAATGGTAAATGCATACATACCCTCAAATGGATTTAGAATGTGTAATATGTGCCAAATAAAAAAATTAAACAATTGGCGTATATACAGGGACATTATTTTAAGCATCACCCAAATAACTCCGTAATTATTTAAGATATCGTAATTCTAAGGCTACTCAGCATAACCGTAGGTAAGGAATTCAAACCCGTCATCGGTGAAACAATTGCGCATCGTTTTTTTGAAAATCCATTGCAAGCCATGATATTTTTAGATGGAACAATAGGCCATTAATATGCCAAATCGATGGAGATGTGAATCCTAAGTGCAGCGACGTAACGTTAAATTCTCTAAGTTAATTTCTCCCGGAGGTATGACGTCACAAAGTTTACTTTGGGCTAAATTGTTGACTTGTGCAGGAACATGTAACTCTAGGATGGAACATTTTCTCAGATTCGTCTTGCGGTATAAAGATGCATATTTTCGTTATAGCGAATGATGCTTATATCATTGTAAATCACCCAAAGCGCGTTTCCCCCTTGAAGTGAAAAATGTGTTCCATTGAACCACCACACCTGTATAGTTTAAAACGAACAAGTTACATAACGTCTGAGATATGGCGCTGGTATTCTTACGTCTGCTTCCAGAACAGCACTGAGCGGCACAATTTCTTGGCCTGCAAGCAGTCCAGATCTCAATCCACTGGATTTTTTTTTTGAAGTTAGCTTAAACAGGTTCTATGAAACGGGGTGGACGGCTTGAAAAACAAGCTGATGACCGAAGTAGTGTGGCTGAATAGTAATCAGGTTTTAATCACGCCCTTCCAAGACGATTTTGCCGAAAATGGTGGTCGTTTTGAACAATTTATTAAACGATTATTTAGGCTGTGTTGGCTAGTTTTTGGGATATATATATATATATATATATATATATATATATATATATATATATATATATATATATATATATATATATATATATATATATATATATATATATTATATATATATATATATATATATATATATATATATATATATATATATATATATATATTAAATGATTTTCAGTATTTCACAATTTATCGTTGATTTCATTTTCCACAAAAAACAAACCTTATTGGGTTCTACACAATTGTTTCTCAGATGGCGAATTACGCTAATGCATTAAATAATTAGAGTTATTTGGGTAAGACACTTACAAAATATACGTTTCGAAATTTTATGACGTCATACCTTGGGAACGAATTAACTTAGATAATGCAACGTTACGTCGCCGCACTCGGGATTCATATCTCCATCGATTTGACACATTTACTTCCTATTGTTCCATTTAAAAATATCACGGCTTGCCATGGATTTACAAAAAAAGTCATGCGCAATTGTTTCACCGATGACGGATTTTAATTCCTCGCCTACTCTTATGCTAAGTAGCGTTAGAATTACGCCAATGTCTTAAACAATTACAGAGTTGTTTGGGCGAGACACTTAAAAATATATACGACGTTTCTGACCTCATACCTCCGGATTGAATTAACTTAGATAATGTGACTTTTTAGTTTCTCAGATACATTCCTTTTAGTGAATTTTCGTAGAAATAATTCACTAATGGGAAGATCCCGACTTTTTAATTTTGAATTTTTTTTTGCAAATAAGCGAACTAGGACCCCTGAACCCATATCCGGGGTCAGTTTCAATTTTTATACGTTTATATATATATATATATATATATATATATATATATATATATATATATATATATATATATATATATATATATATATATATATAATACCTATGCTATTTTTTGAGGTTTCCTTAATAGCACTTTTACTGTAGAACATGAGAATTCAATTGCGCCTTTATTTAAAAAACGCCAATATTGATGATCCTGAAATTATGCCAAAAATTGTTTATTTACTCCTGTGATTTAAAATTTTTCTCTCATCTCATGAGTAGGGTTCTGTGCTTGGGCTAGCATTTTTGTTTTATATATCGTTTTTATAAATTATATTACTCCCGAGTGTTTGGAAGTTTAAAATTTTTATATAATTGGGTTTTTTTGATTTTACTTTTATTTAACGGTGAAAAATAGCCTTATTTTATCATATAATTAGTATTAGTTTGATTCGAGGTCAAAATTAAACAGATTATGTAATTACAATCTAGTATGTTTTATTTCTGATTGATTAAATTGACAGATTTCCATTAAAAAAGTTATATTAAATATCATGGCTGATTGTCGATAAATCAATACAAATCAAATTTATTTAAAACAATGAATTACCTAACTATGATCTAGTGAATCGGCCATTACGTAATATCCCCCTTAATGAGCTAAATATACATTAAAACCATCAATGAAACAAAAATATTCTTAAAAAACTATTCACACTATAGAAAAAGAGTCAGCACATTTATTACGGTAAAGTTCATAAAACGACTTACTGAATGTTGTCTAATTGCTTTTTCCATTTGAGGTGTAATAATTGCTTTCCACTTGATCTATTTGGCTTTTGTAGCTTGCCTATGATTACTAATTAAATTCCATTTTATTTAAAACGGTCTTAACAGGTATTCATTTTTATTTTCTTTACACAAAAATTGAATATGATTTTATTATCAGGCACTTGCTTTTCACATTTACTTCTCAACTTCCATATTTACAGTCACGCCGTACGTCAACTAAATTCAAGTTTCTCTTGCCGCAGTTCAATTACGAATCTTCTTCTCCGACCTGTCGTCGTCTCCTTAAATAAACTATCTCTGTGTTACAAAAAACCTTTTATCGCTGTACCTCGGGTAAAACAAAGTTTATAGGCCTTGCGTTTTCCCATTGTCCAACTTTTTGTTCGTTGCACTCTTTTGAAACAACCACACAAAAAAACTATCCTTATCAACTAACACTGCGTCTTTTCTTACAATTGGTATTTATAAAAAACTTATTTTTAACTTAATATTATAAATATTATATAAAAATAAAATCATTATATTCTATTAAAACTCTATAAATAAAAACAAGGCTATTGTTCTGAGTTCTATTGTATTTTAACGACTTTTGCTTCGTGAAATTTAAAATGTACTACATGTAAAAAAGAAATCATTGTTCTGTATTCTTTTAGCTGTCTTGCTATCCCTTATTTAAACCTATAATATTTTACACTCTCAATTATACAGGGCATATAAATATTAGGATATTAATTTTATGTACATTAGCCCGCTTTACTCCACAATAATGTTTCTAATTTTCTGAAATATTTGTTGTCTATAGCAATATATATATATATATATATATATATATATATATATATATATATATATATATATATATATATATATATATATATATATATATATATATATATATATATATCACACCGATAACTCAAAAAATCATGGGCCGATTTTAATCAAATTTGGCATGTACCTTTCTTTTGTAAGTGGCTTGGATAAGTTCGTTAACCAGAAAAATCGGACGAGGTTTTTCGGGAAAATTTTGAGTTTTCATTCGCAAAAAATGTTTACCACAAAAAATAAAAAAAAGCTTTTATAACCAAATTTGGTAGGCAGGAGGTTTCCGATATAAAAAGTAAACTATACACCAAAATTTGGATTTTTATGTTACAAGAAAAAAAGGCATAATAAAATATTTGATTCCAGATAATTTCTATGAAAATTCACTACCATAACGCACTTGCTGCGTCCAGACTTTTCTAAATATGAATTAAGTCTTCTTCTGGAAAGTTTTTGTATTTTAATGACATTTGTAATTTTTAAAGAGACTTGCAGTAATTTTTTAAAGAGACTTACAGTAACCTATGCCAAATTTAGAAAATTAGGTTTTGGGCATTAAAGATTTATTCTCAAGGGAAGCTAGAACAAATGTTTAAAATTTTTTCTGATAATACAGGCATCAATTGTGATAATTAAGAAAAAATTCTTCAAATGTGCGCGTATTAGGACGTCTAAAAACGATCATCAAGGTCTGTTTAAACTTAAAGTATTAAGTTTAGTAATATGCCGTATTAATAGTGTACAATTCTTAGGAAAGTTCACTACTATAACGCACTTGCTGCGTCTCAATTTTTTACATAAAGTTTATACATTGCGACACTTTGGTATTAAATTACTAAGCGTAGCAACATACATATTTTATTATCGTCAACGCAAATCGATGTCTGAAAACACATTAACCTTCCGTAAAAAAGTAACGAGAGGAAATAAAACAACACTGACAGATCCTATAAATAAAAGTTCAAGGAAATCGAATTAGGACCATCTGGATTTGCATTCTAAACCGATGCACCAGATGATCGTTCAATTAGTATACAGAGTAGATTCGACCGATTTAAATCCAGAGATCCAGTCCCACCAGAGAGACAGTGGATGAAAACCAGAGCACAAATAAGCCAAATATCTCCTGTCTCGACTTATCTCGTATAACTTTTAATTGTAATTTATGGTCTGCATTTAGACAGAGGATGTCGGCAAAACTATTCCTTGAACAGCCAGACAAAAACCGCCGGTTTCCCAACAACCAAAGAGCCATATCATTCTGATTCATACACAAAAACAATAGGAAGATATATAGCATTGTTCAGTGTTCACTCAGAGCACATAATAATGAATGAGAGCGAGTCTATTTTAAAATGCCTCCTTGTCTGGCTGGTTGTGAGAGGCTTGCTTGTTACACAGGTGAAGGTAAAAAACAGTTACTGAAGGCTGGTGAGAGACAATGATGCCGGAAGAGCGTACAAGATTACATGTGATAATGGTGCGTTAATGAGTACGTCAAGATGACAAAAGATAGTAAAATCTTAGGCTGGTTTTCAGTTGTAAATAAGACCCATAATATGCTGCACGTTGAATTGCAGAGTGTCATAATCGTCCTACGAGAGATGCAATCTAAAGAGGCGGTGAGAATACTTGAACTAGATGCTGAGGATCATCAACTATATCGCTTGACTTTAAAAATATTAGAAGTATGTATTCCGCTCGTATATACAGAAACTTGTTAATAGGTTAGGTACATAAAAAGAAGATTTTAACAAACTAGTACTTCGCACTTTATTATCTAATAATATGTAAAAAAACTCTGGACGCAGCAAGTGCGCTATGGTAGTGAATTTTCATAAAAATGTTTTTATTGCAAATATGTGTGTTTTCTTTTTAAGAAAGCAGGCATCAATTTTGGTTACCAATATAACCTATATAGTAAAAACAATATGCCATGTTTCATAAAAATAACTTTATTGTATGAAAATGTACAAAAAATTCCAAAAGTAAACTTAAAGTGTTCCCGAAAAAACTCGTTTCTTGGTCAACCTTATAGGTTAATAGCAAAATGGGCTATTCAAATATGAAGCATTTGATTAAAATTCGCTACCATAACGCACATGTTGCATCCAGAATTTCTTTTCTTACAAACATGCATTATATTTCGATGGAAAATGCAATAAGGCGTGTTTGATTAAAAAAAAAACCAACGACTTATGAGCCATCCTGTGATTGTAGAAATATTTTTTAAGATGTAGCTCAAGACACCCTATAATTAATATATACACATTTTTTTCATATCTTGTATAATAACGGATATATTGAGCTTTATTGATTTTTTACGAAAATTCAACAAAAATTATATACCATTAAACGATAAACTCTATAGCTAGGACTACTGCCAAGCATCAGAGAAAGGGTCTATTTGAAAAGAATTTTCTGGAAACATTTTAGTAAAATGAAGGACAATTACGGTTGAAACTGAGACTTCAGGGTTTGTAAAAGATTCTTCTTGAGACATTTGATTTCCCGTATTAGATTCAAGTTATTTGCCTAAATGTTGCCGATTTTGACGTTTTAAATCGCAACTTTGACGTTTTGAGGAAAACCCCAATTTATTTTTCTTTAAACGCCTATAACTTTTTTGCCTTTGAGCTACATAGCTAAATTTTGGTAGGTGACTTACCTATAAGGATATAAACCCGCGTACCAAATTTGGTTGCCCTCACTTTGTTAATTCCGGAGGTATAAATTTTTTCGAAAGAAAACACAAAATTTTTCGGAAAAACCTGGGCAGATTTTCCTGGCTAACGAACTTATCCAAGCCATTTGCAAAAGGAATTTATTCACCCAATTTAATCGAAATCGGTCTATAATTTTTTGAGTTATCGGTGTGATACACACACACACACACACACACACACACACACACACACACACACACACACACATATATATATATATATATATATATATATATATATATATATATATATATATATATATATATATATATATATATAATCACACCGATAACTCAAAAAATCATGGGCCGATTTTAATCAAATTTGGCATGTACCTTTCTTTTGTAAGTGGCTTGGATAAGTTCGTTAACCAGAAAAATCGGACGAGGTTTTTCGAGAAAATTTTGAATTTTCATTCGAAAAAAATGTTTACCTCAAAAAATAAAAAAAGCTTTTATAACCATATTTGGTAGGCAGGAGGTTTCCGATATAAAAAGTAAACTATACACCAAAATTTGGATTTTTATGTTACAAGAAAAAATGGTATAATAAAATATTTGATTCCAGATAATTTCTATGAAAATTCACTACCATAACGCACTTGCTGCGTCCAGACTTTTCTAAATATGAATTAAGTCTTCTTCTGGAAAGTTTTTGTATTTTAATGACATTTTTAATTTTTAAAGAGACTTACAGTAACCTATGCCAAATTTTAATATATATATATATATATATATATATATATATATATATATATATATATATATATATATATATATATATAAACATATAAACATATAAAAATTGAAACTGACCCCGGATATGTGTTCTGGGGGGGCCTAAGTAGCGCTCATTTGAAGAAATTTTTTCAAAATTCAAAAGTCGGGATCTCCTCATTAATGAATTTAAAAAAAAAATTCACTAATAGAGATGTAGAGACTTCATCTCTGGCTTCACAAGTGTACGTACTCCTGACAACTAAAAATAGAAACGCGTTGCTATGTTAGGGTGTTTTGATTAAAAAGTTCTTTAGGAAAAATAAATATAACAAAAAGTGTGGACGCAGCAAGTGCGTTAACGTAGGGATTTTCATTGAGATGTTTTCAGTATTAAATATGTTTTTGTTGCACGGACGACATGAAATTTCGTGGAAAGTATTACCTTTATAGTAGAAACAATGTACCATATTTCATCCAGATAAGTTTATTATGTGAGAAAGTACTCACATTTCATAACATAAACTTTAATTTTTCAGGCAGACTTGGGAGATTATTTCTCTGGCTTCACTGTTGGGTTTTGTTCGTAGTATGGACCAGTTTCACCAAGTAAGGGCAAGAACAATCAATGAATTAAATTTTCACGAAAAAAACTGGTCGGACCTTCGTGGCTAACGAACCTATCAAAAATGCACACAAAAACCTCACCTGCCAAGATATCATATTATTCCCAAAAAACTTTTTGGCAGAAATTTAAAAAATTATCACATGAAAATTTTCAAACAATTATCTTCACGAAAATTCACCATTGTTTTTTTCAAAATTTGGCTAAGTAATCTTACAAAAAGTTATGAAAATCTTTTAAGAAAATTAAAAAAAAATTACACGAATATTCGCTAAACAATTTTTTTTCACCACAATCCGAGAAAAAATTCAGGAGAATTCGCACAAATATTTTTACAATAACTTTTTATACGGAAATTTTCTGAAAAAATACATTAAACATAAATTATATATACCTATTCTGTAATTAAAATTGAAAAAAACTCTGGACGCAGCAAGTGCGTTATGGTAGTGAATTTTCATTAAAATGTTTTTAATTGCAAATATGTGTGTTTCCTTTTTAAGAAAGCAGGCATCAATTTTGGTTACCAGTATAACCTATATAGTAAAAACAATGTGCCATGTTTCATAAAAATAACTTTATTGTGTGAAAATGTACAAAATTTTCCAAAAGCAAACTTAAAGTGTTCCCGGAAAAACTCGTTTCTTGGTCAACCTTATAGGTTAATAGCAAATTGAGCTATTCAAATATGAAGCATTTAATGAAAATTCGCTACCATAACGCACTTGCTGCGTCCCGAATTTCTTTTCTTACAAACATGCATCGCTGAAAAATTCAAAACTGCAATAACATAAGGCGTGTTTGATTAAAAAAAAAGAAGAAAATTTGTATCACCAACGACTTATGGGCCATCCTGTGATTGTAGAAATATTTTTTTAAGATGTAGCTCAAGACACCCTATAATTAATATATACAAATTTTCTTCATATCTTGTATAATAACGGATATATTGAGCTTTATTGATTTTTGACGAAAATTCGACAAAAATTATATACCATTAAACGATAAACTCTAAAGCTAAGGCTACTGCCAAGCATCAGAGAAAGGGTCTATTTGAAATGAATTTTCTGGAAACATTTTAGTAAAATGAAGGACAATGACGGTTGAAACTAAGACTTCAGAGTTTGTAAAACATCCTTCTTGAGACATTTGATTTCCATATCCCGTATTAGATTCAAGTTCTTTGCCTGAATGTTGCCGATTTTGACGTTTTAAATCGCAACTTTGACGTTTTGAGGAAAACCCCAATTTATTTTTCTTTAAATGCCTATAACTTTTTTTCTTTTGACCTACATAGCTAAATTTTGGTAGGTAGATTACCTATAAGGATATTAACTGGCGTACCAAATTTGGTGGCCCTTACTTTGTTAATTCCGGAGATATAAATTTTTTTCGAAAGAAAACACAAAATTTTCCGGGAAAACCTGGTTAGATTTTCCTGGCTAACGAACTTATCCAAGCCATTTGCAAAAGGAATTTTTCCACCAAATTTAGTCAAAATCGGCATATTATTTTTTGAGTTATCGGTGTGATACATATATATATATATATATATATATATATATATATATATATATATATATATATATATATATATATATATATATATATATATATATATATATATATATATATATATATATATATATATATATATATATATATATATATATATATATATATATATATATATATATATATATATATATATATATATATAACATATAAAAATTGAAACTGACCCCGGATATGTGTTCTAGGGGGCCTAGTTCGCGGTCATTTGAAGAAATTTTTTCAAAATTTAAAAGTCGGGATCTCCTCATTAAGTGAATTTTTTTTTTAGAAAATTCACTAAAAAAAACCATTTGAACCAGTGGAAGTAAAGAAAAATAGTGCTGCAAATTTAATCATAACTTCCACATAGCTGTGATAATTTAATCTCTTCAGAAAGACAATCTCATGGACTGAATTTAGGGCCCGTGACTTGACCACAAAGAAAATATTTGTATTCCTGTGCCCATAAACTTTTGAAACGTTATGTTACTTGAGTTGTATTGAAAAAATGTCAATTTTCACCAAATCACCCCTTATTTATCCCCTACCCCCTGAAGCTATTTTACCAAAAAACAATCCGAACCGTTGCTTTGTCGAGTACTAACACTACAGCAAATTTGAAGACGATATCTCAATTCGTTCTAAAGTTATGGTGGCTAAAAACAGACAGGCATACAGACCGACAGACAAAAAAAATTCGTTCCGAAATCATGTTTACTATATGTTTTGATATTTTTTATGACATTTAAGCGAAAAAAAATTTGAAATGTTGATCGCTGTTGCGATACTTCCAGACGATGTGGAAGTAATACAATTTCGGGACGCAAGTGCGTTATAGTAGCGAATTTTCATAAGAATTGTACACCCTTATTATACGGCATATTAGTAAAGTTAATACTTTAAACTTACACATACCTTGAAGATCGATTTTAGAGGTCCTAGTACCCGCACATTTGAAGCATTCTTTCGAAAGTTACCATCGATATCTCTCTATTATCAAAAAAATCTTGCGTTCTAACTCCTTTTGAGAAAAATGCCCGAAAATCTATTTTCTATGAAGCTAAAGAACTACATTTTGCTATATCTGTAGATAGTCTCTTTAAAAGAAACTTTTATTACAAATTTAATTGAAGTTATACAGAAGATTTCCAGAAGGAAAGTTAATTCATATACAGAAAAGTAATGTATCTGCAAAATTATAAACGTAGCAGTTATTTTTCCTTGCTAATCGCCGGTATGATTTTGTTTTAGTCAACCTAATCAAACCGATTTTTTAATATCAACAATAACAAAATTATAATTTCAGACTGAAAGGTGACAAACTTATTTAGGCGTTTTAAACAAAAATGAGATCTTCTTCAAAATGTATGAAATCTGTGCACTATTATTGTTTCTCCAAACGTCAAAATAAAACATAAAAAAACATACTTTTATCGAACTGGATTCGAACGCGTAACCTTTGACTTACGAGGCAAAGCGGGACGTCAAAAAACGTTCTCTTTAGATGGTACATTAGATCGGCTTCATGCCCGGGATATGATTATATGAAAAGTATACGTAACAATTAATAGAATTACCATTGAAACACATCCCACGAGTGTTTGGGTCTTACATGGCGTCTTATGTTTAAGTTTGAAGAGAAAAGAAACTATTTTAAATTCATTTGTATACAGACTTGGCTTGATTTTGTTTACATTCGTACTATATTATGCGACAGCGTAATATACCTATGCTGCGCTAAAACTGTATTTGAAGCCGCTGATAAAGCTACAAATATAGTGTCTTTTAATAATTGATTGAACCCCCCAGTTAAATAACAATTAGTTACTTGACAAATTTTTAATTTCATGTCTGTCATTTTCCATAATTGTGGCCGAGATTTGGTTTTGGGTTCTAAGGACCTAAATTCGCACTCATCTAAAGACATTTTTTCAAAAGCTTTTCATCGTGGCCTCTCTATTAGCGAATTTTTGTTAATGAAAACTCGCTAAAAGAGAAAAATGTCAATTTAATGTCTATCTGAGAGTTTACTTTATACTTGTAAAGTATGTTTTTCATGTCATAAGCTGTCAGAAAGAAGAACGTTATTGAACTCTTGTCACTTTAAAGTTTGGTTTGACATTTGTGAAATCAATTCATCAAGTACTTAATATTAGGGAAGAAATGGGCCAGGGCTGACAATTTACAAAATGTTTGTTGGTTGTAGACAGTCTGTATTTTATAACATTTTGTGTTATTTAGAGTTGTCGTGACAACATACTACCTGGTTCCGCACCGAGATGGCGACCCTGTCGTACATCTCCCAATGTTCTAGGAGGCTGGCTACCATAGGTGTATTCTCGCTGTAATCAGAATACTGTACTGACGAGCTCTAATTAGAGTGAAACCGGTCTGCGGGTCTAATTATGGTGAGAATACATCTAGCCTTACATACATTGTCCTTATATTAGAGAAGAAATGGGTCAAGGCTGACAATTTACAGAACTGTTAGTTTGTTGTAAACAGTCTCTATTTTATAACATTTTGTGTTATTTGGAGCTGTCGTAACAACATACTACCTGGTTCCGCACCGAGACGGCGACACTGTCGTACATCTCACACAGTACTTACTTAGTTTATTACTGTCAAAGTGATGTCATTTGGTCTAGAATAGCTTCTCATTTTTCAAAAAAGAAATGACACGTGGTTGGAAAATAATTATCAAGATGTTAAGATCTTCGGTAAACTAAGGTAACAATACAGCACTTGAGAGGAGAAAGTTAGAAAAAGTTTAAGTTTATAGCTATATGAAAGGTGAGGTACATTCATTAAAATTTACACCTTCAGGAGGCAAAAATAGACACTAAAGTATTTATATAATAAACACAGTTTCTGTAATTTTATAGAAAAAAGAAAAAATATTTCGGGCGACACGCCCCAAGTCTAGATATTTGTAAATATCAAATTGTTATTTTGTCCTGTGACATCTTCAATTTAGTAAAGATTCACGTTTATGGCTATTAGGTAACGTTGGCGTGACGGGCGGCATTTTAGAAGAGGCAAAATTTAAAGAAAATAAAAAATGAGAATAAATAAAATGCGCACGACACAAAAAATCTTAGAGAAGAATGTTCAAGGTGTGTAAATACAAGAAGCACATAATTTTAGTAAGATATGTTGTACAGGAATGATCTTAAATACATAAGTATAATAATAACAGAACTGATAACAAAACCTGATAAATTGAAATAAAAGATTGTATTGATTTGTAACCTTTAGTGTTAATACTACACTAGGTACGACAGTTGCTTACCAAACGATCACTCGTGTCACAATTTCGGTGCAAAATGGTATTTCTAAAAATTGTTATCTGATCTTTGATTTGCCTTTTTTATTTAAACAACACACCACGAGGGCTTACAGCCTTAATACTATCGTACCGTGGGTGTCGACAAGGAGGAAAGAGCCAACTTGTTAATTCTGGACTTGAAGGTTTGGAAGTTCGGCGGAGAAGGAAAAACATGTGCCGGCAAGGAATTCCACAACTTGGAAGTCCTCGGGAGAAAAGAGCGGGCATAACAAGATGTTCAATGTCTGGTGACCTGGACAGTAAAAGGGTGCATTCGCTCTGTTCCCCTGGTAGATCTGTTGGGGGCAGCAGGTGGAGGAACTATGGAAGAAATCTCCTCTGAGCAGTGCCCGTGCAGATATCTATAAAAGAGAGAGAGAGAGTGGTCACCAACGGCACGTCGGTGGGTAAGGGATGACAGCCTGTGGGTGAGGGTAGGGTCACCGATGAGACGTATAGCTCTCTTCTGAATGGAGTCCAGGATAGCGAGTGTAGAAGCGGCAGCAGCACCCCAGATGTGGGTGCAGTATTCGAGGTTTGGTCTTATTTGTGTAGTATTTGCGAGCCCGGAAGAGGAAACCTAATTTCTTAGCAGCCGCTTCTGCAATTGATGTGACATGGTGCCAATTGAATAACTTGGTTGTTTATTGTGATGGGTCTAGGGTTGGTGTATCTCTTATGAGAAAGAAAGGAAGACTGTGATTTGGTGGGGTTGAATTGTACAAGATTTTACTTCCCCAGTTTAATATTTTTTGGAGATCCACGGAGACAGAACTCTCCATGAGTCTGCGATCCTCATATAATTGGGCTAAAGAGACAGGCTTAGAATATTGTATATTTGAGTGGAGGGTGCTGTCGTCCGCGTAACTGTGAACTGGGTTGGATGTGCTAGAGAGGAGGTCATTGATGTGGAGAAGACAATGAATCTGTTAATAATGTGTAATTTCTGGTAAATTTCTAAAACTAGTAAAGTATTGGCATTATGAATATCAAATTATTTAGAGAAACTTCACAAATTAAGTTTATTCATCCCTCTGATGACGCTAACTTTGTTAGAGAAACAATCGTCAGGTCTAAAATATGTATTGTGAAGAATTGGGTAATCCAAATTGTACTTATTCTCATCACTGTACACATCACATCCCATTCCAATCACTCATAGAAATTGCATACAGTTGTTCTGTATAATCTAGTTATTGGAATATACAGTTGCTAGTACAATTAAGAGCTTGCTTGTTATAACAATGCAATATAGAAATCAAACTAAAAATTATTACTTTACAAATTACTAACGTCTTCACAAAAAAAAACGCTATAAAATTATAATCTACTAAATAGACTTTAAGGGAACGGTCGACTTAACCGCAACTACACAATAACGTGATTATAATAGAATGTGGCCTAAAAACAGTTGCACATACCTTAATAAAGTTAAACAATGTGGTATATTTCGTTTTTAATAACCTTTCAATGATAAACGCAATTAAAACGTTTCGATTTGCAACAGAAACCTTGCACCTGAGGTTATCACTGTTCTTTCGTTGACATATTTGATGCAGATAGGCGGTGTTGCCAGGTCCAGAAGGTCAGGTAGGCAGGATTGTGTGTAAAAAGCATTTTAGATCTTTTATTTCGTTAAAGCGGCAAAACACACTTGGGATTAAATTGCAGATAGGCGGTGTTGTCAGGTCCAGAAGGTCAGGTCGACAGGATTGTGTGTAAAAAGCATTTTAGATCTTTTATTTCGTTAAAGCGGCAAAACACTTGGGATTAAATATTAGATGTGGCAACACTGCTGGAAATTGACAGTTCGAAACGTGCAAATCGTGTGTTTTTGAGAACTCAATTGCTCAATTAAACTGTTATTTATGGATTTTCCGTAAATATTTTTTCAGATATTTACTCTACGTTACATACGCTTTCTTGTGATATGCGCCGTTTTGGTAATTTTCGGTCCCAGACTTTAAATCTACGAGTATAAAAAATTGTTGAAAACAGTACGAAACAATTCAACAAACACCAAGCAATATATTTAACATAAAACCAGTGAATAAAATACCTACATCGGAGAAGACTAGAGATATTTTTAAAAATGCACGTATTTTTTCCTGATATGATTTAAGAAGAAAACAAAAAATGTACGGTATATGTAAGTGTTTAATATTACATAAAATCAAATGTTTTATTTAAAAAACCTAGAAGATTATTAAAAAATTTAAAACCTGAAACACACTATTTTAAGAATTTTTCATAAACTTCCGAGCATGTGAGAAAAAAGTTTAATACAAAGTATGACCTCCACGTTGAGTAATTACAGCTCTACATCTATTGCTTATAGACAAAATGAGATTGTCAAGGTCTCCTTGTGGTAAACGTGCCCACTCTGCTGTCAGAAGCTCGTGGAATGTAAACGCATTGTTGATGTTACCCATATGTGGAGTAATTCTTCGTTGTAGCATGTCCCAGACATGCTCTATCGGATTCAGGTCCGGGGATTGTGCTGGCCACGGTAAAACTTAAATTCCTGCGTTATCCAACCAGTTGGTTACGATGCGTGCGGTATGTGGACGGGCATTATCATGCATTAGGTGGAAGTTCTGACCAACAGAGCCTGCAAATGGATGCACGATGGGTTGAAGAATAGTATGCAGACATAGCTGAGCTGTTAGGAAGCGATTTGGAAAAACGAGTTCAGTTCTGCCGCCAATAATTATTGTACCACCTCTGTATGTGTACACTTCCTGAATATGTCTTAAGCGTTCCGCATTTCCAGATCGTCTCCACATCATTATTCAACGAGAATCCGGATGGAAACCAAACCTAGATTCGTCTGTGAATAAAACTGGAGCCCAGTTATCTGCAGTCAAATTCATATAATTTTGACACCAGTCCAATCTTGCAGCGCGTCTGCCTCTGGAAATAGGTGGACATCTGAGTGGACGTCTACTAGAGAGGTTTGCTTCGTGAAGACGATTTCTTACAGTATCTCGGCTAATGGTTAAATTATGCGCCCTTTGCAGAGTCGTAACCAATTCAGGTGCCGTAATTGTAGGCTGCCTTCTTGCAGTTAAACATAAATAGCTATTCTGACCTGGCGTCGTAGAGCGTCCTCGTCCTGGATGTTGCTAGGCCGGACTGCCAGTTTCCATAAAACTCTTCCATAAACGACTTATCACACTTTGGGAAACACCTATCCGCTCAGCTACTTCATTCTGTCGCATGTCCGCTTGAAGAAGGCCTACCGCTCGATTCATTTCGTCTAAAACCAAATGTCACCGTTCCATGGTAAAACCCATAGACTTATAATAAAAGGAGACTTGACTATTCATTCATAAATAGCCATTTGTTTTGTAACAACCATTAGCATAAGTGGAAAAGAGATGCAAGAGAGAGAGAGACCACATAACATTCCGACTCTCGACAACGTCGCAAATAATTCCGACTCGTGTTTGTTATGCCACCAGTGAAAAAATAAATCCAATTTTCCACACACCTGACACTGGCGAACCATGTTCTAATGTTTATAGATAAACTTTTCTTTAAATAACACAATTAAAATTAAAAAACTCACTAATACAAAAATTCCGACTGCTAGCAACACCGCCTAGAAGAGTTGTAAAATTGGGCGGCCGATGACTAATGACAGAAATGTTGACTGGAAGAAGTGAACAGGGTTGCCGCTTGATATTGAGAATCTAGCATTACCGCATCTTCATAAATTTTATATTTATTATCAAGCATCAGATACAGCAGCTCTATTGATATACTTATTGTACCTATAGGAGACTGTTATCAATAATAGCTTCACTATGAAATAGGGACAAGACGCTTTTATTATTTAATATTATAAATTAAATTTTGTGTCATAAGCTGAAAACATTGGGCGTGAACGAACGTTTGGCAACAGTGTTAGGTAAAGCGTAGTAAAATTATACAGTGGACCATACAATCGCCCAAATACATTAATATGTTATCAGATCTCTGATTGCTTTAAAATGTAAATAATTGTATCTCTATTCTTTATATATCTATGGTAAAACCCAATATTTTATATACAGCTACTAAACAACAACTGAGGAATGACTGAATTCGAAACTAAATCCAACGGTACATATGAAAATTCTACTTTTATCATATATCGGGTTTATTAATTTTGATATCATTTTAACTTTTGTTTTACAACAGATGGTTTTATATTGAGTGATTGATAAAATACATACACCGTGAGTGCAATTTGACCGATTCTAAAATCAATTTGTTTGTCACTAATGAGGAGATCCCGACTTGTGAATTTTGAAAATGAGCGCTAATTAGGCCCCCTAGAACACATATCCGAGGTCAGTTTCGATTATATATATATATATATATATATATATATATATATATATATATATATATATATATATATATATATATATATATATATATATATATATATATATATATATATATATATATATCACACTGATAACTCACAAAATAATGGGCCGATTTTGACAAAATTTGGTGAATACCTTTCTTTTGTAAGTAGCTTGGATAAGTTCGTTAGCCAGGAAAATCGGCCGAGGTTTTCCTGGAAAATTTTGTGTGTTTCTTAAGAAAATTCATATCTCCGGAAATTACAAAGTAAGGGCAACCAAATTTGGTACGTCCTTCTACATCGCTATAGGTAAATTACCTACCAAAATTTAGCGCTGTAGGTCAGAAACGGATTTTTTCGGTTACATTTTAAGTTTACTTTCGGAAATTTTTGTACGTTTTCAAACAATAAAGTTATTTTGATGAAACATGGCACATTGTTTTTACTATATATGTTATACTGGTAATTAAATTTGATGCCTGCTTTCTGAAGAAAAAAAAACCCAAAATTTTTGTACCATCTAAAAATATCCCTAGACTTTTCCGACGTGTATAGTTTACTATGTTCAAGACTTAAGACAAACCATTAACCCAACTAATTTTGGGTTAGGCATTATCTTTGTATTCCACTTAAAGTAATAATGGCATGTTTAAAGTAGGAATTTTGATATAAAATTAGCGCCGGCATCAAAAAATCTAATTACCTACTAAGTGAAGATTGGAACTTGTGATGAGCACTGATAAGTAATAAGTACACCTGGGGGAACTCAAATCACCACAACACATTTTAAAAACCTGATGATCTTTTCACTGACCAAGTTAGCGTCACCAGAGAATGAATACTTCTAAATTATTCACCTTCTGAAGACGCTAACTTGGTTAGTGAAACGATCGTCATGTTTTATAAAATATGGTGTGGTGATTTGGGTTCCCCAAGTGTACTTAGTTAATTAACATACTTGTATATTAGATTCCATTTAATAATTTTTTTCTTTTTGGCGCTTTTTTGAAGCGCGTTACATTTGCAAAGCAGTTATTTGCTTTCTAAAAATTATGTTTGATTACGAAAGTAGACATCTATCCAAAAATTTAAAACAGATTTTAACATTCTGTTTTAATGAACTTTTACGTGATATCTACCAGCCTCAACAAACCTAACAACTACGGAAAAATGTTGGAAATTGAGGGAATACTAAAGTACCTATACAATTAAAAACCTAAGCTCAAAAATGATAAGTACAAAAATGGAAACCTAAGCACAAAAAGGTCAACAGCAACCAGGAATACTAAATTAATGTAAGTAGGTACTTAGGTAGTTGCATTTTTCGACACTTGTGTTTCCTAATTCTGAAGTGATTTCAAATATCTAAATTTAAAGGAAAAATGCCTGAAGTTGACGTGAATTATTTACCACATTAAGAGAGAATACTCATTCCCAATTAAAATAGCATTTTGAGGCAATGTCATATAGGTACATGCTGCTTTAAACAAAAGAACCTCAAAATATATGGACTGAGTTAATCTGTATTTGCCATAGATTGGGAAAACAATGAATAAAGCAACATTTTAGTTTACATTAAAGTAACATGGTATACTGTATTTCTCGAAATTTGACTGATAAAAAATAAATTATCAGAAGAATATCTACCTACGTAGAAGATATTTCTTAGGGCCGCTAAAAACCCCATACCTACATGACTCAATTTACTAAGCCTTCAAGTAACAAGCTTCATAAGATTGCGACCCAACATATAATTCAACATCTCTAAATGTCTTAATATTCATGCCATAAATTATACCTTAAAATTGACTTGGGACTGGGTTTAAATTATAGTTTATTTTTTAATCTTTTTTACATCAGGGGACGTAATAAAGACATCAAGTTATCCGACATCTACAAAATTACAGTGCTTTGTGTATATCGGCTCCCAGTCAGGTAAAATTACCAGGTAACAAAGGAACTAACTAACCTCTGTGATGACGGACGTGATGATTTCCGCTCCCCGAACAACACGGCTGCTCCATATACATGGTCCAGCTGCTCTCAAACTCTGCATTCACTAGGTACATCTTATTGAACTCCAAGAACGCAGTCATCATATACAGAAACTTCATAAAGAAAAGTTTAGTGAATCTTCGTTTTCCCATTGTTACGCACGTGGTGTCTCACAAACACAATGTAAACAATTTCAAATATAACTTATTTCATACACTTTTTTTGCTCCCAATTTGAACTGTTAAACTGTGGCAGAAACAGTGTTGGTTATATTGCCTTCCTTCTACAGAAGCTTTTGTGTAGGTAGATGGCTTGCCGGTACGAGAACGTGGCAAGAAACAAACTCAAACAAAACAACTAAATTGTGTAATCTGTAACGAACTGTTCTTCTAGTCATTCAGTTTCAACTAGTTTATCACGCATCGAGTTGAGTTTTTTTCATGAAAACTGTGATAAGAGGTCCAAACGGCATTGTTTACGTGTTTGAATCGCGAGGAGAGGTTACGACATCCTCCCTTTTCAAACACCCGAGTCAAACTAAACTCCCAAATTCAGCAAGTAAATGGCTGTTCGCCGTCATATCGTTGTATAGTCGACGCTTTCGTATCGCGCTCGGTTCTGCGCGGACTAGTTCGGAACTTGAAGTTCCATCTGTACCTTGAAGCAAGTCAAACATTAGGCGGGCTGGCGGGCCGTAATTTTTCTTTACACGAAGCTCCGCAAGTGGACATTGGGTTTATAACATAAACGTGAACACTCTCGCACGAATAAAGCTTTACTGATGACAAAGTTATTAATGTTGTTCAGATATGTCACCTGCTGGGAACTGTTTATTATACGCTAATGAAAATTCAATATAGGCTCAAGTACAGATGGTTTTCTATTAAGACTAAGCTGTTTACATTTTGTTATATTCGAGATCACGACTACACTGTGATTATTTCGTCAAACGAAGCTTCAACTCACGTTTTGCTTTGTAATGCACGAAATCATTGAGTATCTTTACAAATAATTTATTATCTAATAATAAACAGCACACTTGATGTATACAGAGCCTGGTCACTTGCAACGAAACAGGCGCGTTTTAGGTCACGTATCGTGATTTTGTTCAAAATCGCTCAGAGGTAAATTTTGCTTGCAAAGTTTTTGTTAGCAATTTTTAGCAAATCCTTATTTTAAAAAATCGCTAATAGGGTTAGAGAGGTATCGATGGTAAGATTTCGCAAACAGTTTTTAAATGAGGGCGTGTTTGTGCCCATAGAACCCGAAACCAAGGTCCGTTTGAATTTTAATATGTTTATATATATATATATATATATATATATATATATATATATATATATATATATATATATATATATATATATATATATATATATATATATATATATATATATATGTGCGTGTATGTGGATGTGTGTATCCAACCGATAACTCAAAAATTAGTAACCGATTTTCAGCAAACTTGGAAGGAATCTTTCTTTTAGTGAATCTTCTTTAAAAAAATTCACTAATGATGAGATCCCGACTTTTGAATTGTAAAAAAATTTCTTCAAATGAGTGTCTCTAGCTTTAAAGACAAAGAAGTTACGGGCAGTTAAAGAAACAAATTTTGGAGTTTTCCTCAAAACGTCAAACTCGCAATTTTAAACGTCAAAGTTGACAATGTTTAGGCAAAGAACGTGAAACAAATGCGCATTGTGAAAAGAAAATGTTGCAAGAAGAGTGTTCTGCGAACCCTTAAGTTTCAGATTCAACCGTCATTGCCCTTCATTTTACTAAAATATTTACAGAACATTCATTTCAAATAGACCCTTTCTCTGATGCTTTGGCTGTCGGTTTAGTTAAGTTGATGCTTTCGTTGTAGGTTTAGTGAAGTTTGTTGCTTAACTGAACAGAACAAATTCGTTAATGTATTGTTGCCTCTTTTATCGACATATGATGCATGTTTGTATGAAAAAAAACCTGGACGCGGTAAGTGCGTTTTGGTAGCGAACTTTCATTAAATCCTTCAAATTTCAATAACTCAATTTGCTATTAACGTAAGTTTTCTTGGTTAGGAAACCAACATTTAACTTTATTTTCGGAAGATTTTTGTATATATATATATATATATATATATATATATATATATATATATATATATATATATATATATATATATATATATATATATATGTGTATATATATATATATATATATATATATTAACAATAAGTAATTTTGATAAAATATAGTACATTGTTTCTACTACATAGGCTATACCGGTAATCAGATTGATGCCTGCTCGCATTTGCTATTAAAAACATATTTATGAAAATTCACTTCCATAACGCATTTGCTGCGTCCAGACTTTTTATTAATAGCTCATATGTGTTCGTTAACCTAAAATAAAAATAGATTGTCTCAGAAAAATAATTTTTGTCTCAAAAAATAACAAAGTTATTTCGATGAAATTTAATTTATATGTTGCTATCATAAACACCTTACTACGTACTAAATTCAAACTTTCTAGGTTTATAGAAAATTGAGTTTTACAAATTTGAAGCTTTTAATGAAAATTCTCTACCACAATACACTTGCTGCGTTCCGATTTTTTTTTAACATCGCAACACCAACCCTTAAGCGGTGGTGCGATCCACCCATAAAATCTTATACGACAACGGGGGTCAAGTAGCTAATCATTTTAGAGCCGTTGTAAATCTCTTTTCAACGGTGCTTTATTTTCTAAATTTTATGCACTGAGTTTTAGGAAATTTACTTCTAAAGGTGAGTTATTTTTTTATCAAAAATTTTCCTGTCAGTTTATCAAAAATATATATAATTTCGACCACCAATAATACAAGTTTTATTCAAAATATCGGTACACATTCTGCAACATTTCTGAAGTGATTTGACGGCATTGGTTTACGATACGCTTGTGAGGAATCGGGCTGAGTGGAATGAATTTTACTTTCTATGTGACCCCACAAAAATAAATCTAGGGGGGATAAATCTGGCGATTGTACGGGCCAGTTTATGAAACCTCTTGTCCCAGTCCGCCTATTTGGAAATCTGTGCTCGAGATATTGTCGAGCAGGTAGTGTGGAGGAGCTTCATCCTGCTGAAATACTAACTGGTCGTCGAGATAATGCTCATCATTCTGAATAACAGTCAATATTGGATCAATGATGTTTTTCAACACCTCCAAGTACACATCACCAGTCAGATAACCATGTAAGGAAAATAACCAAAAATTTCAGCCCAAGCATTGTTTTTCAGGGTGTCTTGTATGAATATTGGCAACCTGTCCTCGGTTTCGTAACCAAACCTCCTCGACCTCGAAGTAAAGGTCATGACGGTGCTCTGTTGAACGCAACCAAAAAATAATCAACTCTCACTTTTCGTAAGTAATAATCTGACAAAACAATTAACAAAACGCGACGATATTTGTAGGAAATTAAAGAAACCCCTTTCTTATATTTTGGTGTCAATTTCTTAAAACTCACTGCTTTAAATTTTAAAATAAGACACTGCTAAAATGAGATTTACAACAGCTTCAACGTGATGTACTGCTTGCCCCTCCTTGTCTTTTGGGTGGATCGCAGCACTGCACCAGGGTGTTCGGCCACTGTTCAAGGCTTGGTGTTGCAATGTTGAAAATAAGCCTAAAAATCCCCAAAAAGTACAATTTCCCTCTTTAAGCGATTTTCAACAAAATTACAAGTGCCCTAAATTACAAGTCCCTGTTTCGTTTTCAAGTGACCAACAAAATACCTGTAATTATTGACTAAATCGTGAATTAAGTAAACACCTCATCATTTATAAGTACCCTAAGACTTTTAGCTAATTTTTGTAAAGCAAAATGTTTGTTATGTTAAAATCTAATCATCACCATCACTGTCTAAATGCGTTGTAGCCTTGCCGCAAACATTACTTTCGCTGCAGCATTTCTTAATTGGTTCGTAGATTCAGAAATGTATCAAATTGGCTTAAATTTTCCCTTATCTCTGCCTTTTCCGTTTTTAGTTAATTTTCTTTAAAAAAATTACTAATGAGGAGATCCCGACTTTTGAATTTGGAAAACATTTATGCAAATGAGCGCGAACTAGGCCCCCTGGAACTCATATTCAGGGTCAGTTTAATTTTGTATATGTTATATATATATATATATATATATATATATATATATATATATATATATATATATATATATATATATATATACACACACCGATAACTCAAAAAATAATGGGCCGATTTTGATCACATTTGTTGAGTACTTTCCTTTTGCAAGTGGCTTGGATAAGTTTGTTAGCCAGGAAAATCGACCTAAGTTTTTCCGGAGAATTTTTGTGTTTTCTTTCGGAAAAAAAAATTATATCTTCGGAAATAACACAGTAAAGAAACCAAATTTGATCCACGTGCTCGTATTATAAAGAGTGAATCATGTACCAAAATTTAGGTCTGTAAATGTAAACACAAAAAGGTTATGGACACTTTGGAAATTGCCTCAAAACGTTAAAGTCGCGATTTGAAACCTCAAAATTGGCAACATTTAGGCAAAGAACTTGAAACAAACACGGATTATGTAAAGAAAATGTCGCAAGAAAAGTGTTCTGCAAACACTTAAGTTTCAATTTCAACCGTCGTGTACTTCATTTTACTAAAATATTTCCAGAAATTTCATCTCAAATAGACCCTTTCTCTGAGGCGGTAGTTTTAGATAAGTTTATGGTTTAACGGTCTATAATTTTTAGCAAATTTTCGTAGAAAAAACTCGTTAATTAGGAAACCGCGACTTTTGAATTTTAAAAATATTTCTTCAAATGAGCGCAAACTAAGCCCCCTAGAATCCATATCCGGGTTTGTTTTCAGTTTTTATCTGTTTACATATATACAGGATGACGCATTTCTACGGTAAAGCTCAATATAGTTGTTATTATACAAGATATGAGAAAAAGTTGTTTACGTTAACTATAGGGTGTCTTGAGCTGCATCCTATAAAATTATTGTGACAATCACAGAGTGGCCCATAAGTCGTTGGTGATACCTACAAATTTTTTTCGAACACCCTTATATTATTGCATTTTAGTGAATTTTGCATTTTCTATCGAAATATGATGCATGTTTGCAAGAAAAAAAAATCGAGAAGCAGCAAGTGCGTTTTGGTAGCGAATTTTCATTAAATACTTTAAATGTCAATAACTCAATTTTCTGTTAACCTAAGGTGTGTTGGCTAGCAAACTAGTTTTCTCGGAAACATTTTAAGTTTATTTTCGGAAAATGTCTTTACATTTTCAACAAATAAATTATTTTGATAAAATATGGTGTATTGTTTCTACTATATAGGTTATACCGGTCACCAGATTGACGCATTCGAGAGACATATTTGCTATGAAAAACATTTTTATGAAAATTAACTTCCATAACGCACTTGCTGTGTCCAGATTTTTTCCATTTATCTGTCCCTCACATTACGTATGATAGTTGTTGTATCCCAAAATATTTTCCCTAAATTTTGACCTTTCCCTCTCTTCTTTTACTTTTTCTACTATACTTTTATTTAGCTTTTGTCATCAGTGATAAATTATATTTTTCCTCAGATGTTTGTGTGGTAACACATTCATGATGGTAATCATGAATAGACGTATCCAGAATATAGTATATAAACACGCCCTCGCAGTTAGAAAATCCGACTCCTCATCTACACTAGCCTTACTTATTTTTAAAAACTTTACCAGCCTGTATCTCAAAAGGTTCTTACTTTTTGAGATACAGGCTGGTAAAGTTTTTAAAATTCTGGACGCACCAAGTGCGTTATGGTAGTGAATTTTCCTTAAAATATTTTTAATAACAAATATGTGTGTTTTTTTTAAGAAAGCAGGCATCAAATTTGGTTACCAGTATAACCTATATAGTAAAAACAATGTGCCATGTTCCATTAAAATAACTTTATTGTGTGAAAATGTACAAAAAATTCCAAAATAAACTCAAAATGTTCCCGAAAAAACACGTTTCTTGGTCAACCTTATAGGTTAATAGCAAATTGAGCTGTTCAAATATGAACATTTGATCAAAATTCGCTACCATAACGCACTTGCTGCGTCCAGAATTTATTTTCTTACAAACATGCATTATATTTCGATGGAAAATGCAAAAATGCAATAACATAAGGCGTGTTTAATTAAAAAAAAGGAAATTTGTATCACCAACGACTTATGGACCAGCCTGTGATTGCAGAAATATTATTTTAAGATGTAGCTCAAGACACCCTATAATTAATATATACAAATTTTCTTTATATCTTATATAATAACGGATATATTGAGCTTTATTAATTTTTTACGAAAATTCGACAAAAATTATACACCATTAAACGATAAACTCTATAGCTAAGACTACTGCCAAGCATCAGAGAAAGGGTCTATTTGAAATGAATTTTCTGCAAATATTTTAGTAAAATGAAGGACAATGACGGTTGAAACTAAGACTTTAGGGTTTGTAAAACATCCTTCTTGAGACATTTTATTTCTATAGCCCGTATTAGATTTAAGTTATTTGCCTAAATGTTGCCAATTTTGACATTTTAAATCGCCACTTTGACGTTTTGAGGAAAACCCCAATTTATTTATTTTTAAATGCCTATAACTTTTTTGTCTTTTGACCTACATAGCTAAATTTAGGTAACTTAGCTATAAGGATGTAAACCTGCGTACCAAATTTGGTTGCCCTTACTTTGTTAATTCCGGAGATATAAATTTTTTTCGAAATAAAACACAAAATTTTCCGGGAAAACCTGGGCAGATTTTCCTGACTAACGAACTTATCCAAGCCATGTGCAAAAGGAATTTTTTCACCAAATTTGATCAAAATCGGCCCATTATTTTTTGAGTTATCGGTGTGATACATATATATATATATATATATATATATATATATATATATATATATATATATATATATATATATATATATATATATATATATATATATATATATATATATATATATATATATATAAATATATATATATATATATATATACATATATATATATATATATATATATATATATATATATATATATATATATATATAAACATATAAAAATTGAAACTGACCCCGGATATGTTTTCTGGGGGGCCTAATTAGCGCTCATTTGAAGAAATTTTTTCAAAATTCAAAAGTCGGGATCTCCTCATTAGTGAATTTTTTTAAAGAAAATTCACTAAAAATAAGTAATTTTTTAATAATATTTGTAATACCACCACCAGGCTGTCTTGTTAAAATAGTCCCAAAAATCACCCCCTAAATATTAACATTCAATTAGAAAACACCCCGTATATATATATATATATATATATATATATATATATATATATATATATATATATATATATATATATATATATATATATATATATATATACATATACAGGTGTCCGGAAATTATGCATCAAGACTTCGGCGGGTGATTCTTCATCAAAAGAAATTGGGGCCACAAAGTCTTATAATTTTTTTTTGAAAACTCAATATTAACGGAGATATAGGTGTCAAAGAAATAGTTTTTTAAAAGTTTTTTTACGGTCATTTTTGATTTTTTTCAAATATTCCAGTGCCAACCGGCCTAACCAGGCCTTAACCTTCGATCTATGGCCAACCATTTTTTTTTGTTTTCACTAGTTAATGAATTTAGAGAGCACCGTGTTAAGAGCATGAAAAATTGTTCAAAAAAGTATCTCTCGTTGAGTTACGATAAAGTGACCCGAGCCTTAGAAAAACGACTTTAAACATTTTCATTCTTTAACGCTGCGCTAATCTCATTTATACGATTTACAAAGAATGCTTTGAAAACAAGCTTGCAGTTGTCTTATTAACTTTTGACGGATAATATTCGTGTACATTATTCTGTTGTGATCATTTGTGTGTAATAAGTGTCGTGATTAAAACTGATAAAATGAATAATAATAATTATTATCGTCAATATTCGAATGCTGAGCTGCGCGACATGCATTATTAGCGAATTTTTTTTAAAAAAAATTCGCTTATGGGGAGATCTGTGTTTATATATATATATATATATATATATATATATATATATATATATATATATATATATATATATATATATATATATATATATATATATATATCCGACCGATAACTCAAAAAATAATGGACCGATCTTGATAAAATTTGCAGAGTACCTTCCTTTTGCAAGTGGCTTGGATAAGTTCGTTAGCCAGGAAAATCTGACCAGGTTTTCCCGGAAAATTTTGTGTTTTCTTTATAAAAAAATTCATATCTCCGGAAATAACAAAGTAAGGGCAACCAAATTTGGTACGCGTGTTTGTATTATAAAGAGTGAACCAAAATTTAAGTCCATAGCTTTAAAGACAAAGAAGTTATGGGCAGTTAAAGCAATAAATGTAGGAGTTTACCTCAAAACGTCAAACTCGCAATATTAAACGTCAAAATTGGCAATGTTTAGGCAAAGAATGTAAAACAAATACCATTTGTGAAAAGAAAATGTTGCAAGAAGAGTGTTCTGCAAACCCTTAAGTTTCAGATTCAACCGTCATTGCCCTTCATTTTACTAAAACGTTTACAGGAAATCCATTTCAAATAGACCCTTTCTCTGGTGCTTTGGCTGTCGGTTTAGTTAAGTTTGGTAGCTGTTTGGATATTTATTTGTAGGTTTAGTAAAATTTATGGTTTAACGGCCTATAATTTTTTTTAGCTAATTATCGTGGAACAAATTTGTTAATGCATTTTTGCATTTTTTATCGAAATATCTTTAAAAAAATCTGGACGCCGTAAGTGCGTTTTGGTTGCGAATGTTCGGTAAATTTGCAGTTAAGCTCCCGAACGCTTTTCAAAACACTGTTTTCAGAAACCTGCCTAGAGCCCCCCCTGGATCCACAAACCCCAAGAAAAATTTGTTGTTCACACTCCCCAAGGAAGTTACGGGACCAGGAGTGAGTAAGGGTGCATAATTTTTTTAGCTAATTTTTTTTAGAACAAATTCGTTAATGTAATTTTGCATTTTTTATCGAAATATGGTGCGTTTATAAAAAAAAATCTCGGGACGCAGCAAGTGCGTTATGGCAGTGAATTTTCATAAAAATGTTTTTATTGCAAATATGTGTGTTTTCTTTTTAAGAAAGCAGACATCAATTTTGGTTACCAGTATAACCTATATAGAAAAAGCAGGCATCAAATTTGATTACCAGTATAACATATATAGTAAAAACAATGTGCCATGTTTCATCAAAATAACTTGATTGTTTGAAAACGTACAGAAATTTCCAAAAGTAAACCAAAAGTGTTACTGAAAAAATCCGTTTCCTGGTCAACCTTATAGGTTAATAGCAAATTGAGCTTTTCAAATATGAAGCATTTAATCAAAATTCGCAACCACAACGCACTTGCTGCCTCCAGAATTTCTTAACTTACAAACATGCATTATATTTCGATGGAAAATACAAAAAAATATGGCGTTTTCGACAAAAAAAAATTATTTGTATCACCAACGACTTATGGGCCACCCTGTGATTGTCACAATAATTTTTTAAGATGTAGCTCAAAACACCGTATAATTAATGTATACAATATTTTTTCATATCTTGTATAATAACGAATATATTGAGCTTTATTGATTTTTTACGAAAATTCGACAAAAATTATATACCATTAAACAATAAACTCTATAGCTAAGGCTACTGCCAAGCATCAGAGAAAGGGTCTATTAGAAATGAATTTTCTGGAAATATTTTAGTAAAATGAAGGACAATGACGGTTGAAAATAAGAGTTCGGTGTATGTAAAACATTCTTCTTGAGACATTTTCTTTCCATAGATCGTATTAGATTCAAGTTATTTGCCTAAATGTTGCGAATTTTGACGTTTTCAATTGTCACTTTGACGTTTTGAGGAAACCCCCAATTTATTTTTCTTTAAATGCCCATAACTTTTTTGTCTTTTGAGCTACAGAGCTAAATTTTGGTAGGTGGCACACTTATAACGATATAAACCAGCTTACCAAATTTGGTTGCCCTTACTTTGTTAATTTTGGAGATATAAATATTTTGCGAAAGAAAACACAAATTTTTCCGGGAAAACCTCGGCGGATTTTCCTGGCTAACAAAATTATCCAAGCGACTTGCGAAAGGAATGTACTCACCAATTTTGACGTTTAAAATCGCAATTTTGACGTTTTGAGGAAAATCCAATTTTTTTTTTTGAATGCCTGTAACTTTTTTATCCTTTAACCTACGGAGCTAGATTTTGGTAAATAACTTGCCTATAATGAAATAAATCCGCATATAAAATTTGGTTGCCCTTACTTTGTTAATTCCGGAGATATAAATTTTTTTCGAAAGAAAACACAAAATTTTCCGGGAAAACCTGGACCGATTTTCCTGGCTAACGAACTTATCCAAGCCATTTGCAAAAGGAATTTATTCACCAAATTTAATCAAAATAGGCCCATTATTTTTTGAGCTTTCGGTGTGATACACATATATATATATATATATATATATATATATATATATATATATATATATATATATATATATATATATATATATATATATATATATATATATATATATATATATATATATATATATATATATATATATATATATATATATATATATATTCAGAAAGATTTCCGCGGTCTTTAATGTGAGACATGCTTGATTCTCGGGTTAAACCGCGTCCAGAATTTATGGAAACTCGACGTTTCGGCTCCTGTTTTGGAGCCATTTCCAAGAGGTAAAGGAAATATGTAAGGACACTCTAAGGCCTCAATCTGCCTACTCCTTAGAGTGATGGACAAAGGTGGGTAAAGGAAATATGTAAGGGCACTCTAAGGCCTCAATCTGCCTACTCCTTAGAGTGGTGGACAAATGTGGGTAAAGGAAATATGTAAGGACACTCTAAGGCCTCAATCTGCCTACTCCTTAGAGTGATGGACAAAGGTGTGTAAAGGAAATATGTAAGGACACTCTAAGGCCTCAATCTGCCTACTCCTTAGAGTGGTGGACAAAGGTAGGTAAAGGAAATATGTAAGGACACTCTAAGGCCTCAATCTGCCTACTCCTTAGAGTGGTGGATAAAGGTAGGTTGGGTTGTTGTAGCTCGATTACGGGGCCTCAATCTGCCTACTCCCCAAATCTCGCTGGAGATCGTCTGTGAGGTCTCAGTGTGTTCAACCCTAGGCCTCTCTGTTTAACCCGAGAACCAAGCATGTCTCATATATATATATATATATATATATATATATATATATATATATATATATATATATATATATATATATATGTATATATATATATATATATATATATATATAAATATATATATATATATAAATATATATATATATATATATATATATATATATATATATATATATATATATAAACATATAAAAATTTAAACCGACCCCGGATATGTGTTCTGGGGGGCCTAATTAGCGCTCATTTGAAGAAATTTTTTCAAAATTCAAAAGTCGGGATCTCCTCATTAGTGAATTTTTTTAAAGAAAATTCACTAAAAATCTGGACGCAGTAAGTGCGTTTTGGTAGCGAATTTTCGGTAAATTTGCAGTTTAGCTCCCGAACGCTTTTCAAAACACTGTTTTCAGAAACCTGCCTAGAGCCCCCCCTGGATCCACAAACCCCAAGAAAAATTTGTTGTTCACACTCCCCAAGGAAGTTACGGGACCAGGAGTGAGTAGGGGTGCATAATTTTTTTAGCTAATTTTTGTAGAACAAATTCGTGAATGCATTTTTCCATTTTTTGTCGAAATATGATGCGTTTGCAAGAAAAAAATCTGGACGCAGTAAGTGCGTTTTGGTAGCGAATTTTCGATAAATTTGCAGTTTAGCTCCCGAACGCTTTTCAAAAAACTGTTTTCAGAAACCTGCCTAGGTCCCCACCCCTCTGGATCCACAAACCCCAAAAAAAATTTCTTGTTCACACTCCCCAAGGAAGTTACGGGACCAGGAGTGAGTAGGGGTGTATAATTTTTTTAAACTAATTTTCGTAGAACAAATTCGTTAATGAATTTTTGCATTTTTTATCGAAATATGATGCGTTTGTAAGAAAAAAATCTGGACGCAGTAAGTGCGTTTTGGTAGCAAATTTTCGGTAAATTTGCAGTTTAGCTCCCGAACGTTTTTCAAAAAACTGTTCAGAAACCTGCAGGTGAGGTCCTAGTAATGCCTCTGAAAACAATTTGTTGAAAAGCGTTCGGGCGCTAATCTGCAAATTTACCAAAGTTTCATTAAATCCTTCAAATTTCAATAACTCAATTTGCTATTAACGTAAGCTTTGTTGGATAGAAAACCAACATTTAAGTTTATTTTCGGAAAATTTTTGTATATTTTCAAACCATAAGTAATTTTGATAAAATATAGTACATTGTTTCTACCACATAGGCTATACCGGTAATCAGATTGATGCCTGCTCGCATTTGCTATTAAAAACATTTTTATGGAAAATCACTTCCATAACACATTTGCTACATCTAGACTTTTGAAAAATGTTTATATATTTTCAAACAATAAATTTGTTTCAATGAAATATGATACATTGTTTCTACTATATAGGCAACCAAGTTTGATGCCTGCTTTCATCAAAGAAAGACATTTGCTATTAAAAATATTTTAAAGAAAATTCGCTACCATAACGCACTTGCTGCGTCCCGAGATTTTTTTATTATGGCTTAGCTGCGGCAAATGTTTGTACTGAGATGCGTTTCTAAATAGAAGGATTCCACGATCATATTTGTTCAGTATTATACATCAGCGATTAGGTGAGCTTGCTTCTTTTAAGACCAGGCGGATTGATGTGGGTCGCCAACAAAGGACTCGATCGCCTGGGGCTGAAGTTTGTGTTTTGGGTGCGGGTGATAATAATCCTGATATAAGCGTCAGGTTAATTGCATCGCAAGAAAATATCCCGAAAATCTCAGTCCATGAAATTTTGCACGAACAACTCCTACATCCATTCCCGTGTCAACAGTTCCAAGCCCTACTCCCTGCAGATCCGCTACCACGACAGAATTTTTGCAGGACAATTATGACTCTCCATGAACGAAACTGAAATTTCATCAATTCCATTCTTTTTACGGATGAAGCTGGATTCGGGCATTATTGTGTATTAAATATCCATTATTGTGTGGCGAGAATCCTCATTTGGTGGTGGAACGTGGGTTCCAGAAGAAATTCTCTAAATGTATGGGCCGGCATCGTCGGAGATCATTTAGTTGGGCCACATTTTTACCCGAAAAGCCTTTATGGTGAGGCTAACCTACACATTCTACAAAGTGATCTGCCTGTTTTGTTGGAAAACGTTCCTATTGGAGTACGACGTACAATGTGGTTACTGCATGACGGTGCACCGCCTCGTTACAGTTTAGCGTTGAGGGAGTACCTCAATGAAATTTTCCGTGAGAGGTGGATAGGGAGCGGTGGATTCATAGATTGGGCTGCCAGATCACCCGACATGAACCCAATCGACTTTTTTGGGGGGGGGGGGGTATATTTTAAGTAAATGGTAAACAGAATAACGTGGAAGAGCTAATGCAACGAATTTTTGACCGTTTCGCAATAATAAAAATTATCCAAGCTGGCATGAATTTATTTATTCCACGTACACAGAAAACCTCTTCAGCCACTCAAAGGCCTGGTTCTCTAAATTCTGTGACAAGGCCAGACTAAAGTCTATGGAACTACACGGTGAAACCCAGATTGTTGTTCTAGACATATCCAAAGCATTCGACCAGGTCTGGCACGCAGCGCTGCTTAATAAACTTCCGGCCTATGGCCTACCACCAAAACATTGTACCTGGACAGCAAATTTCCTCTCCAACAGGAGCATTTCTCTTGTTGTGGATGGCCATTCCCCTAAACTGTATCCTATTAATGCAGGAGTTCCTCAAGGTTCAGCTTTAGCGCCTACTTTGTTTCTTCTCCACATCAATGACCTCCTCTCTAGCACATCCAACCCAGTTCACAGTTACGCGGACGACAGCACCTTCCACTCAAATATACAATATTCGAAGCCTGTCTCTTTAGCCCAATTAGATGAGGATCGCAGACTCATGGAGGGTTCTGTCTCCGTGGATCTCCAAAAAAATATTAGACTGGGGAAGTAGAAATATTGTACAATTCAACCCCACCAAATCTCAGTCTTTCTTTCTTTCTCATAAGAGGTACACCAGCATTAGACCCATCACAATGAACAACCAAGTTATTCAAAGTAATGAGTCCTTTTATCTTGTTGGCATTTCTGTGGATCGAGATATTAATTGGCACCAACATGTCACATCAATTGCAGAAGCGGCTGCTAAGAAATTAGGTTTCCTCTTCCGGGATCGCAAATACTTTTCACCAGCTAATCTCTATACCTTATATACTTTACAAATAAGCCCAAATCCCGAATCCTGCTCCCACATCTGGGGTGCAGCAGCCGCTTCTACACTGGCTATCCTGGACTCCATTCAAAAGAGAGCTATACGTCTCATCGGTGACCCTACTCTCACCCAAAGGCTGCCATCCCTTGCCCATCGACGTGCCGTTGGAGACCTCTCTCCCTTTTATAGATATCTGCACGGGCACTGCTCAGAGGAGCTTTCCTCCATAGTTCCTCCACCTGCTACCCCCAAAAGATCTACCAGGGAACAGAGCGAATGCACCCTTTTACTGTCTAGGTCACCAGACATAGAACATCTTAACATCTTGTTATGCCCGCTCTTTTGTCCCGAGGACTTCCAAGTTGTGGAATTCCTTGCCGGCATATGTTTTTGTTCTCCCCCGAACCTCCAAACCTTCAAGTCCAGAATTAACAAGTTGCCTCTTTCCTCCTTATCAACACCCACGGTACGATAGTATTTAGGCTGTAAGCCTTGTGGTGTGTTGTTGAAATTAATAAAAAAATAATAATAATAAGAGCATTAAGGGCATATTCTTCAGGCTTCGTCACAACTTTATAAAAAGAATGAATTTCTTTGTCGAAATGGAAGGACAACATTTCGAGAACTTATTGTAAGAGTATGGACAAAATGTACATTTAACACGTTATGAACTTCGTAGTGATTAGCAAAAATGTTACATAATAATTTAGTGAATAAATTTTGTATTGAGTTGAGCCTGTGAAAATCAGTTTAAAGCATGAAAATGTTTGAAGTTTTTTTTTCTCAGAATCGGTTCATTTTGTCGTATCACAACAAGAGATACTATTTTGAATAATTTTTTATGCTCTTTAACATGGTACAATTTAAATTGCTAAGATGATGAAAACAAAAAAGTTTTGGGCCGTGGATTGAATGTTAAGGTCAGGTTAGGCCATTTGGCTCTGGAGTATTAGCATCATTTTTGAAACATAAATCTACAAGGGCACTAGTAATACATCTGGAAGATTTGAAAAAAAGCAAATAAAAAATGTATCTGGGAAAAACTAAAAAACATGTTTTTTGACACATGTTAGTATTGCGTTTCCGAAAAATTGTTACAGGACTTTGTGGCCCTAATTTCTTGTGAGGAATCACCTCCTGAAGTCTTGACGCATAATAAACACACACACACACACACACACACACACACACACATATATATATATATATATATATATATATATATATATATATATATATATATATATATATATATATATATATATATATATATATATATATGTATATATATATATATATATATATATATATATATATATATATATATATATATATATATATATATATATATATATATATATATATATGTACAATGCATATTGTAAAATAACATAAACCGAGGTTATGACATTGTATTTAAGCAAGTTGAATGTCTGAAAGTTCCGCCCTTCGGAGGGGGCGTAAAGTCGTCGGTCCCGTGTACATGCAATGTTGGACACGTTAAATACCCTCCTTACAGGAAGGCAGGAGTTCGACAAAAATTCCATGATAGTGGGGTAATTCCATGATAGTGGCTCCTTAGCGTCGGTGATTCGCAATAGTCGCGGAAATAGACCGACGTTAAAGAAACAAAACACAGCAAGTCCAATGATTCTTAGAGAGATTTGGACGGAACCGCGGACGCTACGGGAGTCTGTTATGTTTTGTTCAAATAAGATTTCCGATTTTGAAGTTGTGATGAAGGACTTTAAGACCTATACAAAAAACGTTGATAATCTGCAAGTTCAGGCTGAAAAATTGTAATCGGAATTTATGGCACTTAATACGAGAATTGATGAAATGGAACAGTTTTCTCAAAGCAACAATGTTGAAGTATTTGGCATTCCACAAAAGAATGGGGAAAATCTAATTGAGCTGGTACAGAAAATAGGACAATTTACAAATTTCCCAGTAGAGCGTAGTCATATTGACACTGTATACCGGGTGCGTACAAGAATCCCAGATAAACCTAAAACTGTTGTGGTCAGATTTAATTCACGGAACATTAGAAATAATTTTCTTGCAGTTTGGAAAGTCGGAAGAACTTCTTTGGGAGATGCTGGCCGTTCTGGTGTGAATATTCAGGGGGTTGGCGACGCACTTTCCATTATCGAACATCTGACACCTTTAAGCTATTGTTGGCAGATGCAAGGAGGGTTCCGAGAGAGAAGAGCTACCAGTTTATCTGGGTAAAAAACGGCCAAATATTTATGCGAAAGACAGAGTGGTCTCGAGTTATACATATTCGAGGTCGGGATGTTTTTGACAAGCTGTAAGTTTTAGTTTGCTTTTGATACCTTACAATTGTTTATTTTTCTTTAAAATTTAAATGGCTCTAGTGTTTTTTATCAAAACGCCCGCGGTACTAAACTTTTAAACTTTAGACTACATTTGGCTGCAAATAACTTTGCTATTGTTTGTGTGACATAATCTTGGCTTTTAGAAGGAGTTTTGGACAGTGAATTAATAAACGGGAATGACTACACTGTGTATCGTAGGCATCGCGCATCTTCAGCTTCACAAAAATCTGGGGGAGGTGGCGTGTTAATCATGGTGAAAAATACTTTCAACTCATCGTCTGTTCTGCAATTACAAACAGACGTTGAGGATCTTTGGCTATTGGTGACGCTTAGGGATGGTATAAAGCTTTATGTAGGATGTGTATATATTCCTCCACAGTCGGAAGACTCATTGCAATGCTTCGCTAGTGGTCTGGGTGATCTCATTGGAACAGTTGGAGATTCACCACTTCTTTTGTGCGGTGACTTCAATCGTCCTAGAATAGAGTGGAAACGACTGGCAGATACAGCAGCTTTAATGCCAGCTAACTTTGCTACAATGCGTATGTTGCCAGCAAATTGAAATTTGCGTCTTCTGTATGGAATCCCTAGTATCTTATTTACAAGGTGCGTCTAGAAAAGATACAAAATAGATTTTTAAGGTTTTTGTGCTTTAAACTTAAGTTAGAATTTAATAATGATTACAAAATGATGCGATACTTTTTTGAAATTCTATCATTGGAAGAAGGCCGGCTTGTCTCAGATTGCCTTTTCCTTTTTAAAATAGTAAACGGTTTAATGGACTCTCCGGAACTTCTAAGTCAAATACGTTTCAATATTTCAAATCGACATCTCAAGCTGGCTGAACCTTTTTCCTTGCCCTTTAGCAGAACTAACGCTGCTCTAAATTCGCCGCTGTCAAGAATGTTGAGAGCGGGTAATGAGTTCTCAGCCATCGACATGTTCAGTGGCTCATTGCTCGGGTATAAAAAAGCTCTGAAAGTCCGACTATTGTTGTTGCCTTGATTTTTTTTATTCTTTACTTCCCTCCATATTATAAGTGTGTGCACAAGTATGTGCATATTGTATTTACAACTTAAATGAAATATTGTTTTGATTTGTTTTAAAATACTGAATGATGTTTTTGTTATCACTCCTATATTTGTATTTGTATACTCTGTATGTAATCCTATTTTGGGGACAACCCCGTTGGTATCCAAATAAATAAATAAATAAATGACGCCCTCGTGGCGCAGGTTGCTAGGTGCCAGCCTGCTAAGCTGAGCTAAGCTAAGCTAAAAGGGTTCGATTCCTGAGCGAGCCAACGAGAAGTTAACTTTGTCTGGAAAATTAGTAAAAATAGTGAATGATGGGAAATGAATGTGCTAATGGCCTGAGATGCCGCAGCCAATAATATTATTAAAAAATAATAATAAATAAATAAATAAAATAAATATGCTTAGCAGATAAGGTAAATTACGTTGTGTATTACTGGTTAGATTTACTATATTTTTTGTACAGCTTTTAAAATATTTTTTTAACAGGTAGCGTTTGAACATGTTTTTTCATATGCTTATTTTTTGCTCTCAAAGCACTATACATATTTTGTAAATTATCTGATTGATTCTAGTTCAGAGACAAAATAAACATTCATTTTACCACTTTGAAGATATGTTGTATATGTGTATTGCAGTAACATAAAACAAAGTGACTATATCGTATGCTTTTAAGAAGGAAGTTGGCCCGTTGCCACAGTGCAAACAAAATAATTAAGATAAATGTTAATTTTCACTAAAGTAATGACTGCATTCCAAGAGACTTCAAGTGCTAAAGATAAGTTTATTAGATTTTTGTTTCGTGTAGAGATTCATTCTCACTAAATTCCTTATCTCAAAGAGTAGGATTATTGTTTCCTTAATGTAGGGTCCCTCAAAATTATTTCAGACGGTAATTAATTGTAAAGTATAGTGCGAACTAAACGAATAAATGCGTTCATTGATTGTTGTTGCCCTTACTTGGTGAAAATGGTCCATTCTACATACAGACTTGGAAAATACATCTCTGGCTCACTGTTGGTATAAAATGAAGGACGTAGCCAGCGCGTAAGCTAATTGGAGCAATTGGATTCTGAATTCTAGATGTTCTAGGATGTTTTTCAACGTTTCTGTAACCGATTTCGCTTCTTGAGAGCATCCTCAGACAGAATAAAATTAAATTAGTACGAAATCATGGCAATTGCTTATGCGCTGGCTACGTCCTTCATTTTATATACATTATACATTATATATATATATATATATATATATATATATATATATATTTGTGTGTGTGTATATCACACCGATAACTCAAAAAATAATGGGCCGATTTTGATCAAATTTGGTAGATACCATTTTATATACATTATACATTATATATATATATATATATATATATATATATATATATATATATATATATATATATATATATATATATATATATATGTGTGTGATATACACACACACACACACACATATATATATATATATATATATATATATATATATATATATATATATATATATATATATATATATATATATATATATATATATATATATATATGTGTGTGTGTGTGTGTGTGTGTGTGTGTGTGTGTGTGTATATCACACCGATAACTCAAAAAATAATGGGCCGATTTTGATCAAATTTGGTAGATACCTTGCTTTTGCAAATGGCTTGGACAAGTTCACACAGCCTAGATTTTCCCGGAAATTTTTGAGTTTTCTTTTGTTAAATTTCAATATCTCAGGAAAGAACAAAGTAAGGGCGACCAAATTTGTTACGCATGCTTATATGATAAAAAGTCTGGACGCAGCAAGTGCGTTATGGCAGTGAATTTTCAAAAAAAGTTTTTAATAGCAAATATGTGTGTTTTTTAAGAAAGCAGGCATCAAATTTGGTTACCAGTATAACCTATATAGTAAAAACAATGAGCCATGTGTGATAAAAATAACTTTATTGTTTGAAAGTGTACAAATATTTCCGAAAGTAAACTTAAAGTGTTCCCGAAAAAACTCGTTTCTTGGTCAACCTTATAGGTTGATAGCAAATTAAGCTATTCAAATATGAAGCATTTAACAAAATTCGCTACCAAAACGCACTTACTGCGTCTTGATTTTTTTACATTGCTGCGTGCCGAACTTATACACCTTATAATAATTAAGGCATACAATTTGTTTTCATATCTTGTATAATAACGGATATATTGAGCTTTATTGATTTTTTACGAAAATTCCACAAAAATTATATACCATTAAACGTTAAACTCTATAGCTAAGATTACTGCCAAAGCATCAGATAAAGGGTCTATTTTAAATGAATTTTCTGGTAATATTTTAGGTAAATAAAGGATAATGATGGTTGAAACTAAGACTTCAGGATTTGTAAAACATTTTTCTTGAGACATTTTCTTTCCATAGCCCGTATTAGATTCAGGTTATTTGCCTAAATTTTGCCAACTTTGACGATTTAAATCGCGACTTTGATGTTTTGAGGAAAACCCCAATTTATTTTTCTTTAAATACCTATAACTTTTTTGTCTTTATATAATTTTTTTACAGAAGGAAACACAACATTTTCCGGGAAAACCTGGGCCGATTTTTCTGGCTAAAGAACTTATCCAAGCCACTTGTAAAAGGAAGGGATTTACCAAATTTAATCAAAATCGGCCTATTTTTTTGAGTTATCGGTGTGATACATACATGCATACATACATACATACATACATACATACACATATACATATATATATATATATATATATATATATATATATATATATATATATATATATATATATATATATATATACTCACCAAAATTTAGATCTGCAAGTAAGAAGACAAAAAAAGGCTGGCCGCAGCAAGTGCGTTATGGTAGTAAATTTTCGTAAAAATGATTTTAATAGCAAATATGTGTGTTTTTTAAAAAAGCAAGCATCAAATTTGGTTACCAGTATAACCTATATAGTAAAAACAATGTGCCATGTTTCATCAAAATAACTTTATTATTTGATTTTTTTTATATCTTGTATAATAACGGATATATTGAGTTTTATCGATTTTTTACGAAAATTCGACATAAATTATATACCATAAAACGATAGACTCTATTGCTAAGACTACTGCCAAAGCATCAGAAAATTGGCCTCATTTTTGGAAACATTTATTACCTGATCTGACATGACCTAACCTAAAACGAATACGGGTTATGTAAAGAAAATGTCGCAAGAAGAGTGTTCTAAACACCTTTAGGTTTCAGCTTAAATCGCCACTGTCCTTCATTTTGGTCAAATGCCTCCAGAAAATTAATTTCAAATAGATCCTTTTTATGATGCTTTAACAATAGTTTTAGTTAAGTTTATGGTTCACGGTCATTAATTTTGAGCAAACTTTCGTAAAAAAAATTCGTTAATGAGGAGACCGCAGCTTTTGAATTTTAACAACAAATGAGTGCAAACTAGGCCCCCTAGAATCCATATCCGGATTTGGTTTCAGTTTTTATCTGTTTATATATATACTGGGTGATGATACTGGGGTATCTACGGTAGAGCTCAATATAATTGTTATTGTACAAGATGAGAAAAATTGTATACGTGAATTATAGGGTGTCTTGTGCTGCATCTTGGAAAATTATTTTGACAATCACAGGCTGGCCCATAAGTCGTTGGTGATACCCAAAATTTTTTTTCGAACATTCCTTATACCCATTAAGCACCTTTGCATTTTTTATGGAAATATAAGGCATGTTTGTAAGAAAAAAAAACAAGACGCAGTAAGTGCGTTTTGGCAGCGTATTTTCATTAAATTCTTCAAATTTCAATAATTAAATTTGCTAGTAACTTAAGGTTTCGTTGGCTAGGAAACTAGTTTTCTCGGAAACACTTAAAGTTTATTTTCGGAAAATGTTTGTACATTTTCCAACAATAAGTTATTTTGATAAAATGTGGTACATTGTTTTTACTATATTGATGGCTGCTTGCATTAAAGAGACATATTTGCTATTAAAAATGTTTTTATGAAAATCCACGTCCATGACACACTTGCTGCGTCCAGACTTTCTTTTATGGATTTTTACCTTATTTTAAATACCAATAAAATCATCAAAATGGCAGCGATATAAAGAGAAACAACGTAATATCATATTCGGCAGCTAAATTCGCAATACAAGCTTATAAAGAAATTTTAAAAGCAAGGCTTTACGGGCTTAGCGGATTATTCTGCTTCGTTTAGTTTCTCTTTGGTAAATATAACACAAGCGCAATCAGGAATTTATATAATTTGATTACAAGCAATATGTTTGATATTTCTCGCACTCACATATTTAACTGAAAACGAACAAGGGACCCAACGTCTTCTTCAGCGAGCAAGACAAAATCACCGAGGACACGGGGATGAAGTGGAAAAGGAAGTATATAGTTATGCAGTAAAGACGACAATAAAATTAGTTGTGTCATGATAAAGTATTTGTTAAATGATAAATGCTTCCAAAAACAGTTGCTAAATTCACTGAAAAGAGAATTATAATTTATGAATTTTATATCTACAAACAGATTTCATTACTGCTTTATATAAAATGTCTAGACACAGAATATGTGTTATGGTAGTGAATTTTTGAAAGAATAAGTTTCTATCAAATAGCTGAAAGAAATAATAATAATGATTTTCAGAAATTTTTAGAATCTTGAACCTGTTTGAAATTTGAAGTTAGAACGAGTATTTGTCAACAATACACGAGCAATGTAACCATGAATTATCCATTGTACTCTTTCTTCTGTCAAGGAAATTAAATAAATTATTGTTACCATAATTTTGTTTTCAACCATAATACTCTGAAGAAAAAACTTTAAGCACCTAAAGTTCAATTTTCAATCAAGCTAAAAAATTCATATTGGTATATGTGGTACTGTAATCTCATTGAAGGCAAGTTGTGTTACAAATTTCCTTAAAATAACAAAAGTTTTCCGGCAAAAATTAATGTTTTCCTGAGAAAAAAATGATCCGATTGGGCTGCCTAACAATTTTTTCCAAGCTATTTACAAAGGGAATGCAGGTTTTTTCCCTGTTAATCGCTTAGATGACTTTTGAACCATAGCAATCGAATCAGCTTAAAAAAAAAGTGGTTGTAAACAAATTTGTAATTTTTAAAATTTTTTTCATATAAGCGCTAATTAGAGCCACTAGAATTTATTTTCGAGGTCAGTTTTAGACTTTAGAGGTTTATATATATATATATATATATATATATATATATATATATATATATATATATATATATATATATATATATATATATATATATAGGCAGGGCTGTAATTGTAAACGTGTGTTTATTGTCTTAAGTTTAAGGTGTATATATATTTTATGTTAATAATTTTAGGTTTATGTGTTAGTGTATAGTTTAGTTTTAAGTTGTAAGTATTTTTAAGTGTATTAGTGAATTTTTATTTTAAAAAAATCACTAATAGAGAGGTATCGTTGGTGAGACTTTGCAAGAATTTTTTCAAATGAGCGCAAACTAGGACATCTAGAACCCATATATATATATATATATATATATATATATATATATATATATATAATATATATATATATACATATATATATATATATATATATATATATATATATATATATATATATATATATATGTATCCGTCTGATAACTCAAAAAATAATTAACCGATTTTGATGAAACTGGGCAAGTGTCCTTGTTTTATTAATGGATTGGATGAGTTCGTTGGTCAGGAAAATCGGACAGGGCTTTCCCGGAAAATTTTTCTTCGAAAATTACAAAGCTGTTCCAATGAAATTTACTATATATGTTGTCTTGGGAGAGACATTACTACGTACCAAAATGAAACTTTCTAAGTTTATAGAAAATTGAGTTATTCAAATTTTGAATTTTCTTTCGAAAATTTTTTTTTTCTTCGAATATTACAAAGTTATTTTAACGAAATTTGGTGAATATCTTGCCTGGCAAAGCCTTTTCACGTACAAAAATTAAACTTTCTAAGTTCATAGAAAATTGAGTTATTCAAGTTTGAAGAATTTAATAAAAATTCACTACCATAACGGACTTGCTGCGTCCCGAAATTTTTTAGTTTTATGTATGCCAGAATGTAGATAATAGGTTTAATGTATGTGTATTGTTATTTCAAATTTTATGGGCGCCTTATTTTCTTGTACATAATGTTCGAGTTTTGTTATATCAGTGTATTTTGATAGTACTAATATATTTTACTGTGTAATTTGTATTATTATGTGTTTTTATAGGTTTTTACAAGTTTTTAATTTTAAGTATATTATGTATTTCATTTGTGCATAACTTGTTATATGATTTTCTGTGGTGAATCAATAGTCAAAAATATTATATTACCAATGTTTGCTACTTTGCTACTAAGTCAATGGAGATTTCATTCAATATACCTTATGAATGCAAAGTTATTTTCATCTATCCTATTTAAATTTACCTGTTAATCTTTATCTTACCTTGCCTCAGCTATGTACTCTATCGTGTCATAGGGTTCTTGGCTTATTAGGATTCAAAACTCTTGAAACAAATTTCATTGATACGAAAAGTGAAAATATAAATGTAGAAAAACTGTAAATCATTCTTTTTTTTGCTTGCAACTCCCTCTGGTATTCAAAAGATTATTTCATTTATCTTTATTCCCTCGTTATAGATTCCCTTATTTGAATGTATCTACTACCAACTATCTGTCCAGTCAATAAGAAACTCACTGATGTTTAATTTAAGCAAATATCTAAATGTGTTCCCAATTTATAATAATTTTACAATGTGTATATAATCTAATACGGATCCGTTTTCCCCCTTTTTGTATTAAATTTTCTCATATATATATATATATATATATATATATATATATATATATATATATATATATATATATATATATATATTCACCCAATTCAAAATCTAACCTACGTCGTTCAAAAATCTTTACTACAGATTCCGCTTTCGATACTGGTAACTAAGGGAACCGCTGGTTTAGACTGTTTTCATAGAAACAATGTGATAAAAATGGAACGTTTAATTCTGAAATACCTGGTAGCTACTCCCTCTGCTGGCCTCCATCTTGATTATAGGTTTTAATAATAATATACGTCTTCAGCGGTAAGATTTCTTGATTATTGGCAGAAATGTGACAGTATTTATGAATTCTCTTTTTTCTGGCACAGCTAATAGCCAATCTTTGTTTTAATTACCTCCACAAACAACGATTGTTCACTGTTAATTAGCTCTGTGTCATCGGCGTCGATCACTGTGATCACTTATATCACAATATACAACTTGCTTTCTGATTTTAGGTAATCACTACTATTGACTTTTAGGTTATCTGGGTTGATTTTATAACTTTTAACACGGATTTATCATATTTTCTCATACGACCGCTTTAAACTTGATGTTGCCGCTTTAGATATTGTTTTTAAAACAGATGTTCTCGGTCTTAGAATACCGACCAACAAACACTGTTCATTAATAAAATAGGTTATTTTGGTTTATTATCCACCAATAAAACATCGTTCATTATCAAGGTATGTTCCTTCCGGGAACTGTAATTTACTTCCTGACAAATGTGATTTAAATTATTATGAACCTAGTGGAAAATTGATTAATTTATATTTGTTTTGCGGTAAGTTTAATTTTTTTGAGATGTGTATTTTCTTATTCCTAATATAGCATAACTTCATTTTAAATGACTATCTCGAGATCTGTATTGCTTTCTTTGCTGTTATTTTACCTTTGATTGTCTCATAAGCCATAAATCAGTGAATCTGTTTATAACCGTTTACATTTTCTTTTTTTCTTTCTAACTTAAAATACAATCTATTATTTAAATTCAACAAAATAAAGCATTTTCTACCATTTGGAACTTGTTTTGCTAAACGTTTTGAAACCTTAAACTACACCTTATCCTGTAATTGCTTTTCAATCAAAGTTTATAGATTTTATATTAAATTACTGTCACTGTAAATTTGACATAGATTGTCTTAAGTATTTATGTCTTGGTTTCATTTTTACTGATCACTATTTTTGTGTCCTGTTAACTTTTCTCAACATACAAATTACACTTTACTTCATTTTTCCTATTGTCGTTGCATAGAAGTGTCTAATTTATGCTTGTTCGCTATTTTGTTGAGTACACAGTTAGTTGACGAAATGCTTTGTAATTTTTGCTATTTATTTTTATAGGTTTAACCTTGATATTATTATGTAAAGAATGTTGATTTTATTTTTACTTTTCCAGCTGTTCATCAATTGAATTCGTCCTATTATGACCTGACTATGGATCTATTTTGCTGGTCCCCTCTATTTTGGTACTATAGAATATGAAACATATATTTTAAGGTATTCTGATTTTTAATTTTTATTAATTTGGAAATTTTAAGCTTACTTAATTAACTTTAAATGTCGGTATTCTTATTTTGTCTATAATAAGTAGATAACCTTGCCTTTATAATGATAAGTAATAACTTCCGTTGAATATATTATGCCTCGTTAAATGCCATTTTCTTTTTGAACTTGCAAAGTGCCAAACAAAAACTAGGCAAGATCCAAAGATGGCTTTCCTAGGCATCGGAGGGGCCTTGACTTTAACCCCAACAGCAGCCATGGAGGCGTTACTGTAGCTGCCCCCCCTTCCCCCCTCACATTTAGTTATAATGTGGGAGGCCAGACTATGGCTATACAGACTATCCTGCAATGATAGACTGAAGATCAACCCAGGTTGCAGGGGCCACTGCAAAATTCAGGAGATTGTGAAGGAGCACATGCTTGAAATGAGGTCAAACTTCGAGAGCCCGCGAATCTGCAGGGAAAACAATTGTACCGTGGAAATCCCCGACTGCGAGGCATGGCGAGGGGAGACGCCGGGCCCACTACGAGACGCGCTCGTCTGGTTCACGGACGAATCCGGCGGGGAGCGTGTGACAGGGCCGGTGTTTATTCGGAAGGACCGAGGGTAAGTCATAGTATTTCCCTCGGAGCCCATACAACGGTATTTCAGGCCGAAATGTACGCCCTCCTGCACTGTGTGCGGGAGAACAAGAGGAGGGGCTACACCAACAAGCGGATCCTCATAGCCAGAGATATCCAGGCAGCCCTTAACGCCCTAAGTAGCCCACGGGTACATTCCAGGCTGGTAAGTGAATGCCGAGACGAGACGAGCGACCTGGCTGGGCAAAATGAGGTCACCCTCATCTGGGTGCCGGGTCACTCGGGGGTCAAAGGCATTGAAGAAGCTGACAGTATCGCGAAGATAGTGTCAGCAGAACCATTCATGGGACCAGAACGGGTCCTGGGCGTGACGAAGAGCACTGCCAGGGGATCCATTAAGTCCTGGGTCAGAATCTAACATAGGGTATACTGGGCAGACTGTCTGGGGCTCAGAAATGGGAAGTGAGTAATTGAGGAACTCAGTTCAAAGAGAGCGGTGGAGCTGCTAAATCTTAGTAGAGGACAGTTCGGGAACATAACAGGACTCTTGACGAGCCACATGGCCGTCAAGAAACACCTCCATAAAATAGGGCGGTTCGAGGGGGACCTGGCATGCAGACTCTCCGGCGAGGGGGAGGAATCAGCACAGCACACCTTGTGCGAGTGTAAAGCTCTGGACCGCAAAAGACAACATGCTTTGCGAAGCTTCTATTACATCTTGATCCTTCACGTTTTTTCATTCTTTCCGATAGCTAAGTTCGTTGGCCATTATTTTGGTAGTCTTGATACATTGAAAAGAAAGTTGATAAGGTTTAACAGCCGTCTTTCTCAAGAAAAAAAAATTGTTCCATTCTGACCTAGCGCCTATGCAAGCTCGAATGAGATATAGCGGCAACTAAAATTTATGACCTTAATAAAAACATTCCCGGATTTATATCTTTTTCGGCGTCCCTATTATTGTAACAGTGACGTTTGGAAAGAAATAGAAACTCATCACAACAAAATAAGCAATCTGTGACAGTTTATTCTGCATATGGATACTCCTCCACTACCTGCAGGTTCTAGGGGATTTTACAGTCTTATCTTCCTCATGATTTTGCAACGTAGTAATTATAATAGGCACACCGGTATTTAGATAGTCGTTGGTTTTTGTTAGGGATATTTATTAGATTTTTGCGAGAGGAAATGAAAAAATTGAAAATTCAGAAAAGTCAATCTATTTCTCATTTGAAATGTTCAATTTGTCAACACGGATAATCCGCAAACCAGATAATCGGCACACGAATAATTGAGAGTACCCTATATATATATATATATATATATATATATATATATATATATATATATATATATATATATATATATATATATATATTGTGTGTATGTGTATGTATGTATGTATGTTGAAGAAAAACAATTGGCACGTCTCCGTCTCTTTTACCTGCCTTCTGTTGCACTGATCTTTCAATCTTCTACCTGGAGTTACTTCTCTCTGGATTTCATAATCCTTTTCAATTTGCTGGTAATCTTTATCTTCTAGTGGTCTCTGTATGAATGTCTGCATTCAGTTTATGCCTGAATAATGCCATACAAAGATTACATATTACCGTTAGGTCCTTTCCTGTAAGTTTAATAGCTTTATATGTATCTGACGTGTTCTGAAAAATCTTCTAAGAATGTACTACGCAATAATACCTTAACCGGTTGGCCATCCTGCATTACTGACATTATGTCAACTACGTCAGCCAGCGTCACCTGGAGGCTCTATAAAAGCAGACCTTTCGCAAAGCACAGTTCAGTTCTACCACCACATATCTTATCTTCTTAGCTTCTTGGGACCTCTGAGGTCGCAATCTTCCACTTAAACACCGCTCGTGTGCTTAAGTCAGTTCAGTTCAGGTTCCAATTACAAAATATACTTCGACAATACCAAAACAACAGTCCACAACTTTAAAACCAGAATTATCCGCGAAGCGATCAAAATCGAAGAAGATTCCGACTGTTTAAACACGTGAGATGAGGGCCTTCGACTACCGATTACCTGGAATCCTATTATATCCTTATTACAAACACACAAAATTACCAATGAATCAATAGACAATTTGACTGGCCTTTTACCTGATTCAACAAGTACCTCTAACACAGCTAGTTCGCTAAGTACCGTTACTGAGGTACCGAACTTAATATACTTTGTTAATCCCACTAATACCACTGATAACGAGCCAGGTAAATGCACGGTATAAATAATACAAAAGTTTCCACGAACGGTCAGATATAATAGATTTAACTATTTTTACTTACATTGGATCAATGGTATGAACTCGTGGAAAATATCACATACCTGAAAAAAAACACAGAATTAGACAATGGCATTTCAAAACTTAAAACATATTGTTGGAAGTAATAAACAATAAAATTATTGATTATGGCTATTGCTACTAATAATGTAATAAATCTATGTGAATAAATTAATATTAAAAAGCTCTCGCACACAAATCTACACACATGAGGCCATCCGACAAATTAACGGTAACCGTTTTTCAGATAGATAATGTCAAAATTTATCTAACCTTACAATTTTCTACATTGTCTTCCGTTTTAAAAAGTTTACGGGGCTGTCAATTTATAAATCATTGGCTACTTATACAGGGTGAGCCAAAGTAGACGCTTTCTTATGGAAACTTACGTTTCTGTCAGAGATAGAAAAAATTGACCCCCATTTTCCGGGCTCCAATTTTAATAGAAACTCACTGGCATAAACAAAATTTTGCTATCTCATATCGTTTTGCCGCTAGAGGGGGTTTCTCGAATTTCTTTGATGTGCTATAACTTTTTTGTTTTTAAAGATAATTGATTTCTGAAATAACTTTCTCACAGCAATGTTTGATGTATAATGAGCTGGTGTGGCTATTACAGGAGTATTACAGGGTGATTGAAAAATTTGCGAAAGAAATTGTTGGCTTAGGGGACACCCAGTATATTTTTGCATTTTCTTCTAGTTCTTAAAATGTTCTATTCAAAAATTTATAATACTATATATCTTAATTTAGCACCTTACGATATATAGGGCTTTAAAATAAATTAACTGTAAATGAAACAAAGTAGGCGGCTGTCAAATTGTTTTGAAAGATTTTGAATTTGGGCAGAATCTGTGTTCGAACATTGAAGATGCATATCAAAACTATGAAAAATACGATATGTTAAAATGTTTTATCGGATGTAATGAGAATCTGGAAGCTGCTAGTCAACTTTATCGACATCGATATCCAGAACGAGCACAGGCATTTGGTACAATGTTTCAAAGGCTGAAAAGAAACGTAACAAATTTTGGTGCGTTTTCTAAACCGCGAGAAAGCGACAATAATAACTTTGATCACCAAGAATTAATGCAGATTACATTTGGGCTCAATTGAAAATATCCACAAATTGTCTACTCGAAATTTGCATATCGAAACTGTTATCCCAAGGACAACTGCCAGACGAATTAAAAAAAAGCTAAAGCTTACCGAACAAGCAAAATACACAATCTACTTCCTGCGAATCATGATAGAAGACTGAAATTCTTTGAGTGATATTTGGAGAAGTGTGAAGATGAAAACTTTGGCTTGGATTGTAGTTGAATGGATGAGGCAGCTGACGACAGCGCCGGGGATATTTAATAGATATAATAGTTATACATGGGTCGCTGCTAACCCTCATGCAACAAACAGTAAGCATAAGAAATCAAGGCCGTTTCAGTTTAAATGTATGGACAGGCATTTTTCGTGGAAGAGTTATTGGTCCCTATATTTATGACGGCATACTGAATTTTCAGCAATACTTACATATCCTTCAAACGCATGTTGTACCCTTTTTAGACAACTTACCATTGGTCCAACGAGAGGGGCCTATATTTTTTCAACAAGATGGTGCGCTGCCAACTAATTCAAGGGTTATAAATCAGTACTGATAGAGCTGCTTGGTCAAAAATGGATAGGAAACCAAAGGCCAATAGCTTGGCCAGCCACGTCACCAGATTCGACACCACTTGATTATTATCCTTGGGGAAGAATTAAGGAGTTTGTACATAAACAACGTATTACCTCACACACAAAAAATGCTGGAGAAAGCAGTACAAAATGCATTTGCCACAATAACCACTATTGAGGTAAGAAACGTGGCAAATGCTGTCAAGAAACGTTGCCATTTGTATATGAATGACAACGGGTCCCACTTTGAATATACGTTATAAAGTGTACATTATTAGGTATGTTTTTTTAATTTTGTTGATTGTTGTGGATGTTAATGTTAATATTTCCCATATGTTATGTTCTTTTCATAATTTATAAATACCTATATATTTGGTTTTCTTCACTTCGTTTTTGCGGGTATAGCGAGGGTTAATCTGTTACAATAAAATACTGTTAAGTATTTTAATATATATATATATATATATATATATATATATATATATATATATATATATATATATATATATATATATATATATATATATATATATATATATATATGTATATATATATATATATATATATATATATATATATATATATATATATATATATATATATATATATACAACAATAACTTAGCAATTTGCTTGAATTGGAGTGTCGTTCCTTGAACTTAAACGAATGAAATAAAAGCAAAGTATATATTTTTAAATGTCAGTAAAAAACCATCCACGGTTTTTTGGGGTGCTAATCCAAATTACACAACGTAAATGATGTAGTGCATCAACGTCTTAAATTTCACATATAATTTAAATTTGTATACAAAAAATAGGAAACTGTTTTTGGTGTCGACTGTTTATAAAATTCGTAATTTCTTTTATAGAGAATCCTTTGAAACTGACAACTAAATGTAATTGTTCTAGAGCAATATTGTCACCAACAACAGTTTTACAGCACTGGACACATAAATCTAGAGAATATTGCTTTAGTGATCAGAATACTTTTTAATTTACCCTTAGCAACAGCCATTCAAGTAAAGATGTCTCAAAGTAGGAGCATTTTCCCCCATGAATTTAAAAAACGCAATAAATTTAACGGAATAGCTCAAATTAATAAAAGTCTGGACGCAGCAGGTGCGTTATGAAAGTTAATTTTCGTAAAAATGTGTTTAATAGCAAAGATGTCTCTCGAATGCAAGCAGGCATCAGACTGGTTACCCGTATAGCCTATATAGTAGAAACAATGTACCATATTTTATCAAAATTACTTATTGTTTGAAAATTTACAAAAATGGTCCGAAAATAAACTTAAAATGTTTCCGAGAAAACTGGTTTTCTAGCCAACAAACCCTAGGTTTGTTAGCAAATTGAGTTATGGAAATTTGAAGGATTTAATGAAAACTCGCTACCAAAACGGATTTACTGCGTCTCGATTTTTTTCATACAAAGATGCATCATATTTTGATAAAAATGTAAAAATGCTATAATATAATGGTGTTCGCCAAAAAAAAAACAATTGTAGGGATCACCAACGACTTATGGACCACCTGTGATATATAAACGCTTTCAAAAGCATCAAGCATAGTTTGATGTCTAACATTTTTGACAAGTTTCAAAATTTCCTTCTCAATGTAACGAGCGCCGTCACGGGCTCCAATATTCACATAGTGAATTTACAGATAAAGAAGAACGTGAGCTTTCTTAAATATCGCGGTACCTTTCATTTTAAGCCATTATCCTCTAAATGAGCTAAAAGCTCATAAATTTGTCAACCAGAAGATTAAAGTAGTTCTTCGACCTCGTCCGTTCAATATTGACACAATAGAGAAACGATGGGTCGCCGACTACAATTTTTACTACGACTTGGTTGATCTACTCAGGTGCGATATAAATACATTGTAGCTGCTAATTTGATTTAGAATTTCTCGTCCTCTGATGATGCTGAAGTGGTCAGTGAAACGGTCGTAAGGTCTCTTTAAAATATTTGTTGTGGTTATTTTGGTTCTCCAAGTGTACTTATCAGTCCTTATCACAGGTTCCAGTTTTTACATAGTGGGAAATAAATGTTTGACACATTATCGATTAAAAATGGAATAAGCAACCCAAATCTTGAATAAAATACAGGGTACTGTATTGAAAAAAAAAGAAGTTTATGTCAAAAAGTACACTTTGTAACCACGCAATATATCTAAGTAAAGTGTTATTGAAAGCAACTTTTTCGACCGACAAATTTTGGTCTAAAACTTTTCTTCTAGCATGTACGGGGGCTGTATATAGCGTTTAATAGATGTGAAACATATAAAATCTTAAACTGACCTCAGATATGGGTTCCAAAAGCTCTAATTCAAGCTTATTTAAAGAATATTTTTTTAAATTCTAAAGTAGTTACCTGTCTATAATCAAAATTTTCTTTATGAAAATTCGCTAATGAAATATTTTACTTAAAATGCAAAATTAAGATGAAACAATATTAAACAATTTAGTCAAGAATTCTAATATGCATTAGTATACTGAGTGTTCCATTAAAAAATGTTAAGATATAAGAAAAATCGTAGGTGAAGAATAGAAACAGTTAACAGAAACAGTTTGATTAAACCTCTTCGTATGTCAACTTTAGTCTTAGTAGCTAGCTAGCAGCCATATTTTGGAAACCATTACAGGATAAGTAGAAACAATGATACAGAAAATTATATCTCAATTTGTTTGTATTTATCCATTAGCTGATGTGGGTAGCTTTTGCATGGTAAGGTCCCATAACGACATAAAATAAAGTAAATTTAAATACGAGAAAAAAAAGCATGCTTTGAAGGCATTTTACAAAAGTATTTTGTTTACCTGGAAGTTTTATACATTATTTAAATGTTTTTGTGTGTAAGAGAAACAATTTCATACATTGATCGGCAGGCACAGGCTTATTAACTAGTGTGTTTATAACAAACCGAAACACTCTCCGGTAATAGTAGGCTTCAGATCCCACCTTGATTACTCAGAAGAAAGAGAGATCAACTCTACTGAGTCTTGGCTTGCAAATTTAAAATTTTTATTAGCACTTAGCCCAGACGAGACGAGACAAATTTTAAGTAACTCGACAGAGTTAAGAGTCATTTTTTATAATTCAGGAAAGAAAAAATTAGATGTTACGACGTTAGCCTATAAAAATCATTAAAGTCATGCTTACTATTTTTTTGCTCCCTCAGGACTCGTCCGCGTCTTTGCCGCCCCGATAGCACTGCAGGCTTTGGCTTATTGTCCACGCACTTAGTTTTTCCTACTCCACCTATTCCAAAATCACTGCATTGAACTAGTCTGCACAGATATTGGTAGGGTGAAGTTTTATATTGCCCTGTCTCCGGTCTAGACTGACCGTAGATCAGTTGTCTTTTGCGGTCAAGAGCTTTACACTCGCACAAAATGTGCTGGGCTGATACCCTGAGCTGTCTTCTGCTAAGATTTAGCAAGCTCCGCAGCTCTCTTTAAACTGGGTTCGTCAATTACTGTCTTTCCATGTCTGAGACCTGGGCAGTCTGCCCAGTACACCTTGTGCTCGTTTCTAACCCAGGACTTAATGGCTCCCCTGGCGGTGCTCTTTGTCACGCCTAGAATCGGTTCTAGTCCCATTAATAGTTCTGCTGACCCTCTCTTCGAGAGACTGTCAGTTTCTTCATTGACTTGGACCCCCGAGTGACCCGGCACCCAGATGAGGGTGACCTCATTCTGCCCAGCTAGGTCGCTCGTCTCGTCTCGGAACTCAGTTACCAGCCTGGAGTTTACCCGTGGCCCACTTAAGGCCTTAAGTGCTGCCTGGCCGACTGTGGCTATGAGTATCCGCTTGTTGGTGTAGCCCCTCCTTTTGTTCTCCCGTACACAGTGCAGGATGGCGTATATTTTGGCTTGAAAGACCGTTGCATGGGCTCCGTGGAAAATACTATGACTTACCCTCGGTCCTTTCGAATAAACACCTGCCCCTGTCCCATGCTCCCCGCTGGATTTGTCCGTGAACCAGAAGAACGCGTCCCGTGATAAGCCCGGCGTCTCCTCCCGCCATGCCTCGCGATCGGGGATTTCCACTGTAAAATTGTTTTCCCTGCAGATTCGCGGGCTTGCGAGGTCTGACCTCACTTCAAGCATGGGCTCCTTCACGATCTCCTGAATTTTGCAGTGGCCCTTGAAGCCTGGTTTGATCTTCAGTCTACCATTGCAGGCTAGTCTGTATAGTCCTAGCCTGGCCTCCCCTATGATAACTAAATGTAGGGGGGGGGGTATATCCAGCAACACCTCCATGGCGGCTGTTGGGGTAGAAGTCATGGCCCCTGTGATCCCCAGGCAAGCCATCCTTTGGATCTTGCCTAGTTTTTGTTTGGCACTGGATTGTGTCACTTTAGGCCACCAGAGCAGTGCCGCGTACGTTAAGGATAGTCTGACCACCCTTGTGTACAGACAGTGGGCCATACTAGGTCTTAGTCCCCACGTTTTTCCATATAGCCGCCTAGTGACGGCTAAGGTCATGACCATTCTAGGTTAGCTTAGAGTCCAATAGGACCCCAAGATAATTTACCTCCCTGGTAATTGGGATGTGTCTACCGTATAGAGTGAGAGTTCTGTGGCTCTCCCACTTCCTCCTCCTCGTAAATGGTATGACGGTTGCTTTCTCGGGGCTCACCCCGTGCACTTGGCCAGCCGTCCACCTTTACACCACTTTCAGTGCTGTCTGCATGCGCTCCCACACTGACTGTGTAACATTTCCTCGGACTATGGTGACAATGTCGCCCGCATAGCCCCGTACCTCGTACCCCCCTCCCGACAGCTTCCCTAGCGGGCCGTCCAGGACTTGGCACCAGAGCAGGGGAGCCAGAACGCTCCCCTTCGGGCACCCCGTCGCGACCCCCCCCCACCCCCCCTTCCCCCCCCACCCCCCCTTCCCCCCCCCCCCCCCCACAACAGAGTCCCTGCCGCGGGTGAGGTGAGCACCGCCCTGTTCCTGAGCATGGAACCGATCTACCTGCAGCAGATCTTCTCTATTCCACGCTCACTTACAGCTGCCAGTACCGATCCGAATGAGCTGTCTTGGTTAGTCTTGACCAAATCTCATATTTGTTAGGCCTTCAGTTCAAGACTTTGTGCTCCATATGTTTGTATTAATGAGATATCTAGATAGTCACAGAGTTATAAAATCGTTGTGCTTAGAAGACCTTGGGTATGAAGCTGCTATTAAATTAAAGACCAAAAGTAAAACACAACTATAAACTTTTATTAACCATTAATATATATATATATATATATATATATATATATATATATATATATATATATATATATATATATATATATATATATATATATATATATATATATATGTGTGTGTGTGTGTGTGTAGTTTGCTATCGTACGTGTTGTTTGTGAACTTTAAATCCTTAATCCTTAGCAAAAGGACAAGAAAAGTAATTTTATTGGTAAATAAATAATAAAGAAAAGGTTCTTGAATGTAATTAAATATATCTGTTATTTTTGCTTTTTCTGGCCAGATAGATCTGCAGAAATTGTTCGAGTTGCGTGCCTATTTGCAAGATAATTTTAATCTGAGCCTAATGTCCTTGATTAATTTTGATATTTTTCTGATATGAGAATAACTCTAAAGACAAAATAAACATGTATCTCTAGACTTTAATTCTGAGATGGTGAAATCAAGGTATGAAATTTTGTTTGATAAGAAAAATAATATTTAAAAGGCCGCAGCTCTTAGATCAACAACACTTATGTGTAAAAATACGTCATTAATTCATTAGAATTAGGGTACAAACTACAGCTGAAGACTCAAATAAGGAAATAGCCCTAGCAGCAACTTCACTTCGTAAAAACTCCGAAGAAAATGATTGATTTTTAACTGACTTTAATCTGAGTTCTTTTTATATCAACAAATGTATGGTATGTGCGCATTGCTCACATGTTCACTTGACTTAAAACAGGACTCACTTGTTTTCAAACCATCCAAATGGGCAGAGCTAAGGTGAACTGCAACTTGGATCAAAGCATATAAAAGCATTAACTGGACCCAGAGTAGGTGAAGAGCATAGACTTAGTGTAAAATCAGACCTAGAGAACTGCGTGAACCTAGATTTCAGACGGATACTAAAAACATGTACTGAGGACGTTGTCCATAGCTTCGGATACTAAAAGGGATTTCCACGATACTAGGATACTACGATTTTATGCCCAAAATCTAGACTCAGAAAGCATTCTCAAAATTTAGATTTGTAGAGAAAAGACCCCCGTTTTTCAATGAAAAAAAAAAACCTTCAAAACTTTGCAATTTATGTAAAAGAAATATATTAATCGTACCATTTTATTAAAATGGAGCCCACACAAATCAATTAACTTTGGTGAGACACCGTCACTTAACAGCTTACCACTATTATGACTGCACCAGGTGAACCACCCACCGATATCTAACCTAATGCGGAGGTTAATATAGTCACTTGCCTGCCGACGAAATATCAGGCCTTAAGGTAGGTCGCACAAACGTTAGTTGGTTGTTGTTGTCACTTGACAACCACCGAGATCTGAGCGCGGCCTTAGCTCTGCACTGCCTTAAATACCTGGCTTGGTTCGTGTCAGGTTGCACACATTTGGCGGCAAAATGTTTTGTCCTTTTTCAAAATCATTACATTCTATGTGATGAAGGAAGTATGCCATCTTTCGCTCGGTGTTCACGCAGTCAGCTGGGAGCTGTTCTCGTTGGTTATCTGTCAGGGTTATTTACGAGGCATTGGCGGAAAACCTTGTCGGTATCTTTCCAGCTGTCAATCTGTCTAATCACCTAATTTATACGTAGAGTAAATTCTTATTCAACCAATATTTCGTTCCAAGGAAAATAAAATAGAAGAATATTATGTCACCGTTTTTGCGCCATTAGGTATCATTGAAAAGATTTTATCTCTTGGCAGGAAGCTAGTGAGGTGTTCACAAAACGATTATGTGACGAATTGTCATGGTTTTACTTACCGATAGCTTATTCGCTATTCATTCTTCAGAGAAATGCAACACGCGTTGATAATTCCTTAAATAGTTCTTAGAGCAGAGTGAAATGGTACGAAAGGCCTGAAAAGTCGATCGTAACAAAACTCAGACTATTATTAATTATAAATCCAATATTTTCCATCTTGCAAGGTTCTTAAAAATAACATTAGCCTTGCTTTGGTTTCTGGTTAGATTTTTGCACGTTTTTTCTACACCAATTGTACATTTTCTTTAAACCTACCTAGTGCTTGAAACTTTCTAATAAATTCACAAAGTAAGGCAACTCTTCTCCATTAATCTTTCTTGCCTTTAAAATAATGTAAGACAGATATATTAGGCACTACCTGCAGAAACAAACAGCCGTTGTCTGTGCCCAAGCAACTGTTCTTTTGGATGATTATCCGTTTTAAACTTTAATCTATTTTAGAAGTGGAAATAGTGGGATCGATCTCATGGTTTACTGGTTCTTTGAGCTTAGTTCCTTATTGAATAACCGCCGTCCCTAGTCGAAATTAATTCCCGACCTGAACTGCAGAGGACAGAACGTAGCATCTAGAAAAGCGGAATAATTTCAATCCGTGCTCGCGGTCCGGAAAGTAAAGCTCCCTTTTCTGAGCGCTAAATTACTTACAGCACGATCAAAGAAAGCCCTGTTCTGTCACACTTTCCTATTCACTTGATAAACCCCTTCTGGAGCCCCCTGGATAGTTAAAACTCTACCTATGAGCTGTCGCCTCCCGGAGCCCAAAGCTCTATTTCTTCCACTGTGTGCGATTTTCTTAATCAAATGTAATGTCGTACATCAAGCGGAAAAGTCTCCAGCGGGACATAAAATTGTATGGCCCGTAAAACTCCTCATGATTGGAAAAAAGGGAAGCGAATCAAGGGAATTTATTGCAATTTTGCTTTGTTTTACCCTGTATATTAACCCCGCATTGCATCATTCAGGTACTGGCAGTATGTATTGAGGAGTAGAAACTCAACGGCTTTTCAAATCATTGATGGTCTAGTGCTAGTGTTACAAACCTTGCGAATCCCTAATTATGTTTCTGATTTCCATTGTCATGGTGAAATATCAAAAAAATTCTGGACGCAGCAAGTGCGTTGTAGTAGCGAATTTTCATAAGAAATGTACACTCTTATTATATGGCATATTAGTAAAGGTAATACTTTACGCTTATATTTTTGCATTTTACATCAAATCATAATGCATTTGATATCGTTCATCGTTTTCGACTTATCTCAATTGATTTGCAACTTTTCACGTTTTTCGCACATATGAAAAATTGTGATATGTACGGCGTTTTCACCAATACAGGGCGGAGTCCCATGAAATACCTATATATAATATACAATTCAGTTGATAGGGTTATCTATGTTTACACTTTCATAATACATAAGTAGTTGATAAATTGTTTCACAAATGTCAAATGCAACTTCAAACTGACATTTTTCCGCTTATATTTTTCTTTACTTCCATTGGTCCAAATTTCCGTTAAAATTAAAAAAGAAACTTTTACCTTTCCTTTTTTCTTTAAATACAGTTGAGGTATATAATTTGAATTTTACGTATATTTTCAACCGCTTTTCGTCCAACAAATATTTTGTCAATTTCCGCTGAGATTTTTTCTAGTGTTCCCGTAGAAATAATTTTTTGTAAGTTTTTTTATGAAATGTGGGTAATTATTAATACATGTTTAATAAGATATTGTAAAAAAAAATATTTCGAATTTTAGGAAAAATAAAATTTTCTGCAATTTTTCGTAAAATATATATATAAGTAACATTACTTGCGCCAATTTTTGTAAAAAAAATGACTAATTTTTATGCAACATTTTTCTTTCTTAGTCAAAAAGCTTTTTGTGAATATATATATATATATATATATATATATATATATATATATATATATATATATATATATATATATATATATATATATATATATATATATATCTTGGCAGGTGTATAACTATTAGCTTGAAGAAGTTTGTTTTCCAGGAAACTCAGACCAGTTTACGGGAACAGTTTATTTTCGGAAAATGTTTCTACTTTTTCAAATCAACCAAATTTGATGCCTTACAAAAAAAAAAGATATATTTGACATTATTATTATTATAGTTTATTTACAAAAATCATATAGTATGTTAATACAAGAAGTCTTAGACTTGTGCTGTATCATTACATAATTTATAAGGTTATATCCAAATTGAGAGTTTCAAATTTTGACATACAAAATCATGGATACTTTTGCTTTACTAATTCTCTTTTCCTAATGCTTCAACCAATGCCTTTAATTACCATTACACTCCAACACCCTTTTAAAAGTGTTTTTTATGAAAATTCACTACCATAACGCATTTGCTGCCTCCTCCATTTTTAAAAGATGATCTACGATTCGCTGGAGCTATTTCAAACTTGGTTTTGCTAAATTAGGGTATTAGTACTCAATTTTTTTCTAATTTAACTAATTTCTTATCTCTAACCATGTATGTAGTTTCTTTGGTAATGAATGACGTTACCTTTTAGGCCGAATTTAATGTAATATCATTCAAAACTATAATTCACGGAATAATTTAACGTAGCCGATATAAAAAGTCTTGCTTCTTAATGTCACTTTGGTACAATACCTTAACAACCATTAAAGCTCTCGGTTTTAGTGAATTTTCATTAAGAAAATTCACTAATAGAAAGATAACGATGGTAAGACTGTTAGGTTTACTTTTAACATAATATAAAATATCCCGGGGCACAAAGCCGGCGTCAATATCGTGTAAACAAAACGTTATCTTTAGATACCTCAGTGGTAGCGTGCTCGGATTCTACGCAGAAGGTTCCGAGATCGATTCCCACTTGATGAATGTATGGTTTTTTTGACATTTGGAGAAACAATAGTGTAGATTTCACACGTTTTGAACAAGATCCCATTTTCGTTTAAGACAGCTATGAAACTTTGTCACCGTTAAGTCTGAAGTTATAATTTTCAGCAGACATTTCGTTATTGTTGATATTGCAAAATAGGTTTGATTAGGTTGATTAAAACTAAATTATTCAGGCGATTAATAAGAAAAAATAACTAGTACGTTTATAATTTGGCAGATACTTTACTTTTATAAATATGAATTAAGTTTCCTTCTGGAAAGCTTTTGTAACTTTAATGAAATTTGTAATACAAGTTTCTTTTAAAGAGACTTACACTATATATAGATATAGCAAGATTTAATATTCTAGCTTCGTAGACAACTGAGTTTTGGGAATTTTTCTTGAAAGGAGTTAGAACACAAGGTTTTTTTGATAAAAGAGATATCGATGGTAACACTTTCGAAAGAATTCTTCAAATGTGCGCATACTACGACCTCTGAAATCGATCTTCAAGGTATGTGTATGTTTAAAGTGTTAATTTTAGTAATATGCCGTATAATAATAGTGTACAATTTTTATGAAGATTTACTACTATAACGCACTTCTGCGTCGCGAAATTTTATTGAATTAATTTTCTGCAAAGATTTTAGTTAAATGAAGCACAATGACGGTTGAAACTGAAACTTTAGGCTTTGTAGAACATCCATTTCTTCTAGATAACCTGTACCAATGTCAGGTTCTTTGTCTAAAAATTATAAAAAAAACGTTATATCGCGATTTTGGCGTTTTAGGAGGAAAAACTCGGGACGCAGTAAGTGCGTTATGGTAGTGAATTTTCTCAAATATGTTTTTATTGCAAATATGTCTGTTTTCTTTTTATTTAAGAAAGCAGGCATCAATTTTGGTTACCAGTATAACCTATATAGTAAAAACAATGTGCCATGTTTCATAAAAATAACTTTATTGTGTGAAAATGTACAAAAATGTCCAAAAGTAAACTTAAAGTGTTCCCACAAAAACTCGTTTCTTGGTCAACCTTATAGGTTAATAGCAAATTGGGCTATTCAAATATGAAGCATTTGATCAAAATTCGCTACCATAACGCACTTGCTGCATCCAGAATTTCTTTTCTTACAAACATGCATTATATTTCGATGGAAAATGCAATAACATAAGGCGTGTTTGATTAAAAAAATAAGAAAATTTGTATCACCAACGACTTATGCGCCACCCTATGATGGTAGAAATATTTTTTTAAGATGTAGCTCAAGACACCCTATAATTAATATATAATTTTTTTTCATATCTTGTATAATAACGGATATATTGAGCTTTATTGATTTTTTACGAAAATTCGACAAAAATTTTATACCATTAAACGATAAACTCTATAGCTAAGACTACTGCCAAACATCAGAGAAAGGGTCTATTTTAAATTAATTTTCTGGAAATATTTTAGTAAAATGAAGGACAATGACGGTTGAAGCTAAGACTTCTGTGTTTGTAGAACATTTTTCTTGAGACATTTCCTTTCCATAGACCGTACTAGATTCAAGTTCTTTGCCTAAATGTTGCCAATTTTTGACGTTTTAAATCGCAATTTTGACATTTTGAGGAGAATCCCAATAAATTTTTATTTAAATGCCTATAACTTTTTTGTCTTTTGATTTACAGAGCTAAATTTTGGTAGGTGACTTACGTATAATGATGTAAACCCGCGTACCAAATTTGGTTGCCCTTACTTTGTTAATTTTTGAGATATAATTTTTTTACAATTTTTTTTGAAAGAAAACTCAAAATTTTCCGGGAAAACCTGGGCCGATTTTCTTGGCTAACAAACTTATCCAATCCATTTGTAAAAGGAAGGTACTCACCAAATTTAATCAAAATCGGCTTATAATTTTTTGAGTTATCGGTGTGATACATATATATATATATATATATATATATATATATATATATATATATATATATATATATATATATATATATATATATATATATAAACATATAAAAATTGAAACTGACCTCGGATATGTGTTCTGGGGGGCCTAATTAGCGGTCATTTGAAGAAATTTTTTCAAAATTCAATAGTTATTCCTGGAAGGGTATTAGAGTAAACAAAATAAACGTTAAGAATATTCTAGAACAAAATATTATTTTATCTTAAAAATCTGTTGACAATGTTGAAAGAACTTTGGAAAATTACGAGTCCATTTTCAATGTTGGGGGAAGTCGGGACTATATCTGCAATTTAGTCACTAAATTAACCTTGAAGGCCCTGAACTATAGGCGAGGGACGTATCTGCTAAAGGGCGGATGAAGTCAGACCTCAACGCACAAGACGTTACCTCGAAGAGAGTCGTAGCTGGGTAGTTGCCGACTAAACATCTTTTAATTACGGTGGCTAAAAATTATCTTAAAATGGGTGATAAAATCCTTTTCGTTGTCGATACTATCTAACAACAGTTGTCAGTGATTGTTTAAAGTCATTTAAACGGTTTTTTTATTTAAATAAACGACGTGTTTGGCATAAAAACGCGAATTAAGTGGTGATCCTTTGTTCACGACCTGGTGCATTCCTCATATTAATCAAAAAGAGTTTCTGAGTGTTACCGAATTTTGAGTCAATTGGCAATAGATTTCACTTGAGCCAATTTTCGTTTTAATTGCTATAGAAAAAATTTCGTCAAATTAATTCAGAATGTCGACATAGGGGACAAATAGTCTCACCCAGTATTGGACCCCGTATCCACCTGCCCAATAACCGTTAATGGGAAGTACCACTCATTCTATCCAGCCTTCCCTCTCTTATTGGAGTTTGTGAGCCTGTGTCAGGCACTGATGGTTGATTCCACTTGGAAAGCATCTTCAAACGGTCATCAGGTAACTCCAGGTATCAGGACTTGGTGAGCCCATAAAACTTTATTTCTGTGAAGCAGCAGAATTTTTCATGCAGCAATCTAATATTTGAACCTTTACAACTTGAACTTTCAAAATAACATAATAAAATTTGAACTTCAATAGTGTCAGTGGGGTGTCTGTAAGGACAACTGTAAATTTCCTGTTTACTCTTTAGAATTTTGTCAATATTGTGAATTCAAATACATAGTACTTGAAATTGTAATTAGCAGACTTTGTTTGTAAAATATTTAACATGTACTTTTTTTAAAATATCTTTCATTTTCAATCATTAAAGTAGATATTTCACATAAGAATATTTTTCTTAAATGGAGCCTCACTCAAAGGACTGGCCGGTTAAGTTATTGAAAAAACAACTGAACTGATTGACAAACGTCAAGTAATTTACATAATAATTTGTGTTTGCTTTTGAGCTGTAAAATACAGCATTTGACCTTTGATATACGTCAAGTAGGTAATGTTAATATTTTGGTAACCTACAATCATTTTATCTTATTATGTTGTCATATGCCATGTGAAATGATAGTTTCCTTTTTTTGAAATTCTTGCTGTTTATTTGATTTTTATTTGTGTATGAGTTAATGTTTATTTGAGACTTACCAACCATCTTGATTTAATTTTGTTTGCAATCCCAAATTCGTTTATGTGAATAAATTTAATATTATTGTTACATTAACATATGTGTTTAATTGAAAAGTAATTCCTAACCAATATTTCCCACATTTGATGGCAACACATTTAATAATTCTGATTACCGCGAGATATCTACAACTTAAAAGTCACCAGGTTCTGATCAGGGGATCCAACAGATATGGGACTTCAGACAGAACAACCCAGAACTAAGTAAGTAGTAAGCTTTTTATTAACATCTTCTGACCTTATCACTGTTTCTTATCTTGCCAATAATAAAATCTGATAGATAGATACATTAGGTTAGGGTTTAACAGGTAATGGTGACCTCACTACCGAACGGATTTAGATCCACTTGAGGTCAATCTTTAGATAACAGGTTTTCCGCTTATTATATTGTACCATATTATACTATATAATATATTGATAGCAATAACACTTATTTGAAGGATGTTACAAGTGATGAATGGTAATTACCTTTTAAGCCTAATTTAATATAGTAGTATCCAAAAATATAATTCACGGATTAGTTTAACGTAGTCGATCATAAAAAAGTCTTATTTCCCAATGTCGTTTAACTACAATACCTTCACAGCCATTAAGGCTCTCGGTTTTATTAGATTGTCTATTTCATTATACTCTCATCCAATAGTTATACACGTAAAATAGTTATTTATATCAACAGTATAGTCATATAATAAAACACAGTCCTCTCTGCCATAGGGTATACGTACCTATGTAAAGAAAATTAAAATATTATGTAAACGCTCTTGCTTCATTAAAAATTCATTATATTCCAAGCGATTTGTGAGCTTTGGGATAACACACAGAATGTTTTCTAAACGCTATATAATATTTAACATTGTCAATACTAGTGGGATACTAATATAAATTCAGGTATTTTATTATCCGACAACCAGCATCTATTTGTTAGTTAAATCTTTATAATAAGCCATGCCTACTAAATTTGAGCTAAACAAACAATTATTAGCCGCCTAACATAATTCCTCTAGAGATTATTCTTTTTCACGACCGCCTGAATGATGTTATAAAAAAGTTAGTGACAAAACAAGTGCCTCATGCTAAAAGAATATTGAAAGTTTTTAAAAACGTATTTTGTTTTTGATCGAAATAAACAAGGTAAGGAGAAAATTGAAAATAAGAGATTGTAATTATGAGAACAAAAAACGCTGAAATCCGTGAGTTATTAATTTTAAAAAGCCTGGGCGCGGCAAGTGCGTTATTGCAGTGAATTTTCATATATATATATATATATATATATATATATATAGCCATGGTATTTTAGGCACTTTTAATTGTTGAGCATGAGAATTTTAATTATTATGGGTTTGCCTCTTTATTTAAAGTACTAACATTGATGAAACTGAAATCATGCCAATATTTATTTACTTACCGCTGTATCTTTAAAATTTTTTCTCATCTCATGGGTAGAGTTCTGAAATTGGGCTAGCATTTTTGTTTTGATATTCCTTCATTGTATTTTTTTGTTTTGTTAATCCAGAGTATAAGAATTTTCGTTAAAATATTTATTTGCTTTTTTTTGATTTTATTGGTTTAATTGGCAATGAATATAGCCTTATTTGATGGTACTGTCACATTTGTCTATGATAATTAAGTTTAGGAACTTTGTTACCTCTATGGTAGTGTGTTGATAAGAGCGAACACTCTGGAATGACATTTCTGGAATAGACCGGAAGTGACAAGTGTAGAATAGTGTAGAATAGTGTAGAACGTCTAGAATCTCTATAGACAGTATAAATAGACGAGCAGTGCGCAGAGTAAGTTAGTTCAGTATTGCATAAGGTGGTGTAAAAGTGATCATAGAGTATAAAGCGAGTTAACAGTAAGTGTTGGGGTATAGGAAGCGATCATAGAAGGCGGTAGTGGAATATAGTTCTATGGACATTTAATAATAGAGAAGAGATATATTTTAGTTGACACTGGTGTTGGAAAATAGTTGGTAATAATAAATTAGTAGTTTGGAAAGCTGTGTTTTGTTAATCAACAAATCCAGCACCCGGTAGAACGTAACAACTGATGTCAGAAGTGGGATTTTCAAGCTGCTGGCAGAAATACTTTCCAGAATATTCGTTGAACAACGTGGAAATTTCTAGAATCTCTGGAAGATCAGTGTCAGCAGTAATTCATAACTGGATGTGTTCTTGAAACAGAATCAGCACGAGAAGAAGCCAGAAAAAGAGATGAAGCGGCTAAAGAAGAGCTGAGAAAAAGAGACAAAGAAGCGTAAGAAGAAATGCGAAAAGGAGATGAAGAGGCGAAAGAAGAAATGAGAAAAAGAGATGAAGTGGTCAGAAGAAGAGACGAAGAAGCCAAAGAAGAAATGAGAAAAAGAGGTGAAGAGGTCAGAAAAAGATACAAAGAAATCAAAGAAGAAATGAGGAAAAGAGATGAAGAAGCTAGAAAAGGAGATGAAGAAACAAAGAAAATTCTACAAGAACAGGACAGAATATTGCTTTATGTGTCGACGAACGTATGAAGCAGGTAAAAGACGACATCTTCCAGCAAGTAGAAAGAAGAGTAAAGGGTATCAGCGACGATGTACATGACAAGCTGACGAATATACAAGAGGAAGTGCATCAGAAAATACAATCACTAGAAAAGAAGTATGCAACCCTAGTCAAGGGCAACATCAGACTCGAAGATAGCCACATAAGAATTAAGGTTCCCACATTTGATTGTTCAGTCCCATGGGGTATTTATCAACGCCAGTTTAAAGCCGCTGCTACAGCAAATGGTTGGGGCGATAGAGAGAAAGCGACTTCGTTAATTGTAGCTCTTAGAGGAAATGCTCTAGATGTGCGTCAAGGTATTCCTAGGGAAGAACCACTGAGTTTTGGCAGCATTAGACATCAATTAGAAATGAGGTTTGGCGATCAGCATTTCCAACAGTTGTATCGATTGCAGTTGAAAAATCGTTGTCAGAAACCGGGCGAAAGTCTCCAACATCTCCACGCCGACGTTGTGAAACTGACTCGATTAGCCTACCCCATAGCTCCGATAGAGTTTTTAAAACAGCTGTCGGTGAAAACCTTCATTGACGCCATCAGAGATACCGACACGCAGCAGGCGCTGAGGATGGCAAGACACAAAAACTTGAACGATGCTTTGGCACATGCCTTGGAGTTTGAAGTGGTAAAGCAAGCGTCGGAAAGTAATGTGAAAGTTCGCAGTCTCCAAGTCCAAGAAGAAAATAAAACAGATTCATCCAAGATCATGCAGCTACTAGAGAAAATAACAGAACAAATAAATTATATGAGATATATTTTGTTGGAAAATAGTTGGTAATAATAAATTAGTAGTTTGGAAAGCTGTGTTTTGTTAATCAACAAATCCAGAATCTCGTAGAACGTAACTGTATTATTATTTTGTTTCTTTTTTAAATGGGTAAAATGAATCAGACTATATAAATACAAGCTATAATGTTTTATTCCTGGTTATTAAATTCGTTAGAAAAAACATAGCTATATCAAAAATTATTATTGATCGTTATCTATAATTTACACAAATCAACATTTCATTTAAACAATGAATTAAATAAACTATGCCCTATTAATTTGGCCTTTATCAACATATCCCCCTTAGTGTTCTAAACATATATAAAGTTCATCAGTGTGACTGAAATTCTTAAAATTAAACACAATATAAAAAAGGCTGCACATTTATAATGATAATATTTACAAGATCGACATAGTGCTTAGTGTCTCTAACTGATTCTTTCTTTAGATGTGTATTATTATTCGCCATTGGATCTCCTGTTTGGATTTTATAATTGCCACCATTTCACTGGGGCAATCAATCGATATCGGGCTTAATTTGGATAGCCCTTTGTGTGGAAAATTTTCTTCCACCTTGACTGTTATTGGTGGTTATTTGCCATTTAATATTAAGACGGTTTTAAAAACGGAGTGCTAGTTACACTTATAGTTTCCCCAGTTCACACACTAAATACCATTTTACTGCAGCTGCAGTTTGTAATCGAAATGTTTTTCTATCACGTATTTTTTTCAGTCTATAGTCGAGTGTCTAATGCACCATTGCGCCAATTTATGATCGGGATCCGTATGTTGACTTCCCAATGCTGAATTTTGAACTGCTGAAAATTGAATGCCCAGCGCACATTGCGTCAGTTTATGATCTAATCGTGAATCTACATTGCTGAAAATCTCAACTTCGAATGCCCCTGCATTGCCGCCCTTTCGTTTAAATATCTACACCTTTTCTCATAAAAAAATCTCCTTCTGACTGCAGCTGTGTAAAACAAAGTTCAACAGCCCTGCATCTACCATTGTCCAACTTCTTTATTAGTTGCACGGTTTAATAGGGAAAAAATAAGTGCCCGCGTTTCACTGCTAACAAACACTATGTGTGTCTTCTCAGAATTTATAATTTACTGATGATAAAACATTATTTTTAACTCAAATATACTGTGACTATATCTGTTTTACAGAGGCCGGCTGTAATCATAGAGTATTAAGCGAATCAGTGGTGTTAATTAATAGAGGCGAGAATAAACTATAGACATTTAGTAATAGAGATAAATATTTTAGTTGTTAATGGTGTTGAAAGATAGTTGGTTATAATAAATTAGTAGTTTGAAAAGCTGTGTTTTGTTAGTCAACAAATCCAAAACCCCGTATAACGTAACAATATGTCAACAAAACAGAATTATGATAAACTGCCTGGGTTGCCAATAATTAAATGCCTTATGCAAACGCACATTAAAAACTAAAGCTAAACAGTCTTGGATGAATTTCTGTAACACACTCAACTCAAAGTAAAATTATTTTACCAACAAAGCAGTTTGGATTTAGGTAAACTTCAGATTGTACAGCTTTCCTGGTAACTGACATTCAAAGAGGTTTTTCAGATGAAAAATATGTAGTTACCTTCTTTTTAAATATAAAAGGGGCGTATGATTATTATTATTATTATTATTATTATTATTATTATTATTATTATTATTATTATTATTATTATTATTATTATTATTATTATTATTATTATTATTATTATTATTACATAATCAAGAGTGAAGACTTTGTCACTAGATTACTCATAAACTTAAAAACTAAAACCACATTCAGAAATATAGTCCTTGCTTAACACAAATAAATATAAACAAACATAAAAAAAATTACAATATGTCTGTACCAGCAACCATATTACACCAGTCTCGTCGCTACCCCCCCCCCCCCATTGCATCCAATTTGTTCTTAAAAAAACCTATGCTGGGAGCTGTTACTACTTCCTTGGGCAGAGCATTCCACTCGCTAAGAACCCTATTAAATAGAAATAAACTACGAACCGTTGTTTGAAATGATTATTTTTTTAACTTGAGCGAGTGACCGCGTAACTGAATATTTGCAGAGAGTTGGAACATGTGCGAAAGATCAACTCCAATGCACCCATGAAGTACCTTATATGTGTAGATCAAATCACCCCTGGCTCGTCTCTCAGAAAAATTCGATAAACCACACAGCCTCAGCATTTCATCGTAATTCGGACCCACAGTCCCATAAGGCAGACGTGTGGCTTTACGCTGCACGGACTCCAACATACCCTTGTCTCTCTCCAACACAGGACACCACACAATCCCTGCATACTCTAGGACAGGACGAACATACATAGTGTAACGCCTATTAAAGGTTTGAACCGAGCAGCCCTTAAAAGCTTTATGCATCAGGTAGAGCAGCTTATTAGCTTTAGATGTCACATGTGCAATATGGGCAGACCATGACAAATTGGATGAGATAATGATCCCCAAATCCTTATGGTTATCCACTGGATTTATATATTGCTGCATTATATGATAATAGAATTTGGGATTGTTGAAACCTAAATGCAACACAGAACATTTGTCGGTGTTCAAAGGCAATAGCCAGTTAGTAGACCAATTCGCAACAACCGATATATCATGCTGGATATCACTATAGTGAGTTAAAGGATTCTGAGATACTTTCAGATCAACCGCGTAGAGCGTATACTCGCATTTTAACAGGCGAAGTAGGTCCGAAGTAGGTCCGAAGTAGGTTAGAAGTATATACAACAAACAGCATAGGACCAAGCACAGATCCCTGTTGTACTTCACTTAGAACAGGGCAAGACGAATATATTGTTTGTGCAATTCTCACGAAATAGTAGTGATCAGAAAGAAAGCTTTTGATCCAGCTCAGCACAGTGCCGTGAATACCAAAATATTCTAATTTTAGTAGTAGACGATTTTTTGGAACGCCTTAGAAAAATCAAAATAAAGAACATTGACTGGGTTTTTTCTATCAAGTTATCGCGTCCACAGGTTAATAAATTGGTGACAACTGAACGCTCAGAAAAGAATCTGTGTTGCTTGTCGGATAAAATTTGGTCACTAAACAGAAAAGGCAAAAGCTTATTAACCAGTAACTGTTAAATATAATTATAGACTATTGAGCTATAAACTCATACATTCTATAACTAAAACTACTGCCAAAGCATCAGAGAAAGGGTCTACTTGATATGAATTTTCTGGAAACACTTTAGTAAAATGAAGCACAATGACGGTTGAAGTTGAAACCTAAGGGTTTGTAAAACACTATTCTTGCGACATTTCCTCTACATAACGCGTATTCGTTCTTAGCCTATGTTGTCAATTTTGACGTTTGAAATCTCGACTCGGACGTTTTAAGAGGAAAACCCCAATTTTTTTCTTTAAATGCCTATACCATTTTTGTTTTTTAAGTTACATATCTAAACTTTGCTATTCAATTTGACTTTTATGATACAAACTCGTGTACCAAATTTGGTTGGCCTAACTTTATTATTTCCGGGGATATAAAATTTTTTCGAAAGAAAACACAAAATTTTCCGGGAAAAACTGGTCAGATTTTCGTTGCTAACGAAGCCGTCCAAGCCACTTGCAAAAGGAAGGTACTCACCATATTTAATCATAATCGACCTATTATTTTTTGAGTTATCGGTGTGACACGCACACACAGCCACACATATACGTATATATATATATATATATATATATATATATATATATATATATATATATATATATATATATATATATATATATATATATATATATATATATATATATATATATAGGGTGGCGCATTAAAAACGAAACACCGATTTGCGTCCAGAGATTTTTTTTTTAAGAAACGCTGAAACACGCACATTTTTAATATTAAGGGGGACATGTTTTGACATAAAATTCAACTTTGTCACATCAACCCCTTAAGGGTGGTGATAACAACCCTTATATTTGAAATAGGGAACATGGTCAAGTGTTACATCATTTGAAGGCTCTTTCTTTTCTGAATTCAGCACACAAATTTTTTGGAAGCTTTATCAACTCGTTTAAAAATTATTCACAGTTGAAGATGCAAAAACGCATTTCACTCATTCCGATAAGAAATGTTCTGATAGTCAATGTTTTGTTGGTTTGTAAACAAAAAATTGATTATCAGAACATTTCTTATCGGAATGAGATAAATGTGATCTACTATTTCAGTTTATCGGTCGGTTTGATACTTGATAGTACTACCGAAAATTAATTTCACAATGGTGTATTCTGTAGAAGAAAGAGCTGAAATAATTACTCTTTTTTTCAAAAACGATGACTGTGCCAACCGTACCGCAAATTTGTTTAATGAACGACAGAAAATACATTTTGGAGTTAGTTGCAAAGTTTCGACAAAATGGTTCAGTAGCCAACAAAAAACGGGATCCTGAACGTGAATATCCGGTTAGAAATGAGACTACTGAGATTGAAGTTCTAGGACAAATTGCTGCAGACCCAACTTTGAGCACGAGAAAATTGGCCACTGTTTCAAACATCAAAAGAAGAACTATTCAGCGAATATTGAAGCATCATAAATTTCACCCGTATAAAATTCATCTTGTACAACAACTGAATGAAGATGATTTTGATCGTCGGCTGGAGTTTTGTGAAGTTATGACTGTACGAATAGCTGATAACGGGAACTTTCTGTCCAATATCTGTTTTCAGACGAGTGTACGTTTTAATTAAACTTACAGTCAGTCGTCATAATTGTCGTTATTGGGCAGATAATAATCCAAGAAATTTTCACGAAGTTCACACTCAAAATTCACAGAAATTGGATGTCTGGACTGGCATTTTTGGAGCCTGTTTGATCGGACCAATTTTTCTTGATGGCAATTTGAGTGGCGAAACGTATTTGGAGTTACTAGAAGATATCGTTTACTCTCTACTAATTGACATTGTTGAAAATGATTGTCGCTATCAAGAAAATCAATTAGTGTTTCAACAAGATGGAGCTCCTCCGCATTTTTCACAACGTGTTAGAAAGTTTTTGAACAGAGAGTATCCAGGAAAATGGATTGGGCGTAGAGGTGCTATTGAGTGGCTCCCTATATCACCGTATTTAACTCCTTTAGACTTCTTTCTATGGGGCCATTTAAAGAGCAGAATTTACGCAACAGAACCGGAGTATCTGGAAAAATTACGACGACGCATTGTTGAAGAATGCAGTCTAATAACTCCACAAATCCTCCAGAATGTCAGAGCGAACAAAATTTGTACTTTTGTATGGAAGCTGGTGATCAACGATTTGAACACAGACTTAACTGAATACACATTTTTGAACGTTTCGTTTGGTTTTTTAGTTTTTTCTAACGAGAAATTAACTAATTAGTGCATTTCTTATCACAATGAATGAAATACGTTCTTGCAATTCCAACTGTGAATAATTTGATAAATTTGATTTGATAAAACTTCCACAAAAATTAGTGTGCTGAAAAGAAAGAGCTTTCAAATGATGTAACACTCGACCCATGTTCCCTATTTAAAATATAAGGGTTGTTATCACCACTTTTAAGGGGTTGATGTGACAAAGTTAAGTTTTATGTCAAAACATGTCCCCTCCAATATTAAAATTGACGTGTTTCAGCGTTTCTTAAAAAAATTCTCTGGATGCAAACACAAATTCAAACTGACCCTGGATATGGGTTCTAGGGTGACTAGTGTGCCGTCATTGGAAGGCATTTTTTTCAAAATTCAAAAGTCGGGATCTCTTCATTTGTGATTTTTTAAAGAAAATTCACTAAAAAGGAATAGGTAGACCAACCATGGGTAAAATTTCTGGAAAACCTGGCACAGTTGGTGAAGTGTGTAAGTTAGAATGAAATGAAGACATCGTGTTTATATTGTGATGATGATGTTATCCATGTATATATAATGTATGGGGTGTATATAAAAAATTATTGTTGGCACGTTTATTTATCACCTGAGTGTATTAGGATAAGGCACAAAGCAGCATAGAACTTAAGAAGCTTTCAAGATACGAAACAACAGAAGCATCTATATAAAATTTCACAATTAATTTTATTAAGATCTACGTAAGGATTATCTCATTTCGCGATTCAGTGTCTTGATGCATGCAGCAGAGCCGAGATCTGAGATATTATATGGAACCGGTAAGACAAGCAGGGTCTCAGGTATAATAACTTCTTCCAAGGTCGACTTCTATTTATAGTGTTCATTAGCAGCTATATAGCAATATCAACAATAGATGTGGATATTAAGTTCAACAGAATTTAAATTGACTTGATGGTCTCTTCTTAAACAGCGGAACACGGAACGCTTTAATGGCTTATTCAGCACTGATGCATATGTCTGTAGTTTGTCTTGTAGGTAGGTATATTTATTTCACGTGGTTGAAAAGGTTTACGCCGCTTAACCGAGATCATTTACATGTGGTATTTTGCGGTTGATTTAATTTGGTATTGTAAGGGATTACTTTATTTGTTTTAAGGATAAATAATCGATGGTCTTCTCATAACGCACCTAATCGGTTAATGACTGGGTTGTCTTTGCTAATAGTGGAATGAGTGGTTTACAATATTGCTTAGGGTAACATACTCATTATTCTGAGTTCTTAGAAATCAATTTTGAAATCACCAAACGAGACATTGAATTTGCGATTTTCGCGAAGTTTTGAACTATTTTAAATAAAATTTGGCAAGCCTATTCCTTTTAGCGAGTTTTTATTTAAAAAAATTCGCTAAGAGAGAGGTCACGATGAAAAGCCTTTGAAAGAATGATCAAACTTGGCAAAAATCTTGTTAGGGCAATAACCGAGGTCGAGTTCGTTAACCAGACTTATGCTCAAGCTTTTCCGGTGGAAAATCGGGGAAAACTTTTTGAAAACGCTATATTTTTGTAAGTATCAGAGTAACTGGAATAAGACTTTACATGTGGCTATAAATAGTGCAAATAAACCTATGTTGGGAATTTCAAGTAATTTCGTACACAATATTTATAAATTTTTCCAAATTAAAAATAAAATCTCAAAGGTATGCGTTAAAACCACTTAGTGGTGAAATTTCATCGCCTGACAGGCGGAGTAGTTAACTGCCATGCGTATATTAATTCATACAACAGGCATAAACCATACATCAACGGTAACCAAACTAAATATATACCAGGCAGAAAACATACTACCCGAACCAACAATCGTGAAATCTCGCACACAATTATGGAAAATGAAAAACGACATGAAATTAAAAATTTGCCAACTGATTGTTATTTAACTGGGGGGTTCAATCAATTATTAAAATACACTATATTTGTAGCTTTATAAACGGCCCCAAATAGAGTTTTAGCGCAGCATAGATATATTATGCTGTCGCATAATCTAGCATAAATTTAAACAAAATCAAACCAAGTCTCTAAATGATTCTAAAATAGTATATTTTATCTTTTATCTTTAAACTTTGTAATTAATAATTGTTACGTATACTTTGAATATAATATCCGGGGCATGAACCCGTTCTAAAGTACGATGCAAATAAAACGTTAGTTGAAGTGTGTCTAGATGGCGCAGGGGAATCCAGCATAATGAATGTATGTCTTTTTATCTTTGATTTTGACATTTGGAAAAACAATAGTGCACATATTTCATACGTTTTGAACAAGATCTCATTTTTGTTTCACACGCCTAAATAAGTTTGACACCTTTGAGTCTGAAATTATAATTTTGTTATTGTTGGTATTGAAAAACCGGTTTGATTGGGTTGACTAAAACGAAAACATACTAGCGATTAATAAGGAAAAATAACTGCTACGATTATAATTTGGCAGATACTTGCCTCTTCTAAATATGAATTAAGTTTCCTTCTGGAGATCTTTTGTATAACTTTAATGAAATTTGCAATACAAGCTTCTTTTAAAGAGACTTACACTATCTACAGATATAGCAAAATTTAGTTCCTTAGCTTCATAGAAGGGGATATTTCTCAAAAGGAGTTAGAACGCAATTTTTTTTGATAGTAGAGAGAAAGCCATGGTAACACTTTCGAAAGAATTCTTCAAATGTACACGTACTAGAACCTCTAAAATCGTTCTTCAAGGTCTGTGTAAGTTTAAACTTTTAACTTTACTAATATTCCGTATAATAATAGTGTAACATTCTTATGAAAATTCGATACTATAACGCAGTTGCTGGGTCCCGTATTTTTTTATGGTTTAACGGTTTATAATTTTTACCTAACTTTCGTAGAAAAATTCGTTAATGAGGAGACCGCGAATTTTGAATTTTAAAAAGATTTCTTCAAATGAGCGCAAACTAGGCCCCCTAGAATCCATATCCGGGTTTACTTTCAGTTTTTATCTGTTTACATATATACAGGGTGACGCATTTCTGCAGTAAAGCTTAATATAGTTGTTATTATGCAAGATACGAGTAAAAATTGTATACGATAATTATAGGATGTCTTAAGCTGCATCTTATCTAAATATTTTGATAATCACGGGCTGGTCCATAAGTCGTTAATGACCCCTACAATTGTTTTATTCGAACACCCTTATATTATTGCATTTTTGCATTTTTTATCGAAATATGAAGCATGTTTGTAGGAAAAAAGTCGAGACGCAGTAAGTGCGTTTTGGTAGCGAATTTGTATTAAATCCTTCAAATTTCAATAACTCACTTTGTTGGTTAGGAGACTAGTTTTTTTGGTAACATTTTAAGTTTATTTTCGGAACATTTTTGTACATTTTTAAACATTTTTGTTAAAATGCGGTACATTGTTTCTACTATATAGGCTACACCGATAACCAGATTGATGCCTGCTTGCATTAGAGAGACATATTTTCCATTAACAACATTTTTATGAAAATTCACTTCCATGACGCACTTGCTGCGTCCAAACTCTTTATATTAACCTTAGTGACTTTCCTTCTTGCCTTTATAGACTCAGTTCTGACTTGGGCGATCTCTTCATTCCACCAATATGCACCTTTTCGTCTGCCGCATTGCTGTTTCTTCCCCAAGCTTTCTTTCTAAGTAGGCGATCCTTTCACTTTTCCAGTACATACTATAAAACTCTGGACGTAGTAAGTGCGTTATGGTAGTGAATTTTTATCTGGCACCAAATGTTTTATTAATTAAACGCCAATAACTTTTTTTTGTAATATAGAGATCTAAATTTCGGTATACGGTTTACTTTTTATAACGTGAAGCTACGTACCAAATTTGGTTACCATAGGTTTATTAATTTCGGAGATAATTTTATTTTCGAAGGAAAACCTAACATTTTCCCGGAAAACTTGGTCGGATTTTCCTTGCTAACAAACTAATACAATCCATTAACAAAGAAAGGTACCTGCCAACTTTTATCAAAATCGACATTTATTTTTATCGGTGTGATACATATATATATATATATATATATATATATATATATATATATATATATATATATATATATATATATATATATATATATATATATATATATATATATATATATATATATATATATATATATATGTGTGTGTGTGTGTGTGTATGTTCAGAAAGATTTCCGCCGTCTTTAATGTGAGACATACTTGGTTCTCGAGTTGAACCCCGTCCAGAATTTATGAAAACTCGACGTTTCGGCTTCTGTTTTGGAGCCATTTTCAAGAGGTAAAGGAAATATGTAAGGAAACTGTAAGGCCTCAATCTGCCCACTCCTTAGAGTGGTGGACAAAAGTGGGTTGGGTTGTTGTAGCTCGATTACGGGGCCTCAATCTGCCTACTCCCCAAATCTCGTCTGAGATCGTCTGTGAGGTCTCAGTGTGTTCAACACGAGGTCTCAGAGAGATCTGGCAGTTCGTTGCAAGTCTTGTCTTATATATGTCGTTCCGTCTACCTGCTTCGTTATCAGTGAAAGTAGTAGGGTCACGGTCAATTAAGTGGGGGGCTTTGGTCACGGTACTTAGAGGATGAGGAGGATTAAGGGGGTCACCGGCATTTGTTGAGACAGATAATGGGGAAATAAAATTGTCTGTGGAATTTATTTTCTTTTTGTGTGTTTGTAATGAAGATATAATAGGTTGCCAAGTAGTCGGAAGGCAAAGACCATCATCTCTCTTATTTAAACAATCGGGAAGTTTTTCAATCTTGATTGCTTCGCGGATAATTCTCGTTTTGAAGTTGTAAACCGATGCTATTGTTTTGACATTATCGAAGTCTATTTTGTGTCCTGTATAAATATGATGCATGGCCAGCGTCGGTGAGGGGTCGGATTTTCTAACTGCGAGGGTGTGTTTATATATTCTGTTGTGGATGCGTCTATTTGTTTATCCTACATAAGTTCGGGAGCAGTCGGAACAAGGAATTTCATAAACTCCCTGGGATTCGTTTGGAATCGTATCCTTGGGCGTTTTCATCAGATTTGACAGTTTTTGCTCGGTTGTGAATAGGGTTTTGATATTATGGGTTCTAAAAATTCGGCTGATTTTGTCCGTGACACCTTTAATGTATGGGAAAAACGCTGTGTGTTGGTTGGACTATGTTTGTTCTTGTTGTGGTGTAGTGGTTTGTTGTTGTGCGTTTCTAATGTTTCGTAGTATGTAATTGTTGTCGTATCCGTTTTCTAGCAAAGTCTGTCTTAAAAAGTTTAATTCTGTCTGTTTGTTGCTGTTGTACGTTAGTCTAAGGGATCGTTTTGCTAATGCTCGAACCACGGAATTTAGTTGCGATGGGTGATGGTGAGATTGGGCGTTAAGATAACGATTAGTGTGGATTGGTTTTCGGTAGACAGTGTAAGAAAATCCTCTGACTGGGTTTTTAGTGCTGCGCACATCTAAGAAAGGCTTACCTAATAACATCAACCTCCAAATCCAGTTCACCATGGAAATAGAAAATAATTTTTCTTTGTCTTTCTTAGATATACGCATCACTAAAAACCCAGTCAGTCTCATATATATATATATATATATATATATATATATATATATATATATATATATATATATATATATATATATATATATACAAATAAAAATTTAAACTGGCCCGGGATATGGGTTCTAGAACTTCTAGTTCGCGCTCATTTAAATAATTTTTCTCTACGAAAATTCACTAAAATTAACATCAATTGGTCTCGCCCTGCGCAAATCCGTTGGTCCCGTGTGCCCTACGATGTTGGGCACGTCAGTGATTTGCTATAGTCCCGGAAACAGACCGACAGTGGCGATTTCTCCTAGTGAGCTAGGTGTGCGCCGCACACCCTAAAATATAATTAAAATGTGCACAGTTAAATATGTTTTATTTCTTTTTCCCTTAGTCTTAATACACTACATATGTTATGACAATCGATTTAATTTACTTATTTGATTTCATAAATAGTCGGTTAATAGTGACTTGGAATGAAGTAGATACCACGTCTTCATTCAGAAAATATGAGTAGGTCAATAGCAACTGGGAATGAATTCGGGTTAGGTGTGCGTTATTTCCGAACAACTTCACTCGACAGAGCTGTATTGGTATACAATACAGTCCCCCACCCATGTGTTTAAAATAGTAAGGAAATACCATTCGTTTTAACACTGCAGTGAGCGGTAAAAATACCGCTCAAGACAAATGAATGGAACGCCGGTTTAACAAACGTTGTGATAGCATTATTTACAAACATTACAACTGCGCTTGCCTGGACCACAGTATTCTAGAATCAAAGACTATAATACATTTTAGTAAATTTTCGTAGAAAAAATTCACTAATGGGGAGATCTCGACTTTTGAATTTTGAAAAATTGTTTGCAAATGAGCGCGAACTAGGACCCCTAGAACCCATATCCGGGGTCAGTTTCAATTTTTATATATATAAGGATTTAATTTGAGTCAAGTTTTAAAATATAGAAATTTTTGATTAAAATGAAGAAATTGATTTCAAGTACCATCCATATTTCTAGAAATTGTAATGGTACATAATGAGGTGAGGTAATTTTGGAGATTAGAAATCAGATGACAGAACTTTAGAACAATTGACATTTAGATTAAAATTTAGTCAAAATTGCATCATTTGCAGTCACAAGTTTAGACTTATTTGTAAGATGCTTTGTACTATTTATATAACAATAAACTATAAACTATATATATATATATATATATATATATATATATATATATATATATATATATATATATATATATATATATATATATATATATATATATATATATATATATATAGGTATCACACCGATAACTCAAAATATAATCTGCCTATTTTGATAAAATTTGGCATGTACCTTCCTTCTGTAAATGTATTGGATAATTTCGTTAGTCAGGAAAATTGGACGAGGTTTTCCGGGAAAAATTTGAGTTTTTATTCGAAAAAAATTTATATCTCAAAAAATAAAAAAGATAAGATAACCAAATTTGGTAGGTAGGTTTACGATATAAAAATTAAACTATAAACCAAAATTTAGATTTCTATGTTGCAATATAAAAAAGTTATAATAAAATATTTTGTGCCAGATCATTTCTATGAAAATTCACTACCATAACGCACTTGCTGCATCCAGGATTTTTACACATTTTATTATTTAGTACCATATTAACATTAAACTACTTTTAATGTTTACAGTTTTCACCCCGTTCCGGACAGTGCTAACGCTAACACAAATTTGTGTGAAGAGAAGAGCTTGATAATAATTCCATGTTCTTTTCGTGTTTTAAAGTTTTAAGTGACTTTTTAATTTGTTAGTGTTGCAGTGGGAAATTAATTTATTTATCTACGTATCATTCCCATATAGGTCGAATATATATATATATATATATATATATATATATATATATATATATATATATATATATATATATATACATTTAGTGCTAATAATTTTTAAAACCACCACTAACAGTAACTCGTTACCGCACACCCGAACATTTTGGTCAGGAGACGCCACTGCAGACCGACATTACAGAGGCATAAGATAAAAATTTACATTTACACACTAAAATTGCGATTATTACTTACTAGTAACTATGACTACATTGATGATGTAACTACATAAACATTAGAAAATGAAAGAAGTGAGACTTTACAACCAATAAGCTAATCTCGACTTCAGATTTTCGTAACACAACTCATTATTTAGAAAATATAAGTTACCGATTTCATTATTATATGTTTCTTCCACTATTGTATGTTTTACGTCGTATATCTTGGACACGAAATCAAGCACAAATAGAGAATAATTATTACTAATAGTACTCTGCGTGACGGTCAGAAAAATGCACCAGTTGTAGTTTCTAGTTATATACTCGTGCACATTGGGAATAATTGGAATCCTGTCTGCCCGTAAGTCTGCACGCACAACTAAATGAGAAAAATAATACGAGTATTACAGAGTTTACCAGTCAGCCGATAGCTCACGGAACTTCATTTCACTCCAGAATAAGCTATATTTGTTGATATCGGAGTAACTCAAAAGGTAATTTACAATGCAGGTAATGGGTGCACTTACAAAAATCGATGACAATCGTTTTATACTGGTTTATCGCATTGAAATGTCACGGATGGAACAAGCAACATCTCTTAGGCGTGGAATTTACTGCATTTTATAATACGCTTTGGCTCATTATGTCCTCGAAATACATAATTGTTATAGTAAAAGTATTCACATTTCAATTATTGCCATTAGCGCGTTGTTGAGTTTCTGATTCTAACCAGAAGTTGTAAATTAGGTTCTCTATGAGCCATGTATTTTCCAGTTATTGACGACGACATTATTGTAAAAGCAGCTTAGGTTTTGTTTTGGGTTAAAAGTTTATTTTCAGCAGCAGCTTCACACGCTGTATTAAGCAGTGATACGTTCACCGCTACATTATTGTTCTTATATATGGGGTGCTTGAGAGGTCGTGAGCTGGACGTTGGGATGACCGGTCGCTATCCCCAGGGCAGCTGCCTTGCGCTTCATTTATGGTGTCTGGTCGTGGACGGCCTGATTTTTTTTTCCCAGGCATATGCTGATGATGAGCTGCTCTTAGTCCGTCAAACTCCTCAGCATTGTCTCTGCATGCATACTAACAATCTCCAGTATAATTTAAAGGTAGTGTGGTGAGCTGGGACTCTCCGTAAACTCAGCGTAGACGGAGATGATCCTATTCATGAGGAATAGGTAACTGAAAGGATTCAGGGCGCAGCTGATCTTTCGAAAACTTTATTACGGGAGGTCAAATATCTGGGTGTGGTCCTGGACTTCAAGCTACCATGGGGGTAGCAAATAGAACGAGTAGTGAAGAAAAGAGTAGCGACTCTCTGGCAGTTGCGCCGTATGATAGGGAGGACCTGGGTACTTAATCCTCGGATAGTTCATTGGATATACACTCCGATCATTAGGTCGACGGTGCTTAATAGGGCAGTGGTCTGGTGCAGTGGTGTAAACCAAACTGCTCGGAAGCTGGACAAACTTCAAAGGTTGGCAAGTCTGGGTATCACCGGCGCTATGAAGATGACAGCCACAGCCGCGTTAGAGATCTTGCTGATGCTACCGCTGCTTCTCATCTATATCAGATGGGAGGCTATGGCGTCACATTTGAGAATGCGAAACTCTAAAAACTGGTGTTGTGAGGAAGCAATCACAGGAGATGCAAAAGTTGGCAAGGAGGTGGAAAATGTAATTCCATTTTCTACCACCCTGGTACGAAATTCAGGTGATTGTATTTGGCTGACTAGGACATATACCTCTAAAATCCCTAGCAAGGATCAATTGAGGGATAATGAAGTTTATTTCCAACCTGCTAGCCTGGTCTGTTTCACTGATGAATCACACGGAAGTGTACGCTATCCTGTGTGTACATCTTCGACAGTATGTGAGGACGAGCCTTTAGAATTTTTTTTTATTTGCTAGGATAGACAGGCGGCTCCGCCTGACTTAGATCAATGTTAGTTCAGGAGTGCGCTGACGATCTTGCGAGGCTGGCTAGGATGGAGAAGGTACAACCTATGTGAGTTCCGAGGCACTGTGGAGTGGCGGTGAATGAGGTGGCGAATTATCTCGCAGCTTGGTTCCTGGAGGCTATTCTGTGGCCTGGGGCCTGATATAGACATAAGTAGGATGATGGTCTCCGACACCATTGATATGGACTAAGCAGGCCATGGAGAAGCATTGGAGTTCGGTCAACGGTTGTAGGCAAGCGAGGAGCTTCGTGGAGACACCGTGTAGAAACAAGACTGTCTGGATTCTTGGTAGGAGTCATTCTGCGCTTCACCGCATCATTACTGCGCTAACAGGCCACTGTAGCCTCAGAAGACACCTTACATTGGTAGCTGTCGAGAGGGATACCATCTGCTAAAAAAGCGGCGAAACTGAAAAAATGTCTTATCACTACCTTTGTGAATGTGAGGTTTTTAGCAGTCTTCGAATGTAATTATTTGGTTCGAGTATTCTACAGAGGAGCCAAGTAAGTTCCGTCCAATGGAAGACCGTCGTGACCTTTATTTTGAGGCCGAGGAGATTTGGTGACGAAATTTAGGGCGAGTAGGGCATGGTTGCTGCAAGAAGGGCCCGATGTGGCCTACTTGCCTGGCGCTAGCCTCCCCACTATCGCTACCAATACTTATACTTATGTCGGGGTTGCTGCCACTGAGCTAACTTGGCGCCTCCTAGATTCTATTTAAAAACGATGTTCGTCTAATGAGAGTTTCATCTCTTACACTAAATATTAATTATCTAGACTACAGGAGAAGTATAAATTCAATTTAATTGTTGCCTTTTTTTTAAATTTAACGTCGGCGTATTTCCGCTACTATAGCCAATCACCGACGCCAGGAAGCAGCTTCACCTCACTATCCTGAAAATTTTGCAGAAACCCGCTTAATCCTCTAAGTACAGTTACAGAAGTACCTGACTTAATAAAACTTACCGACCTGTCTAATTACCCTAAAAACGCTATAAATAAAACAAGACTTACGACGACGGGTTAGATCTATCTCAGCTCTAGAGTTGATGACCCTGAGATCTTATGGACGATTGGAGAGTAAAAAGACTGAGGCGCCGTAATTGAGCTACAACAAGCCAACTCACTCTTATCCACGTCTATACGGTGTAGACAGATTAAGGCCTTAGACTTCATTTCTTTCATGTTTCATTAACTGTTGTTGCTCCAAAACAGAAGCTGAAACGTCAACTTTTGATAACTTCGAGACGCGGTTCAACTCAAATATCAAGTATGTATTACTAACACACTAATGATCGTGAAAACATTTCCAAACACACACACACACCCACACTCACACAAATTTTCAAACGACATTTTTTGGGTCGGAAGAAAGCACTGGGTCACAGAACAGCATCTTTGCTTACCTATATCACGTGGTGGTTTAGGTTTGGTTAATCTCGAATGTAAAATAGTTGTTTCGTTTAGTGTTTTCCTGTAAGTTCTTGTCCTGCATAGAACAACCTAATGAAGTGATATTTTTTCTCGACCTATCGAAATTGTCGCCTTACCTGGCAAGTGTTCTTTGTGAAGTCCTCTCCATATAGAGATAATAACCTCATAAATTTTTTGGTCATGGCCTTTCTTGACATCATAAAATTTATTACTGCAAATTTGTTTATATCATGTAAGATTGACGACTTGCACCTGATTGATTAGGCTTGTAAATTTAACTCAAACTTATGGTTTAGTTTAGGCTTGTACAAAATACGAGTATCCCAGCTAAGGGACAAGGACAACTGGGTAGATTTTCAGGATATGAGTATATCAGGTTACAGTCCATATCTTAAGTGTAATTTACTTACAGATAAATTTTCAACAGGTAAAAGATATATTCACATCCTGCTTCATAACTCAGAATGATATAGGTAACAACTACTTGGCTTCCACCACATGGCATTTTGTTGACTCACGAAGATAAGTTAGGGATATTTTAACGGATTCGAGGAGAGACATACTCAAAGAAATAACTCAAATTATATCAGACCGGAGCTTCTTTAAAGGGTGCTTGGTCTGATCATCCAGTTTAATGAGCTTTATAGAGCACCCAACGGTTTCCCATCAACAGTCGATAGCTTTCCGTCTAGTAAAGAACTGCTAAGCAGAGCCTGTTTTTCTGAATAGGACAGGAAATATAGATTCAGACTTGTGTCCTTGGTGCCAAATAATCGGAACGTCCTGACATCTCTTCGTTCAATGTGCAAAAATAATGGAGATATGGAATTTAATAAGGGGTATCTTTCTTGGGTTGTTAAATAGATGTGCGGTAGACATTTATGCTATATTGTCAGCTGACTTGGGGCCAACAAGTAAAATTTGGAATTTTTACTGAATCTAGTCCAGTCTACGATATACAATACGCTAATGGAGGTTTTTCTTGAAGAAAAAAACATTATACTATAATTGATTGTTTTTAGAATTCAGCTCAAGTCACGACTTTACAAGGAATTTATTTGGTATTGAGGGAACATTACCTAGAGGGTTTTGTTAAAAAAATGGTGCTATAAAAGAGTTTCGTGCAGTGTAGACAACGGAATGTTATTTTGCAATATAAAGTCTCATTACTGTGGCATTGAGTACTGAGATAACTAATATTTTCCGAGTTAATGGTTTTTTTACTCCACCGTAATTGGTAAAAATAATAACAATAAAAATAACACAAACACACACACGCACACGCACAAACACATATTTATTTATTTATTTATTTATTTATTTATTTATTTATTTATTTATTTATTTATTTATTTATTTATTTATTTATTTATTTATTTATTTATTTATTTATTTATTTATTTATTTAGCTTGGACATGTAAGACAAATATCAACAACCTTCTAATGCACTAAGTAATCATACCAAATTAGATGTAATGCTTGAGTTTGAGGAAAACCTACATACTTGGAGTCGATGAGCAGCCAAAACATTGGATCTTAGCCATTCAACGATTATCCAAATATTTAAAGAAAATAAACTGCATACCTATAAATTGATAAAAGCGGTTTTTTTTCGTGAACAAACAATGGAGATGTTAGGTATCAATGTTATCCAACTCGAACATGCTTTGTTTTCTGATGAGTGCAGTTTTACACTTCATGGTCAAGCTAATCGTCAAAATTGACGCTACTGGTCTAAAGAAAATCCACACTGGACGAGAAAGGAACATACGAAATATCCTGAAACCATATCATTGGTCTCTTTTTCATCGATGGCAATTTAAATGGATAATTATTAAGCACCGCTCCAAAATAATGTCGTGCCAACTTTTGCAAAGTTATACCTTGATCGAACAAACCCAAAAGTTCCAGCAAATATAATATGTTTCGAGCAAGATGGTGAAGTAGCACATTACCAAGTCAATGTCCGGCAGTACCTCGACTTAATATTTCCAAATAGGTGGATAGAAGGGCGAGGCTATTAGAGTGGTTCTCATGGGGATGTGTAAAAATTATGGGATACAAACTAAACCACGCGATTTAACATACTTAGAAGAATAACGATTGCGATTAGGTCGGTCACGCCTCAGATGTTGATTAACGTTATAAATGCTGACAAAACTATCAGGGCATGCATTGCAAGCGTGCCAAAAAATCAGCTGTTCTGATTTAATATAAATAAGTTTAAACAGGTCCAATAATATGCTTAGTAAATAGAGTTGGATTATGTACTAAAAAACTTCGCTACTACAACCCACTTGCTACGTTCCGACTTTTTTAAAGTACCAACCGATTTTAGCATATTTATATGACTGGATTTTAATAGCCCTTCTGATTTCAATATTGCTGTGAACAATGTCAACTCGTATCAAAGTAAATCTGTTAATTCTCTATGCAGCAGAAAATATCAGCAGCATGTTGGAGAAGAGACAGAATTAATCTGTGGGCATTAAAGGCCGTGCAAATGGAGTGAAAGGACAAATAGTGCGTCAGTCAACAAAGCGCCACTCAGACAGATACCGGATCCGTAGACCGGACTTTATCCCCATCTTCCTGCTGCCTACATTCGGCTCACCGTAGCCACATCTAATACTTTTTAACTAAATCTTGTGGTTTTATCGTCAGCTTCTTATTCTTTGCAGCGAACCTTTATCCTTTTATTTTTACAACATTACAAGTAGCTACTGAAATCTTAAGATAAGTAGATAGGTTGTTACCGGAGAATTTTTGCAGAAGAAAATCGTCTTTCAGGAGCTTACGACTTTTTAAAGTAACGCTAAAGCAGGTCTCCTGAAATTCATATTTCACTGTTTTCCCTTAAGAGAGCATATACATACCACTCAGTTCAGGATAGGCAAGTTCATAACAAGATTAGATTGATTAAATGCCACCGCTAACCTTACCTGACATTTTAGTAAATTTTCATTAAGAAAATTCACAAATTCACCATTCACGATGGTAGACTTTCGGAATTTTTTTGAAATGAGGGCGAACCAGGGCCACTAGAATCCATATGCAAGGTCCGTATCAATTTTTATATGTTGGTATATATATATATATATATATATATATATATATATATATATATATATATATATATATATATATATAATACATATCCGAGCAATAACTCAAAAATGTGCTATATTTTTGAAAGTAGTAAATTAACTGGAATGAGACTTTACATGTGGTTAGAAACGGTGTAAATAACCCTGGTGTAATAAATGGTGTAAATAAAAGATGTAAAAGTCTGGACGCAGCAGGTGCATTATGGTAGTGTATTTTCATAAAAATATTTGTAATAGCAAATATGTCTCTTTGTTAAAGAGACCAGGCATCAAATTTGGTTACGATAACCTATGTAGTAGAAACAATGTACGATTTTTTATCAGAATAACTTTATTGTTTGAAAATGTACAAAAATTTTCTGAAAATAAACATAAATGTTTACAAAAAAATTAGTTTCCTGGCCAACGAACTTAGGTAAATAGCAAATTGGGCTATTGAAATTGAAACATTTAATGGAAATTCGCTACCATAGCGCATTTGCTGCGCCCAGAATTTCATTTTTTACAAACATGCATTATATTTCGATGAAAAATGCAAAAATGCAATAATATAAGGCCGGTTCGACTAAAAAAAAAAAGAAAATTTTTACCACCAACGACTTATGGGCCACCTGTTATAAAAATAATTTTAAAAGACGGAGCTCAAGACGCCCTATAATTAACGTATACAATTTTTTCTTATATCTTGTATAATAATGGATATAGGTATCGAACTTTACGGTAGAAATGCATCACTCTCTACATATGAGAACAGATAAAAACTGAAACTAACCCCGGATATGGATTCTAGATTCTAGGGGCCTAGTTCACGCTCATTTGGAGAAATCGTTTCAAAATTCAAAAGTGGCGGTCTGCTCATTAGCGAATTTTTTCTACGAAAATTCGCTAAAGATTATACACCATTAAATGATAAACTCTATAAATAAAACTGCTGGTAAAGCATCAGAGAAAGGGTCTATTTGAAATGAATTTTCTGGAAATATTTTAGTAAAATGAAGGACAATGGCGGTTGATTCTGAAACTTAAGGGTTTGTAAAACACTATTGTCAGGTGATTTGCCTAATTTTGAATATTCCAATCGCGACTTGGGGTTTTAGGAGGAAAATCCCAAAATGTCTTTCTTTAAATGCTTATAATTTGTTTGTATTTTAACTTACATATCTAAATGTTGATTTTTTTCTACTTTTTATGACATAAATCTGCTATCAAATTTGGTTGCCATAACTGTGTTATTTCCGGAGACATAAAAACTTTCCGAAAGAAAATCCAACACTTTCCCGCAAAACCTGGCCCGACTTTTTTGGCCAACAAACTTATCCAAGCCACTTACAAAAGAAAGGTACCTCCCAAATTTCTCACAATCGGCTAACTATTTTTTTAGTTATCGGCGTCACACACACACGCACACATATATATATATATATATATATATATATATATATATATATATATATATATATATATATATATATATATAAATTGAAACTATGTATACCCCGGATATGTGTTCTAGGGTTCGCGCTTATTTGACGAATTTTTTTCAAAATTCAAAACGCGCGATCTCCTCATTAGTGAATTTGTTTAAAAAAAAATCACTATCAAACTGCTTCAAAATCATTTTTATAGAGCGGTGAGTCGATTTGTTCCATTCGTTGGTATCTTCTCATATTCTTATAATATGACATTAACTTACGAATGAAATTCATGACGTCATTGCATTTGCATTTGGAAAATGTCCCGAATAATATTAATTGTTGTTAGAAAAGGAGATTGCTGTGATACGGTTAAATAAAATAAAGAAAGATGGATATTTAAAATGATTAAGTAGTTGTCAGTAGTCTTCCTAACCAACGCAATGTCACAGGATTCAAGTGACTTTTTTTAGTGAATTCACTAATGTGGAGATTTTTGAATTTTGAAAACATTTCTTCAAATGAGCGCAAAGTAGGACCCCTGGAACCCATATCCGAGGTTAGTTTCAGACTACATATATATGTTTATATATATGTAGATATACTCATGTCTCACACCAATAACTCAAAAAATAATGAGCCGATTTTGATAAAATTTGGTGAGTACCTTCCTTTTGCAAGTGGCTTGAATAATTTCGTTAGTCAGGAAAATCGGTCCAATTTTTCATGCAAAATTTTTATATCTTTTGAAATAACGTAAGGGCAATCAAATTTTTAAGCGGGTTTATATCATAAAATATAAATTATGTACCAAAAATTAGATCTGTAACTTAAAAGAGAAAAAAATGATAGGCATTTGCAGTAAACAATTGTTGGAGTTTTCCTCTTAAAACGACAAAGTCGCGATTTGAAACGTCTATATCGGCAAGATTTAGGCAAAGAACCGGAAACGAATACGGGTTATGTAGCGAAAATACCACAAGAAAAGTGTTTTACAAACCCTTAAGTTTTAGTTTTAACCATCATTGTCCCTTAGTTTACTAAAATGTTTTCCGATAATTTATTTCAAATAGACCCTTTTCCTGATGCTTTGACAGTAGTTTTGGTTAGAGAGCTTATGATTTAATGGTCTATAATTTTAAGCGAACTTTCGTCGAAAAAATTGGCTATTAAGGTACGGGCTTTTGAATTTTGAAAAGATTCAAATAAGCTCGAACTAGACCACCTTAGAACCCATATACCGTGTTAGTTTAAGTTTTTATCTGTTAACTTAAATACAGGGTGACTTTATTCTACGGTAAAGCTCAATATATCCGTTATTTTACAAGATTGAGAAAAAATTGTATACATTTATTAAAGGGTGTCTTGAGCTGCATCTTATAAAATGATTTTTACAATCACAGGGTGGCCCATAAGTTATTAGTGATACAGGTTTTATTTCTTTTTCGAACACCCCTTATATTATTGTATTTTTGCATTTTTCATCGAATTATGATGAATGTTTGTGGGACATTTTTTTATAGTGTCCATCGTTTTCGTGTTATTTCAAATGTTTTGCAACTCTTCATATTTTTGGCACATATCAAAAATTATGATACGTTTTGCCAATAGACAGCAGAGACCCATGAAAGCCACGCATTCAGAGAGGTTTTCGTTTATATTATTCGTCGAAGAAATCGATTACTCAATTTTTACAAATCGAACAGCCTGTATTTTGTGTTTTAGACACGAATGCCGTGCCCTCTGCTTCAAGTTTTGTATAACACTCCCTATATCTACAGACTCTAGTTTTGAAAATGTAAACATACATTTACACTCGCCTACCATGATTCGATCATATTATAAGATTATTTTGCGAATCTTCGAAAAAACATATTAAAATATTTAAATTAACTTCAGTAGAAAACAGTCAAAATTTGATTATCTACGTTAACATTTTCATAATATATATGTAGTCGATAAATGGTTTTCACAAATGTCAAATGAAACTTTAAAGTGGCAGACTTAAGCAATGTTCTTATTTCCGACAGCATGTGACATGAAAATGTGAGTATTTTCTCGTTTACATTTCTCTCTACTTCTACTGATTTAAATTTACGTGTAAAGTTAAACAAAAAACAACATTCTCTTTTTTCTATTTTAATTACAGATTAGGTATATAGCTAATTTGAATTTTATGTATTCTTCCAGCAATTTTTTTGTAACAAATAGTTTATTTCGCAGAAATTTCTTGTGTCTTTGTAAAAATCATTGTTTGTAACATTTTTGTGGAACTTTGGTAATTAGTAATACATGTTTAATAAGTTATTGTAAAAAAGTGTTTTCGGATATTCGTGATTTTTTTTTTTTAATTTTCATGCAAAATTTTGTTTGTAAATTCAGTCGAAAAGCTTTTTGTGCATACTTATATCTTGGTAGGTGACTAAATAGCGTGAAGAGGCTCGTTGACTAGAAAAACTCTGGACACAGCAAGTGCGTTATGGCAGTGAATTTTTATTAAAATGCTTTGAATAGCAAGTATGTCTTTTTAATGCAAGAAGTCATGAAATTGGTTACCGGTATAACATATATAGTAGAAACAATGTACCATATATAATCAAAATAACTTATTGTTTGTAAATGTACAAAAATTTTCCGACTTTAAATGTTGGTTTCCTAGCCAACAAACCTTAGGTTAATAGCAAATTGAGTTGTTGAAATTTGAAGCATTTGATGAAAATTTACTACCAAAACGCACTTACTGCGTCTTGATTTTTTTCTTACAAACATATTTCGATACAAAACGCAATAAAATAAGGCTGTTCGAAAAAAAATTGTAGGGATCACCAACGACTTATGGGCCAGCCTGTGATTGTCAAAATAATTTTATAAGATGCAGCTCAAGACACCCTATAATTAACTTATACAATTTTTTCTCGTCTCTTGTATAATAATAATTATATTGAGCTTTACCGTAGAAATGCGTCATCCTGTATATATGTAAACATATCAAAACTGAACGTAAATGGATTCCAGGGGGCCTAGTTTGCGCTCATTTGAAGAAATCTTTTTAAAATTGTAAAGTGGCGGTCTCCTCATTGACGAATTTTTGGTGCGAAAATTAGCTAAAAATTATGGACCATTAAACCATAAATTTAATTAAAACTACCGCCAAAGCATCAGAGAGAAAATAACTAACCTGTTGCATATCAGACCTTTTTGTAAAACTTCTATCCTTTATATGTGTTGATAAAACATAATAAACACTGTTTAGTCCACCCACTAACATTAATAAAATCATAAAGGAATAATTTGCACTTGTATATAAAAATTACCGAATAACACAAATAATGTGTCAACTGAAAGAGACAAAACAATCTAATACCATACGATAAACGTCAGTTACAGCGTGTAGCAGACCTGCGCAATAATATCAAATGTTCCGTTGCCAGGTAACGCTCAGACATACTAGATTTCATATAAGCCAGGTTTGCCATTGTCAATGAAACGCGGTGATAATGAAAATAAATGTTTCAATTTTGAATAGCTCAATTTTCTGTAAACCTAGAAAGCTGAATTTTGGTACATATTTAGGTCTTTCGCAAAGCAATATGTTCACCAAATTTCATCGAAATAGCTTTGTAATTTTCGGAGAAAAATAATTTTTTCAAAAGAAAACTCAAAGTTTTTCCGGAAAACCTTGTCCGATTTTCCTGGCTAACGAACTCATCCAAGCTATTAATAAAGGAAAGGCACGTGCCTAGTTTCATCAAAATCGGTTCATTATTTTTGAGTTATGGGTTCTAGGGACCCAAATTCGCGCTCGTTTGAAATTTTTTTTGCGAAGTCTCACCATCGATACCTCTCTAATAGTGAATTTTTTAAATAAAAATTCACTAACATCGGACCAGTTTTTGCAGGAACATTTTAAGTTTATTTTTAGCAAAATGTATGTTTTCAAACAAGAAAGTTATTTGGAAGAAATACGGCACATGGTTACTACTATATAGGTTATACTGGTCATTAGATTGATGCCTGATTTCATTAAAGAAAATACATGTTATTTGCTATTAAAAACATTTTTATGAAAATTCACCATAACACATTTGCTACGTGCAGACTTTTGTATTAAATTTATAGAAAGAATTCAGATCCTTTGGAGCGAAGTGAGTGAATTGTTAATAAAAATCAGCTACTTATATTTAACATAAATGATAATAGACAAAGTTCCAAAACTTATGAAAATTCGTAACAATAACGCAATGCGTCCGACTTCTAAAACTATTGTAATTCTATGTTAAATGTGACTATTTTTATTAAACGGATTTATTGCTTTTAAGATTACTTCGTTATTTTATTGTTATACTTGCCATCATGTATATTTGTAATTATTACGATTGGGTTGTCTTATCTTTGACGTTTAACATTGATATATAGGCATATCAGTTACATAATTTTCAAATTTGGTTCAAATAATCCGAGACTAATGATATAAACCTGCTAAACAATATTAAGTATAGTTGTCGTTTAACGTATAAATTATAAATGCTTTCAAATTTATTAAGCCTGAGGATGCTGTAGAGGCGAAACAGTTTGCAGGGAACCAAAGCACTTCTTATGTAGCAGTAGTTGGTTGAGAAGAATCTGTAAAGCTTAATTTGTTAAGCTATATTGAAGAAGTCAAAGAGAGCGCCTTTACTTCAGTATTTACCTTGGTCTTAGTTAACCGCTGAGAGACTAGTTTACAGCTCAACGTTCATAATTAAATTTGGCAACATCGCAACTCGTCACAACTCTTTGTATACTGCGTTGACCCAAACGACGCTAATGCACCACAATTTATGATAAATGATACCCTCCAGCATCCACAATATTATATATCTCAATCTTATCGCATAATTGTGCTAATAATCATAAGAGCTTTGTTGTATATTCAATCTTGGCTGGTATTATGTTTCTCGGAACATTGAATTTCGCGTCTCGATTTTATATCCCCTCTAATTCTGCTCTAAGAAATCTAACGGGAAATTTTGTTTCTTAATATGTACGTATATGTCGTATAGCGTCGGTAATAGGGAGGTCACGACTTTAGAACTTAAGAAACATTTCTTTAAATGAGCCCGAAGTAGAGGCTTTAGAACCCATATACAGAATGATTTACGTAGGCCGTGCATTAAAAGATTTTCAACTCGCAGTTTGATGAGAAACATGAAATTTGGCATGCTTTCATAATCGATCATGTTTGTTATACTTAAAACATCTTCAATTCTCCAGCTATACAGGGTGTGCCAAAAGGCGGTACCAACTTTCCTATTTTAAATAGAAAACTACATTTTATTCAGATGGTTCGATAGGCGTTTTAATTCTGAGTTTAGACAACCTAGGTTTTAAGAAATTATCTATTACAGTTTTTGACATATGTCAATTTTTCTGACAAACATACCGCCGTAGTAGTTTATGAATAAATTTGTACCTCGCCAACGGTTTCAGATCAGAAGGAAGTATAGGCTAACTCCTGATGTCCTATCGATGGTTTCATTTTGTACCATATGGGGGCAGGCAATTTTCAAATGTCGCATTTAAAAATTGTCCAATACTAGATTTTTTCAAATGGCATCTACTATTTTTTTGGCACAATTCGAAAGAAAATTTAATTCTATGATCAGTTACGTAAGCATTCCCTATACCTAACTTCCACTTCTACCGAGTTATTCAAAAAATCAAAAAATTCCCAGATATTCCTTGCTTTTTCAAATATGTCATGGAAACAAAAAACAATTGGAATTAAAAAGGTGATATCCTGTGAAAGTGCAAAAGAATTGTGCAAATTTACAAATAAAACTGATTAAAAAATGGAAAATTATCCAAACGAAGTTATTTCAGACTTGTTTGTAATCCATGGCATGTGTCAAAAAATTATTCAGCGAACTGCCCGCGAGGTTAATTTAAAATATCCAAACTTTCCAAGTAGGGCACAAGGAACATCCCATGATTGAGAGATAACTTTCTTAATTTTGGGAACGTGGCTAAACCCATTAAGAGAATTTTTTTTTCTTTAACGTCGGCCTATTTCCGCGACTATGGCCAATCACCGACGCCAGTGAGCAGTTTCACCTCACTATCCTGGAAATTTTGCCGAACCCCAGCCTTTCTGTAAGGAGGGTAGGGATCTTTAACGTGCCCAACATCGCATGGACACGGGATCGACGGCTTTACGCCCCGTCCGAAGGGCGAAACGTGCAGACATTTAACTTGATTAAATACAATGTCAGAATCTCGGTTGCTGTTAATGTTACAGTTTGTACTGAAAAAGTGAAAGGAGTACGCCGGGATCGAACCCTGTACCCTTCGGTTCAGAGGCACACGTTCTCACCCCTGAACCACCGAGGTTCTCATTAAGAGAATCAAACCACTAACTGACAATGAAGATACTCAAATTACCATTCTGGGATATTTTCAATCGCATCCAAAAGCCTCAATACGAACAGCGTCTTTGGAATTGGGATTTTCATACTCTGCAATACAAACCATTTTACACCGTCATAGCGTCATAAGCTACATCCTTTTAGTGAATTTTCTTAAAACAAATTCACTAATAGGGAGATCCCGACTTTCGACATATATATATATATATATATATATATATATATATATATATATATATACATATACATATACATATATATATATATATATATATATATATATATATATATATATATATATATATATATATATATATATATATATATATATATATATATATATATATATATATATATGATGTGTGTGTGTGTGTCACACCTGTAACTTAAAAAATAATCGACCGATTTTGATAACACTTGGTGAGTACCTTCCTTTCGCAAGTGGCTTGGATAAGTTCGTTATCCAGGAAAATCCGCCAAGGTTTTCCCGGAAAATTTTGTGTTTTCTTTCGAAAAAAATCGAAAAAAAAATATCTCCGGAACTAACAAGGTAAGGGCAACCAAATTTTATACGCGGCTTTATGTCGTTATAGGTAATCTACCTACCAAAATTTAGCTCTGTAGGTTACAGAACAAAAAAGTTACAGGCAGTTAAAGAAAATCAAATTCGGGTTTCCACAAAACGTCAAAAGTCGCGATTTTAAACGTCAAAATTGGTAATATTTAGGCAATGAACCTGAAACTAATATGAGCTATGGAAGGAAAATGTCTCAAGAATAATGTTTTGCAAATCCTGAAGTCTTAGTTTCAATCGTCATTGTCCTTCATTTTACTAAAATATTCCCAGCCGCTTCTGCAATTGATGTAACATGTTGATGCCAATTCAGATTTCGATCCACAGAAATGCCAACAAGTGAAAAGGACTCATTACTTTGAATAACTTGGTTGTTCATTGTGATGGGTCTAGGGCTGGTGTATCTCTTATGAGAAAGAAAGCAAGATTGTGATTGGGTGGGGTTGAATTGTACAAGATTTCTACTTCCCCAGTCTAATATTTTTTGGAGATCCACGGAGACAGAACCCTCCATGAGTCTGCGATCCTCATCTAATTGGGATACAGGCTTAGAATATTGTATATTTAAGTGGAGGGTGCTGTGAACTGGGTTGGATGTGCTAGAGAGGAGGTCATTGATGTGGAGAAGAAACAAAGTAGGGGCTAAAGCTGAACCTTGAGGAACTCCTGCATTAATTGGATACAGTTTAGAGGCATGGCCATCCACGACAACAGAAATGCTCCGGTTGTAGAGGAAATTTTCTGTCCAGGTACAGAGTTTTGGTGGTAGGCCATAGGCCGGAAGTTTATTAAGCAGCGCTGCGTACCAGACCTGGTCGAATGCTTTGGATATGTCTAGAGCGACAATCTGGGATTCACCGTGTAGTTCCATAGGCTTGTTCCAAGAATGGGTGACAAAGGAAAGGAGGTCCGCGCTGACGGAATCCATACTGCCTGTCGTGGATTAGACTGTTTTTCAAGAAATTTTATTAATTCGGTGTTTATATACTTTTCCATCACTTTAGAGACGACTGAAAAGAGAGAAATAGACCTGTAGTTGCTAGGAAGCGCTTTGGATCCTTTCTTGGGGAAGGGTTGTACTCGAGCAGTTTTCCAGTTACTAGGGAATATGCCTCTATTGTAAGATGTCTGAAACGGACGAGTCAGGACAGGAGGAAGTTCACTATACTATATAGTTTATAATGGTAACCAAATTTGATGCCTGCTTTCTTAAATAAAAAACACACATATTTGCTATTAAGAACATTTTTATGAAAATTCGCCACCATAACACACTTGCTGCGTCCAGACTTTTTATTTGTTGACATTACTATTAATATCAAAAAAATATTAATAAAAGTCAAACGTTTTTCCTGAAAGTTTGATAGTCAGTATTCCAAACATTTTTGTTATTATAATTATTGCCTGTGAGCCCAACCTTTTGCCATTGGTTACGAATAAAAATAACAAGAAGTCTAGGCTTCTTGAGTGAACGGTTGTTTAGGGATGAAGCTTGTTTTCCTTGAAAATCGATCATGAACTTCCATAATAATCACGTATGGATTAAATTTAACCCACACGCCATGGCAGAAAGTAATTTCCAGGAACAATTTTCCCTCAATATTTGTGTTGGAATTGTAAGTAACCACCTAATTGGGTTTCACTTTCTTCCCCATAGACGCAATGAGGAACAATACCAACGGTTTTTAGAGCACATTCTACTTGAACTTTTACAGGAAGTTCCAATAAGGGAAAATGTATCCGGTACATGTCCGATGACGCTATACCACACTTCAGTGTAGTTGCGGGTCAATTTTTACATGGAAATTACCCCTAATCGTTGGATTGGAAGAGGGAGCCCACAACCATAACCTACTCAATCGCCCGACATGAATCCTCTGGATTACTTTTTATAGAGACACCTTAAATCATTGGCGTATAAGACTCCTGTTCAAAATCAAGATGAGTTACGAAATAGAATAGTTGATGTTTGTTTGATAATCAAAAATACACCAGGTATTTTCGAGAGAGTCGGTAGTTCAATGGTCAGGGGAATAAACTGTTGTATTGAAGCCGAAGGTGGTCATTTCCAGCATCTATTCTAGGAACGGGTTACTGTTTAGGTTAAGAAAAATGTATATTAATAGAAATCACCAATTTTCACGTTTCAAATCGCAAGTTAAAATTTTGAATGCAATTTTTCGGTGCAAAAAGGTCAAGAAGTAACAAAAAGTTGCTTTTAACTTGTGATTTGAAACATGAAAATTGTTAGTCTTTAAACAAACATTTTAAAACGAAGGCGGGTTTTGGACAATAAACATGACAAGAAGTGTGTTTAGCAGGATCTTACGTTTCTGTTTCAATAGCTGTTATTCTTCATTTGACTATAATGTTTGCAGAAATTATACTTGAAACAAGACCCTCTCTGGTATTCTATAATAATTTTTTTTTTAACAAAATAAATTTGAAACATTCCCTCTGCTCAGTATTTTTTTTACTTTAACGTCGGTCTATTTCCGCGACTATGGCCAATCACCGACGCCAGGGAGTAGCTTTACCTCACTATTCTGGAAACTTTGCCGAACCCCTGCCTTACTGTAAGGGGGGGTAGTGATATTTAAAGTTCCGAACATGGCATGTACACGGGACCGACGGATTTATGCCCCCTTTGAAGGGCGGAACTTGCAGACATGCAACTTGCTCAAATACAATGCCAAAACCTCAATTGATGTTAATTTATTACAGTATGTACTGAAAAAAAGTGAAAGGGGAATGCTGGGAATCCATCCCAGTACCCTTCGGTCCAGAGCCACACGTTCTTACCCCTGGACCACTGAGTCTCCAGTAAATAAATCTATAAGCAAACAGACTAAATACAACTGGTAGTGATAGTTCAGATGCAGTAAGTGCGTTATGGTAACGCGTTTTCCTAAACGTTTTTTAAATCTTGTTAAAAAAAATTTTTCTCAATTAATAGAATCCAACTTTGATATGTACTTAAAACTTCATAAAAAAGCAATGTGTGCACGGAATATCATTAAACCAAATTTGTTGTTTTGCAAGACAAACTGTTAGAGGATTTTTCGCATTTTAATATTTTTTATGAAAACTATACCGCACTTTCTGCGTCCAAACTTTTTTTGCAATTCCTGTAATTAAGCTTATTGGTCTATAGCGATCCATCATTTTACCATTCCCAGACTTATAGATAGGTATATCGAACCAGTATCAAAAATACAGTTTATAACCTGTGATTAAGGTTCACATAAATATTTGTAACAAATTTTAAACGGTTTATTGTACTAAACACCATTTATACCAGAAGCACTATTTTCTTATACATTACTGAGAGTACAGATGTAGATACAGATATGTTATATATTCCTAAAAATATGTCCATATTTAGTGCCTATTTAAAGATTTTTTTTGCACATTAATGTATATATTTAACTTAGTTTTCAACGCATATATTTCTCACCTTATATTAAAGCATAAATCGAAAGATAAGGTGCTCAACACAATGGAGGGTCTATGAATACACAAACGCTTTCTGATGGCCTCTATACGTTTTGTTACAGTATTTAATCACTGCACAAGAGTCAGTACTTTTCTCTTGTCACCAGTGTAATTAATACCTCTTCTTATAAATCCCTCTGTCAAAGACAAATGCGCTGAGCGGCTCCCCCAAGCAAGAGCTGGAATGTTTTGGAAATCAGAAAAACCGAATCTGTTCGATGTCCGCACGAGTGCCCTTTGGACAGGACCCTGGTAGCCACTGACGCGTCTAACGAAGTCCAGACCACTCACCAACCCTGTTATTTGCCGATGTTGCCGAATCGATAATCTGTATGTAGCATTTAAATTGGAAAGAAACCTAACACGAAACCTAACACGGCAAGTGCGAACTTATAGTCGCAAATGAAAGTGAATGTTGCAATAATAATTTGTTTTTAGCTGTCGCTGTTTTTCTGTAAAAAAAATGTATAATTTCGGTGTTATTATGAAAAGAAATAGATGGCTATTTTAGCAGGTTTGAATATAGGTGGATGTATACAAGCCAGATGTATAACAATTTTTACTACTATTACTACTGCTAGTAGTACTACTACTGTTACTACTACTAAGTAGAAATCGTTCAAGCATTAATAACGAAGATCCCAAAGACTAAGACAGCAACAAAAACAGCTATCTGTAAGCTGGATAGATACTCGAGAAGAATGGCTGCTGCCACAGACTTTATTGAAAGAATTGTCCAGGAGCACACTGTAACTGTCACATACAAAAAGCCAAACAACGAGCGCAGAATACCCAAGGAAATAGACACCCAAACAGTAAATGAGTAGCAAGTAGAAAAGAAGGATCCCATAAACAAAATAGAGAATGCTCTAAACACAGACCTCAGTGAAACTGAACTACAGGAAATTACAAAACCCAAATGACCGGAGGAGACATAGAAAAAGAGCCAGGTGTGTGAAGATGATGCAGGTTCACAAAAAGACCAATGATCGTCTTGAAAAAGGGGACTGGAATAAGTGATCTCCAAATGAAAATGATTGCTGAAAACAATTCGCAGATAGAAGCTATCCTTGAGGAAAAGAAACTGGAAGTATGAAAAATGATGTGCTGCATTTTATCAAATATAATTATCACTGATGACAAAGAAGATACGAGAGAGAATACTGGAAGTTACACCTACCTAATAATGACGGGGAAAGAAAAAGAATCACCACTTGACAAAACGATCCTGAGGAATAAGCTTCTTAACGTCATAGGAATAACCAACAGAAACCAAAGAGGCACACCCATCTGTCGTGCACAAATGGGGTGGATGAAATTTGACTAATAAAGATCCTGGAATATGTGTATAGAAAAGAAAAACAGGGAATACACGTTGCTTGATGTCTTACCACTCACTTGGTGTTGGAAGTCTGGCTACCATAGCCGTATTAGTTTATAGGTGTGTTTTCTCTACAATTAGTATCGAGCTCTAATTAGAGCGAAACCGGTCTACGGTTCTAATTGTTATGAGAATGCATCTAGTCTTACATACTTTGTCCCTATATTAGGGTAGAAATGGGCCAGGGCTGACAATTTACTAAATTGTTAGTTGGTTGTATACAGTCTCTATTTTTTAACACTTTGTGTTATTTGGCGCTGGCGTGATAACATGCTACTTGGTTCCGAAACTAGGTGGCTGCACGCTGCTTCGTATCTTACTACACACTTGGTGTTGAAAGGCTGGCTACCATAGCCGTATTACTTTATAGGTGTATTTTCGCTACAATTAGTATGCCCTACTGACGAACTCTAATTAGAGCGAAACCGGTCTACGGTTCTAATTGTTGTGAGAATGCATCTAGCCTTACATACTTTGTCCATATATTAGGGTAGAAATGGGCCAGGGCTAACAATTTACTAAATTGTTAGTTGGTTGTATACAGTGTCCATTTTTTAACACTTTGTGTTATTTGGACCTGGCGTGACAACATACTACTTGGTTCCGCAACTAGGTGGCGGCACGTTGCTTCGTGTCTTACCACTTACTTAGTGAAGGAATAACACTCTGAAAGACTAGGGAAAAAAAATATGAAAAACGTAGGTGATGACGACGCGAAAAAATCCATTTGCAACGGAAGAGGAAAGAAGAAACGATCATCCTAAAACATTTAACGGGCAAAACATATGCAGACATAAAAAACAGTATGAAAAGAGAAGTGAGCACCGAAGTGTCATCATTGCTAAGGTAAACAGTATAGGTGAAGACGGAGTACAAATAAGACTGAAAGGAAAACGTGGTATGTCCAAGCAAGCTTTCAAAGAACACCTAACTTCAAACCTTGAAGAAAATGGCCCAAGTGGAGGTTAAACAAAAAAAGCAAACTGTAAACTTAGATATAAATGAAACGCTAGATGAAACTAACATAGAGGATGCTCTGAAAAAACATATGAACTGTGGAAAGAGATACGACAATAACATACAGGTGCATTTATCAGAAAGGGCAAACTGAGATGGATACAAGTATTCCATCATAAAGCTTAAAGAAAAATTAGTCAAACAGCTAGCGAGAAACAGAAAAATAAGAAAAGGATGGCATAGGTGGCGGGTGAAGTAAGTATACACACCAACTAGATGCTGCAAGTGCCACAGAGTCGAGCATACGGCAAATAAGTGCGATCCAAAGGAAGAAGGGGAAACGTGCCATAGATGTGGGAAGACAAGGCACAGGAGAAGGGGGTGTCACAATGTACAATGGTACTATTTATGTAGTACAGATGAGCACAAACCTAAATCAATGCGCTGTCTTGAATACAGGAAACTTGTGCAGGCGCTGGTGGTGGAGAATGCGGAAATACCATCAACAAGAACATAATTATTATAACACAAATAAATCTAGATAGAAGCAAGAGGGCAATGGACCTCCTCAGGCATAACTGTGCTTCAGGGGAGGTCACACTTGCGCTGGTGGCAGAACCGAACAACAATATAGCAAGACACAACAAGAATTGGATGACTGACAATAGAATAGATGGAGCGATATATGTCCCAGATAATGAACTGAGAATATACAAAACTAGAAAAGGTAATGAATTTGTGTGGGCTGAGACTAAACATCTTATATTATACTCCTGTTATATCTCACCGGCAGTGAATGTAGAAGCACTTCAGCAACTCCTATCTGAATTAAAAACAAGTATACGAGATCATAAAAAGAATATCCTAATAGCAGGGGACTTTAACGCCTAGGCATACATGTGGGGTTCAAAAATTGAAGACAGGAAGGGAAGTGCAATGGATCAGTGAAAATAACCTTATCGTGCTAAATGACGGCAAAGAAATGGAGGAATGGTGGATCGTCCTACATAGTCTACCTAGTCTGACGCGATATGTCAGCAAGTGGTACATCATCGATGACGAAAATCTTAGCTACCATAAAAATTATATGGAAATCACACAGGCGAGAAAGCAACGTAAAGGATGGATCTATAAGGCTGAAAAACAAGAACAACTGCTGAAAAGCATCACGAATGAAATACAAGTACCAAGCTATCAATACAATGAAGAACACTTAACACATGCGATAGAGAAAGCATGCAACTCCACATTCAGGAAGAAACATGCACACAGTAAAAGAAGATATGCCTACTTGTCGAATGCTGAAATTGCAGAACATAGAAGTCAATGCTGTAAACTGAAAAGAATAGTAAGTAGAGCCAACAGGAAGACCAATATGGCTGAAGATTTGAAAACCGAACTAAGGCAACAGTGCGAACAACAGAGAAACCTCTTGAAGAAAGCGATAACGAAGGTAAAAAACAGTTGTGTCTCTCACTATGCAAGGACGTAGACGCTGATTCATGAGGCCTGGGATACAAAATCGTTACCAGTAAACTAGGACTACGCGCATCGACAGAATTTCCGAAGAACTATCGGAACTCAATTTGGCCAACGCACAGCTACACGATATTAGTCACATCCAAAATCAACTCTAATCCATTAAAAAGAATATGCCAGGCCAGATCAACATACCGATCCAACACCTTAGTGTATGGACCACCATGTTATATGTAGCAGTAGCGATAGCCCTCATATCTGCCATAACGAAACGAACAATCAATAAATTGAAGAGGGCCAATCAAGAAACACCAAAGAATATCCAGACCGGATTTCCCTTGAAAATCCGGAACGAAACACAGCTTCGTCTTCAAAGGGGGGAGGAGATAAATGGACGAATAATTACAACAATGTAGCAACCCAAGTATGCAGAGATCATAGTCAGCAGATCAGATGGCACCTTGGGAAACTACGCCGTAAAGTGTGACAAGCTGAGTCAGCAGAGTAGAAGTCACCTCTGAAGATAATAGTGCTACGCCCTAGGTGACAAATTATAAATAGACGACTCGCCTTCAACGAGGCGTTCATTGTTGTTCCTTAATTTAGTAAATAATAATAATTGTTTTTTTCGTTCTTTTCGGAAAACTTTTGTATCTCTTAAAATAAGAAAGCCGTGGCAATAAATTTTCTATGCAGGATTATGAGATAAAAGGTACATACCTATTGCGTATACCAAAACTTAGATTTCTAAGTCACTAGGTGAAGATTGGAACCTGCGATGAGCACTGATAAGTACACTTGGAGAACCCAAATCACCACAACACGTTTTAAAACTTGACGATCGTTTCACTAACTAAATTACCGTCCTCAGGATGAATAATTCTAAATTTTGTTTGGCACAAATACCTAAGTTATTTTACTATCTATCGGACGTGCTTCTGCCGGTCTTTCTTGTAAAGTGATCTATCAACCAACTTACCATAGGCGGAGGTGAGAAGTTCATACACTTTTTACTGTTATTATATTTAGCAACATAGGTATATACTTTCTGCGCTTACCTGTCCCGGTTGTCTAATATTTTTAATCAGTTTTAGATGCCGGGCGACGGAAGATCTATCTATCGAACCGTATCTTAATTGTGCTAAGTGTTTATTAAATCGAATTCCATTAGATCTTTTCGTTTGTCCGGCGTATTTAAGTTCACAATCTTTACAACTTATTTAATAAATTTCCGACATTTTAGCGGTACAATCCTTGTCTTTTGGGTTACCTAGCAAGCTTTTAAAGTATTTTTTGTCGAAGATGTTAGTTGCAAATTGGCCCTTTAAAAACGCTATCTAAACCCCTCGTGATTCGTGGTTCAAATGGTAAACAATGATTCAATGGCCGGCTTTCTCTCTTCTAAAAGTCGTTGATTCCGCTATCATTTCCTTTGCTTTCTGTTTGTTAATTAATTTCTCTTCTAGGAAAGTTGTGTATCTGTTATATTCGGCCACGTTCTTAATATATCCTAATTCTTTGGTGTATCTAGTTTTACTTAGAGGAAAATTAATTAACCTGTTTGCTAAAAAATTCAAACTGGCCATTTTTTGTGCGTACGTATGATGTGAGTCATTCGGAATGTAACTTAGAGTGGTGGTTTCCTTTATATGGACACTATGTGAAAACTGGATCCTGTGATGAGCACTGATAAGTACACTTGGAGAACCCAAATCACAACAACACATATTTTAAAGACCTTACGATCGTTTCGCCGACAACGTCAGCGTCATCAGAGGATAAAAATTCTGAATTCAGCGACGCTGATGTTGTCGGTGAAACGATCGTAAGGTCTTTAAAATATGTGTTGTGGTGATTTGGGTTCTCCAAGTGTACTCTCTATGAAAATCGAATTCTAAAGTGTCTTTATTTTTGATAACTGTACACCTAGGTTAATTTATTATCGATTTCTAGTTCGTGGGTAAATTTTATAGAATCAAATTTATTATTCAATTTGGCAAAAAAAATGGTCTATTTTGCAAATGTTTGTGAACACTGTAAGAATATCATCCAGATAACGAAAGGATACTCTAGGAAAAAACTCACTTTCACTTTTAAGAGCTGTTTAAAATCTGTCCATGAAAAGGTACGCAATAATTGGTGATTCGGGTTTGCCCATTGACGTGCCTTGGGCTTGTTAAAAAAACTCGTTGTATCAATGAAAAATATTTTGTTTAATACAAATATTTGTTAATGTTAAATATTCTTTGCAGACCTTTTCATGTATGTTATGCATTTCTAACAACTTTTCTAAATACTTTAAAGTTTGCTTTGTGGGAACGCTAGGAGACAATGAGGTTACATTAAATGAAATCAAAACATTGACGTCAAGCAACTCAACATTTTTTATTTTATTAATAAATTCAGGTGATTTTGTTATTGAAAAACTTGTTTGACGGTAATTTTAGTTATTAAGTTTGTGATTAAGTAGTTTATTATTTTTGCCTCATTTTTTGTAGAAAAAATTCGTCAAAGAGAACACGAAAATTCGCTAAAAATAATGACACACCAAATTGTGCAATAAAACTTTTAGTAATTTCTAATATCAATCTTTTGTGTAATGAATTTTAATGTGTTTAGAAACGTTTAGCAGAAAGTAGTTATTATCAAAGCCTGGTTAACGCACACGGATATTCAATCTATAAAAAAGCCTGGCACAAAATATTTTATAACTTTTTTTTTCTTGTAACATAGAAATCTAAATTTTTGTGTATAGTTTACTTTTTATATCATAAACCTACCTACCAAGTTTGGTTATCATACCTTTTTAATTTTTTGAGATAAAATTTTTTTTTGAATGAAAACCTAAAATTTTCCCGGAAAACCATGTCCGATTTTCCTGTGTAACAAATTTTTCCAAGCCATTTACAAAGGGAATGTACATGCCAAATTTTATCAACATCGGATCATTATTTTTTGAGTTATCGGTGTGATACACACACACACACACACACACACACACACACACACACACACACACACACACACACACACACACACACATATATATATATATATATATATATATATATATATATATATATATATATATATATATATATATATATATAATTGAAACTGACCCTGGATATGGGTTCTAGGGGTCCTAGTTCGCGCTGATGTGCAAATTTTTTTTCAAAATTCTAAAGTTAGAATCTCCCTCATACTGATTTTTTTTAACGAAAATTCACTAAAAAGAAATTGAAAGCGAGCATTGACTAACAATAGAAACGACAAAACAGACAGGATGGTCGAAACCGTGTACCAGAAATGGTACGTTATCTGCAGAAGGGATCATTGACTAATAGCTATTTACAAAGACGAAATCTGCTCGTTATGATAATTAAACTAGGAGAACAGGAAATGTAATGGTAAGTGGCCTCACATTATAAAGGTGATGATGTAGCAGGAGACCACGTAAGGCACGTAAAAAGAAATGTTGCATGGAAATTTCAAGTAATTTGTTAGGTCACATAAATAAAAGTTACATAGAAAGTAAGCATTGACTAACAGTGTAAATTAAAGGTACAATCATAGCAAATAAGCACACGATAGAACAGACTAGTGAGCTTTGAAAATGCATCATAAAGAAGACAGAGAGGAAAATAAACCGAAAGTGAAGCTACAAGAACGTCTTATGCGGTGGAATATAAGTAGGTTTTTGTAGGCTGATACGTATGTAAAATAGTTTAGCACTAAGAGTAAGCAAAGCGTCATGTTAAGATTAAAGACTGTAACAGCGGCAGAAGCAGAAGACAATGGAAGACACGTGGTTTCGGTAAGAGCAAATTTTAGGAAGAAACTATTGACTTTTAATAATAAGAATAGACTAAAAACGATGCGAGTTGTAAGGAAAATAGAAATGATCAGGAACAAAATATTTTATTATAACTTTTTTTCTTGTAACATATGTAACATAGAAATCTAAATTTTGGTGTATAGCTTACTTTTTATATCGTAAACTTACCTACCGAATTTGGTTATCATAGTTTTTTTATTTTTTGAGATAAAAATTTTTTTCGAATGAAAACTCAAAATTTTCCCGGAAAACCTCGTCCGATTTTCCTAACTAACGAGCTTATCCAAGCCATCTACAAAAGGAACGTGCGTGCCAAATTTTATCAAAATCGGTCCTAGGTCGCGCTCATTTACAAACATTTTTTCAAAATTCAAAAGTCGGGATCTCCCCATTAATGAATTTTTCTTACGAAAATGCACTAAAAACACATGAAAATTCGTCTCGATCTCGCACTTGCTGCGTCCTGTCTTTTTAAAGTAATTATTGTTTTCTATATGGTTTAATTAACGTTTTATTTGTGATTTTTTATTTGTTTATTTAAACAGACTATAAATTCAGAGTATTTCCTTGCAGAACCGCGGATTTTTTCTAAATCTCTTACAAAACAATTTCCTGTCTTGCGATATAAACATCTTGTCCAGCTTAAGAGATATAATATCCGTTTCAGCAATGGACCTCAGTTTTCTGGCTTCCCCTTCTGTCTGCTAATTGTAAATATGATTTACGAGTGCAGAAAGAGAAAATTCCTCTGAATCTGGAGGTTATCCACTATACATGCCGGTCACGTTTGCCGATTGTTATTGGTTTTGGCAGGGGTCGTGCACTGCCATACCAGATTTTGATTTCTGCATTCTGTGCTTCTACAAACGCACAGTAGGTGCATTTTACTTTTCAATCCACGGCGTTTTAACTGTGATGAAAAGATCGAGGGGTGAAAGTGGCTGGGATTTTCTTCGAGAAAATCTTACTGATGTAATAGATTTCAGACATAACGGGCCCATTGAGCAACGATTTATAACAGCTAAGACGTTTAAGTAATCGATAAATATAGAAGGGACATGAAATATGAAACAGCTTTATATGTTCCATAGCTACAGGAAGGTTTATAACATATTTTAATGCATAAAATCAAGAAAGGTGTATGTAATATCGTTAAATTTCAAAAAAGTTGTGACGCAGCAAGTGCGATATAATAGCGAATTTTGTAACAATATATATTTTTTTAATTTCAACAACACATCACAACGGCTTACAGTCTAAATACTATCGTACCGTGGGTGTCGACAAGGACGAAACAGACAACTTGTTAATTCTGGACTTGAAGGTTTGGAGGTTCGGAGGAGAAGGAAAAACATGCGCCGGCAAGGAATTCCACAACTTGGAAGTCCTCGGGACAAAAGAGCGGGCATAACAAGATTTTCTATGTCTGGTGACCTGGACAGTAAAAGGGTGCATTCGCTCTGTTCCCCTGGTAGATCTGTTGGGGGCAGAAGGTGGAGAAACTATGGAAGAAAGCTCCTCTGAGCACTGCCCGTGCAGATATCTATAAAAGAGAGAGAGAGAGAGAGAGAGACAGAGAGGTCACCAACGGCACGTCGGTGGGTAAGTGATGACAGCCTTTGGGTGAGGGTAGGGTCACCAATGAGCCGTATAGCTCTCTTCTGAATGGAGTCCAGGATAGCGAGTGTAGAAGCGGCAGCAGCACCCTAGATGTGGGAGCAGTATTCGAGGTTTGGCTTTATTTGTGAAGGTATATAAGGTATAGAGATTAGCTGGTGAAAAGTATTTACGACCCCGGAAGAGGACACCTAATTTCTTAGCAGCCGCTTCTGCAATTGATGTGACATGTTGGTGCCAATTGAGATTTCGATCCACAGAAGTGCCAACAAGTGAAAAGGACTCATTACTTTGAATAACTTGCTTGTTCATTGTGATGGTTCTAGGGCTGGTGTGTCTTTTATGAGAAAGAAAGCAAGCCTGAGATTTGTTGGTGTTGAATTGTACAAGATTTCTACTTCCCCAGTCTAGTATTTTTTGGAGATCCACGGAGACAGAACCCTCCATGTGTCTGCGATCCTCGCCTAGTTGGGCCAAAGAGACAGGCTTAGAATATTGTATATTTGAGTGGAGGGTGCTGACGTCCGCGTAATGTGAACTGGGTTGGATGTGCTAGAGAGGAGGTCATTGATGTGGAGAAGAAACAAAGTAGGGGCTAAAGCTGAACCTTTGGATATGTCTAGAGAGACAATCTGGGATTCACCGTGTAGTTCCATAGAATGGTTCCAAGAATGGGTGACAAAAGAAAGGAGGTCGGCAGTTGATCTGCCCTGACGGAATCCATACTGCCTGTCGTGGATTAGACTGGGTTTTTCAAGATATTTTAGTAATTCGGTGTTTATATACTTTTCCATCACCTTAGAGATGACTGAAAGGAGAGAAATAGGCGTGTATTTGCTAGGAAGCGCTTTGAATTCTTTCTTGGGGACGGGTTGTACTCAAGCAGTTTTCCAGTTACTAGGGAATATGCCTCTATTGTAAGATGTCTGAAACAGACGAGTCAGGACAGGAGCAAGTTCTGGTGCGCATTTTTTGAGAACAATTGCTGGGATCTCGTCAAGGCCAGAGGCGTTCCTGGTATTAAGAGAAGAGAGCATCTTTTGTACCTTTTTAGGTTTGAAAATGATATCCGTCATTTTATGCGCGACATTGGGGACTGTTGGTGGTTGAACATTTGGAGGTGGGTTGAGAGTAGAATTGCCGGCGAACAACGAGGCAAAAAGTTCAACCTTGCCCAGGGTGGTAGAAACAATTTCATCCCCTGAGACAAGAGGTGGGAACGTGCTCTTGCACAAATTATTCCCAATAGATTTAGCAAGAGTTCAGAAGGGTTTTCTGCCGCTGGAGCTTAAGAGGACTTTGTTTTTGATGTGGTTATTAAACGAGTTTTTGCCTCAGAAAGAATGCGGACATAGAGGTTTCTTGCGTCGATAAATGCTTGACGGTTTTCTTGACTGGGATTGTGTAGAAGTGTTTTGTGAGCTTTGACCTTTTCAAGTCTGGCCTTGTCACAAGATTTAGAGAACCAGGGCTTTTCAGTGGCTGAAGAGGTTTTCTGTGTACGTGGAATAAATAATTCCATAGCAGCTTGGATAATTACGGCGACGTTTTGTGAGATATCAGAGGGGTCAGAGAGATATCAGAAAGCGTAAGTTTGCAAAAATGGAGAATACGAGTAAGTTAAAAAGTATTTGTGAACTAGGGACTAGAACCCCTTAAACTCATATACGGGGTCAGTGTCAGTTTTTGTCTGTTTACACATATACAGGGTGACGCAATTCTACAGTAAAGATCAATATATCCGTTATTATACGAGATCTGATAAAAAGCGATATACGTTAATTATCGGGGGGGTGTCTCGGGCTCCCATTTATAAACCTATTTTGACATTTGCAGGGTGGGCCCTAAGTCGTTGATAATACACATTTCCTTTTTTTAATAGAAACTTCTTATCTTATTGCATTTTTGTATTTTCCACTAATTATAGTGCATGTTTGTAAGGAAAAAAAATGATATTGTTCATCGGTTTTGAGTTATTTCAATTGTTTTGCAACTTTTCACGTTTTTGGCACATTAACACAAATACATATCACAAGTTGTGATACGGCGTCTTTACCAATATAGATAGCGGAGACCCATGGAAATTCAAACAGCTTTTTGTTTGTGTTACTCGTCGAAAAAATCGAGCCTCCTTAGTGTAACATTACTGAATTTTTTTTCAATTTATGTCCTAAAACTGTTTGTGAATAATTATATTTTGGCAGGTGTGTAACTAGTCTGGAGAAGTTCGTTGGCCAGTAAAATCGGACCAGTTTTTTCTCGAACTTAAAGTTTATTTTTGGAAAATGTTTGTACCTTTTGAAACAACAAAGCTATTTTAATAAAATATGGCACATTGCTACCACTATCTAGGTTATACTGCCAACAAAATGTCCTTTTTTTAAAAACAAAAGTTACCATTAAAACATTTTTACGAAAATTCGCTAACATAACGCACTTGCTGCGTTCAGGCTGAAAAAGTCTGATTTTGGAAACTGTTAGTAGCTTTCTTTCTATTATAACAATAATTTATAAGTTTGGTAGCATTACATTTTATAACGTATAGAATTTTTAAGCTTTTTATTCTTTTACCTAGGCCTACAATTTTCATAAATATGATAGCTGACTTTCGTTTTTCTACTGGGCGCTATATTGAATTTTTGCATAAAAAGATAAAGAAAATTATTATCTTTACAACGCAAAACATTATTTGGCCACTATTCTCTAAAAATATTTGAAATATCACAAAAAAAATTCAAAAGGAATAAACCAAATTGCCTTGATTCTATCAGCATAGAACATTTAACTGACATACGTTTGAAGTTTGTTATTGTGATTATAACCAAATACTTTATAATGACAATACAGGACACTCCGGCTGACTTCGTGTTTCAAGAAAATCAGCGCCTCTAGCGGATAGTACTGATGTTACGTCATTCGGGAACGTGTAACACTAGCAATTGCTGGTGTTTAACTGTGTATAATTAAGTTTGAGCTGTGTTTTTTACAATAAATGTTAGTGGTTGGGTGTGTGCAATCTATAATTGTTCGAATTATAACCTGCTAAATCTATCAAAGACATTTCATAGGTTTCCAAAGGATGGCGAAACGTGAATATGATTTGTTGTGTTTTCTTTTGTTACCAGCGAATTTTTTACAAATTCGCCTAATAATTAATATTAAACAATAACTATAACATGGATTGACGATAATTTTGTATTATAGATGCAAGAAAAGGGTACTGTTATCAAAAAGAACTGATTTGGATATAGTATTGAAGACACAAGGTGCATTTAACATTTCAATGTCACTTCCAAAATAATTAATTTGTTGAAGCAGAAGACAAATTCAGAATCCCTTTAAGGCAATATGTACAGTTCGTAGAAGATAATTTATTGTGTAATATTTACCATCATGTACCTATTTATAGATAAACTTCATAAACGTATGGTTGAAAGGCTTCAATCATAACTTGTCTTCCAGTGCATCAAAAAAGAAAAAGAAATATGACGGCAAAAAAAGTTTTGCATTAATAATATGATATAAGAAAACTGTTTTTCTATCTTCTTCTGTGTCCTTTTTTATTTCAGTATGTCACATTTTTTCACATTTAAAATTATTTTACTTGGTAAAGGCTTTTAATTATCTTGCCAAGACAAGTTTTTAAAGAGACAAGTAGAATTAGCAGATTCAGCCCTATAATATTCACGGAAGTAAGAGTTAGTCTCACCTTTCATCTACACAATTTCTTAATTATGTACTAAGTACCTATATCAGTTACATATTTTAAAATATTATATTAATAAGACAGTTTTCATGTAGAGATATAGCAAATTGAGTACTGTGCTACCATTTATACCTAGAACAATTATTTATAGGTAAGTACAGATTGTAACTTAATATCATCAGAAACAGCTTTCAGTATATTCCTATACCTACCCTTGAAATAGTAGTTTAACGACGGTTTCAAGGCAGTACATTAAATTATGATGAAATAAGATTATGGGTAAGAGAAATCTGCAGAATTATTCATGCTGAATTGATTTAGGTTTCAAACTGATTGTTGATACAAATTCTACTTATAACTATATAATCAGAAAATTTTCACTGTTTTGTCATGTACAAGTTTTTATATTCATTTATAATAAACCAATTGTCTAAATTAAGAATATGCAGGTAAATATACAATTCAAATTACCCGCTCAGTTGTCAGTACTTCACGCGAGGTGGCGCTAGTGTACTTGTCACAAATATCACCAATGCTAAAGCATAGGAGTGTCCCGTATTGTCATTTTATAGTATTTGTTATAACTTGTTGGAAACATTTTTGAACAGAATAATCAAATTTCGTTGATTTTAACTGACACATGTTTGAAGTTTGTTGTTGTCATTATAGTTTGTTGGAAACATTTTTGAGCAGAATAATTAAATTTCGTTGTTTTAACGGCAACGTTTAACTGACAACTGTTTGATATTTGTTGTCATTATAAATTAATGGAAACGTTTACAGCAACGTTTCTCAGAATGATAAGATATTCGATCGATAACAAAAGAGATATGCACGGTCTGTACATCCAAAATCACAGAAATTCAATGGGAGCCTCCCAATATTACTACTTAATGTATCCAGAAAGAACCCAGCCCAGTAGAATGGAGTTTTTACGCATTTAAAAAATATGACTGAATACAGAAGTCTTGAAAATAAGAGGAAGAAAAACCAAAATTGATTCTGTAATGTTCTTGCACAGATAAATTTGAACCCGGAAAATTCAATAAGGCCAATTTCGAGAAACTGCTGGATATCGAAATCGGAAGTGCAATGAATCCTGAAGAAAAACAAAAAAGTTCGGGACGCAGCAACTGCCTTATGGTAGTTAATTTTTATTAAATGTTTAAAACTTGAATAACTCAATTTTATATAAACTTAGAAAGTTTAATTTTGGTACTTGGTAAGGTCTTTCCTAAGGCAAAATATTCACCAAATTTCATTAAAATAACTTTAATATATCTAGTAAATTTTATTAAAAAGCTTGGTAATTTTCAGAGAAAACTCAAAATTTTCCCAGAAAACCATGTCCGATTTTCCTGGATAACGAACTCATCCAAGCCATTAGTAAAATAAAGGCACTTGCCGAGTTTCATCGAAATCGAGGGGGCGCGACAAACAAAAATTATTAACTATAACTATTTCAGGATTTTTCTCCAAAGTCACCAATTTACAGAATAATGAATTTTATTTGCACCATACTGTATATATTTGTTTTTTTTTCGTCGCTGTGGTAATTAAAAGCTCTATTCTAATTGATCCACTGTTGCTCTAGTTTCCATATAATTATTTCTGTCCATTAATCTGTAATCCTAATGAAAATAATGATGGATGATTTTTTTACTAGACCATTGAACCCTGATAAATTTATTATAAATGGCTATTAGTCATATTAAATAATGTAAAATATTGCTTTATGAGGTTTGCTGTTAAGGTTCGGTAAAAAAGAACAAGTTGTTTAATAATCTATTATATCCTTCTGCTCTACCTGTATTGATCGATCCTTGTTTTAAATGTTTAAAATGAATTGTAATTAATAGATCAGAAAATAGGTCATCCACAAAGTCGGCAATCATTAGTCAGAACCTGACTTATTTATGTGGCAAGAGTCAGGCTCTTCGTCTCTTGTAAGCCCTAGGTATAAAAATAACTCGTTTGGTTTAGAAGAAAATACCTACTTCTTCCAGCAATTAATTGTCAAATAAATTATTAAGGAATCACAATCCTCTTACACATAACCTAATTGTGAACTGAATTAACGCTCTTTAGCTATTAGTGAATTTTCTTAAAAAAAATTCACTAATGAGGAGATCCCGACTTTTGAATTTTGAAAAAATTTCTTCAAATGAGCGCTAATTAGGCCCCCCAGAAAAAATATCCGGGGTCAGTTACAATTTTTATATGTTTATATATATATATATATATATATATATATATATATATATATATATATATATATATATATATATATATATATATATATATATATATATATATATATATATATGTATCACACCGATAACTCAAAAAATAATGGGCCGATTTTGATCAAATTTGGTGAAAAAATTCCTTTTGCAAATGGCTTGGATGAGTTCGTTAGTCAGGAAAATCTGCCCAGGTTTTCCCGGAAAATTTTGTGTTTCCTTTCGAAAAAAATTTATATCTCCGGAATTAACAAAGTAAGGGCAACCAAATTTGGTACGCAGGTTTACATCCTTATAGGTAAGTTACCTACCAAATTTAGCTATGTAGGTCAAAAGACAAAAAAGTTATAGGCATTTAAAAAAAATTGGGGTTTTCCTCAAAACGTCAAAGTGGCGATTTAAAATGTCAAAATTGGCAACATTTAGGCAAATAACTTAAATCTAATACGGGCTATAGAAATAAAATGTCTCACGAAGGATGTTTTACAAACCCTAAAGTTTTAGTTTCAACCGTCATTGTCCTTCATTTTACTAAAATATTTGCAGAAAATTCATTTCAAATAGACCCTTTCTCTGATGCTTGGCAGTAGCCTTAGCTATAGAGTTTATCATTTAATGGTATATAATTTTTGTCGAATTTTCGTAAAAAATTAATAAAGCTCAATATATCCGTTATTATATAAGATATGAAGAAAATGTGTATATATTCATTATAGGGTGTCTTGAGCTACATCTTAAAATAATATTTCTGCAATCACAGGGTGGCCCATAAGTCGTTGGTGATACAAATTTCCTTTTTTTAATCAAACACGCCTTATGATATTGCATTTTTGCACTTTCCATCGAAATATAATGCATGTTTGTAAGAAAATAAATTCTGGACGCAGCAAGTGCGTTATGGTAGCGAATTTTGATCAAATGTTTCATATTTGAACAGCTCAATTTGCTATTAACCTATAAGGTTGACCAAGAAACGTGTTTTTTCGGAACATTTTAAGTTTACTTTTGGAAATTTTTGTACATTTTCACACAATAAAGTTATTTTAATGGAACATGGCACATTGTTTTTACTATATAGGTTATACTGGTAACCAAATTTGATGCCTGCTTTCTTAAAAAAACACACATATTTGTTATTAAAAAGATTTTTATGAAAATTCACTACCATAACGCACTTGCTGCCCCAGAATTTTTGTCTTTATCAGATGATAGAGTTAACATTTTAGCGAATTTTCGTGCAGAAAATTTGGATTTTAGGAGGTAAAGACTTGAATTTTATGAACATTTTTTCAAATTAGTGCAAATTCGAACCAATAGAATCCATATCTGGGGTCAGTTTGAGATATATATATATATATATATATATATATATATATATATATATATATATATATATATATATATATATATATATATATATATATATATATATATATATATGAGGGATGTCCTAGTAAAAGTGACAACCTCCACAAGTCGAGTTCAACATGTTTTAGAGAACCGACGAGACAAGGAAATCCAAACTGATTGGTGAGAAAGCAATTCACGAACTTAAAGCTAGAGCCTTTCAGCGAATTTTCATTAAGAAAAATTCGCCCATAGAAAAGCTTTTAAAAAATTTCTTCAGACGAGCGCGAATTTGTGACCCTAGAACCCAAAACCTAAGGTCCGTTAAAGTTTATATATATATATATATATATATATATATATATATATATATATATATATATATATATATATATATATATATATATATATATATATATATATATATATATATATACATATATATATATATATATATATATATATATATATATATATATATATATATATATACATATATATGAAAACTGTGACTGTATGTATCCGAGCGATAACTAAAAAAATTTTAAACTAATTACAAAAAAGCTTGTTTGGGCGAAAGCCAAGGCCGAGTTCGTTAACCAGCCTGTATGCTCAATTTTTTCCGGTGGAAAATCGGGGAAAACTTTTTGAAAACGCTATATTTTTGTTTGTTTTTTCCAAGTTAAAAATAAAATCCCAAATACATGCATTGAGACGACTTAGTGGTTAAAGTTAAATGCCTGACAGACAGAGTAGTTAACTGCCATGCGTAGATTGATTCATACAATAGGTATAAACCATACATCAACGGTAACAAAACTAAATATATACCAGGCATAACACATAATACCCGAACCAACAATCGTGAAATCTCGGCCGTAATAATGAAAAATGACAGACGACATGAAATTAAAAATTTTCCAAGTGATTGTTGTTTAACTGGGGGATTTAATCAATTATTAAAAGACAGTATATTTGTAGCTTTATGAACGGCCTCAAATACAGTTTTAGCGCAGCATAGATATACTATGCTGTCGTATAATATAGTAGAAATGTAAACAAAATGAAACAAAATCTCTATAAAAATGATTCTAAAGTAGTTTCTTTTATCTTTAAACTTAAATATAAGACGTCATATAAGACCGAAACAGTCGTGGGATATGTTTAAATGGTAATTCTACTACGCTGTAATTAATTTTTACGCATACTTTGAATATAATATCCCGGGCATGAAGCCGATCTAATGTTTCATGTAAACAGAACGTTAGTTGACGTATGCTTAGATGGCCGAGAGGCGTCGCGCTTGCCTCATAAGCAGAAGGTTACGCGATCGAATCCAGTTCGATGAATGTTTGTTTTTTATGTTTTATTTTGACATTTGGAGAAACAATAGTGCACAAATTTCATACGTTTTGAACAAGATCTCATTTTTGTTTAAAACGCCTAAATAAGTTTGTCACCTTTGAGTCTGAAATTATAATTTTGTTATTGTTGATATTGAAAAAACCTGTTTGATTAGGTTGACTAAAACGAAATCATACTGGCGATTAATAAGGAAAAATAACTGCGACGCTTATAATTTGGCAGATAGTTTACTTTTCTAAATATGAATTATGTTTCCTTCTGGAAATCTTTTGTACAACTTTAATGCACTTTGTAATACAAGTTTCTTTTTATAATAATTACAATATCTACCGATATAGCAAAATTTTATTCTTTAGCTTCATAGAAAATTGAGTTTTAGGCATTTTTATCAAAATGAGTTAGTGTACAAGATTTTTTTGATAAAAGAGAGATATCGATGGTAACACATTCGAAAGAATTCTTAAAATGTGCGCGTACTAGGACCTCTAAAATCGATCTGCATGTCTGTGTAAGTTTAAAGTATTAACTTTACTCAAACAATAAATTATTTTGATAAAATATGGCACATTGTTTCTACTATATAGGTAATACTGATAACCAAATTTGATTCAAGCTTTCTTAAAAAAAAACACATATTTGCTACTTAAAACGCTTTTATGAAAATTCACTACCATAACGCACTTGATGCGTCCAGACTTTTTAATTTTCTTCCAATTAAGTAGAGATAATATAAACAAAATTGTTACAAAATATCCCCTGACAGGTTGCCACATTCTGTAAAAATATTAACCGTTATAAGCTACCAAAGGCGGCATTAGTGGGGCTCATTATCATTAAGTTGAATAAATAAATTAGTAGTAATAGACACTGTAAAAAATTATTATCAATTAATAATTATTCATATTATCTCGAGCAGCAAATGTAAACTTCTCATTATCGACTGACGACATCTCTGAAATGTCCCTGGATTATTACGAAACCAGCAGCTTCCATAATTCTGTTCCATAAATGGTCTTCATTATTTATTTCTACGGAATTAACCACATTTTTCAAAAACCCCCAAAATGATAAATCGAGTTGATTGAGGTCGGGACTTCGTGCTGGATATGCATAGATCCACCACGGTCAATTTACTTATTTCCAAGTGTTCTATTTAAGACTCGGGAAAAGTGAGCTGACGCCCCGTCATGCATGTAGTACCTTCTCCTAATGACGTTTAACGGTAAATCTTCTAACAAAGTGTTTAGTTCATCCCGCGAAAAATTTCGATAGAGTTCACCTGTTAAACGATTGGGCATTCGAAATGGTCCAATTAAAAAATGGTCAATTATACCTGTCACATTAATTAAAAACCCATACTGGTTGTTTCTTATTACGGTTTGATGAGGATTTTCGTCTTTCCAGTGTGCATGGTTAGGATACCGTCGCGACTAAAACCGGTCTCATCGGAAAACGTAATTAATGACAGAAAATATTCCTCTTGATTTTTCAGCCACTCGCAATATTGTACACTGGGTAAATGATCTTTTTCTAATAAGTGGTAAACTTTTTGAAAATGGAACGGGTGAAGAAGCTGTTTCTTAAGGACTTGTCTGGTTGACTCACGCTTTACATTGTGTAGAGAAAGCAGAAATTATTTTTCTTACGCTTATCTTAGGACTATTTTCTACAATTTTCAAAATAGATTCCTCTTTGTTAAGATTACGACGACTTCGTCGAACCCCACTGTTAACTATTCCCTTTTCAAAGCAGCTATCTTCCCCCAGTCGCCGATGACTCTCGATAAAAGTTATTCCATTAAAAACTTGTCGTGTGCGATATTTTTCTTGGTAGATTCGCTCGCTGAGCTTCACTAGAATTTGATCGAGTCCCGCCATAACATATAATAATGTATATGTATTATAAAAAAGTATACTTACTCATTGTTAAAAGCAACAAGTGACAAATTAAACATTAAACCTCTTTAGACATAGAATTAAAGAGCTCAATGTGCCAATTCCATCCATTTCTCTTGCTGGGACTAACTTTCCATTGCGATCCTCTGTCAAATACTTAGGAATCACTCTTGACCAGCGACTAGGATGTAAAAATCATATAGATTCACTAAAAGATACAGCAAAGAAAAGCTTAAATGTTTTAAAATACACTACACGCAGAAATCATGGTGCAGACATGTCAACTGCAATGATATTTTATCGAGCATACACTAGGTCTATCTTAGACTATGGCTCTATATTTTTAACCGACGTCAAAAAAAGGAGGAGGTTCTCAATTCGCCTGTATGTTTTTTTTTTAATGTGTGTTACCTCAGAACATTTTTCTAGGTGAACTGATTTTGATGATTCTTTTTTTATTTGAAAGCTGGTGCTTGTCGTGTGGTCCCATATAAATGCAATCAGGATCAGACTAGTAGTTTTTTAGTTATCCTTAATAATGCGTATTTAATTGGCTTCGACTACATTGATGATGATTGTGGATCACAACCAGTCATTCTGTTGAGAAAGAAATAGTGTTTCCGCGGAAACAAAACTTATTCGAGATTTTAGTATTTAATTTAATAACTATGTATTAATTTATAATTTTTATATAAATAAATGATTAAACTTTAATTAAGACTAAAATGTTTACAACGCCCGCTGGAATACGACACTAAAACAAAGTTCCAACAACTGACTCGTTGGTCTAGAGGTATGATTTCCGCTTAGAGTGCGGGAGCTCCCAGGTTCAATTCCCGGAGAAGCACAAATACCTTTTATTTGCTTTTTTTAACAGACTTCAAACAAGAAGGAGGTTCTCAATTCGCCTGTATGTTTTTTTATGTGTGTTACCTCAGAACTTTTTTCTAGGTGAACCCATTTTGATGATTCTTTTAGTGAATTTTCTTTAAAAAAAACACTAATGAAGAGATCTTGACTTTTGAATTTAAAAAAAATTTGTTCAAATGAGCGCTATTTAGGACCCCTGGAACCCAAATCCGAGGTCGGTGTATATATATATATATATATATATATATATATATATATATATATATATATATATATATATATATATATATATATATATATATATATATATATTTATGCGTCACACCTAGAACTAAAAAAATAATAGACCGATTTTGATAAAATTAGGTGACTACCTTCCTTTCGCGAGTGGCTTGGATAAGTTCGTTAGTCAGGAAAATCCGCCGAGGTTTTCCCGGAAAATTTTGTGTTTTCTTTAAAAAAAAATCGAAAAAAAGTTATATCTCCGGAATTAACAAAGTGAGGGCAACCAAATTTTATAAGCGCGTTTACATCATTTTAAGTAAGTTTAAGTAAGTTACCTACCAAAATTTAGCTCTGTAAGTTAAAGGACAAAAAAGTTATAGGTATTTCAAGAAAAATAAATTTGGATTTTCCTCAAAAAGTCGCTATTTTAAACGGCAAAAGTGGTAATATTTAGGCAATGAACCTAAAAATAATATAAGCTATGGAAGGAAAATGTCTCAAGAACAATGTTTTACAAAGCCTGAGGTCTTAGTTTCAATCGTCATTGTCCTTCATTTTCCTAAAATATTCCCAGAAAATTCATTTCAAGTAGACCCTTTCTCTGATACTTTGGCAGTAGTGTTGGCTATAGAGTTTATCGGTTAATGGTATATCACTTTGTCGAATTTTCGTAAAAAATCTTCAAAGACCAATATATCCGTTATTATGCAAGATACGGAAAAAAATGTCTTCAGCTACATCTTAAAAAAATATTTCTACAATTACAGGTGGCCCATAAGTCGTTGGTGATTCAAATTTTCTTTTTCAGGGAATTTTTTTTAAAAAATGCACTAATGGGGAGATCCGTATATATATATATATATATATATATATATATATATATATATATATATATATATATACATATATATATATATATATATATATATATATATATATATATATATATATATATATATATATATATATATATATATATATATCGTACCGACAACTCATAAAATAATAGACGATTTTGATCAAATTTGGTGAGTACCTTCCTTTTGCAATTGGGTTGGATATGTTCGTTAGCCAGGAAAATCAGACAAGGTTTTCCCGGCAAATTTTGTGTTTTCTTTCTAAAAAAATTCGTATCTCCGGAAATAACTAAGTGAGTGTAAACAAATTTGGTACGCTTATTTGTATTATAAAGAGTGTACCATGTACAAAAATGTAGGTCTCTAAGTTTAAGGACAAAAAAGTTACGGGCAGCTGAAGAAACAAATTTTGGAGTTTTCCTCAAAACGTCAAACTCGCAATTTAAAACGTCAAAATTGGCAATGTTTACGCAAAGAACGTGAAACAAATACGGATTGTGAAAAGAAAATGATGCAAGAAGAGCGTTCTGCGAACCCTTAAGTTTCAGATACAACCGTCATTGCCCTTCATTTTACTAAAATATTTACAGAAAATTCATTTCAAGTAGACCCTTTCTCCGATGCTTTGGCTGTCGGTTTAGTTAAGTTGATGCTTTCGCTGTAGGTTTAGTGAAGTTTATGGTTAAACGGTCTATAATTTTTAGCTAAATTTCGTAGAAAAAATTCGTTATTGCATCTTAGCATTTTTTATCGAAATATTATGCATGTTTGTAGGAAAAAAATCTGGACGCAGCAAGTGCGTTTTGGTAGCAAATTGTCATTAAATCCTTCAAATTTCAATAACTCAATTTGCTATTAACGTAAGTTTTGTTGGTTAGGAAACCAACATTTAACTTTATTTTCGGAAAATTGTTGTATGAACGCAGCAAGGGCGTTTTGTTTGCGAATTTTCAATACATGTTTCAAATCTCAATAACTCAATTGGCTATTAACCTAAGGGTCATTGGCTAGGAGACCAGTTTCTTTCGGAAACATTTAAAGTTTATTTTCGGAAAATGTTTGTACATTTTCAAATAATTATTTAGATAAAATATGGTACATTGTTCCTACTATATAGGTTATACTAGTAACCAAATTTCAGGCAAGCTTTCTTAAAAAATATCCTATTAAAAACATTTTAATAAACATTCACTATCATAACGCACTTGCTGCGTCCAGAGTTTTTTTTTATTATTTGAAAGCTGATGCTTGTCGTGTGGTCCCATATAAATGTGATCAGGATCTGACCAGTAGTTTTTGTGTTATCCTTAATAATGCGTATTTAATTGACTTCGACTACATTGATGATGTTCTTGTGTGTTATCTCAGAACTTTTTTCTAGTTGAACCGATTTTGATGATTCTTCTTTTATTTGAGAGCTGGTGCTTCTCGTGTGGTCTCATATAAATGTGATCAAGATCTGACAAGTAGTGTTTGAGTTATCCTTAATAATGCGTATTTAATTGACTTCAATTACATTGATGATGATTGTTGATCACACCGAGGCGGTGGGCACGTTGCGCTTCCGTCTCATTGAATAGACGATTGTGGATCACGCCGAGGCGGTGGGCACGTTGCGCTTCCGTCTCATTGGATAGACGATTGTGGATCACGCCGAGGCGGTGGGCACGTTGCGCTTCCGTCTCATTGGATTGACGGTCGTGGGTCAAGCCGAGACGGTGACTACGTTTTTGGAAATTTTCCTTGTTCAAAACTTTTTTCATGTAAGCCTGCATTTTCGAAAGTCTATTTTTGCGCTCTTCACAAGTCACTTTTGAAATGGCCCTGGAGGTGGATTTCCTCTTTTGAGATGGGCGTTTCTTCCCTTCTCCGTTGGTTTCATTTAAACGGCGCTCTCATATGAGCAGTGCGTTTAGTAGGTCTACCCATATTCGGACTAATTAAAACAGATATAAAGCTTCAGATTCACTGAAAATAGAGAAATAAACAAAAATTTTAACAAAATGGAAAACCGACTTCACAAAAAAATATTCTAAAACAAAAAATGCACTAAAAAGTAAAAAATAATTGCCTATTCTTCTGTCTACAACTAACAATCAACTTATTTTTTCCACTCAATGTACGATCAATGCATTTACCACGCAAGAATGTAGGTACCCACTTAAACTTAACCTCTAATTCAACACATACCTATGACTAACAAACAATTATCAAAACATTTATTTAGAGTTCACCTAAGCAGAAAGTTTTAAATATATGTGTAGACTGCTTAAAAGACAATCAAATTATTAGGATCATATAATGTAAAATTATTGTTATTTTTGGAGTCGGTGTCAGCTGAAGAAACAAATTTTGGAGTTTTCCTCAAAACGTCAAACTCGCAATTTAAAACGTCAAAATTGGCAATGTTTACGCAAAGAACGTGAAACAAATACGGATTGTGAAAAGAAAATGATGCAAGAAGAGTGTTCTGCGAACCCTTAAGTTTCAGATACAACCGTCATTGCCCTTCATTTTACTAAAATATTTACAGAAAATTCATTTCAAGTAGACCCTTTCTCCGATGCTTTGGCTGTCGGTTTAGTTAAGTTGATGCTTTCGCTGTAGGTTTAGTGAAGTTTATGGTTAAACGGTCTATAATTTTTAGCTAAATTTCGTAGAAAAAATTCGTTATTGCATTTTAGCATTTTTTATCGAAATATTATGCATGTTTGTAGGAAAAAAATCTGGACGCAGCAAGTGCGTTTTGGTAGCAAATTGTCATTAAATCCTTCAAATTTCAATAACTCAATTTGCTATTAACGTAAGTTTTGTTGGTTAGGAAACCAACATTTAACTTTATTTTCGGAAAATTGTTGTATGAACGCAGCAAGGGCGTTTTGTTTGCGAATTTTCAATACATGTTTCAAATCTCAATAACTCAATTGGCTATTAACCTAAGGGTCATTGGCTAGGAGACCAGTTTCTTTCGGAAACATTTAAAGTTTATTTTCGGAAAATGTTTGTACATTTTCAAATAATTATTTAGATAAAATATGGTACATTGTTCCTACTATACAGTGTGGAACAGCCAAATGGAATAAATTCGATAACGGATAAATGAGGACGTGTTGGGAAAAACGCTTGGACACGTCGATTTGTATTTTTAACTGCGCATCTTTTTCAAGAAAAAAAATTTATTTAGGGTGCGTCATGTGACAGTGGCCAATACCAACTTTCTTATTTTAAATACAAGCCCCTGTATATTATTAATTTTTTGGATTCTTCAGAAAATTCTAGACATAATTCATGTACAATGTCCTATACCTATCTTCAACTGTTTCGGAAATATTAAGTATTTTCAGATTTATTACAAAAATTAACATTAAAAATAGAAAATTATTTTATTTCACAAATTCTAATAAGAAATACTGATTATTTCTTAATAATTTAAAAAAACAAAAAAAAAATTAATGTCAATGTAGTAAATGTTCAAAATGCTCGCCACGAACATCTTGGCAACATGCTAATCTGGTATAGAAATGTCTTCTAACATTACTCAACATCTCAGGCGTGACTGATCTAATCGCAAGCGTGATTCGTCTTTTTAAGTCATCTAAGTTGAGGGGCTTAGTTTTGTATACAATACTTTTGACATATCCCCACAAAAAGTAGTCTAATAGCGACAGATCAGGAGATCGTGCTGGCCATTCTATCGATCCGCGCCTCCCTATCCACCGATTTGGAAAAATTTGGTTCAGGTACTGCCGGACATTGATTTGGTAATGGGGCGGTGCTCCATCTTGCTGAAACCATATTTTACTGGCAGGAACTTGTGGGTTTGCTGGATCTGGATATAAGTTTGTCAAAGTTGGCACGACATTATTTTGGAGCAGTTCTAAATATTTATCCCCATTCAAGTTGCCATCAATGAAAAAGGGACCTACGATATGATTTCCAACAATTCCTGCCCAAACATTAACTTTTTCAGGATATTGCGTATGTTCCTCTCTCATCCAATGAGGATTCTCATTAGACCAATAGCGGCAATTTTGACGATTAACATGACCGTGAAGTGTAAATGTGCTCTCATCAGAAAACAAAACATCTTCTAATTGGATCACATTGTTATCTAACATTGCCATCATTTGTTCACAAAAACACGTTCTCCTATCGAAATCGTCCTCCATGAGCTCCTGAGTTGGTATCATTTTATAGGGATGCATTTTACTTTCCTTTAATGTTCGAAAAATTGCTGTGTGGCTAACGTTGAATAGTTGGGCTGCTTGTCGACCAGAAGTATGTGGGTTTTCTTGAAACTCAAGCGTAATATCCAATTTCGTATCATCACTTACTGCATTGGCAGCTACTTTTTTTATCTGTCTCACATGACCAAGCTCGCGAAACTGCTTTTCTATTTTGCTAATTGTTCCTTGGGATACAGGCGGCAAATTTGGAAATTTTTCGTGAAATAAGCGAGACACTTCCATCTGTGTCCGTGTGTTATCTCCATAACCAATCATTTGTAGAATGGTTATTTTGTGCATTTCTGTTAAATGAACCATTTTTCTGATATTATTACGTACAGTTAACGAAATTCAAACGACAATAGCACTGACACTAATCACTACTGTCATGCAGGCAGACAACAAGTTGCTAAGGCTACGAGTTTTATACGAACAGAAAGAAAACTGTTTTTGTTTTTGTTTCATTTCATATCAGTAAAATGAAACGCAGGAATGGTTTTTGTTTACTTTCTCATTATCAAGAGCTGAATGGGAAATAAGTATTGAATGCAATGTAGCGAATTTGTGAAATAAAATAATTTTCTATTTTTAATGTTAATTTTTGTAATAAATCTGAAAATACTTAATATTTCCGAAACAGTTGAAGATAGGTATAGAACATTGTACATGAATTATGTCTAGAATTTTCTGAAGAATCCAAAAAATTAATAATATACAGGGGCTTGTATTTAAAATAAGAAAGTTGGTATTGGCCACTGTCACATGACGCACCCTATATAATTTTTTTTTCTTGAAAAAGATGCGCAGTTAAAAATACAAATCGACGTGTCCAAGCGTTTTTCCCAACACGCCCTCATTTATCCGTTATCGAATTTATTCCATTTGGCTGTTCCACACTGTATAGGTTATACTAGTAACCAAATTTCAGGCAAGCTTTCTTAAAAAATATCCTATTAAAAACATTTTAATAAACATTCACTATCATAACGCACTTGCTGCGTCCAGAGTTTTTTTTATTATTTGAAAGCTGATGCTTGTCGTGTGGTCCCATATAAATGTGATCAGGATCTGACCAGTAGTTTTTGTGTTATCCTTAATAATGCGTATTTAATTGACTTCGACTACATTGATGATGTTCTTGTGTGTTATCTCAGAACTTTTTTCTAGTTGAACCGATTTTGATGATTCTTCTTTTATTTGAGAGCTGGTGCTTCTCGTGTGGTCTCATATAAATGTGATCAAGATCTGACAAGTAGTGTTTGAGTTATCCTTAATAATGCGTATTTAATTGACTTCAATTACATTGATGATGATTGTTGATCACACCGAGGCGGTGGGCACGTTGCGCTTCCGTCTCATTGAATAGACGATTGTGGATCACGCCGAGGCGGTGGGCACGTTGCGCTTCCGTCTCATTGGATAGACGATTGTGGATCACGCCGAGGCGGTGGGCACGTTGCGCTTCCGTCTCATTGGATTGACGGTCGTGGGTCAAGCCGAGACGGTGACTACGTTTTTGGAAATTTTCCTTGTTCAAAACTTTTTTCATGTAAGCCTGCATTTTCGAAAGTCTATTTTTGCGCTCTTCACAAGTCACTTTTGAAATGGCCCTGGAGGTGGATTTCCTCTTTTGAGATGGGCGTTTCTTCCCTTCTCCGTTGGTTTCATTTAAACGGCGCTCTCATATGAGCAGTGCGTTTAGTAGGTCTACCCATATTCGGACTAATTAAAACAGATATAAAGCTTCAGATTCACTGAAAATAGAGAAATAAACAAAAATTTTAACAAAATGGAAAACCGACTTCACAAAAAAATATTCTAAAACAAAAAATGCACTAAAAAGTAAAAAATAATTGCCTATTCTTCTGTCTACAACTAACAATCAACTTATTTTTTCCACTCAATGTACGATCAATGCATTTACCACGCAAGAATGTAGGTACCCACTTAAACTTAACCTCTAATTCAACACATACCTATGACTAACAAACAATTATCAAAACATTTATTTAGAGTTCACCTAAGCAGAAAGTTTTAAATATATGTGTAGACTGCTTAAAAGACAATCAAATTATTAGGATCATATAATGTAAAATTATTGTTATTTTTGGAGTCGGTGTCAGCCAAGGAAATACGACAATATACCTTTCATTAATAATTCGAAAATACCTTATGAAATCTATTTTACAAATAAAATTTTATACAATATACTGTGACAATATCCTGAGACCTTGGAACGACAATATACCAATACCTATATAAACCTTTTTACAAATTAATTTTAATGCAACAAAACACACACACCTAATTAAACCTATTTACAAATGAACTTAAATAAGATATTATGCTGTGACAATACCTCAAGACAAAGTACCATTACCTAATTCAGCCTATTTACAAATGAAATTTAATACGACAATATCAAGCAACATTGATACGAAAATGTGGCTATAATAATAAACATAAAGAATTATCTTAAGTAAGACGGTGTATAATAAAAAAGAATCGCAATCGGTTTATAATCAAGTAACTCCTATCGATTATTTCTCTTGACTGACTGGCGTATGGCCGGCGTACGCGTTTGCCTCGCTCAGTCGGTTATACCTATACCCTTCCAACCATTCTTCCGGGCGCGCGCGCGCAATCGACCCGCTGGCGCCGTGTCCTGCGTCTATGTGTGTAAAGTGTGTATGCCAATTGTTATATAGTAAGACATTTCACGTTTAAGTAGTTACAAACCCATCTTGGCTGACACCGACTCCAAAAATAACAATAATTTTACATTATATGATCCTAATAATTTGATTGTCTTTTAAGCAGTCTACACATATATTTAAAACTTTCTGCTTAGGTGAACTCTAAATAAATGTTTTAATAATTGTTTGTTAGTCATAGGTATGTGTTGAATTAGAGGTTAAGTTTAAGTGGGTACCTACATTCTTGCGTGGTAAATGCATTGATCGTACATTGAGTACATTCTCAATGGTATGCGAAAGAAATCCTGAATTTTAGATTTGATTTCTCTTATAACATACAACTGATAAAACCTCACATTATTATACCCATATTTACTAACATACCAGATATAAATACTTGTATATTGAAACAAGCGTTAAAACCATATAAAGAAGCGGTCAAAATTTATACTGATGGGTCAAAAATTCAAGATTCATGCGACGCGCAGTGTACATTAAACAATTAGATTATGTTGAGCTATTTATTCTGTCAAAGTTCACTTCAATTTACATTGCTGAAGCTGTTGCTGTACAAAAAGCGTTAGTACTAGCCTGTAACCAAAATATGAGTAGCTTTGTTGCTTTGGCCGATTCCCTTTTACTGTTAAGAACTCTATCTAATCTTCAAAATGCTATATATCGGTCCAGGGTAATATGTGATATTACTTATCAATTAGAGGTCTTGGAACAACACCACAAAAGAGTTACTTTCATATGAGTAAAAGGACACTCAAAGCTTGAGGCTAATGAAAAGGCCGACTATTTTGCTAAAAAAGCAACGATAACAAGTTGTAAACATGACTTTTACAGTAACAGAGATCTACTTCCGCAAGTAAAACATGTGTGTAATATAATATGGCAGGATCATTGGAATAAGTTGGAAAGTAGCTGTAACAAGCACTACAGTAGTATCATCCCTAATCTAAGAAAACAGCCCATTTACAAAGAACTGTTGCTTCCTAGGTACTACGACACTTAACAGAATTATCATTGGCCATGGTGCTTTTAAGTCTCATTTGTATAAAATAAAAGTTGAAGACAATCAATTTTGCTCATGCGACAATACCAGCACAGCTGATTTAAATCATTTGATTTTTTCCTGTATTATGCATCATGAACAAAGAAAATTTTTTTTTGTAATTTGATAGAATACAATGTTTCCTTTCCACTTGATGTGCCATCACTTATGTATAAAGCTGTTTGTAATAAAAGTGTCATGGTAGCTTTCAAGTGCTTTGCTAAAGACTCTAAGTTAGCTAGGTTTATATAGCTCTTAGTAAAAAGATGATATTCTGAAAATTGGACTGTTCCAATAAATGTTGTACTAGTGGCAATATACTATATAGTCTTAAGGGATACTAAATAAACTTAGCAGATTAATGTATAGTCAGAGAGATAAAAGTAACTTCCTTTGTGTATTTCCTTGTGTTAACCTCTTTTGACCGCAGCCTCCCCAGTATGTTAAAAAGTCACCATGACAGGCTCCATTGGTGTGAAAAGTGTCCCAGTGTTACTCCTGCAACAACTTGTAGCGTAGATGTGTGCATGCATATGTATGTGTGTGTATGTGCACATGAAGAAATAAGGTGCATTTTCTGTCCTGTACCTAGTGTTAAGTACTGGACGTATAAAGACTATTGACGTGAGTGCGTATACATGAGTGTATATGCGCTCGCGTATGTGTGTGGGTGGATATGTATGTAAGTTTTAATTTAAATATATATTTTTAGTAAACAGCAAGTGTATAGGGAGATAAAAGAAGATAAAAGAAAAAAGTTATAGAGATTATAAATTAGATTAACATTCTTCAGACAGGTTTTGCCATTGTGAAAAAGCAAGGTCAGCTGCTTCCTTGTTAATTTTGAAGATTGACAGTGAGTGAATGAGCCAGTTCTCAAAGTCAATACTCTAATTTAAAAAAAACTCTTTAGAAACTTAGCGACTTTAAATAAATTATTTTAATATATCTTTAACAGTTGCCATGGATTGTTGATGTAGCCGACTGGATGAAAACGATTGTGTCATTATGTTCATTTGTTACTCGAGAGAATATGGATTTTTTAAACGCCAAGTTGATACGAAATCGTTTTTGGTTTTTGTAGAAAAAACATGAGCAATACGACAACAAATCAATAGGACTTTTTTGTAGAAAATAAAATTGCCTATCGCAAAATGACGAAAAAAATTACACTGTATCTCCAAAGCAAAAGGTTTATGGACATACGTGTTTGCAATTTTTTTCCAAGGTCACACTATCGTCCACCTCTCCAGTAGTGAATTTTCTCAATGAAAATTCACTCAAAAATGGAATGTAAGGCAATAATGAAAGAAGATTTTATGAATCTGCGGGATATTTTTTCAAGGAGGCTAATAAAAGCAAGCAAGATAATATATTTGTTTTTATGAGAGTTGACAAATAATTTTTATAACGATAAGCCACGTCACATGTTTGCTGTAAAGTAGGTACCATGAAAGTTCTAAAAAACATATGCCCAATTTCCTAAAGCTCGATTAAATATTTAACGGACCGTTATTTAATCATTGTTTCAGACGACCAATCACAAACTATGATTCGGGTTTTTGCCATGACAACCAAATATTTTAAAGCTGTGATTGGTTGTACTAATCAATAATTAACTAACCTCATGTTAAATATTTAATCGAGCTTTGTGAAACTGGCCAATAAAGTCAACTTGTTATATAATAAAACTAAAATCTTTTAGGTTATCATCAATAATAAACGTGTATGCAGGTTTGTCAGAAAGTTTTCATGGAAGTATTCAGTGTTGCCAGACGCAGACGTATCATTTACAAGAAATTGTTTATATGTGGAAACATTGAAGATAAAAGGGAAGGTGACCATCGTTCTTCTCAAAACGAAAATAAATTAACTTTTGTCAAAGATTTTATTAGCCAACTACGTGGAAAATAGAGCCACTATGGCAGACAGAAATCCAGACGAATGTATGTTTCTTCAGAATACAGCATTAAGATACTCTATAATCTTCATAAAAGGCTGAACCAAACCTTGAAGTTGGTGATAAATCCTCCAGTAGAATACTTAATGCTCACTTTAACACTGGTTTGGGACGTCCAGCCACTGGCGTATGCAGACACATCATTAGAACGCAAACAAAAATTACCAATGCTGCAGATGTAACTATAAAAAAAGGTTAAAACAGAGATAATAGGTCACAAGATGGCAGCTGCTTAGTGCTAAGATTATGAAACAGCAACCTGACAACACAGATTCATTTTGTTTCGATTTACAGCAAGTACATATGCTTCCTAAAGTTGCTATTCAAGAAATGTGATGAAAATTAGAAAAATATCCTTCGAATCCACAGTAGATAGTACACACTAGAGGCATTCATTTGGCTAAGAGCAATCTTATATTTGTCACTTAATTTTTCCACCAAACATGGAACAATAATTTTTACCAGGAATATTCGACAGTTAGAAACTAAACAGCTTATTTACCACGCAACTGTGGCAAGTACGGAAAAATGTAAAGAAACACTTTTTGTGGAGAAGAAAACAATCCTTAAAAAAACAAATTTGATTTTTGACAGGGTCGTATTAATAATTTTTCTAATATATTACCAGTGAAACCCCAAAACTCCGTCACTGATCGCGCGTGGATGATGTTTACTGGATTTGGTTTAATCAACTTCCTTACTTAGGAAAGTGTTGAAATAGATCGCTATTTTTTAGAAAATTACAACGCCTTGTATCTTTGAAACGAAGCGTTTCTGGGTTTATGTTGATATGACATTTTCGTCTTTAAATAGTTTATTTTATCTACTGTTAAAGTCCTGCTACTATATATATATATATATATATATATATATATATATATATATATATATATATATATATATATATATATATATATATATATAGTGTTCAAAGGCAATGAAGAAGCTGACAGTCCCGCGAAGAGAGGGTCAGCAGAACCATTTATGGGACCAGAACCGGTTCTGTGCATGACAAAGAGCACTGTCAGGGGAGCCATTAAGTTCTGGGTCAGAAACGAACATAAGGTGTACTGGGCAGGAGTCCAGGGCTCAGGTATGGGAAGTCGGTAATTGACGAACCCAGTTCAAAGAGAGCTCTGGAGCTGCTAAATCTTAGCAGAGGCAGCTTAGAAACATAACAGGTCTCTTGAAGGAACACATGGCCGTCAAGAAACACCTGCATAAAATGGGGCGGTTTGAGGGGGACCTGGCATGCAGACTCTGCGATGAGGGGGAGGAATCAGCCCAGCACATCTTGTACGAGTGTAAAGCTCTGGACCGCAAAAGACAACTGACCTACGGTCAGTCTAGACCGGAGACAGAGCAATACAAAACTTTACCCTACCAATCGCTGTGCAGACTAGTTCAAGGCCCAGTGATTTTGGAATGGGTGGAGTAGAAAGGCTAAGGGCATGCATAATAAGCCAAAGGCTGCAGTGCTATTGGGGGGGCAAAGACTCTGAAAGGAGGTAATCCCGAACACAATTTTATATAAGATTTTTTGTTTATTTAGACATCCAGAATACACACTTAAAAGATTTCCCTTTTCTCACGAAACACCCTGTACACACACACATATATGTTTATATATACATATATATTATTGTATTTAGGTGGTAGTGTATATTCATGTCATTCATGTTTAGTTTTTTAAGTTTATATGTAGGTTTTAGGGATATTTTTTTTGTACAGTTAGTTTTTAAGGTATTGTTACTTACAGTATTGTACAGTTATTTTATATGGTGTATATATGTTAATTTTATGTAATAAGAATGTATATAACAGGTGTATTTATGGTAATTTTATGTATATTTGTTTGGGCGCCTTTGTCTTATTTTAAAATAGTGTTTAAATTTATTATATTCAATATATATTATATTATATGTATGTAACGCTAGGTATATGGTTTTCTGTGTTTAATTTTATATTCAAATATTTTAGATTATCAATGTTTATTACTAAGCTATAAAAATTTTTCTGAGTCCGTCAATTATTGACTTCCCATGTCTGAGCGCTGGACAATCCGCCCAGTACACCTTGTGTTGGTTTCTGACCCATGACTTAATGGCTCCCCTGGCAGTGCTTTTTGACACGCTCAGAGCCGGTTCTGATCCCATAAATGGTTCTGCTGACTCTGTCTTCGCGAAACTGTCAGCTTCTTCATTGCCTTTGACCCCCCGAGTGACCCGGCACCCATATGAGGGTAACCTCATTCTGCCCAGCCAGGTCGCTCGTCTCGTCTCGGCACTCACTCACCAGCCAGGAATTTACCCGTGGGCTAGTTAGTGTCTTAAGGGCTGCCTGGCTGTCTGTGGCTATGAGGATCCGCTTGTTGGTCTAGCCCCTCCTCTTGTTCTCCCGCACACACTGCAGCATGGCATACATCTTGGCCTGAAACACCGTTGCATGGGCTCTGAGGGAAATACTATGACGTACCCTCGGTCCTTCCGAATAAACACCTGCCCCCGTCCCACGCTCCCCGACGGATCCGTCCGTGAACCAGACGAGCGCGTCCCGTGGTATGCCCGGCTTCTCCTCCCGCCATACCTCGCGGTCGGGGATTTCCATTGTAAAGTTGTTTTCCCTGCACATTCGCGGGCTCGCGAAGTCTGACCTCATTTCAAGCATGGGCTCCTATACGATCTCCTGTATTTTGCACTGGCCCCTGAAGCCTGGGTTGATCTTCAGTCTACCATTGCAGGCTAGTCTGTATGGTCCTAGCCTGGCCTCCCCCATAATAACTAAGTGTAGGGGGAGGGCAGATCCAGCAACACCTCCATGGCGGCTGTTGGGGTTGAAGACATGGCCCCTGTGATGCCTAGCAAGCCATCCTTTGGATCTTGCCTAGTTTTTGTTTGGCACTGCATTGTGTCACCTTAGGCCACCAGACCAGTGCCGCATATGTTAACGATGGTCTGACCACCCTTGTGTACAGCCAGTGGGCCATACTAGGTCTTAGTCCCCACGTTTTTCCATATAGTCGCCTAGTGACAGCTAAGGTCATGACTGCCTTACGTAGTATTTTTCCAATGTGACCATTCCAGGTTAGCTTAGAGTCCAATACGACCCCAAGATATTTTACCTCCCTGGCCATTGGAACGCTCCTACGGTATAGAGTGAGAGTTCTGTGGCTGTCGCACTTCCTCCTCCTCGTAAACGGCACGACGGTTGCTTTCTCGGCGCTCACCCCGAGCTCTTGATCAACCGTCCACCCTTCCACCACTTTCAGTGCAGTTTGCATGCGCTCCCACACTGCCTGTGTGACCTTTCCTCGGACTATGATGAAAATGTCGTCCGCACAGCCCTGTACCTCATACCCCCCTCCCGAGAGCCTCCCCAGCAGGCTGTCCACGACTAGGCACCAGAGCAAGGGAGACAGAACGGTTCCCTGCGGACACCACGCCGCGACCCCCGTCAGCAGAGTCCCTCCCGCGAGTGAGGTGAACACCGCCCTGTCCCTGAGCATGGAACCCGATCTATCTGCAGCAGTTCTCGTCTATTCCACGCTCGGACAGCTGCCAGAACCGATCCGAACGAAGTGTTGCTAAAGGCCCCTTCTATGTCTAGGAAGGCCCTCAGCGCCACCTCCCTGTTCTCCAGCGTATTTTCCAGTTTCAGCAGTTGGTGCAGTGCTGTTTCTGTTGAGAATCCTGCTCTGTATGCTTATTGTCCGCAGTGTAGGGGATATGCTTCTAGGACACCGCCTCTAATGTGCCGGTCGAGCAGTTTTTCCATTGCTTTTAGCAAGAAGGACATGAGACTTATTGGCCTCAGGGACTTTGCCTGGTCTGTTGGACGCCCAGGTTTAGGAATGTTACTCTGACTTTAATTTAGTAAATCTTTTTCTCATCTGGTACATTACCTTTTCACTAAACTATATAAAACTTATTTAAATTCAACAGAATTTCATTTAAACTAGATGCAACTTACTACTTAAATTAAACAAGATCAAGCATATTTTTCTTTACGTATACTATTAAAGAACTTGGTTTGTTTTATAAACGTTCTTTTGAAGTACCTAAGCTACATTTGTCCTTGCAATCGTTTTAGACTCAAACTTTACAGTTTTTATTCGAAATTGTTGTACTTTAAGTTTGATATTGATCGTCTTAAACGCTCATTTGTAACTACATTTCACATTAATGACAGTCATTGTCTTGTTACATTTTCTCTACATATAAACTATTTTATGCTTGATGTTAATTTCGTTGACTTTATAAATAGTTGACGAAATTCCTTATACCTTTTGCTGTAGATATATTGTTATACGTTTAACCGTTATTAGGTCAAGGCCGAAGCCTTTGAAAATGGTAAAAAGTGAAAAAAATGTAGAACATGATGACACCCAGTGGAAAAGGAAGAAAATAAAATGAAAATAAGAGGGAAAATAAATTACGGTCGATTTTAAGTCAGAAAGTGGACGGGGGTGGACTTTTAAGGGTGGAAAACGGTTTATCACGAATTCCGGCAAAACTACAATTCCTATCAAAAAAGTGAAATGGCAAAGTTGTAGGTAATAAAAAGGTATACAACTCCTGTATCTACATTTTTTCACATTACCTCAACATGTTTGCGAAAAATCAAAATACCGGACTTTTTGGTTTTTTATTTTTCTCTCCCACAAAAAAAATTTTTGTTCATGAAATTTGGTGGAAACTTACCTTGTTAAGTCCCAAATACGCTGTTTTTTTCGATTAAAAATATTTATTTCTTCCCCTTATTTTTATTTTATATCGAAAAAGTAAGATCATTATCAACCGGAAATTGTCACATTAAAAAAGCTGCTTCTAAAAAAATGTCGGTTCGCTTTTTGTTTGCTGAAACCTGTACTTTCTGATAGTGCACAAAAAAATACACATTACTATGGAGAATTTAAGGTATGCCATAGAGAAGTGGGGAAGGGGCTGGGAGGGTCTGGCTCTTACTACCTACTTTCCTGAGTTCAATTGGCAAGAATAAAATTATCTTTTATACTGGCAAATCTTCCATCAACTGAAGGTACAGTAGAACAACATTGTTACAGGGCATATTATTAGCTTCAAACTTGGCTGGGTAACAAACTGACAGAAACAGATTTGGGCTGGAAGCAACATCAACGTGGCATTGTGCCCAAATTGACAGCTAAAGAATTAATTCCTGAAATATTGCTCAAAACTATTTACTGCAGCTGTGTAACTAGATGTAACAGTCTAAAATCTGACTGCCGAAAACGTGGTTTGTAATGCACAAATTTATGTTCAAATTGTCATAGTTCAGAAAAATGCTCCAATGTTGAAGAAAAAACCTACGAGGAAGTAAATGATTCAGATGAAATTGTGGATGAAGAACCAATGCAGACTGGAAAAAATATTGCAGACAAAGACGATGATGGTCTTGAAGATGTCGAAGATCCACTAGAATCTGAAAATTGTGTCGAATCTAACGATGAAGAAATGCCATCAAAGAGCCAAGAACTAATGGATAAATGATTAGAATTCCAGATAAGGTGATAAATGTGTTTCAAAATATTATAATGAATAATTTCATAAGTAATTAAATTAAATCGTACAATTTTAAGCATAATTTTTTTCAGTTGAGATGCCTAACATATATATATATATATATATATATATATATATATATATATATATATATATATATATATATATATATATTGTAAGATTTTATATTTCATAAATGTAATAAGAATTTAATATATCAACTTTTGTATTGAAAACAATTGCAGCAGTCACATTTTTTAGATTAAATCCCCTTTAAATCCCATCTTTAATATTTAGAAAACTGACTATTTTCGCATGTTTTCTGCCAACTCTATGTTTCATGGATTTGCAATTTCTTAGTTTATCAATGTAACATGGAATATTACGTTTTTCGAGTACTTAAGGTGTAAATTTCAATAAATAGCGTACAATTTTAAACAATGATTAAGCAGTTTTTTTCTAAATCGAAATTTTTCGTTTTTTTTGCATTTTCTGAGAAAATTTTCCATAGTAATGTATATTTTTGGTACACTATCACAAAGAAGAGGTTTCAGCAAACAAAAAACGAACCGACTTTTTTTAAAAAGCAGTTTTTTTGATGGGAGAATTTTCGATTGAAAATGAGGTTACTTTTTCGATACAAAAACAAAAGCAGGGAAAAGAATAAATATTTTAAAGCTTTTTACTTTTTTCGATAGGAATTGTAGTTTTGCCGGAAATCGTGATTAACCGTTTTCCACCCTTAAAAGTCCACCCCCTTCCACTTCCCGACCTCAAATCGCCCACAATTTATATTTCCTCTTATTTTTGTTTTATTTTCTTCATTTTTCAATGGGTGTCATCCTGTTCTAAATTGTTTTGGTCTCAAAAATTATCGGCCCTGGTCTGTATGTTATAACTTATAACGTAGAGTTTTGGTTTTTACTTTTTTCCATTTCAGATGCCCATAAAGTGAATGTATCCCATATCTATGATCTGGCTGTGGAGATCATAGTGCCTGGATCATATTTTTAAAGGTATTATCAATTTATATTTTTTTTTTATTACTTTCAAACTCCAAAGTTCTTTTTACTTTACCTCAACGGCCAACAAATCTAATTTTATTCACAATAAGTAGATACCTTTGCTTTTTACATTGGTAAATATTACCTTTATTTGACTATTTTAAGTCTCGCTAAAATGGCTTTTTTCTCTTAGACCTTATTAAAAAACATTGTATTTCAAAATTTAGATCTTAATCTTATTTTGTGTCTTGTGTATTTTTGTTTGTGTTCCTAGGTGTATGCAATAATCTTAATAAAATTCTACATTTTTAGTGAATTTTCTTTAAAAAAATTCACTAATGAGGAGATCCCGACTTTTGAATTTTGAAAAAATTTCTTCAAATAAGCGCTAATTAGGCCCCCCAGAACACATATCCGGGGTCAGTTTCAATTTTTATATGTTTATATATATATATATATATATATATATATATATATATATATATATATATATATATATATATATATATATATTTCACACCGATAACTCAAAAAATAATTGCCCGATTTTGATTAAATTTGGTGAATAAATTCCATTTGCAAATGGCTTGAATAAGTTCGTTAGCCAGGAAAATATGCCAAGGTTTTCCCGGAAAATTTTGTGTTTTCTTTCGAAAAAAATTTATATCTCCGGAATTAACAAAGTAAGGACAACCAAATTTGGTACATGGGTTTACGTTCTTATACGTAAGTTATCTACTAAATTTAGCTGTGTAGCTCAAAAGACAACAAAGTTATAGGCAATTAAAGAAAAATAAATTAGGGTTTTCCTCATAACGTCAAAGTTGCGATTTAAAATGTCAAAATTGGCAACATTTAGGCAAAGAACTTGAATCTAATACGGGCTATGGAAATAAAATGTCTCAAGAAGGATGTTTTACAAACCCTGAAGTCTTAGTTTCAACCGTCATTGTCCTTCATTTTACTAAAATATTTCCAGAAAATTCATTTCAAATAGACCCTTTCTCTGATTCTTGGCAGTAGCCCTAGCTATAGAGTTTATCGTTTAATGGTAGGTATATAATTTTTGTCGAATTTTCGTGAAAAATCAATAAAGGTCAATATATCCGTTATTATACAAGATATGAAAAAAAATTGTTTATATTAATTATAGGGTGTCTTAAGCTACATCTTAAAAAATATTTCTACAATCACAGGGTGGCCCATAGGTCGTTGGTGATACAAATTTTCTTTTTTTTTTTAATCAAACGCCTTATTGCATTTTTGCATTTTCCATCGAAATATAATGCATGTTTGTAAGAAAAAAAATCTGGACGCAGCAAGTGCGTTATGGTAGCGAACTTTATTTGTTTATGTAGAAATCATTGTTTGTGAAATTTTTGTAAAATTTTGCTAATTAGTACCTAATGTTTAATAAGTGATTGTAAAAAAATGTTTTTGGATTTTCGCAAAAAAGTTGTTTACAATTTTTTTTGTAAGTTTGGTCGAAAAGCTTTTTGTAAATAATTATATCTTGGTAGGTGGCTGAATACCTTGAGGAAGTTCGTTGGCCAGGAAAATCGGGCCAGTTTTCGGGGATATTTTAAGTTAGTTTTCGAAAAATATTTGCTCTTTTTCCAACAACAAAGTTATTTTGATAAAATGTGATACATTGTCCCCACTAGAGAGAGGTTATACTGGTAACCAAATTTGATGCCTGCTTTTCTTTAAAAAAAGACATATTTGTTAAAAAAAACATTGTAATGAAAATTCACTACCATAACGCACTTGCTGCGTCCAGAGTTTTTTAATTCAGCACTTTTTGCTGTAAGTCGTAGAATTGGGGCAGGAGGGGAAGTGTACGTAATTTTAGTTTGGCTTAACCGAATTGGATGAAATCTGACTGTTGAAGAAAGGAGGTCTGCTAGTTACAATAAGATGATAGCTAAGTCACATTGATTGTCGCTACCCTCGCTAGATGACTATATGAAACACTTGCTTTATTTTCAGTTTATCTTCAAAAATTTAAATAATTATTATATCATAATTTGAAAGTAGAATAAATTTATAACCGGATATCTGGAAGATTCAGTGATATCTGCAATTGTTTCCAGATACGCTATCCACCCCGGTCCGCCGGAAAGGCTAAATACTATAATGATTATCATGTTGACAAAAGTAGTTGCTTTAAAATCGTCTGGTTTCGAGGGAAACGTGCAAATTGAAATGTCGCTTGAATCAAACCTTGATAAGCTTTCTTAACAACATTATCTTGTTTTCTTTTTAGTGAATTTTTATTTAAAAAAATTCACTAATAGAGAGGTTACGATATATATGTATCCAACCGATAACTAAAAAAATAATTAACCGATTTCAATGAAACTCGGCATGTGCCGTTCTTTTATTAATGGCTGAGTTCGTTAGCCAGGAAAATCAGACAAGGCTTTCCGGGAAAATTTTGAGTTGTCTTTCAAAAAAAAAAAATTCTCCGAAAATTAAAAAGATATTTAAATGAAATTTAGTGGATACGTTGCCTTATGAAATGCCTTACTATGTACCAAAATTCAACGTTCTAAATTTATAGAAAATTGAGTTTTTCAAATTTTGAGTTTAATTTAGAAAAAAATGTTTTTCTCCGAAAATTACAAAGCTATTTTAATAAAATTTGGTGGATGCGTTTCCTTGGGATATGCCTTTTTATGTACCAAAACTCAACATTCTAAGTTTATAGAAAATTGAGTTTTTCAAATTTTGAGTTTTATTTCGAAAAAAAATTTTTTCTCTAATAATTACAAAGCTATTTTAATGACATTCGGCGAACATATTGCTTTGGAAAAGGGCTTACCACGTACCTAAACTGAACTTTCTAAGTTTTTTAAAAATTGAGTTATCCAAGTTCGAAGCATTTAATAAAAATTCACTACCACAACGTACTTGCTGCGTCCCAAAAATTTTTTTGGGTGAATTTTCGCGCATTAGTCGATGGTGAGTAGAGTTCAATTAAAGCATTTTAAAGGATTGGATAGGGGTGATGCATCTTTAAAATGTGACATAACTTTTTAACCTGTTAGCGGATTTAAAGGGTTATTTTATTTTATAGGGAATTTAATTCCAAAACAGAGCTTCGGTGGTCCAGGGGTAAGAACGTGTGCCTGTAAACAGAAGAATACTGGGTTCGAATCCCAGGGTTCCCCTTTCACTTTTTCAATACAAACTGTAAAATTAACATAACCAAGATTGTGGCATTGTAGTTGAGCAAGTTGATGGTCTACACGTTCCACCGTTCGGAGGGAGCCTGAATCCGTCGGTCTCGTATCCATGTGATGTTGGGTACGTTAAAGATTCCTAACCTCCCTACAGACATATAGGGGTTCGGCACCATTTCCAGGAGAGTGAGATTAAACTGCTCCCGAGTGTCGGTGATTGGCCATAGTCGCGGAAATATATCGACGTTAAGGTATCAGAAAAATTCTTAAATATTTTCCATTGCTGTTACTTTTCAAAAACTTTGTCGTTCTCAAGAAAACTCGAATAACTAAAGTCACTTATTTTATCAATGTTCCTTAAAATCATCAAAAACTAAATAGCTTATGAAAATATACGTCAAAGTTGACAATCAGGAAATAAAGTTTTTTTAATTCTAGTGATTGTTTGCAGATTGCTTTCAAAATGACCGAAAAGTTTTCATTTGGCGAACAAGTTTACACGCAACTAGTGTTTTCTGGAAGAAACTGTAGAAAAAGTGTTGAAAAATATCGGAGAAGATTTCCTAATCATATGATGCCACATAGAGAAACATTTTCCAATGCTAAAAGACGAGCTCGAGAAATAGGCAAGGTTTTTAGTACTCGAGAGCGTGATATTAATTATCGAATACCTCAGAGTGAGAATAGTAAAAGTCGATAATTTTCAACATCATGAGGATCCCTATTTAAGTAATAGGATGCTAAGTACACTTGAATGTGCCCAGTCACCACAACACATCTTTTTAAGACCTAACGACCTGAAAAAAAATTTCATCCTCTGATGACGCTGACATTGTTAGTGAAACCATCGCCAGGTCTTAAAGATGATGTGTTGTGGTAATTGGGATTCTGCAGGTGCATTTATCAGTGCTCATCACAGGTTCCAATCTTCACTTAGTAATAGGCTGCCCCTACCAGCCTTTAAACGTTCTGGGAATATACCAATTGTAACGAAAACGAACAAGAAGGTGCAAATTGAGCTGAATAATAAACATTTCGGGACACAGCATGTGCGTTATAGTAGCGAATTTCCATAAGAATTGTACACCATTATTATACGGCATATTAGTAAAGTTAATACTTTAAACTTACACAGACCTTGAAGGTCGATTTTAGAGGTCCTAGTACGGGCACATTTGAAGAATTCTTTCGAAAGTGTTACCATCGATATCTCTCTATTATCAAGAAAATCTTGTGTTCTAACTCCTTTTGAGAAAAATGCCCAAAACACAATTTTCTATGAAGCTAAAGAATTAAATTTTGCTATATCTGTAGATAGTGTAAGTCTCTTTAAAAGAAACTTGTATTACAAATTTCATTAAAGTTATACAAAAGATTTGCAGAAGGAAACTTAATTCATATTTAGAAAAGTCAAGTATCTGCAAAATTATAAACGTACCAGTTATTTTTTCTTATTAATCGCCAGTATGATTTCGCTTGAGTTAACCTAATCGAACCGGTTTTTTCAATATCAACAATAACAAAATTATCATTTCACACTCAAAGGCGACAAACGTATTCAGGCGTTTTAAACAAAAATGAGATCATGTTCAAACCGTATCAGATCTGTGCACTATTGTTTCTCCACATGTCAAAATAAGACATAAAAAAATTCATCAAAAATTCGAACATGCAACCTTCTGCGTACTAGGCTAGCACGCCTCCACTGACATATGTGGTAATACGTCAACGAATGTTTTGTTCAACGATACTTGACACAAGCTTTATGCCCGGAATATTATATTCAAAGTATACGTAGTTAATTACAGAATTATCAGAATTACTATTGAAACACATCCCACGACTTTTTCGGTCTTATATGACGTCTTATGTTTAAGTTTAAAGATAAAAGAAACTATTTTAGAATCATTTTTATAAAGACTTGGCTTGATTTTGTTTACATTTCTAGTATATTATACGACAGCATAATATATCTATACTGCGCTTAAACTGTATTTGAGGCCGTCCATAAAGCTAGAAATATAGTGTCTTTTAATCATCGATTGAATACCCCAGTTAATTAACAATCAATTGGCAAATTTTTTATTTTATGTCGTCTGTCATTTTCCATAATTGCGGCAGAGATTTCACGATTGTTGGTTCGGGTAGTATGTACTATGCTTGGTATATATTTAGTTTGGTCACTGTTGATCTATGCTTTATATCTGTTGAAAAATCAATCTACGCGTGGCAGTTAACTACTCTGCCTGTCCGGCATTAGACTTTAACCACCAAGTTGTCTCAACGAATGTCTTTGAGATTTTATTTTTAGTTTGGAAAAACTCTAAATATTGAATACCGAATTGCTTACAATTCACAATATAGGTTTATTTGCACTATTTCTAGCGACATATAGTCTCATTCCATTTCCTCTAATACTTACAAAAATATAGCGTTTTCGAAAAGTTATTCTCGATTTTCCACCAAAAAAACTTGAGCATTAAGGCTGATTAACGAACTTGTCCTCAGTTTTTGCCCAAACAAGATTTTTGCGTTGATTGAAATCAGTTTAGTATTTTTTGAGTTATCGCTCGGATACATACATACATACATACATACATATATATATATATATATATATATATATATATATATATATATATATATATATATATATATATATATAACCATATAAACATTTGAACGGACCTTGGTTTTAGTGACCCAAATTCGTGCTCATGTGAAGAAATTTTTTAGAAAGTTATTCATCGTGACCTCTCTGTTAGCGAATTTTTCTTAATGAAAATTCGCTAATATTAGAGCCTCTTTAACCATGTAAAATGGAATGTTATAAAGTCTATTTTGCTTGTTCTTAAGTTTACGCATGAATAGACTATGTAAATATCCATTACCGTACGGAAATCGAAACATTGAAGCTTGATTAATTTTATGCAATACATAAGCTACGTTAGAGCGAAATTCTTCGGAATTTTATCAACTATATTTTCTAGAGCACCTCAGGAACTATGATTATTCTTAACCAGCTTTAGCTTTAATAGACCATCAAACTAACACACTTTATGACAGACAATTTTTTACCCTGACAATAATTGCAAGGCGAGTCTAAACTATCCCGTAACCCCGCTATCAAACCATCAAAGTTTCACAACTTTTTATATGAATATAAAATACTTTCCTAACAAAATTATATGGGGAACGCTGTGATGTTGCCCTCAACCGCTTATTAATAGCCTCGGTCTGACCAGCTCGAACGACTTCATTATGCCGTTCTTTTCCTAGCGAGCTGAATCAAAAGAATGATGAACTGATTTCATAAATCCAGTCCATTCTCTAAGAAAATGAGAATATACACACGTAGTAAATTAAGCAGTCTTGGGTTATCATTATATGCTACCTAGCAGACGTGTTTAAATTTTATTGCGGGGTTGTAGTGAGTTTTCTTAAAAAAATTCACTAATGAGAAGATCTCGACTTTTGAATTTTGAAAAAATTTCTTCAAATGAGCGTGAAGTAGGTCTCCTAGAACCCATATATCCAGTGCCAGTTTGAATTTATATATATATATATATATATATATATATATATATATATATATATATATATATATATATATATATATATATATATACATATATATATACACATATATGTGTGACAACTCAAAAAAAGTTCTGGACGCAGCAAGTGTGTTATAGTAGCCAATTTCCATAAAAATGGTACACTATTATTATACGGCATATTAGTAAAGTTAATACTTTAAACCTACCCAGGCCTTGAAGTTCGATTTTACAGGTCCTACTACGGTCACATTTGAAGAATTCTTTCGAAAGTGTTATCATCGATATCTCTCTATTATCAAAAAAATCTTGCGTGCTAACTCCTTTGAAAAAAATGCCTGAAACTCAATTTTCTACGAAGCTAAAGAATTAAATTTTGCTATATCTGTAGATAGTGTAAGTCTCCTTAAAAGAAACTTTCATTAAAGTTATACAGAAGATTTTCAGAAGGAACCGTAATTCATATTTAGAAAAGTAAAGTATCTGACAAATTACAAACGTAGCAGTTATTTCTCCTTATTACTCGCCAGTATGTTTTCATTTTAGTCAAACTAATCAAACCGGTTTTTTCAATATCAACAATAACAAAATTGTTATTTCAGACTCAAACGTGAACTTATATAGGCGTTTTAAACAAAAATGAGATCTTGTTGAAAACGTATGAAATTGGTGCACTGTTGTTTCTCCAAATTTAAAAATAAAACATAAAATATATACATTTATCGAGCTGTATTGATCGCGTAACCTTCTGCTTATGAGGCAAGCTCGACGCCTCTCAGTTATCTAGGCATACGTCAACTTACATTTTGTTTACATGATATATTATATTCAATGTATACGTAACAATTAATTACAGAATTAGTAGAATTACCATTCAAACACATCCCAACACGCTTTCGGTCTTATATGGCGCCTTATGTTTAATTTTAAAGATAAAAGAAACTATTTTATAGAGACTTGGCTTGATTTTGTTTACATTCCTACTATATTATGCGACAACATAATATATCTATGCTGCGCTAAAACTGTATTCCAGGCCGTTCATAAACATACAAATATATTGTTTTATAATAATTAGTTGAATCCTCGAGTTAAATAACAATCACTTAGCAAATTCTTATTTTCATGTCGTCTGTCACTTTCCATAATTGCGGCCTAGATTTCACGATTGTTGGTTCCGTATGTATTATGCCCGGTATATATTTAGTTTGGTTACCGTCGATGTATGGTTTATACCTGTTGTATGAACTAATCTACGCGTGGCACTTAACTACTCTGTCTGTCAGGCATTGAACTTTAACCACCAAGTCGTTTCAGCGCAGGTCCTTGGGATTTTATTTTTAATTTGGAAAAAACTCTAAATATTGTGTACCAAATTACGTAAAATTCGCAACATATGTTTATTTGCACTATTTCTAGCCACAGTATAATTCCAGCTACCCTGATACTTGCAAATATATAGCGTTTTTAAAAAGTTTTCCCCGATTTTCCACCGAAAAAACTTGACCGTAGAGGCTGATTAACGAACTCGACGTCGCTTTTCGCCAAGCAAGATTTTTTCCAGGTTTGATTGAAATCACTTTAGTATTTTTTGAGTTATAACTCGGATACATCCATGTATATATATATATATATATATATATATATATATATATATATATATATATATATATATATATATATATATAGATATATATATATATATATATATATATATATATATATATATATATATATATATATAAATTTATTTAAATTTTTAACGGACCTTGATTTTGGGTTCGAGGGACCCAAATTCGCGCTTTTCATCGTGACATCCCTATTAGCAAATTTTTCTTAATGAAAATTTGCTAAAAAGATGGGCCGATTTCGGTCAAGTGTTTTTTACAAGTGACTTGGATAAGTTGGTTAGTCAGGAAAGTCGGCCCAGTTTTTCCCGAAGAATTTTGTGTTTTCTTTCGAAATTTTTTATATTTCCGGAATAAACAAAGTTAAAGCAACCAAATTTGGCACGCTGGTTTATGTCATAAAGAGTAAACTGTGTACCAAAATCCACATCTATAGGTTAAAAGAAAAAGAAGTTATAGCCATAATTTTTTTTTGGATGCTACTGCTCATCATATAAACGCACAAAAGCAAATTATTTTGTGAGGATAACAAAATATATTGTATGTACAGATAAAGACTAATTTTTTAGTGCAAAAAGGTCAAGCAATGCCAGAAAAATTACTTTGAAAATTTGATAACTTTATCTCTTAAGACGTCAATGTCGCGATTTAAATCTCAAAATTGGCAACTTTTAGGCAAAGAACCTAAAGCGAATACGGGTATGTAGAGAAAATGTCGCAAAAAGTGTTTTACATGTCTTTAAGCTTCAGATTCAACAGTCATTGTCATTTATTTTACAAAAATGTTTCCAGAAAATTCGTTTGAAATAGACCCTTTCTCTGATGCTTTATCAGTAGCTTTAGTTATAGAGTTTATGGTTTAATTGTCTATAATTTTTAGCAAATTAGAAATTCGCTATAGCGAGGAGAGCCTGACTTTTGAATTTTAAAATGATTGTTATAAATGAGCGCAAACTAGGCCCCGTAGGACACATATCCGGGGTTAGTTTCCGTTTTTATTCATTTACATATATACAGGGTGACGCATTTCTACGGTAAATATCAATATTACTGTTATTATAAAAGATATGAGAAACAATTTTATAGGTTAATTATAGGGTGTCTTGGGCGGTATCTTATAAAAATTATTTCGACAAGCACAGGTGACCCATAAGTCTTTGGTGTTACAATTTTTTTTTTAATCGAACAACAATTATATTATTGCACTAAGTGAAGATTTGAACCTGTGATGAGCACTGATAAGTGCACTTGGAGAACCCGAATCACCACAACACATTTGAAAAGACCTAACGATTGTTTCACTAACCAAGTTAGCGTCATCAGAGGATGAAAAATTCTAACTATTTTAAAAACTAACATCACCTTATATACCGGATCTTAGGTAAAGAGAGGGAACCAAGAGGGGAACTAGTCGCTGGAAAATTCTGCGATGTATTGTATTTTTATTGCCGGACGAGGTCTTTGCACTGTCTGTATTAACTTATCTAAAAGGTGTCCATCTCTAATAATTTTGTGAAGGTTCAAAGACAACTAAATTAACACAGTTTCGTTTAGCGGAAATATCTGTATTCTTATGTTATCCCTAGGACGTGTTGAAACGTGGGAACTTATTTTACAAAGCAATCGATCAGGTGACTCGTAATCGGCGCTGGTGAAACGTTCATACATTTTTTGTTGCAACTGTATTTCGCAATTTATATACTCTCGAACGCTGTCCAGGTTGTCTAACATTTTTTATTAATTTTAGATTATCTTGTCAAGTGTTTTTTGAATCTAATTCCAATCCATCTTTTTGTTTGTCCGATGTACTTAAGATTACAATCTTTACAACTTATTTCATAAATTCCCGACATTTTGTCCGTGCTATCCTTGTCTTTTGGGTGACTTAGCAAGTTTTTTAAGGTATTTTTTGTCGAAAATGTTAGCTGTAAGTTGACTTTTTAAAAATGCTATCTAGACTCCTCGTGATTCGAGGTTCAAATGGTAAGCAAACAAAGTTTTTTTGATTTCTCTCTTCTAAAGGTCGTTGATTCTGTCAACATTTTCTTTGTTTTCTATTTGTTGATTAATAAATAAGAACGTGGCCGAATATCACGCAAACACTGCTTGCCTAGTGGAAAAATTTAGAGGTAGATTTTGATGTACATGTAAATGATGAAGTTGAGAGCGTATTGGACCAAGAATTGTTAGATGTTGGAAATTAAAATGATGATGGAGCAAACCTGGAAGACATTGATTCAGATAATGAACTACTTAGTAACATTAAAAAAGAATTGATGAACAAAACTCTGCAAAGACAAAGCATACAACTTGGAAGAAAATGAGTCCATTAATTGCACGAAACACTGATTTTACAGAAATTAGAGATACCGTTATTAAAGGACGAGATCGCACGATCAAAAATTACATTTCCATTTTCTTCGACGATTCTGACCTTGCAAATATTTTTGTAATTGCACAAACGTGAGATATGTAGAAGAAAAAGGAAATACTTTGAATTTAACTGTTTCGGAAGTAAAACAAATTTTTGGAACATGTGTTCCAATGTTATGTCTAAAATACCCGCAAGTGAGGATGTACTGGGCCAAAATGACAAAAGTTAATACTATTGCAACTTGCATTACACGAGATTCTTTCTAATAAGGAATCGTTTGAAAGCAGCGCCAGATACTGATATTTCTGAAGATAAGAAGAGAACTGACAGGCTGTTTAAAATTCGCCCATTGCATTAGAGAATCAAGAAAGGTTGCTTGTCACTGCCGAGATAAAACGAGATAGCTGTTGACTTGGTGTTGGTCCATCTGCAGTTATCAGGTCATCTGCAACACTACTAGAAGGCACTCATATTTATGTGGATAGATATTTCTCCACAATACCGCTGCTTGTTTCTGGAACCATAATGATATCCAGAGTACCTAAAACTGTTAACGTAACATCAGATAGAATGATAGCGCGAATAGGCCGTGGGTCTTTAGAGCTAGATGTAAGGTCTGACGGAAAAATCAACATCGTGCAGTGGTATGACATGAAATGTATGCTCCTGGCATCAACTGCCTTGCAAATATAACCACAAGACCAATGTAGACCATGGTCTAAAAAATATTCAAAATATGTTACAATACGTAGACCACACTTGGTCAAAAAATACAATCAGTGTATGGGCCGCATAAAACTCATTGCTGGGTGACAAGCCATTATCGAATGGAAACAAGAAAACTAAATGGACAGTGAAAACAAATTTTCATCTGTTTGACTTAGGAATAGCTAAGTCATGGATTTTTTATAGAGATGACAAGAAACAACTTGGTGACAGTACAAAAACGATTATGAAGTTCCTTGAATACAAAGTAAGTGTGATAGAGTATTTGCTTAGGGATGCAAATGGAGAAAATTCTATTCAACTAACTAATATTCCATCACTAGTAACAAGAAACACTTCCATTCCAAGGATCCTTTCTACACTGACAGGATCACAGCAGAGTATTCAGCATCCTCCCGTTATGGCTTCTGAATTAAAAAAATGTGTTAGATGTAAAAAATCTGGGCGCAGCAAGTGCGTTATGGAAGTCAATTTTCATAAAAATGCTTTTAATAGCAAATATTTCTCTTTAATGCAAGCAGGCATCAATTTGGTCACCGGTATAACCTATATAGTGGACACAATGTACCATACGTTATCAAAATAACTCGCTTGAAAATGTACAAAAACTTTCCGAAAATAAACTTAAAATGTTTCCGAGAAAACTCGTTTCCTAGCCGACGAACCTTAGGCTAATAACAAATTAAATTTTGAGGCATTTAATAAAAATTCGCTACTAAAACGCACTTTCTGGGTCTCGATATTTTTTTACAAACATGCATAATAACAATTATATTTAGTTTCTCCATAGAAATGCGTCACTCTGTATATATGTAAACAGAAATTAAACCGGCTAGATTTTAGGTGGCCTAGTTTGCGCTCATTTGAAGAAATCTTTTTAGAATTCAAAAGCCGCGGTCTCCTCATTAACGAATTTTTTCTACGAAAATTAGCTAAAAATTATAGACTGTTAAACCATAGACTTAACTTAAACTACTGCCAAAGCATCAGACAAAGTGTCTATTTGAAATGAATTTTCTGGAAATATTTTATTAAAATGAAGGGCATTGATGGTTGAAGCTGAAACTTTAGGGTTTGCAGAACACCTTTACATAATCCGTATTTCTTTCAGGCTCTTTGCCTAAAAGTTGCCAATTTTGACGTTTCAAATCGCGACTTTTGAGAAAAACCCCATTTTTTTCCTTTAATACCTCTAACTTTGTTGTTTTTAAACTTACAGACCTAAATTTTGGTAAATGGTTCACCCTTTATCTATTTATCTATATATAAATCGGTACATCTAATATATATATATATATATATATATATATATATATATATATATATATATATATATATATATATATATATATATATATATATATATATATATACTTGAAACTGACCCTGGATATGGGTTCTAGGGTGCGTAGTTCCCGCTCATTTCAAAAAATTTTCACTAAATTTAAAAGTTGAGATCTCCTCATTAGTGATTTTTTTAAAGAAAATTCACTAAAACAGGTACTTGTGAAGCCACGGAAAAAGTCTACGACTATATTAAATATGGAACTGTTTCACTAAGTTAGGGCAAGAACAAACAACCAGATCTGCTATTCAGATTGAATTAAATCTTAAAACTTTCATCTCCTTTTTATCAGATTATTTTTTATACAAAAACTCGCTACAAAATTCATTGGAATAACAGCAATCTGATTAGATAACGGTAAAGTGAAATGAGATTTTTTTAAAATTGATTTAAAGTAAAGTCACTAACTAGGATTAGAAGTCGTAATGCCGGAGTCGGCTATCCGATGTACACGGCTCACCCAACTGGGCTACGCCACACATACAGGCTGTTTCAAAAAACATGCACCATCGCTCGTGGGGCAATTCCTTACTAAAAAATAAGAAAAAAAGTTTCTGTGCACATGGGCCAGGAAACGCATAGTTTCCAATATATAGGGACTTGAATTTTAATTTTTTTTTTAATTTTTTATAAATAATTTCAAAACCACTGGATTGATTTTAATGAAACTTGGAACTTGAAAGTGTATTATGAAAGTGCATATTTTCAAGTGCAAATCTACTTACAACTGCGTCAGTGGCGTGCGTACGGGGTAACTGTAAAAATTCATTTGGGGAAAAAATATGTGCGCCACTGTCTTTTTCCAATTTTGATACATCAGTTATGAAGCTTATTACATAAGCCACAAAAGCTACCTCTTGGTATTTTTTCGTTCAGGGTATCCCTTAGGAGATATGATTAATTTTATAAAAAGGGGGAAAGTACCGATTCGTTGGAGTAATGAAAACAGTAATCGTAAAGTGCCATGAAACTATAATTTTTGACAGTTCTCTAAATTCTACAATTTTCTAGTGCTTTGTAGGCGTCAAAAGAGTTTTCGTGCTATTCTTTAAATTTTGATACGGTGCAGTATTTTCGTTTTTAGTTATTTGTTGATACTGAGCTGCTCATTAATATTATTTCCTCCTCTCAAGAAGGTTTTCATTAAGTACACTTCAGCGGATTTGACTGATATGTTGTTAATTTATGGACAAACAAATCAAAATGCTAGACAAGCTGTGCGAGTTTATCAGGAAACTTATCCGCAAAGAAGAATTCCTGACAAAAATATTTTCCCACGTATTGTAAGACATTTGAGAGAAACTGGTTCTTTAAAACCTTTAAAAGCTGACTCTGGACGCAGAAGATACCGCCGAACTGTACGAGTTGAAGAGGCAATATTAAATAGAGTTGAACGTGATCCTAGTACAAGTAAGAGAATTATTGCCACCGAACTGGGTAATATTTCGGCATCATCAGTTCACAGAACTCTAAAGGATCAGTTTATATCCCTATCATTTTACACGTGTCCAGGAACTTCTACCTAGAGACTTTCAACCAAGAGTAATGTTTTGTCAGTGGTTCTTAAACAGACTTAGGCACGACCAACATTTTTCTAAACGTGTACTATTTACTGATGAGGCGTCATTTACGCGAAAAGGTATCGTAAATTTTCACAATTTACATACATGGGCCGATGAAAACCCACACTCTCTAAGAGTTGCAAATTCGCAGTATCAATTTTCCATCAATATTTGGGCTGCTATTATTGAAAATCACATAATTGGTCCTGTTGTTCTACCGAATCGTCTTGACCATGATTCATATTTAAAATTTTTACAAAATGATTTGCCGTTGTTACTACCGCTTTTTATGAGAAATGGTACAATGTGGTTCCAGCATGATGGTGTGCCAGCACATTTTGCAGCAGTTGTAAGAACATATTTAGCCAACACATACGGTCACCGATGGATTGGTCGTGGAGGTCCGGTGTCATGGCCACCTCGATCTCCGGACCTGAATCCTCTCGATTTTTATCTGTGGGGTCATTTAAAAGAAATAGTGTATAAAACACTAGTAAATACACGAGAAGAATTGTTGGGAAAAATAGAATATGCATTTGACAGCATTAGAGAAGATCAAAATATTTGCAGAAGAGTAAGAAGATCTTTGCGCAGAAGGTTAAATAATTGTAACGACGCTAATGGTGGTCACTTTCAACATTTTCTTTAGCTTTGTTATTAAAGTCAATTGAGTAATGTACAAAAAACAAGAGTTTGGAAAAATCATGGTGTCTTTACGATTACTTTTTTCATTTTTTTTTAATTTATCATTTTTTATCAATGTTTGTAATATTCATTTCAATGTTTATCACCAATAAGTTTTACGTAGGTTAGTTATTTGCACGTTTATTGCTGTAATGTTTACTGTATGTTTTGTTTTTCATATTCTTATGGTTGCAGTAAATATATTATTATTATTATTATTATTATTATTATTATTATTATTATTATTATTATTATTATTATTATTATTATTATTATTATTATTATTATTACGCCGACTAAGCGGTACTTTGCCCCTTTTTATAAAATTAATCATATCTCCTAGGGGATACCCTGAACGAAAAAATACCAAGAGATAGCTTTTGTGGCTTATGTAATAAGCTTCATAACTGATGCATCAAAATTGAAAAAAGACAGTGGCGCACCTATTTTTCCCCAAATGAATTTTTACAGTTACCCCGTACGCACGCCACTGACGCAGTTGTAAGCAGATTCTCACTTGAAAATATGCACTTTCATAATACACTTTCAAGTTCCAAGTTTCATTAAAATCAATCCAGTGGTTTTGAAATTATTTATAAAAAATTAAAAAAAAATTAAAATTCAACTCCCTGTATATTGGAAACTATGCGTTTCCGGGCCCATGTGCACAGGAACTTTTTTCTTATTTTTTAGTAAGGAATTGCCCCACGAGCGATGGTGCATGTTTTTTGAAACAGCCTGTATATGTACAAGCAGCTACCAGGTATATCTCGTAATACATGTTAAGCGTTTAACCTTACTATTTATATAAAACAATTTTGATTTACTATGGATTTTTTGGCTCATATTTTAACGAAATAAACTTAGACACATATTTACGAGCTTCTTAGTCATTTCTTGTCGTATTTTTCACTCACATTCGTAGGTACCCCTACCATAATTCTCAATTTTGACGTTTTAACTTTCTTCAATCAGATTTAATTATATAAAAAGTACTTTACATCTAACTTTTTTGTCTTTTGATATAGAGATCTAAATTTCGGTACGTAGAATACTCTTAATGACAAAAACCAACATCCGGAATTTAGTTGCCCTTACTTTGTTATTTTGAGAGATATACATTTTTTTCGAAAGAAAACACAACATTTTCCGGGATATATATATATATATATATATATATATATATATATATATATATATATATATATATATATATATATATATATATACAAACATATAAAAATTTAAACTGACCCTGTATATGGGTTCTAGAGGGAGTAGTTCACGCTCATTTGAAGAAATTTTCTAAAAATTCAAAAGTCGGGATCTCCTCTATAGTGAATTTTTTTAAAGAAAATGCACTAAAAATCCAGGATGTAAGGGTAAAACAAAAGTTTCCTGCGAATCTCCCAATTCATTTTTGTGTTTTACGGGCTGCAGCAATTGTTTCAAAGACTTTAATTTCGGATAATCTCCATTTAAGATTAAACTGATGTCCATTTTAATGAAATTAAAAATAAATATATATTTTTTTCAATTTAGAGGCTTTAGTTAACCCAAAATAAAGATAATCTGAAAATTTCATTCCAAACAAACAATCTTATAGGCTCGGGTTTGAAGAGGATTGATTAACAAACGGAATCTAATTACCCGGATAAATACTAGAATAGGATGATTTTCGCGATTATGTTTTATCAGTTGCACGATGTCATAGCTGGACTGAGATGTAAATCGCGGTAGCGCTGAAATGTGGAAATTGTGTGGTCTAACATTGTGATAACAAATGGGTTTAACGGTACAGGGACGACTATATTAGTGCACTGTAATCAGTAGATGTCACAATTAGAACAATAATTGAATTGTTGGCATTTGATTCTAGTTGTTATTTAAACAATATGTGAATTTCATAACCCACCGTTTACCACATGCATTTCGCAGAGCGATGCATTCTGTGTTGCTGGTAATTAAATTGAGGTTACGAACATCTCCGTGCACTAAATGCACCTGTCGGATGACACTATGGCTGGACATTGTGACATAAATGCACTAAAAACAGAGTGAATAAGGATCTAGGGACGTAAATGCATTTAACATGTTAGAGTTGTACAGACAATGAAGTTGTATCCAGTGCTAATGCATACATTTTAGCCAATTTTTAGTAGTGGTTGTTGACACTCATATAACTTTAGCTTAAATATGCAGGGGTTAATAATTGCTGTAACGATAGCTCTACAGTATGTCCCAAACTGGATGGGAATGTATTACTATCTCCGCCATTATTAGAGATAAGGAGACGGTTATCTTAGCAATGTTTTGTAGAATTTTATGCTCGTTCCAAATATGCTTGTATTTTTCCCTTTCTCCTTTCGTTTTCGAGTTATTTAAAAAAATAATTGTCGATTTCTTTTTTCTTCAATATCTAAGTAGGCGTTGATCTGACATGTCTAAGACTTGCACATTATCAAGGCATTTTTAGAGAGTAATCTTTTTGTGATATTCTCAACTTTGGATTGTCATTTGTTTTTGAGCTACATGTATCAACGTTTGTTTTTATTATGGAAGCCATATTGGATTTTTTGCTCGTGTGAAAAGAGCTTTCAAATATGTACAACATGCTTGAGAAATCTTGTAATTGCACTGATAATTTTGAGAAAAACCGTTTTGAGGATAGTAGACTATGAAATCCAATACCAGAAAACAAATGACAAAAAAAAAGTATTCAAAATCAGTAGGCCATGGAGTCTAACAATACACTTTTACTTTTAACATAATTTTCCGTAATGATTCACGATAAAAAAAATAGAAACTTTGAGCACACCAATGAATCGGCCCATTATTACAAATGATATTTTACATTACAACATTATCCTAAAAAATTGTTATAATTTAATTAAATAGGTAAACCTAGTAAATAACTAAATTTACTAACAAAACTCCATAAAAAGCAGATTTATGATTTACGAAGACGCCTTTAAAAATTGTTTGATTTTTAAACGTAATTTAACTGAAAAACAACTGAAGAAAGGTTGCTATGGATATAACACTATCGCGACAATTAAGAATACTCTCGCTCTTAATTATCTGTAAAATTTGAGGTGTATTTTAACGTTTATTAAAAATTTGTACTAAATAGTTTGTTTTTTGTTTATTTTAAATATTATTCAAATATATGTTCAATAATGAAGAATATTTTGACATGTTGGAATGTTACATTCGTTCTAACCGAAATATTGAGCCAGCTGCAAATTCATATCAAAAAACTACCCAGAAAGACGGCAACCAAACATCAAAATATTTCGCAGGATAGTGACCAATCTATTGAACGACGGTAGCTTCCACGCAAAGAGACTACCAATGCCTAGAAATGAAGAAAGAAATAATGCAGGTCTCAGGTTCCAAACGAAAACCCTCCGCAATCTCTTCGGTTTTATGATGAACAAATTGACGTTCAAAAAGTACGGTACACCGTGTATTAAAACAAATTCATTACCATCCATAGAAACCTACAATCGTACAAAGCTTAAATGCTGACGATTATCCTAAGCGACTTCAATTCTGCAGATGGTATCAAGGACAATCTCAGCAAGATGAAAATTTTCATTTCAAAATAATATGGACTGATGAATCCAGATTTACAAATTGGTGGTGTGTATAATCGACATAATAGGCATTATTGGGCAAATGAAAATCCCCATCTAAAGGAAGAAAGACGATTGCAAGGCAAATTTGGTATTAATGTTTGGTGCGGCTTATTAGGTAAGAAGCTGTTATTTTTATTTGAAGATTACAGTTAATTAAAAAAAAATCAGGTAACTTCATTGTTGGTCCGTTCTTTTAGTGAATTTTCTTTAAAAAATTCACTAATGACGAGATCTCGACTTTTGTATTTTGAAAAAATTTCTTCAAATGAGCGCTATTTAGGACCCCTGGAACCCAAATCCGAGGTCGGTTTCAGACTTTATATGTTTATATATATATATATATATATATATATATATATATATATATATATATATATATATATATATATATGTGTTTATATATTTATGTGTCACACCTATAACTAAAAAAATAATAAACCGATTTTGATAAAGTTAGGTGAGTACCTTCCTTTCGCGAGTGGCTTGGATATGTTCGTTAGCCAGGAAAATCCGCCGAGGTTTTCCCGGAAAATTTGGTGTTTTCTTTCGAAAAAAATCGAAAAAAAATTATATCTTCGAAATCGACAAAGTAAGGTCAACGAAATTTGGTACGCGGGTTTATATCATTATAGGTAAGCTACCTACCAAAATTTAGCGCTGTAGATTAAAGGACAAAAAAGTTACAGGCATTTAAAGAAAAATAAATTTGGGTTTTCCTCAAAACGTCAAAGTCGCGACTTAAAACGTCAAAATTGTTAATATTTAGGAAATGAACCTGAAATTAATATGATCTATGGAAGATATGTTTTACAAAGCCTGAACTCTTAGTTTTAATCGTCATTGTCCTTCATTTTACTAAAATATTCCCAGAAAATTCATTTCAAATAGACCCTTTTGCTGATGCTTTAGCAGTAGTGTTGGCTATAGAGTTTATCGTTTAATGGTATATCATTTTTGTCGAATTTTCGTAAAAAATCATTAAAGCGCAATATATCCGTTATTATGCAAATTACGAAAAAAAGTTGTATACATTAATTGTAGGGTGTCTTAAGCTACATCTTAAAAAATATTTCCACAATTACACGGTGGCCCATAAGTCGTTGGTGATTCAAATTTTCTTCTTTTTTTTCAGTGAATTTTTTTAATCGAACACGCCCTATGTTATTGCATTTTTGTATTTTCCATCGAAATATAATACATCTTTGTAAGAAAAGAAATTCGGGACGCAGCAAGTGCGTTATGGTAGCGAATTTTCATTAGATGCCTCAAATTTTGAATCAATTTGCTATTAACCTATAATGTTGACCAGAAAACCATTTTTTTCGGGAACAATTTAAGTTTACTTTCGCAAATTTTTGTACATTTTCAAACAATAAAGTTATTTTGATGAAACATGGCACATTGTTTCTAATATATAGATTATACTGGTCACCAAATTTGGTGCCTGCTTTCTTAAAAAAAACATATTTTTTATTAAAAACATTTTTATGAAAATTCACTACCATAACGCACTTGCTGCGTCCACAGTTTTTTTGAAAATAATTTAACTGGGGAAACATATCTTAATCTATTGAGAAATGATATCTTACCAACAATTAGAAGAGTTCATGATAATTTAGACGAGATTTGGTATCAACAAGACAGTTGTCCAGCTCACAATGCTAGGATCGTCAAAGAATTTTAATAATCGTGTCATTTGTAACAATGGGCCGGTTCATTAGTGTGCTTTAAGTTTTGATGTAACACCCATGGATTTTTATTTTTTGGGTACTCTGAAGAATTATGTGTATAAATTCGATCCATCACAAAATATCAATGAATTACGAAACAGAATCATGGAAGCTATAAATCATATTAACCAAAACACCCTCACCAGAGTTTGCAGGCATGTTTCAAAAAGGTGTATAAAGTGCATTGAGGAAAGCGGTGGCCATATTGAACAATTTTCTATTTAGTGTATTTTTAAGTTTATATTTTATTTTTTGTTGAGTTCAGTTTCTAATTGTGTTGTTTTGTGGAGTTTAAGTTTCTATTTGTTATTGCCCGGTTTCGTTATTAAAGTGTTTCACATAATATTATCTAGCATTATTACCTAATTAAGTATTGTAAATTAAATCACAATATTTTTTATCGTGAATACGGAAAATTATGTTACAAGTAGAAGTCTATTGTTAGACTCCATGGCCTACTGCTTTTTGAACCCCTTTTTTGTCATTTGGTTTCTGGTATTGCATTTCATAGCCTACTATCCTCAAAACGGTTTTTCTTAAAATTATTATTAATTAAGTGCAATTACAAGAATTCTAAAGCATATTGTACATCATTGGAAATCTGTTTTCACAGGCTATCACATACGAAACAATCCAATATGGATGCCATAATAAAAACAAACGTTGATACCTGTAGCTCAAAAACAAATGACAATCCAAAGTTGAGAATAGCACAAAAAGATTACTATGTAAAAAGTGTACTGATAATGTGCATGTCTTAGACATGCCAGATCAACGCCTACTTAGATATTGAAGAAAAAGAAATCGACAAATTTTGGTTTTTTCAAAATAACATGAAAAAAAAAAGAGGCAGGGCAAAATACAAGTCATATTTGGAACGAGCATGTAATTCTACAAAACATTGCTAATTTAACCGTCTCCCTATCTCTAATAATAACGGAGATAGCAATACATTCCCATCCAGTTTGGGACACACTGTATAAGGTTTTCTTAATAAAGTGCAACGAATGATATCCTAGTGAACTTTGGTAGGATAAACCTTGCGTTCAATAAGTGAGGATTGGACCTGTGATGAGCACTGATAAGTACAACTTGGAGAACCCAATTCATCACAATACAATTTTTATACCTGACGAACGTTTCGCTAACAAAGTTAGCGTCATCAAAGGGATTAATAAACTAAGCGAATAAAGACTAGAACTACTATTTATATGTTAGTTTCAAAGCTGTTACGAACGGCGTCCCCTGGGAAGGTATGTAGACAGACCCCCACTGTTGAGTCTCAAAGCCCTGTAACTAAAACTATACATACCTGCTTTTGTAATACTGTATGTCGTTATCAAATATTCCTTCTAATAAGGAGACACTGGTTATTAAGATAACAGTTCAAACAATGGACTACATAGAACCGGACCTACTCTATACATCGAAATATTTTTGTTCAAATGTCTAACGATATATATATATATATATATATATATATATATATATATATATATATATATATATATATATATATATATATATACTTTCGTAAGCATCTAACTAACGCGACTTCCTGATATTCTTTATCTACATGATGACTAATATATCTCAGTTGTGCATAATGTTCTTTAAATATAGTTTCAATAGTTCTTTTACAATCCTTACAACCATAGATTCCCGATACTTCTGTGGTTTTATCTTTATCCTTTGGGTTACCTAGCAAATTTTTTGATGTATTTTTTTGTAGAAAATGTTATCTGCTTTCTTAATAATGTTATATAAACATCTCGTAATTCGCGGTTTAAGGGGTAAGCAGACAACGGTTTACCTTTTCTGAAAGTCGTAGATTCCGCTAACATTTTCTTGGTTTTAAGTTTATAGAATAATTATTTCACTAAGGAGACAGAGAGTAACCATTATACTTTTTTAATATATTTAAGTTCTATGTTGTATCTTTATTTATGTAAGGGAAACTGTATTAATCTATAAACCAAAAAATTCAAACTAGCGGTTGTTTGTGGAAAATTATGGTGTGGGTCAATCAAAATGTAACTCACAGTAGTGGTTTCCTTTCTGTGGATGTCAAATGCTAAACTGTTTATATTTTTAATGACTAATTAATCAGGAAAAGGCATTTTGTTATTAATTTATATTTCATGTGTGACTTTAATGTAGTCAAATTTAGTCATGAAAAATAGAGACATTTTATGATTTGACATCCACAAAAAGGAAACCACTACTGTGGGTTACATTCCGATTGGCCCACAGTATAGTTTTACACAAAAAACAGCTAATTTGAATTTTATGGTTCATGGATTAATACAGTTTCTTTTAAATAAAGAAAGAGAGCAATAATAAATCTATATTTTTCTGAAGCCTTCTTTCTCATGGTGTTTTAGATACTGGTACTGCTTTTGTAGCTCGTCGTCTAGGACTACATACTAGATAACAAAAAAAGACTGTCAAAATTGTTGTACATATATATATATATATATATATATATATATATATATATATATATATATATATATATATATATATATAGATATGGTTTCTATAAAGGGGAGGAAAGAATAAAAACATCCGCATATATATGTGTATATATGTGTATATATGTATATATATATATATATATATATATATATATATATATATATATATATATATATATATATATATATATACATACAAGCCAACAACATACTCTCAAAACAACCCATATGACTCCAAACAAAATAGCATATGCAAACAAAAATCTACTTTTCGGTGTATGCAATGTTTAAGATGTATATCCAAATTAATACCTAAATATACTTATGTATGTGATTGGAAAGAAAGCAAGGTGAGACAAAAGCAATCACTGTAAGTCAATTTGGAAAATGTGAAATGTATACACCAAAATAAAATAAGATCCAGGTCAATTATGAAAGTGTGTACAAACTGTATAAGTAGTTTTTAGGTAGATTAAGCTGTTCATGTTTAGTAGAATTAGGAAATTTATGGTGTTAATATTTATAAGGATTAAGTTTGTCAAAATTTCATGTAACCTAAATATAAGTCAGCTGTTTAGTCACCACAAATGTCAAAATGCCAATGCCAACATATTAGATAGGTTGAGGAATGCTATCAAAAATAGTGTATATAAATATAAAGTATAGAGTAAGGCATTGAAAGATGTGACAAGGTTACCCCGGAAATGAGGATACAAACAAAAAAAAACTTAGGATGAATTTGGAAGGCGGCCAACAAGAAAAATTTTTACTTGGAGACCGTCGTCATGAGAAAAGAATAAAGAAGGGAGAGGCATTTTGGATTTCTGAGGAAGCAGGAAAAAGTTTTGACAAAAGTTAGAAAAAGAAGAAGTAATAGTTGGAATAAGCGTGGAAATTGAAGTGAAGCTCCAAGGAAAATATGTAGCAGAGTGACAAATCAGTCAGTAGCAGCCATAAATCAAGCCTGGAAAAGAAATATTGGCATAAAAACTGTGAGCTTTGTATTGAACAGTAATACCTACGTTTTTTTTTTATGTCCTCACGCCCTTCAATGGAAACATTTACAAGTTGAAGCATAAATAACCGTAATAAAAAACAGACACAAAGTGTGCAAACTACAAAGCATCCAAATTAAATTTGATAATACCTACAAGGTGTTTATTAGACCATTTCTGAACACAAGAAACAACAACACATATCCAAGTCTCAAGGGACTACCAGTGACTATTCTAAAAGTTTGGATTGAATAAATTAGTTTTTATGGTTATGTGTAACTTTAGTTAGCATAAGAATAGATTCGTATAGATCTAATAACTTCATACATTAAAAAATCTAAAGCGCTTAAATTTGAAACTTCATAAGAGAAAGATCCGGCCAGTTTATTTAACGGGGTATTCGATTATGTAAAGAATGTACATTTAGTATAGAGAATTGATGAGAATAATAGGCATTTTGTCATCTGATATAGTAAAAATAGAAGTATATATTGTGTGTTAAATTGAAACCTTTGCTTTATTTTGATTGGTATATATAAGTATTTTGGGAAAACAGATTTGAAAATATATTAACTTCATAGAACCTGGACCCACTTGCTGAAAAAAGCACCCTGAGTTGAGAGTAAGTTTATACATTTCATCAGTCCATATTTTGGTGGCATATTGCAATAAAAAAAGGCATTGGGTACACCAAGGTATAATTTACACACAGAAATACATATATTTGGTAATAAAATAAAATATTTACAACACATTTCACTAAACTTTACAGGTAGATAAAACTTACAGGATAAAATACACTTAGAAATTAACATCACAAAAAGCAATAAAACATATTTAAATTAGCTACCATATCAAGTATTTCAATATACCTAATAATAATAATAATAATATAAAACTTAAAAATAAACCTTTCTTTATTATCACTTATCACCTAATAGTGGGACTAATAAAACCTTTCTTTTCAAATTGTCACCCAATTGTGGGTAAGTAACCTTTATATATATCAATTAGCGCCCAAAAACGTGGGACTAAAACAAACCTAAGTTTAACCTTCTCTATTATCAATATATATATATATATATATATATATATATATATATATATATATATATATATATATATATATATATATATATATATATATATATATGAGATGTACCGATTTTTGTATGAATCTCGCATTTGAAAGGAAAATAATCAGGCTGAATAAAGAGATAATTCATTCAATTTTACCAGATAGTTCGATAAGTATACTCGAACACGTTATTACATATATACGAGAATATGTTAAAAATATTCAATTTCATCACAGCCCGATGTGACATCGCCATTGCCAACATTGAAAATGCATAACTCTCTAAAAACGTAATTCCACGGCAACACTGGGAAACGCTTACTAAAGGTGGAAGGGGTGATGGGGTCTCTTCCTACCTTTGATGTTTAAAATGTTGGAGCACGAAAATTGAATTTCTGTGAAGCGTCTTTACAACCTTTTAGCGTGTTTAATCCAAAGTAAGTTGAAAAGTAATAAATATGCATTATTCTGTGTAATACCACGGAGATGTAACCTTTGAACGAGTGCAGCGTTCAAGCATTCCCAGTGTTAGTTCAGTAATGTTATTTTAATATGGGATGAATGTGATTGTAAAAATTTATTGCGGACCATCAATGTACTTGAAGGTACAGAATTTATAGAGAACAAGATCTTAAAGTACTAAAATACAGGAATGTGGCAAAATGTTTCCTTTTATTTAACGTTAAGTGTAATAGGTAAAAACCTTCATTTTGTTATGTGTTTTAGTGAATTTTCGTAGAAAAAACTCACTAGAGAGAAGACCTCGGCTTTTGAATCAAAATGTCTGGACGCAGAAAGTGCGTTAGTGAATTTTACGAAAAATGTTTTTAATAGCAAATATGTCTCTCTAATGCAAGCAAGCTTCAATATGGTTACCTGTATAGCCTATATAGTAGAAAAAATGTACCATATTTTACAAAATTACTTATTGTTTCAAAATGTAAAAATTTGTTCCGAAAATAAACATAAATTGTTGGTTTGCTAGCCAACAAACCTTAGGTTAATAGCAAATTTAGTTGTTGCGCACTCACTGCGTTTCGATCCTTTTAGTGAATTTTCTTAAAAAAAAATTCACTAATGAGGAGATCCCGACTTTGAATTTTGAAAAAATTTCTTCAAATGAGCGCTTGTTAGGCCCCCCAGAACACATATCCGGGGTCAGTTTCAATTTTTATGTTTATATATATATATATATATATATATATATATATATATATATATATATATATATATATATATATATATACATTTTCCCGGAAAATTTTGTATTTTCTTTCAAAAAAAAATTATATCTCTGGAATTAACAAAGTAAGGGCTGGTTTATATTGTTATAGGTGAGCTACCTACCAAAATTTAGCTCTGTAGGTCGAAAGACAAAAAAGTTATGGGCATTTAAAGAGAAATAAATTGGGGTTTTCCTCAAAACGTGAAAGTGACAATTTAAATCGTCAAAATTCACAACATTTAGGCAAAGAACTTGAATCTAATACGGGCTATGGAAAGAAAATGTCTCAAGAAGAATGTTTTACAAACCCTAAAGTCTTAGTTTCAACCGTCATTGTCCTTCATTTTACCAAAATATTTCCAGAAAATTCATTTCAGAGACCCTTTCTCTGATGCTTGGCAGTAGCCTTAGCTATAGAGTTTATCGTTTAATGGTATATAATTTTTGTCGAAATTTCGTAAAAAATCAATAAAGTTCAATATATTCGTTATTATACAGGATATGAAAAAATATTGTATACATAAATTTTATGGTGTCTTGAGCTACATCTTAAAAAAATATTGCTACAATCGTAGGCTGGCCCATAAGTCGTTGGTGATACAAATAATTTTTTTTAGTCGAAAACGCCTTATGCTTTTGCATTTTCCATCGAAATATAAAGCATGTTTGTAAGTTAAGAAATTCTGGACGCAGCAAGTGCGTTATGGTAGCGAATTTTGATTAAGTGCTTCATATTTGAAAAGCTCAATTTGCTATTAACCTATAAGGTTGACCAAGAAACGGATTTTTTCGGTTACACTTTGAGTTTACTTTCGGAAATTTCTGCACCTTTTTAAACAATGAAGTTATTTTGATGAAACATGGCACATTGTTTTTACTATATATGTTATACTGGTATTCAAATTTGATTCCTGATTTCTTAAAAAAACACATATTTGCTATTAAAAACATTTTTATGAAAATTCACTACCATAACGCACTTGCTGCGTCCCGAACTTTTTTTCTTACAAACATCCATCATATTTCGATAAAAAATGCAAAAATGCAATAATATAAGGGTGTTCGAGAAAACAATTGTGGGGGTCACCAACGACTTATGGACCAGCCTGTGATTGCTAAGATATTTTTATAAGGTGCAGCTTAAGACACTCTATAATTAACGTAAACCATTATGCTCGTATCTTGTATAATAACAAATAAATTGGGCTTTACCGTAGAAATGAGTCACCTGTATATATCTAAACAGATAAAAAGTGAAAGTAAACCCGGGTATGGATTCTAGGCGGCCTAGTTTGCGCTCATTTGAAAATTAGCTACAAATTATAGACCGTGAAAGCATAGACTTAACTCAACCTACAGCCAAAGCATCAACTTAATTAACCTACAGCCAAAGCATCAGAGAAAGGGTCTATTTGAAATGAATTTTCTGTAAATATTTTAGTAAAATGAAGGACAATGACGATTGAAGATGAAACTTAAGGGTTTGCAAAACACTCTTCTTGCGACATTTTCTTTACATAATTTGTATTTGTTTCAGTTTATTTGCCCAAATGTTGCGAATTTTGACGTTTCAAATCGCGACTATGACGTCTTAAGAGGAAAACTCCATTTTTTAACTGCCCATAACATTTTTGTCTTTGAGCCTACAGACCTAATAAATTCTGTTGCATGGTTCACTATTTATAATAGAAAGAGGAGTACCAAATTTTGTTGCCCTTACTTTGTTATTTCCGCAGATATAATTTTTTTCCGAGACAAAACACAAAATTTTCCGGGAAAACCTGCGCCAATTCTCTAACGAACTTATCCAAGCCACTTGTAATAGGAAGGTACAAATTGTATCAAAAGCGGCCCATTATTTTATGAGTTATCGGTGTGCTGAGGATGAACGGTTCGAAACTGCAGTCCACGTCACCAAATAACAAATCACTGAAAGTACAGCAAACAAATCAAGTGTATATTTAAAAGTGATTACAGTGTAGTGCAACATTCCAATATATATATATATATATATATATATATATATATATATATATATATATATATATATATATATATGTATCAAACTGATAACTCAAAAAATAATGGGCCGATTTTGATCAAATTTGTAGCTTCCTTTATATATATATATATATATATATATATATATATATATATATATATATATATATATATATATATATATATATATATATAAACTCCCTGATCAGGAACACACACGCATGCACAGAGTGAATGAGAGAGAGAGAGAGAGAGAGAGAGAGGGAGGGGCATCTCACAGGTTTTGGGTATTTTACACATCACAAACACACAGAACACACCAGGACACTTAAAAAAACCTGTGGTTACATGGTCAGCTCTGTAAGAATATTATTTCACATATCACCATAAAAATAAGTCTAGCAGCGTAAGATTGGGTGATCGTGCTGGCCATTCTAACCATCCTCGCTTCGCTATCCACCCATTTGGAAATATTAAGTCGAGATACTGTCGGACATTGATTTGGTAATGTGCTATACGTTAAACCGTTTAGCGACAGATACTGATGAAGACAACTTTGTTGTCGAAATACGTATCTAGCGCATAACTCTCTGTTATTATTATTGCCACAACGTCACGTGTGGAAGTATCGCATCGGCGACAAAAATTTCAATTTTTTTGTTGCTTAAACGTCGTAAAAAGTATCAAAACATATATAAAACATGATTTTGGAACGAATCTTTTTTATCTGTCGGTCTATATGTATGTGTGTTTGTAGCCACGATAACTTCAGAACAATGAAGATATCGACCTCAAATTTGGGATACAGTTAGCGCTCGACAAACGAACGCATCGGACTGTTTTTGGGTAAAATCGGTTTAGGGGGTAGGGGCTGAATATGGGCTGATTTGGTGAATATTGACTTTTTGTCGTCAAAACTCGAGTAATATAACGTTTTAGGATTTATTTATTATAATACTTTTAATTTCATTAAACATCTGTAATCTGTACTGGAATTAAATTAGGGGTGAATGTGTGGGGGTGGAATATTGTTGACAAACATTTCGAAATTCTTCTTCTGCTAAAATGGCGTAAAAGTCTCAAAACGTATAGAAAACTTGATTCTGGAGCGAACATTTTTTTGCCTGTCGGTCAGTCGCAATAACTTTCGAACGAATTGAAATAATATCTTCAAATTAGGTATCCAGTTAGCACACGACAAAGAAACGTTTCCAATTGTTCTTGGGTAAGATCGCTTCAGGCGGTAGGGGATAAATAAGGGGTGATTTGGTGAAAATTGACATTTTTTAAATAAAACGCGATTAACGTAACGTCTCAAAATTTATGGGTACACAAATACAAATATATTATTTGTGGTCGGGGCCTAAAATCATTCCGTGAGAATGTCTTTCTGATGAGAATAAATTATCACCGCTATGTGGAAGCTATGATTCAATTTGCAGCACTATTTTTTAAATATATTGTAACATTTATTCATCTATGTGACAAATAAGTTACAAACCTATGCCTGTTTATTCAATGCAATTTGACAAATTTACTACAGAGATAGGTATTACCTTTAGACTTCCAAAGTGACATTTCAAACTATGATTTTGTCAAACCAGAATAATATAAAATTTCCTGCTAGTTATTCATTTCGCATGTAATTTTCATCATTGCTTTCATTTTGATACACACATTTGCCAGTAATATTTATAATTTAGCCTATATACATTTTCAAATAAATCCAAACTGTGATTCATAGTTATTTTTGTGTATCTCTAAAAATAAAATGTGTCCTAAACTGTAGAAATTATTTAGCCGCAAAAGTAAGAGTAAATTTCTACTTACATTAATCGAAGCATTGAGTACATACCTGAAAAAAAAAACAGAAAAAAAATTAACTAATCATATTATACATAGCACGAAATCACACAAAAACAGTCTTTATACATCAAAATCTCTGGACGCAGCAAGGGCGTTATGGCAGTGAATTTTCATAAAAATGTTTTTAATAGGAAATATATATATTTTTAAGAAAGCTTGCATCAAATTTGGTTACCAGTATAACCTATATAGGAGAAACAATGTACTTTATTTCATCAAAATAAGTTTATTGTTTGACAATATACAAACATCTTCTGAAAATAAACGTAAATGTGCCCAAAAAAACTGGTTTTCTGGCCAACGAACCTTAGGTTAATAGTAAATTAAGCTATCGAAAGAAACATTTTATGAAAAGTCGCTACCATAACGCAGTTGCTGAGTCCCGAATTTTCTTACAAACATGCATTATCTTTCGATGGAAAATGCAAAAATTGTAATACTATAAGGCGTGTTCGATTAGGAAAAAAAAATTGCATCAGCAGCGACTTATGGGCCACCTGTGATTGTAAAAATAATTTTATAAGATGCAGCTCCAGACATCGCATAATTAAGATATAATTTTTTTTATCATATCTTGTATAATAATGGATATTTTGTGCTTTACCTTAGAAATGCGTCACCCTGTATATATGGAAACAGATAAAAACTGAAACTAACCCGGGTATGGGTTCTATGGAGCCGACTTCGCGCTCATTTAAAGAAATCTTCTCAAAATTTAAAAACTCTGGACCGCAGCAAGTGCGTTATGGTAGTGAATTTTTATAAAACTATTTTTTAATAGCAATAATGTGGGTTTTTTAAAAGAAAGCAGGCATCAAATTTGGTTACCAGTATAATCTATATAGTAAAAACAATGTGCCATGTTTCATCAAAATAACTTTATTGTTTGAAAATGTACAAAAATTTCCGAAAGTAAACTTAGTGTTCCCGAAAAAATTCGTTTCTTGGTCAACCTTATAGGTTAATAGCAAATTGAGCTATTCAAATATTAAGCATTTGATCAAAATTCGCTACCATAACGCACTTACTGCGTCCAGAATTTTTTTTCTTACAAACATGCATTATATTTCGATGGAAAATGCAAAAATGCAATAACATAAGGCGTGTTTGATTAAAAAAAAAAGAAAATTTGTATCACCAACGACTTATGGGCCACCCTGTGATTGTAGAAATATTTTTTAAGATGTAGCTCAAGACACCCTATAATTAATATATACAATTTTTTTTCATATGTTGTATAATAACAGATATATTGAACTTTATTGATTTTTTTACGAAAATTCTACAATTATATACTATTAAACGATAAACTCTATAGCTAAGGCTACTGCCAAGCGTCAGAAAGGATCTCTTTGAAATGAATTTTCTGGAAACATTTTATTAAAATGAAGGACAATGACGGTTGAAACTAAGATTTCAGGGTTTGTAAAACATTATTCTTGAGACACTTTATTTCCATAGCCCGTATTAGATTCAAGTTTTTTTCCTAAATGTTGCCAATTTTGACGTTTAAATCGCAACTTTGACGTTTTGTGAAAAACCTCAATTTATGTTTCTTTAAATGCCTATAACTTTTTTGTCTTTTGACATACAGAGCTAAATTTTGGTTGGTATCTTACCTATAAGGATGTAAACCCGCGTACCAAATTTGGTTGCCCTTACTTTGTTAATTCCGGAGATATAAATTTTTTTTGAAAGAAAACACAAAATTTTCCGGGAAAACCTGGACCGATTTTCCTGGGTAACGAACTTGTCCAAGCCATTTGCAAAAGGAAGGTACTCACCAAATTTGATCAAAATCGGCCCATTATTTTTTGAGTTATCGGTGTGATACATATATATATATATATATATATATATATATATATATATATATATATATATATATATATATATATATATATATATATATATATATATATATATATATATATATATATAAATATATATAAACATATAAAAAGTTTAACTGACCCCGGAAATGTGTTCTGGGGGGCCTAATTAGCGCTCATTTGAAGAAATTTTTTCAAAATTCGAAAGTCGGGATCTCCTCATTAGTGAATTTTTTTTAAGAAAATTCACTAAAATCACTAAAAGTGTATCCAACTCTATGAGTAAAATTGTGATGGCCAAAAGTAAATATGATTGTAAGAAGAAGAGCATGTCTACATTTGTATTACAAATGTCAGAAAACAAAATACTTATTTACATGTCACTTTGAAAGTAGATCTGACATTTATGAAAATAATTTGTCAGTTGAATATGACTTGTACTGTTGCCGTGGACTATCATTATGGACTATTGTATTATGCCTTATAAGAATCCTGTTGTTTTTTGGAATACGAAAGCTTATTTTACTGTAAAAACATTTTTCCCTCCCTTAACCTGAAATGGTTTTCGTTTCATTTAACGTTGTTTCCTTATAGCGTCACAGTATGTTTTAGAATCTAGAAATTATTCTATGTTGTGTGAATTTTTTCGTTGCATACCTAGAACAAATTGTATTTTCCTTTAATTATAAATGATAACTTTAAGTTAATTCCTATATTTTCTGTGCCCAATGTGTTGAACGGATGCGAAACGGGAGAAGGAAATTTCATTTAAAGTTAAAATGACGAAGAGAACTTTATTCCAGGCACGAGCGTTGTCTCATTTTTTTTTAATATCAATAACATTTATAGGTAAATTAGCAGATTAGCGTATTGTTCGTTTTTTTGAAAAAAAAATTCAGAAACACGCTTAGAAGAACCCCTTTATGCATTAACCATCGGACAAATGCTGTGATCTCAACTCCACCATACAGTTAAAAGACCTAAAGTTAATTTGAGGTTCTGTGCAAGGTAAACATGCTACAACGGAGCTAGAAATGCAAACTGTAAAAAACTAACCTTGCAGAAGTCCATAGAAAGGAGAAACTACTTACCAACACCGTTTCTCCATAAAAAACTTCCACATTGCACAATTGAAAAAAAACCGCTACACAACAAGCGTAATCTGATTTCTTAAAATTAAATAAATAACTTAAACTGCTACCAAAACATCACATAAAGGGTCTATTTTAAATTAATTTTCGGCAAATAATTTAATAAAATAAAGAACAACGAAGATTGTAGCTTAAACTTAAGGCTTTTCAACTTATTTTATGAAATTTACGCTGTATAGCCGTTCATGTAAGTTCTCTATCTAGAACATGTCAATTTTGACGTTTAGAATCGCGACTTTTTTGACGTTTTAATAATAAAAACTTAAAAGCTTATAACTTTGTTTTATTTTAACCTAGAGATTCAAATTTTGGTGCATGGTTTTCTTTTTATGATATAAACCTTCGCACCCAATATTTGTTATTTCCGGATATATAAAAATTTTCCGAAAGAAATATATATATATATATATATATATATATATATATATATATATATATATATATATATATATATACATATATATATATATATATATATATATATATATATATATATATATATATATATATATATATATATATATATATATATATATATATATATATATATATATATATATATATATACATATAAAGTCTGAAACCGACCTCGGATCTGGGTTCTAGAGATCCCAAATAGCGCTCATTTGAATAAATTTTTTCAAAATTCAAAAGTCGGGATCTCCTGATTAGTGATTTTTTTTAAAGAAAATTCACTAAAAACAGTGTTATATTATACAGTGCGCTTTAAAGGTAAGCAATAAATTTTTTTGGTCTCTTATTAGTAATATCTATGTAAGAAAAATGCAGAATGGGGTAACTTAGGTTTTTTGTCACTTTCTTAAGTGAAAATCTTTCTACCTACTCTCACACCATTTGAATAATAACTACATTTTAAATAGAAAGTGGGATTGTGTGATACTTTTTATAAAATAAATGACTTCCAAAGAACACGGAATAAATTTAGTGATAGTTAATTTTGATAGATGGATTTAAAAAATGCTAATTATATCCTCGGGATAGCTTTATTTTCTCCCTGGCCATATTCAAATGCATCGACAAATTCTCATGCGAATTTTAGCGAATTTTCACACCCATAACCCAAAAAAGAATGTGCCGATTTCGGTTAAATTTGGTAGGTACCTTCCTTTTGTAAGTGGATTGGATCAGTTTGTTGGCCAGGAAAATTGGACTAGTTTTTCCGGGAAAATGTTGGGTTTTCTGTCGGGAATTTTTTGTATCTGCGAAAATAACAAAGCTATGGCAACCAAATTTGGCATATACGTTTACACTACCAAACCTACTCTACATACCGAAATTCAGATCTCTACATTGAAATAAAAAAAAGCTATAAGCACTTAAAAACAATTTTTGGGTGCCACTGGTGATCAAAGGAAAGCACAAGAACAAAATATTTTGTGTGGTTAACAAAACCAATTGAATATTACATACAACGGTTAAGTTTTCTTGACGCGAAAATGTCAAGAAGTAGCAAAAAAATATTTTGAAAATTTTATAATTTTTCTCCTTAAAACGTCAAATTTGCAAATTTCAGACAAATAATTTAAAACAAATAAGGATTGTGCAGAACAAATGTCATAATAGGTGTGTTTCACAAAGCCTTAAGTTTTAGCTTCAACCATCATTGTCCTTCATTTTACTAAAATATCGGAAAATGTCTTTCTGATGTTTTGGCAGTAGTTTCAGCTATAGAGTTTATGGTTTCTTCAAATAAGCGCGAACTAGAACTCCTAAAACCCATATATGGCGTAAGTTTAAGTTTTTGTCTGTTTACACATATACCGGGTGACGCATTTCTACGGTAAAACTCAATCTTTTTGCTTATATGCGAGCAAAAATTGTATACGTTAATTATAGGGTGTCTTAAGCTGCATCTTATACAATTATTTTGATAATCACAGGCTGGCCCACAAGTTGTTGGTGATACACGGTTTCTTTTTTTAATAGAACACCCCTTATGTTATTCCATGTTTGCATTTTCCATTGAATTATAATGCATGTTTGTAAGAGAAAAATTTGTAACTTATATCTATTTTGTACGAAGGCGTAGAACGGCCACTAGATGAAAATATTTATAATTTCGACTTTAAACATGAAATTATACTAATTTCGAGTTTAAACACGAAATTAGCTATAATTTACAGTTTAAACTCGAAATTATACTAATTTCGAGTTTAAACACGAAATTAGCTATAATTTCGACTTTAAACATGAAATTATACTAATTTCGAGTTTAAACACGAAATTAGCTATAATTTACAGTTTAAACTCGAAATTATACTAATTTCGAGTTTAAACACGAAATTAGCTATAATTTCGACTTTAAACATGAAATTATACTAATTTCGAGTTTAAACACGAAATTATACTAATTTCGTGTTTAAAGTCGAAATTATAAATGGACGGTGCCTGCTGTGTCGATTAGTTAGGTTATGTAAATAGTTTTGTTAATATATTACTTAAATACAAGGTCTTTTAATTCTCGAGATGTTTAAAATAATGAAAGAGCTAATAGGGTTTTAAATTACACTTTTAAAAATTGTATCTTGTTTAGGATTAAACTATAATAAAGACACCTAAGACGAAAACTGCGTATGTGATGATAATAACCGAGTTATTATCAATAATAGCCGTTCTGACATTATCCTTATTTGACATATTTTTGTACCGTAAACTCTTGAAAAAAATAAGATTTAAAATTTATTTTTGATTACAATTATTTTGATTTTTTCTTAATTTAATATAACTTCGGATTTATGGTTCTTGCACCATTTGGAACAAGTTTTGTTAAAATAATTTTTTTTATTGGTGTGTTTAGTTTCTTTATTTCCTATTCTATTCTATTTCCGCGACTATGGCCAATCATCGACGCCAGGGAGCAGTTTCACCTCACTATCCAGGAAGTTTTGCCGAACCCCTGCCTTTCTGTAAGGCGGGTAGGGATATTTAACGTGCCCAACATCGCATGGACACGGGACCGACGGCTTTACGTCCCCTCCGAAGGGCGGAACGTGCAGACCTTCAACTTGCTCAAATATAATGCCAGAACCTCGATTGATGTTAATGTTGCAGTTTGTACTGAAAAAGTGAAAGGAGTACCCTGGGATCGAACCCAGCACCCTTCGGTTCAGAGGCACACGTTCTTACCCCTGAACCACCGAGACTCTATTTTTTATTTTTGTATTAAAAAATATCGAGTGCATTTTTACCGTACAATTTTGCATCATCTCAGATAACATTCTGAAATGGGAAATGAATTTTGATCTTAACGAGGCTTAGATACTCTTTTATTATTTAAGTAAGTTAAAATCGTAGAAGAACAAAGGAATTTGTCTGTTTTTGTATGTATGTGTGTGTAGGTATTTATCATTTATGTATCATCATAACTTAAAAAGTATTTGACCGATTTTATTTAAAGTTAACATGTGTGTTTCTTTTGTAAATAGCTTACATGAGTCTGTTAGCCAGGTTAACCAATTTTCTTGGAAAATGTTAGATTTTGTTTATGTGTGTGCGTGTGTGTTTTGTTTCTTTAACGTCGGCCTATTTCCGCGACTATGGCCAATCACCGACGCCAGGGAGCAGTTTCACCTCACTATCCTGGAAATTTTTCCGAACCCCTGCCTTTATGTAAGGAGGGTAAGGATTTTTAACAGGCCCAACATCGCATGGACACGGGACCGGCGGCTTTACACCCCCTCCGAAGGGCGAAACGTGCAGACATTCAACTTGCTCAAATACAATGCCAGAACCTCGGTTGATGTTAATTTTACAGTTTGTACTGGAAAAGTGAAAGGAGTACCCTGGGATCGAACCCAGTACCCTTCGGTTCAGAGGCACACGTTCTTAGCCCTGAACCACCGAGGTTCAGAGATTTTGTTTATGAAGATGCTCTTATCTTCGGTAATAAGTAAGCTATTTTGAGGAAATTATTTTTTTTGCCAAAACCCGGCTTACTTCACCAGGCGCCAACTGCTGAGTTCTATCTGCTGACTACCGATACATTTCAGCTGTTAAAGACTGATGAATGCACTGTTGACTTCAAGCACTATTTTGCGTGGTTTATCTGTCATTTCGCTTTGACAAATCGGCAACAGTTGAGTTCCAGCAGAAATACTTCTGGATTGGCGAACGCATTCGTTGACACAATTATTCAACCCTTATGTGCAGAAAAGCTATCCTCATGTACTATAGTTACTTGGAGAGTTTGAGTACGGTAACTGCTTCTGGAAGACTAAATATATACGAACTTGAAACTGTGAAACATCCATAATAGATATAGATGTAGATTATTGTTTTTTCTATAGGTTTAATACAACATGTACTCGAGCTTTTTGTTTTGACTTGTTAAAATAACTAGTTATTAATTTACAAGGAAGAACTTAGTCATTGTTTACATAATAAATAATGCGAAATTATTCAATAATAGAACTTCCCATTCTATTGAGTATAGAGTGCATTATAAAATATAAAACATTTTAAAATTCGAAATGCAATACATACTTATAACTTTAAGGTAGATACATGTTAGCTAAGGTTACCGGCAGCATTCAATTTTCGCGCTGAACTGGGAACCAATCAAATCTAGTTATAAACTTTCCTATGCACTACTAAGTGGGATTCGTGAATATGCACATAACGGTTGAATAATTGTGTCAACGAATGCCTCACCAGTCCAGGAGTATTTCTGCTGGAACTCAACCGTTGACGATTTGTCAAAGCGGAATGACAGACAAACCTCACAAAATAGTGCTTGAAGTCAACTGTGCATTCATCAGTCTTTAACCGCTGAAATGTATCGGTAGTCAGCAGATAGAACTCAGCAGTTGGCGCCTGGTGAACTAAGTTAACATACGATTGCCGGGTTTTAGCACAAAATTTAATTTTCTCCAAATAGCTTACTTATTACCGAAGATAAAGGCATTTTCATAAAGAAAATCTAACATTTTCCAGGACAAATTGGTCAAGCTGGCTAACAAACTCATTCAAGCTATTTACAAAAGAAACACACATGTCAACTTTAAATAAAATCGATCAAACACTTTTTAAGTTATGATGATACATAAATGATAAGTACCTACACACACATACAAAAACATTTCTTCTACGATTTTAATTTACTTAAATAATAAAAGATTATCGCAAAGCCTCGTTAAGATCAAAATTCATTTTCCATTTCAGAATGTGAAGTCATCTGAAATGATGCAAAATTGTACAGTAAAAATGCAATCGATATTTTTTAATAAAAACATAAAAAATAGAGCCTTGGTGGTTCAGGAGTAAGAACGTGTGCCTCTGAACCGAAGGGTACTGGGTTCGATCCCAGGGTTCTCCTTTCACTTTTTCAGTACAAACTGTAACATTATCATCAACCGAGGTTCTGGCGTTGTATTTGAGCAAGTTGAATGTCTGCACGTTAGGCACTTCGGAGGGGGCGTAAAGCCGTCGGTACCGTGTTCATGCGATGTTGGGCACGTGAAAGATCCCTAACCTCCTTACAGAAAGGCAGGGGTTCGGCAAAATTTCCAGGATAGTGAAGTGAAACTGCTCCCTACTGGCGTCGGTGATTGGACATAGTCGCGTAAATATTTACCAAAACTTGTTCCAAATGGTCCAAGAACCATAAATCCGAAGTTATATTAAATTAAGAAAAAATCAAAATAATTGTAATCAAAAATAAATTTTAAATCTTATTTTTTTACGGTACAAAAATATGTCAAATAATGATAATGTCAGAACGTCTATCTATGATAATGACTCGGTTATTATCATCATTTTCCGTTCATTCGCTTTCTTGGGGAAGATTTAGCGAAGGTACGCAGTTTTCGTCTTAGGTGTCTTTATTATAGTTTAATGCTAAACAAGATACAATTTTTAAAAGTGTAATTTAAAACCCTATTAGCTCTTTCATTATTTTAAACATCTCGAGAATAGAAAAGCCTTGTATTTAAGTAATATATCAACAAAACCATTTACATAACCTAACTAATCGAAACAGCAGGCAACACCCATTTATAATTTCGACTTTAAACACGAAATTAGTATAATTTCGTGTTTAAACTGGAAATTATACTAATTTCGTGTTCAAACTCGAAATTAGTATAATTTCATGTTTAAAGTCGAAATTATAGCTAATTTCGTGTTTAAACTCGAAATTAGTATAATTTCGAGTTTAAACTGTAAATTATAGCTAATTTCGTGTTCAAACTCGAAATTAGTATAATTTCATGTTTAAAGTCGAAATTATAGCTAATTTCGTGTTTAAACTCGAAATTAGTATAATTTCGAGTTTAAACTGTAAATTATAGCTAATTTCGTGTTTAAACTCGAAATTAGTATAATTTACAGTTTAAAGTCGAAATTATAAATATTTTCATCTAGTGGCCGTTCTACGCCTTCGTAATTTTGAGTTATTTCAATTGCTTTTCAACTTTTAGCGTTTTTGGCACATTGCATAAACACATATTACAAATTGCGTTTGTAACAATAAAGTCCTGAGCCCCATGGAAATGATGCATTCAGAGAGTTTTTTGTTTGTATGACTCGTCGAAAAAATCGAGCTGCCAATCTCAAATAGTGGCTGAATTTGGAAAGTTTTCGCAGAAATGTTTTTAGTGTTTCTATAGAAATTATTTTTGTAACATTTTTGTGAAATGTTGCTAATTAATAATAAATGTTTAGTAAGTTATTGTAAATAAAAGTTGTTGTATTTTTGTGAAAAATATGATATAGTGTAACGTTACTGAAGGCAATTTCGGCCAAAAAAATGATGAATTTTTGTAAAAGAAGTTTCTGCAAAATTTCATAATTTTTTTTTCGACTTGGGTCATAAAGGTGTTTGTCAATAATTTTATCTTGGTAGGTGTGTAAATAGCTTGAAGACGTTCGTTGGTCAGAAAAATCGGACCAGTTTTTTCTGGAAGTTTTTAAGTTTATTTTCGGAAAATATTTGTACTTTCTGAAACAGCAAAGCTATTTTAATAAAATGTGGTACATTGCTACTATTATATAGGTTATACTGCCAACCAAATGTCCTCTTAGAAACAATACATATTTGAGATTGAAAACATTTTAACGAAAATTCGCTACCATAACCCACTTGCTGCGTTCAGACTTTTTTTTTCTTTAGATGCTTTAAATTGTTCGACTTGTCCTCGCCAACTTTGGATTTAAGATATTCTCATAAGAAAAAAAGTCTGGACGAACAAAGTGCGTTATGAAAGTGAATTTTCATAGAAATGTTTTTAATGTTACATATGTTTTAGGGAATTTTCTTGAAAAAAATTCACTAATGAGGAGATCCAGACTTTTGAATTTTGAAAAAATTTCTTCAAATGAGCGCTAATTAGGCCCCCCAGAACACATTTCCGGGGTCAGTTAAAATTTTTATATGTTTATATATATTTATATATATATATATATATATATATATATATATATATATATATATATATATATATATATATATATACATATATATATATATATATATATATATATATATATATATATATATATATATATATATATATATATATATATATATATATATATATATATATATATATATATATATATATATATATATATATATATATATATATATATATTTATGTGTCACACCTATAACTAAAAAAATAATAGACCGATTTTGATATAACTTGGTGAGTGCCTTCCTATTACAAGTGGCTTGGATAAGTTCGTTAACCAGGAAAATCCACCTAGGTTTTCTTGGAAAATTTTTGTGTTTTCTTTCGAAAAAAAAATATATATATTAGGAATTAACAAAGTAAGGGCAAAACGTCAAAGTCGCGATTTGAAACGTAAAAATTTGGTAATATTTAGGCAATGAACATGAAACTAAAATGAGCTATGGAAGGAAAATGATTCAAGAAGAATGTTTTACAAAGCCTGATGTCTTAGTTTCAATCGTCATTGTCCTTCATTTTACTAAAATATTCCCAAAAAATTTATTTCAAATAGACCCTTTCTCTGATGTTTTGGCAGTAGTGTTGGTTATAGAGTTTATCGGTTAATGATATATATATATATATATATATATATATATATATATATATATATATATATATATATATATATATATATATATATATATATATATATATAAAATTTGTCGAATTTTCGTAAAAAATCTCTAAAGCTCAATATAACCGCTATTATGCAAGATACGAAAAAAAAATTGTATACATTAATTATAGGGTGTCTTGAGCTACATCCTAAAAAAATATTACTACAATTACAGGCTGGCCCATAAGTCGTTGGTGATTCAAATTTTCTTTTTTTTTTAAATCGAACATGCCTTATGTTATTGCATTTTTGCATTTCTCATCGAAATATAATACATATTTGTAAAAAAAAAAATCGGAACGCAGCAGGTGCGTTATGGTAGCGAATTTTTATTAAATGCTTCAAATTTGAATAGCTCAATTTGCTGTTAACCTATAAGGTTGACCAAGAAACCAGTTATTTCGAGAACACTTTAAGTTTACTTGCAGAAAGGTTTGTACATATTCAAACAATAAAGTTATTTTGAGGAAACATGGCACATTGTTTCTACTATATAGGTTATACGGTTAACCAAATTTGATGCCTGCTTTCTTAAAATAAACATATTTGCTATTAAAAACATTTTTATAAAAATTCACTACCATAACGCACTTGCTGCGTTCAGACTTTTTTAATGAGCAATAAAATTTAGTAGAAAGTACAACCTTTGTAATAAAATACATGTAACATATTCCATCAAAATAACTTTATTGTTTGAGGAATTACAAAAGCCTCCCAAACTTAAAATTTTCTGGAAAAAACTGGTCGGAACTTTCAGGCCAACGAACCTATCCAAGCAATGTACACAAAAACTACACCTGCCAAGATCTTATTATTCACAGGAATAATTGTTACGTATACTTTGAATATAATATCCCGGGCATGAAGCCGATTTAAAGTATCACGCAAATAAAACTTTAGTTGACGTGTACCTAGATGGCGCAGGGGGCTTCACGCTTACCTTCTACGCAGAAGGTTATGCGATCGAATCCAGCTCGATGAACGTATATTTTTGTATGTTTTATTTTGACATTTGGAGAAACGACAGTATACAGATTTCATACGTTTTGAACAAGATCTCATTTTTGTTTAAAACGCCTAAATAAATTTGGCACCTTTCAGTCTGAATTTATAATTTTGTTATTCGTGACTAAAACGAAATTATACTGGCGATTAATAAGGAAAAATAACTGCTACGTTTATAATTTGGCAGATACTTTGCTGTTCTAAATATGGATTAAGTTTCCTTCTGGAAATATTCTGTATAACTTTGATGAAATTTGTAATATAAGTTTCTCTTAAAGAGACTTACACTTTTTACAGATATAAGAAAATTTTCTTGTTTAGCTTCATAGAAAATTGAGTTTTGGGAATTTTTCTCAAAAGGAATTAGAAAGCAAGATTCTTTGGATAATAGAATGATATCGATGGTAAAACTTTCGAAAGAATTTTTCAAATGTGCACGTACTAGGACCACTCAAATCGATCTTCAAGGTCTGTGTAAGTTTAAAGTATTAACTTTACTAATATGCCGTATAATAATAGTGTACAATTCTTATGAAAACTCGCTACTATAACCCACTTACTGCGTCCTGAAATTTTTTGTGACATAAACCCACGTACCAAATTTGGTTGCTCTAACTTTATTATTCCGGAAATATAAAAATTTTCCGAAAGAAAATACATACATATATATATATATATATATATATATATATATATATATATATATATATATATATATATATATATATATATATATATATATATATGTAAACATATAAGAATTCTGAAGTCTCCTCATTTCTAAAAGTTTTTTAAGAAAATTCACTAAATACATATCAAATTAGGTGTATAAAATTATTTTAGGGTTCGAATCTCTTAAAACATATTATTTTATTAAACGCATATGCAGTATTATCTCAGATAATATCATGAGTTAGGTATAATTTAGACATCAGTGATCGCAAGGCTTCAATTTGTAATGGGTATTTAATTTTTATAACAAATTTTCAGACGGCTTTAAACACAATTAATTTTTATTTCTATGGTATACAACAGTTGCGTTGAATTAGTGCCTTCATTTAATGAAAACCTCATCTTGAACGGTGTCACTACATTACTTTATAATGAAGCGGGAAGCGAGCAAATTGGCTATTATCTTTATTTTCTACGGGGTCTTAGGTTATTAGGAGCCAATGACCATGTTTAAAAATTAACGTTCCTCGTACACTTCCTTTCAATAATAAAATACACGCTATGGAGGAAAAATCGATTCCCCATTATTATAATTCTTTAGGTCTTAGTTATTATGTCTACCTGATAATAAGGTAAATAGGTAGTGATTTTTCATAAGATTTGTAAACTATTAATACCGCATCTTACTAAAATTAATACCATAAATTTAAACAGGCCATGAAGATCGCTTTTAGAGGTCCTTATACGCGCTCATTTGAATACCTTTTCGAAAGTGTTGCCATCCATATCTCGCTTTATCATAAAAAATATTTTAATTTTGTGTTCCAGCCCCGTTTGAGAATAAAATTTTGAATGCCCAAAACTCAATTTTCTATACACCTAGAACATTAAAATTTGGTATATCTAAGTCTAAGTATCTTTAAAAATTACAAATTCCATTAAAGTTACATAAGCTTTCCATAAGAAAATTTAATTCATAATATAATTGTTAACGTAGCATGTATTTTTCCTTATTAATCATCTGTTTTGTTTTAGTCAACCTATCGAACTAGTATTTTCAACAACAAAAATGGTTTAAAAAATACCCAATTATGAATTTTCTTTATCAAAATTTACTATAATATCAACCATGAAAAGATGTCTGTTTAAAATCATAATTTTAGATTCAACGGTTACAAAGTTATCCAGGCGTTTTATGGAACACAGAATTGTTTGTTTACGTGATGGTTATAAAAACAGCAACTTCCTGCCTCAAGAAATTTGATAATATATCCTAAGACTAAATGTTAGATGGCGTCTTATTTTTAAGTTTATATATATATATATATATATATATATATATATATATATATATATATATATATATATATATATATATATAAATTGGAACTGACCCGGATATGGATTCTAGAGGGCCTAGTTCGCGCTCATTTAAAGGCATTAAAAAAAAATTCAGAAGTCGAGATCTCCTCATTAGTAAATTTTTTTAAAAGAAAATTCACCAAAAACAAACTGTTTTAAAATCATTTTCATAGAGATGTGAGCCGATTTCTTTCATTCTTTCAAATCTTCTCATATGCTTATAATATGACACTTAGGTTAGGTTAGGTTAGGTTGTATGTGAGTGGTCCATACCGGACCTTCCACCGCGACCAACGGTCTATTGTGGCTCACGCCTAATGTTTATATTTCGCCCAACAAATCCAGCCTCCTGCAGAGGTCGATAACCTTTGTGGGCGAAAGTCGATCCAGATCCTCTGGAGCAAGCTTTACCTTGCCAAAGAGCAGGTGTCTAGTCCTATCCGCTGCCGGACAGGAACACAGCACGTGCTCTGCTGTTTCGTCATCCTCCATATACAGTCGGCACTCGGTCTCCTGACCGATTCCAATACGGTGCATGTGATGCCGCAAGCGGCAGTGTCCTGTATATAGGCCTACTAGAGTTCTCAGTTGTTGTCTGTTCAGCTCTAGTAGTTTCTTAGCCCTTGACTCAGACAGGCCATTTATGAAGGCCTTGGAGTGAGCTAATCCTGGAAGATTTTGCCAATATTGAATTGTCCTTCTATCTGTCCAGGTTTTTAAGGTGCGTTTTGCTGTGCATGATGTTATTCCCAGCACCGGTTCTGGTCCGATAAAGCCGCACTCGGCACCACTCCTGGCAAGCGCGTCTGCCGCAACGTTGCCATCATGATCCGAGTGACCCGGTATCCAGACCAGCGACACCTCATTACAGCTGCCCAATTCGTTAAGGGCAGATTTACAACTCCATACCGTCTTTGAATTGCACCGGTAGGAACCAAGAGCTTTTATTGCAGCTTGGCTATCTGCATATATCTTTATCAATTTGTTTGTGCATAGGTCCTTTAAACTTTCCCTTGCACACATCTCGATGGCATAAACTTCTGCCTGGTGTATGGTTGCGTACTTGCCGAGACTAGCTGATAGTCTAGCATCGGTGCTGCCCCCATAGGCGCCGGCTCCTACTCCCATATTGGTTTTGGAGCCGTCCGAGTACCAGCAGAGGTCCGCTCTCAACAGGGTCGATTGGTTCCGGTCCCAGTCGTCCCTTTCCGGGAGGACGGTCTTGAAAGACAGATCTCTGCTGATTTTAGTAGGCATCAAGTCCGAGACCATTCCCAGAATCCTGTGACAATCACTGTCATCAAGGAGTCCGGACCCCCTCAGACTGACTTCCCTCGGCATGTTATCTGCCGTTTTTATTAATCTGTACGTTGTCCACCTCGCCACCCTCTCCAGCCATATGTGAAGTGGGGGAATATTGAGGAGGACCTCCAGAGCGACTGATGGTGCGGTGCTTATCGCTCCCGTTATCATCAGACATGCTTGTCTCTGTAGATGAGCCAGTTTGGCCCTCGCGGTACCACGAAGCACCTTAGGCCACCAAACTATGGCTCCATATGTTATCATAGGTCTGGTAACCACTACATAGAGCCAGTACATCTGTTGGGGGTTTGTTCCCCAGTTGTTCCCACAGATTCTCCGGCAGGTCCACAGGGACATCTTAGCCCTGCGGATAACATTTTCTAACTGTCTGTCCCAGTTGAGCTTCTTATCTAGGATAACTCCCAGATATTTTGCTTGGTCCGAAAATGGAATGTTTTCCCCCATAAGATTAGGTGGTTTTAATTTGTCCAACCTTCTTCTTCTGGTGAACGGGACAATGATCGTTTTGCGAGGGTTCACAGACATATGTTCCCTACGGCACCAATCATTGACGACATTTAGTGCTTCTTGAAGAGTACTAGATAGTTCCTCCTCAGATTTGCCTCTAACCATTATGACAAGATCATCCGCATACGCCTGGACCTCAACCTCCCAGAGTCCGAGGATAGCCAGCAGGTCGTCCACAAAGAGGGACCACAACAGGGGGGATAGAACGCCCCCCTGAGGACACCCTCTCGCAGCCCTAACGCTGACCACCTCTCCCCGTAATGAGGTAATAATGGTCCGATTGTGCAGCATGTTTCCGATCCAGCCACAGATGGTAGGTTCCACCCCCCTAGCGATAGTGGCCTCGTAGAGGGAGATCGGTAATGCATTATTAAATGCTCCTTCTATGCCGAGAAATGCCGCCACCGCAACCTCTCCATTTTCCAGAGAGTGTGTGATCTTCTCGACGAGGTTATTGAGCGCTAACTCAGTTGATTTGCCAGTTTGATAGGCATACTGGTGGGTATTTAGGGGGTTCTTGGGTAAGATGTTCCCCCTAATGTGTCCGTCCAGTATTTTTTCCAATCCCTTCAGGAGGAATGATGTAATACTGAGAGGTCTCAGTGAAGTAGGTAGGAGGTCATTACGTCCCAATTTGGGAATGTAAACCCCCCTAACCACCGTCCAGCTGGAAGGAATATAGTTCCAGGCCAGACTGGCTCTGAACAGCCTGATAAGGAAGGGTAGGAGAATCTCCAGTCCCTTTTGTAGTAGGACCGGTACCACCCCATCCTCCCCTGGCGACTTGAATGGCTGGAAATGATTCACAGCACACTCCACTGCCGAGGCTGTAACTATTCTCCGAGCAACTAGCCAGTCCTCCCTTTGGGGGCGTTTAAATCGTCCCTCAGCTGGTAGGACCTCTCCGTTGCTCAGGATCAGACAATCTGGGAAGTGTGTGTGTGCTAAGAGCTCCAGCGTTTCTTTCCGAGAATCAGTAAAGGAACCATCTGGTCGTTTTATCGATCCCAGTTCCTGTACACGGTCGCGTGAGAGAATCCTGTGGATTCTGGCGCTGCTGGGCAAATTATTAATGTCCCCGCAGAACCCCCTCCAGGACTCCCTCTTAGCGTTCCTGATCTTTTTATTATAATGTGTTAGAGCAGTTTTATATTGCTCCCAGTTGCCTGTAATCTTAGCACGATTGAAGAGACGTCTAACTTCTCTTCGTAGTTTATCGAGGTTATTATTCGGCCGCAATCTCGATCTCATCACGATCCCTTACTGTGGGGATTGCGGACCCAAGTCTGCCGGCGAGGGACTGTTTGTATCCCTCCCAATCCGTCCTCCTCGGGTCCCGATACTCTAACACAGGTGTAGGGCCTGTTTCAATTTCAAATAGGATATGGGCATGGTCTGAACATGAGGGTTCAGACGACACCCTCCATTTGAGAATTTTTGAGCTCAAAAGCCTTGAGCTGATCGTAAGATCTAAAACCTCTCTCCGGTTAGTTGTAAGAAAGGTGGGTTCCGAGCCTATGTTGTTGACAACCAGCTCCTCCCCTAAAATGTATTCAAATAATGATTCACCTCGTCTGTTAGTGTCCGTGCTCCCCCAAACCAAGTGATGGGAGTTCGCATCACACCCCATTACGAGGTGATAATTGTTCCTCTTGCAGTAGGCGATCAATTTCCGCACCTCTGCTGGAGGTGGTTGTTCTGCATCTCTGTCTCCAGGGAAATAGGCCGAACAGGCCACTACTTCCAGCCTGGTCCCCCCGGATGTGATCACGAGATGGATGGATGCCATGTCCTTGGTGCAGTACTCTGAAAGTGTAAAATACTGCAAGTTGTTTCTGATCCAGATACAGGCTCTGGGGTTAGTACCAGAGCCCACCTCTACTATCTTACCAGAAGTGTTACCCAGCCCTTTTGTTCGTTCCGAATTAGCGGTCCAGGGCTCTTGGAGAAGAGCAATATCTATTTGCTCTTCCTTTAATTTCATGCTAAGGAGGTATGTCGCAGCCTTAGCATGATGCAGATTAGCTTGAATGCACCTTAAGTTGGTGGGCATTGGGGTAGGAATATAGGAGTGTATAGAGGATAAAGGAGTAGGTTAAGGAGCTTAAAGGAAAAGGGAATTATGGTGCAGGTTCCTCCTCCTTTTTAGGAGCTCGATAACCAAGCTTCCTATAGGAGGGTCTACCTTTGGTAGTCGTCCTAGGGGTGGACTTTCCTTTCCCCTGTTTTTTCCCTCTGGAGGTTCCAGTGGAAGGTTGAATCCTGCCACCTCCTCTATTGGGTCTGTGTAAGTCGTGTCCATGTTTGGTCCCACGAGCAGCAAGGGAAAATAGACCTCCATGGAAGAGCCCCGCATCCCATGAATAGGCATTTACACAGGGAGGTCGCCCGGTTTCCCTGGGGAGGGTTAACGTTAGCGACAGAATTACCATCCTGCCAATGCTCGGCCATATCGGCCAGAAGCATCATCGCCTCGGCACCAACCCGCCAACGACCTTGCGATGTGAGTTTTTTATAGAGGACTCTCCTCGCAATGCCGGCCAATTAAGGCAAGCATTCCCGGCCCTCCTAAGACATGACTAGGAAGGTTACGGTTTGGTTAGTTCATTTAGTTCACGTCTACTAGTAGACGCTATCCAGGGTGCACCACGAGGAGGCGAACTAACTTTACACTTACTTATGAATGAAATACATAATGTCATGAAATTTTAAAAAATGTAATTTTAATAAATTATCTCTTATTCTTGGATATCTATTCCAGGCAATGAGTGTTTTTGAACAAATTCTCTGACAAAAACTTGTCTAATCATGGTTTAGCAAAAACGTCATATTTTCTTTATAAGAGTGAAGGTTCCTTAAAATGTTCTTTATTGCCTTTCTTAAACTTTGATTTTTTCACTATATACTATATTTTCAGTCGAAAGCTTTAATTGGGGCTGTTCATCAAGCAATATATACATACATACATACACACACACACACACACACACACACACACACACACACACACACATATATATATATATATATATATATATATATATATATATATATACATATATAAATATATATATATATATATATATATATATATATATATATACATATATAAATATATATATATATATATATATATATATATATATATATATATATATATATATATATATATATATATATATATATATATATATATATATATATTATCGAAACCCGCACTTAAAAAACAATAACTTCACACATTTTCAATTTCATGTCACCTACCGTTCTAACGTGATTGTTGACAAACGATTTAAATGGTTTTCGGGATTTTAGTCGCCGAGATTTGTCGATTGCTAATTCGGGTAGTATGTTCTATACGTGCTATTTGTATTGTTTGATAATTTTTAAATTACGATTTATGTCTGTATGACGTATTAATCTACAAATGGCAGCTGACATATCTATCTATTGTCAGGCATTGGACTTACATAAGTCGTTTCAATTCAGGTGTTTCAGATTTTAATTTTAATTTGGAAAACACTTCAAATTTTGTAAACCAAATTGCTTAAGATTCACGGCAGAGGTTAATTTACGCCATTTGTAAAGTATCATTCCAGTTACTCTAATAGTTTTACTAGTATAGCTCGTTCAAAAACCTTTTCGTATATTTTTGGAGAAAAATAATCGTTATAGCTGACTTACGAACTGGTCTGCGATGTTAACAAAATGGAGATATGTGCCAAGTTTTGCAATTGAGTATGTTTCGAGTTATCACTAGAATATATATATATATATATATATATATATATATATATATATATATATATATATATATATATATATATATATATATATATATATATATATATATATATATATATATATATATATATATATATATATATATATATATATATATATAGTGTAACCCCCCCGATCACGCATGAATAGGTAAAAAAAGGCTTTATTTTTTGTCTTCAAACTTCATTTTCTGAGAATAAGTCCTGGTTAAAAAAGAAAATAATTTGTGTCATAATTTTAATTTTCAAAAATTAAGTATTTCTTGAAAATTTACAAAAAACTAATTTTTTACACTAGTAAAGTGCCTTTTCTCTATGAGATACGGAAAAATGTTATTAAGAAAAGATGATCGGAAAGAAAAACTGAGTTCGAATCCAAATTTTAAAATCCTAAGCCTACTTTGATATATCGCATCATTTTCATTCCACCGCCCTCCTCATTGAAGATATTAAAAATTTTCGTTAACAAAAGTCATTCAAAATAATATATTAAACACGGTCGCTTTATTTTTGCCCCTATAATAATTTAGACAATTAATGAAATGAGAACATTAAAAGAAGGAAACAAACATCCAAAAATAAATTTATTTCAATACTAATATAACAATACTAACATCAAATAAACTATTTATTTATTTAATAAGTCCGCGCCGTCGCCTTTATTCGCACATACTTCACTTTTTTTCCGAAATGCAGTGAAAACCGCTGTAATCTCTTCAGGGGAAATGTAGTTTGTCGCATCGCTCATACGATTTTTCAATACTTCTACGTCATTTAGAAGCTTATTTGAATATCCTATTTGTTTTATCCGGCCTCAAAAATAAAAATCCATAATTGTTAGGTCTGGAGAGCTGGGCGGACATAGAATGGGACCAGCATTGGCTATCCATTTTTCTTGAAAATTCTCATTCAGCCGAAATGTCGAGTGGCGAGGCGACTGTCGTCTTGAAAATATGAAAAAAAAAATGTTGGTATGGTAGTTCGTCCACAAACTAATTCAAAATCTTTGAATAAGAATGTTGATTAAGTTTACCCTAACATGCCCCCAATATGACCCACCACAATGATAGGTAATGCCACACCAAACATTAGGGTTTTAAAATACTGCCGCCGAGAATTTATTACATTATTGGGATTATTTTCAGATCAGTATTGAGAATTATGTGACAAAGGTGCACCGTTAGTTGTAGTCCATTTATCTGAGAAAATAATATTTTCATAGAAATTTTGATCCTCTAGAAATTTCTCACCTAAGGTTAGGCAAAATTGCAACCTCGGGATTCATTACCTTTTTCTAACGTGTGACAAAATATAACTTTATATGGCTTAATCTTCGTTGCTTCATAAATGCATTGTCAATATGATTTGCTAATGCGAGTCTCTTCGTAGTGACAGCTTGGGCTTTTCGCGTTATGAATCCATTGCTACCACAGCACCTACTTCGTCTCCATTAACGTTATTTTCCTTTTAGTGAATTTTCGTTTAAAAATCGATGGTGATACTTTCAGAAAATTTCTCCAAATGAGCGCGAATTAGGGCCCCTAAAACCCATTTCCATGGTCAGTTAAAAAATGTATATATATATATATATATATATATATATATATATATATATATATATATATATATATATATATATATATATCCAACCGATAGCTCAAAAAATACATCACTGATTTAGACCAAGTTAGGGAAATACCCTTATGTCCTTAGTGGCTTGGATGATTTAGATTCAGATTTTTTCACCCAATTTTTCTTAACAAAAAATTAAGAAATATTTTTTTAAGCGCAATATCTCTCAGATTCTTTAAGTGATTGAAACGAAAATCTGCAACATTAAAGAACATAGACAGACGTGGTTGTGTACCAATTTTTAGGTCTTTTTATCAAATAAAAATAAAGTTATTCGAAATTAAATTAAAATAATCACCATTGACAAAGACAAATGACGTTATGTGTACTGCTATGCTATTTAAATAAATGGTGGATGAAAATCTAAACATTGAAAATTACAAGTATTATTGCAAGATGTTAGAATGTAAAACATTGTGAAATGTACGACAGGGACGCCATCTCGGTGTGGAACCAGGTAGTATGTCTTCACGACAGCTCTAGTGAAGACAAAATGTTATAGATGAAGACTGTGTACAATCAACTAACAATTTTGTAAATTGTAAGACCTGGTCCATTTCGTTTCATATCTCTAAAGAGCAGTGTTAACACTCGGTTTTTAATGTTTCTTAATTGAGCCACGAAGACAGGAACCCATAGACGTTATTATTATTGTATAATCGGGGGAAATAACTAATGCATTATGTAGTGATAGTAACAGTATGGGGCATTGTATAGTTGGTCTCCGTGCGGAAGATAATATTTGTTAGGTTCGTTGTGTTACATTTAGTACCTCGGGCGTCAATGTTCTTTGCAAGTATCAAAATCTGCTCACAAAATGAAAACGGTACTGATAGATAAGTTACTAGATCCATCATTTTTATTATCGATGATTTTGCAGGTTAGTTGGTCAATATGTTTTTTAGTAAATAGCAGTTTAAAGCGTGTTTCTGTATTTTTCATATTATATGTTTCAAACAGGTACAGTCTCCCGCTTAAAATTAGACATACCTTCGGTTGTTAAGCGTCCAAGTCTATTGAGTTTAATTTACAAGCTGTTTGCTTGCGGCGTAGATTTCAGCGTAGTCTTGGACAAAAGGTAGATTCATACACTTGAGAAATCGCCGCAAAACGTATTCCTATTGCTGAATTTAAAATAATATCGTAAAACTGTGTTGTTTTTTATTAGATTTTATAAATGTATTTTACAAATTTTTGTGTGCACACAGACACGATCAAAATGTCTTCTCTATATTTGGGTTTGTGTAGGCCCATTGTTATTGAGGCCCCCTTTTATTATGCTAACTTAGTATGTGCACATATGTATATGTAATATAAAAATAAAAAAAGAAGTGAAACAGCAAGTGAATTTATTTACTTTAGTATTTTATTCGCTATTATTTGAAAAAGACATTATAGTCGACGAAGTGGAATGTAATCTCGGTAAATAAACAGTTTACTGCATGCAGGGTTGTTAGAATTTTTTTTAGAAACATGCTTAGAACCCTCTTGGGTGCACAAGCTACAAGGCAAATTTGTTGCAAACAACCCCCAACAAAGTTAAAGGACCAAGAATGAATAGGGGTGCCGGGCGGGGAGGAAATATGAGCGGAAAATGCTAACAAACTAATTAGTCGGATTTGAAAAGACGCGTTTTATACATTTTGCAGCAATACCTCCTTTAAACCATATTTACCCCGCACAATACCCATATTCGCCCAGAAGCAGTAACTCTTTTGGGGATTGAATGGTGAGACTTTGCAAAAACTTTTTTAAATGCGCGAACTAAGACCTCTAGAACCCATATCCGGAGTCAGTTAATATATATATATATATATATATATATATATATATATATATATATATATATATATATATATATATATATATATATATATATATATATATAAATTTGTGTGTGTTTTTTTTAAAATTTCAACAACACACCACGAGGGCTTACAGCCTAAATACTATCGTACCGTGGGTGTTGACAAGGAGGAAAGAGGCAGCATGTTAATTCTGGACTTGAAGATTTGGAGGTTCGGAGGAGAAGGAAAAACATGTGCCGGCAAGGAATTCCACAACTTGGAAGTCCTCGGGACAAAAGAGCGGGCATAACAAGATGTTCTAAGTCTGGTGACCTGGGCAGTAAAAGGGTGCATTCGCTCTGGTGACCTTGACAGTAAAAGGGTGCATTCGCTCTGTTCCCCTAGTATATCTGTTGGGGGCAGCAGGTAGGGGAACTATGGAGGAAAGCTCCTCTGAGCAGTGCCCGTGCAGATATCTATAAAAAAGAGAGAGGTCACCAACGGCATGTCGGTGGGCAAGGGATGGCAGCCTTTGGGTGAGGGTAGGGTCACCGATGAGACGTATAGCTCGCTTTTGAATGGAGTCCAGGATAGTGAGTGTAGAAGCGGCAGCGGCACCCCAGATGTGGGAGCAGTATTCAAGGTTTGGCCTTATTTGTGAAGTATATAAGGTATAGAGATTAGCTGGTGAAAAGTATTTGCGAGACCGGAAGAGCAAACCTAATTTCTTAGCAGCCGCTTCTGCAATTGATGTGACATGTTGGTGCCAATTAAGATGTCGATCCACAGAAATGCCAACAAGAGAAAAGGACTCATTACTTTGAATAACTTGGTTGTTCATTGTGATGGGTCTAGGGCTGGTGTATCTCTTGTGAGAAAGAAAGCAAGACTTAGTTTTGGTGAGGTTGAATTGTACAAGATTTTTACTTCCCCAGTATAATATTTTTTGTAGATCCACGGAGACAGAACCCTCCATGAGTCTGCGATCCTCATCTAATTGGGCTAAAGAGACAGGCTTAGAATATTGTATATTTCAATGGAGGGTGCTGTCGTCCGCGTAGCTGTGAACTGGGTTGGATGTGCTCGAGAGGAGGTCATTGATGTGGAGAAGAAACAAAGTAGGGGCTAAGGCTGAACCTTGAGGAACTCCTGCATTAATTAGATACAGTTTAGAGGAATGGCCATCCACAACAACAGATATGCTACTGTTGGAGAGGAAATTTGTGTGTGTATCCACACGATAACTCAAAAAGTTTTAAACCGATTTTGATGAACCTCGGCAAGAATATTTTCTTTATTAATGGCTTGAATGAGTTGGTTAGCCAGGAAAATAGGACAAGGTTTTCCGAGAAAATTTTGAGTTTCATTTCGAAAAAAAAAATTATTTTCGAAAATTACAAAGCCATTTTGATGAAATTTGGTGAATATACTACCGTAGTGAAGGCGTTACCACGTATTCAAATTCAACTTTCTAGGTTTATAGAAAATTGAGCTATTCAAATTTGAATACTTTTATAAAAATTCGCTACCGTAACGCCCTTGCTGCGTCCAGAACATTTTTATATTTCACAGTTAAGTAGGATCAGTTTTAGAGTACAATTATGACGATATGCGCGATTAACTATTTTTGACCATTGCCAGAACATTATTTTATTCGTTTTTCTTCCATAGCATACCATTTGCTTCAAGAGTTTCAGAATATCAAAGTAGGCTTGGATTTTAAAATTCTGTATTCCCACTCGGTTTTTCTTTCCGATTATCTTTCCTTAATAACATATTTTCGTATCTCCTAGAGAAAAGGTACCTTACTAACATAACAATTCAAAGGGATCTTGGATGTGGGTTCTAGGGACCCAATTTGCGGTCGTTCGAGAAAAATGTTGCAAAAATCTAACCATCTCTCTATTAATTAATCTTCCTATTGAAAATTCACTACAAGCACAGATATACTTTATATATGCAATCGGTAACGAAGCAAAATGCCACCATAATATCTCGCGTCTGATTCCGCTGTCCATTTCGCCTGCATATTATATTGTTTTAAATTATGCACTTCCCATGAGAGAGATGGAGAGAGAGAGAGAGAGAGAGAGAGAGAGGGAGAGAGAGAGAGAGAGAGAGAGAGAAACCGATAGAGCTGACCGGCATAAAGCGTGCATGTCAGTCTGTCATCGCGAGTGATATTCTGTGAATAATTAACATCATAAATATCGTAAACTTCACAATAACCTGAACCTGTATGCGGTGATACAATATGCTGGATTGACGACAGCTGGTGGGTGGATATGCCACAGTTTGACCACACGTCACACTCAGTTTCCCAGTTTCAGTAAAGGTAAACGTTCGTTCGACCGGTCTGTGCAGCACAATGCAACACAACATACAAAAATTTCATAGTTTGATTATCATGTGTCCTGTTTGGATACAGTTTGAATTATCTGTAACATCGATGGACATGTTTGTCACTATTGCTCCCAAAATAACCTTAAAATGCTAAAAAGCACATATAAAAGCCAAACAGAAAAATGCCAAAAGGGTAAATCTTAAACCAGCAAGTGGTAGCGAATTTTCATAAAAATCTGCCAAATCACGAAAAGTACAAAAAAAAGTTAAAAAAATATTATCTCCTAAATTGGTACAGAGGTTCCACTTATAACTATTTTGTTACATACCAAAATTAGTTTTATAGGTTATAATGTTACATGAAAATGCTCTACCGTAGCGCACTCGATAACGTTTTATTGCTGGCTGTATATTGTTTGTCCGCTAGTCGATTTATTAACTTAAGAGGTTTTTCAAATTTCTTCTCTTAAATAAAAGAAGTCTGGACGCAGTAAGTGCTTTATGGAAGTGAATTTTCATAAAAATGTTTCTGATTGCAAATATGTCTCTCTAATGCAAGCAGGCATCAATCTAGTTACCGGTAAAGCCTAGATAGTAGAAACACTATGCCATATTTTTTTAAATTTACTTATTGTTTGAAAATGTACAAAACATTTCCGAAAATAAATTTAAAATGTTTCCGAGAAAACTGGTTTCCTAGCCAACAAACCTTAGGTTAATAGCAAATTGAGTTATTCAGCACCCTATGATTGTCACAGTATTTTTATAAGATGCAGCTTAAGACACGCTATAATTAACGTATACAATTTGTTATCGTATCTTGTATAATAACAATTATATTGAGCTTTATCGTAGAAATGTGTCACCCTGTATATATGTAAACAGTTAAAACTGAAAGTAAACCCGCATCTGGATTCCAGGGGGCCTAGAAATCTTTTTAAAATTTAAATGTCACGGTCTCCTCATTAACGATTTTTTTTAACGAAAATTAGCTGAAAATTATAAACGTAAACTACAGCCAAAGCATCAGCTTACCTAAACCTACACCCAAAGCATCAGAAAAAGGTCTAATTGAAATCAATTTTCTGTAAATAATTTAGTAAAATGAAGGACAATGACGGTTGAAGCTGAAACTTAAGGGTTTGCAGAACATTCTTCTTGCGACATTTTCTTTACGTAGTCCGCATTTGTTTCAAGTTCTTTGCCAATTTTGGCGTTTCAAATCGTGACTTTGTCGTTTATTGAGGAAAACCCCAATTTTTTAAATGCCTATAACTTTTTTGTTTTTTTAACTAACAGACCTAAATTTAGGCATGCGGGTTAATATTTATCATAAAAACAGATGTACTAAATTTGGTTGCTCTTACTTTGATATGTCTGGAGATATAATTTTTTCCGAAACAAAACACACCATTTTTCGGGAAAATCTGGCCGATTTTCCTGACTAACGAACTTATCCAAGCATCTTCCAAATGGAAGGTACTCAGAAAATGTTATCAAAATCAGATTATTATTTTTAGAGTTATTGGTGTGATAGTATTTGATATGTGTATTACTATGATAACTCAAAAAACAATGGGCCGATTTTGATCAAATTTTCTGAGTACCTTCCTGACCCTGGATATGAGTTCTACGGGGCCTAGTTCTCGCTAATCTGAAGACATTTTTTTTTAAATTCAAAAGTAGGGATCTCCTCATTAGTGATTTTTTTAAAGAATATTCACTAAAATCACAAATATTCTCTTCCAGCACATCGCTCCTAATGTGCCGGTCGAGCAGTTTTTCCATTGTTTTTAGCAAGAAGGACATGAGACTTATGGGCCTCAGGGACTTTGCCTGGTCTTTTGGATGCCCAGGTTTAGGAATGAGTACAACCCTGGACAGTTCCATGCCCTTGGAATGTACCGCAGAGCCAGGCTGGCCCTCGTAATGAGAGTAAGCGCCGGCGACAGTATATATATATACCCTGTTTGATCATGATGGGCATTATTCCATCAAATTCCGGGGATTTGTATGGCTTGAAGCTGTTAATGGCCCATCTGATTTTGCTCCAAGTAACCACCTCTTTAGTGACTGTCCAGTCTACTCTAGATTCCCGCCTATAAGGCGCCTCTATTTCCGAGTGATCCCAGTCCGGAGGTGATTGGTTTATTATGTCACAGCCGGGGAAGTGCTTCTGGAGTAAAATTTCCATAGTTTCCCCCCCCGAGCTTGTTAAGCCTCCTGTGGATGTTCTAAGGGAGCCTATGTTCGTCTGAGTGCCCTTGGACATGATCTTGTGTAATCGAGCACTCTTGGATGTGTTCTTCACTTCCTCGCAGTGCCTCCTCCGCGACATCTTCCTGACGTCCCTCAGTCTTTTGTTATAGGTCTTTAGGGCATGTCTATATTTATCCCATGCTCCCGACTTTTTGGCCGCGTTAAACAGCTTACGAACCTGGGTCCTCCTTTGCCCGAGGTCCACATTCCACCATGGAACGTTCCTGGTGGACACCCTCATTTTCAGGGGACAGTTGGTGTTATAGGCCGATGTGATTGCGTCTTTCACTTGGACTGCCGCAATCTCGAGGTCTATTGAATCGTCTATGGTACTCCTAACCCCCCGCAGTTCCACTGCTAGGCCTGCCCTGTAGGCTTCCCAGTCCGCCTTGCAAGGGTCCCGGTACCATACCGGTTTTCTGTCTACTTTGGCGATTTCAAACCGGATGTATCTGTGGTCTGAGCTACTCACTTCCCCAGACACAGCCCAGTTCTTAACTAAGTCACCCAGAAACTGGGTGGAAACTGTTAGATATAAAGCCTTCTCACGCCGTGTTGTGACGAAGGTCGGTTTATTACCTCTATTAAATATGTCTAAATTTAATTTAATAAATAATTGTAAAAGTGACTCAACCCTAGAGTTTGTGTCCGAGCTTCCCCACAACTCATGGTGCGCGTTCGCATCCATACGAATGATGGTCTGCCATCCACCTGCTCTGCCACCCGCCATCAGCTGCTCCAATTTCTTGGGTGGAGGGGCGTCCATGCTGTCCCCTGGCAGATAGGCTGATCTGACAGTAATGTTCCTCGGCCCATCCGCTCCTCCACATCTGATTTTGATCGTTGTCAGGTCCCTGGAAGAGAAATTAATTAAAAGCAGAAACTCTATCCCTTCTCTGACAAAAATGCAGGCCCTCGGGTTCTGACTGGATCTGCTGTAGATGAGCTTTCCAGCAGCTCCGCTGAGTCCCTTGATCACTCCTCTATAGGAGTACGGTTCCTGGATGAGGGCCACATCCGTGTTCCTCAGAGCCATCAGTAGTCCCACCGTGGCTGCCCTACTGTGTTGGAGGTTGGCCTGAAGGAACCTAAGTCCCATCAACCCCTGGTTGCTTGCCCAGTGGGCGGAAGATAACCCTTCCCAAGCGCCAGAATGCCTTGATGGAGGTTCCTTCAAGGGCTCTGTAAGACGCCTGTTCGATCGAGAAGGCGAGAGTCTGTCCTTTCTCCTCTGCCTTCCTGCTTAGAACCGACCAGTGTTGTGTCCCCAGTTCAGGGTTCTGGATCTTCAGTCTACTGATCACCGTCTCCTGCGGAACGGTGTCAGGGATCCGTACGAGGACTTTGCGTCTATTTGGGAGGTCCTTCGGTTCTACGACTGTCAAGTCCGCCCCCTCCCAAATCTGACCGAGGCCCCCGATCGTTTTCCGCAGCCAGTCTTGCGACTTCGGTCAGGCACAGGTTATCCAGAGGAAGCCTCCCGCCAGGCATGCCCGGTGGAATTGAGGCGGGCTCTCCCCTTCCTGAAGAGAGTCCACCGCAGCTACCACCGTAGCCTGGATCAGGTCCGCCTTCCCCTGGTCTAGTGTGACCTGAGGAAGGCGCCTGTCAATCACCGCCAACCCGAGGCTCTCCGCAGCCTCCCTATACGAGCCAGTCTGCGCCGGTGTTCCGGATTTGTCCCTTTTGGGAGGTCTGTCTGTAGTAGACTAGCGTTGCGTGCTAGTGCCCGAGCGCGGCCTCTTCCTACTCGCACTCTCCTCTTGCGCCTTTGCAGGTGCCCTGGCCCTTTTGGGACGTCTGTCTGTAGTAGTTCTGCTAAAGTTCGAGCGCGGCCTCTTCTGACTCACACTCTTCTCTTGCGCCTTTACAGGTTTCTCGACCGTTCACGTCCCGGTCGCCATTTTCTGCGCCATCCGGAGCATCTTTCTTTGCCCTACGGAAAGACGATTGGACTGCCGGGGCAGTCCCTCTACCCCTACAGCAGGGTCCTCACGTGTGGAGGGGCCCCCAGCGTCCGCTGACCTTGCCGCCCTCCGGTGGGACCCAGTCCCCAGCTTGGGCGTCGGGGACAAGTCTGTGACCGAAGCTACCCTCCCCCCCTATCACTTTAGTGTTCATATTTTATTAAAAGTTTTATAGCTTGCTTATATTTAGATTACAAGCAAATTGATTGTCATTATTCATTTGAGAAACGCCTTTTTCTTTTATTTGAACGTTATTTTTTTTAGTTTCAAGCTGCGCTCAGCATTTACTTAATATTTCTTTTTTCGGGCGTAATGTCTCCTATAGATTGTTTTTAATTATATTTTTGTTCTCAGCTCTCCATCCTTGCGGATTAGGAACAAGACTGAAACTCGTGTAGTTATAGTCCAAAACTTAGAAATTCTACTGGATACCAGATCGTCTGCATGTTCGGTAAGGTGCTTTACATTATTTTTACTTTTACATTACTTTTGAATGTTAGCTTGTGTAATTTATATGTATGTATATTGTGAGTGTAGATGTAGCGTTTTTACTCATCTCACCTGTGCCCAATATAAATAACATCATTTGACTATTTATTTAAACATGGTGTTTCAGGTTTCTTGTAACTACTGTTGTATTAATTTTTATTTATACTTTTCAGATTTTTCAAGTCTCCATTGGCAATTTTATATTACTCAAAGCTGCCCTATGAAACACATCTCCCCACTTGAGTAAGTATCGCGCAAGGTATTACCTGCCTTTTACAGTGCTTGTACTTTTGTTGTACAATGTCTTATATAATTCAAAATATGCTGTAGTTCTTAAGTTTTCTTTTCATTTCAGGTTAAATATTTTAAAATATTAATACAATATATATATATATATATATATATATATATATATATATATATATATATATATATATTTATATATATATATATATATATATATATATATATATATATATATATATATATATATATATATATATATATATATATATATATATGGCTTAAAATCATATACGGGCGAATCTATGTCCCAGGGGTGCTCTTCACACAAATGTTAACATTTATTGAATAACTTGCATCCACTAAAATACATTTAAGCACTAACTACAATTTGTTACCTGTTTAGGTCGTTTTGTGCAAAGCAGTATTTGAAAATTTTCAAACATGTGATTCATTATTTGTATAATATATAACTGTCCCAATACCACAATATGAGACTATAAAACCGCAAAACTGGTTTAGAGTAACATTATGGAACCGCGTTGAATATTGATATAATACGCTTGAAGTATAATTACTTTAAATCGCTATTTAATTCAACCGATTTTCAACAGATTGAATTGGTACTGCGACTTGTTTCGTGTCCCTGAAAATAAAAGTAATTTCGGTAACTCTTACGTTTCATGATCTCACCTTTCATATAAACCTTGTATAGGACAATTGTGAATATTTATAGCCGCGGCGTGTATGTGCTTTCTATTACACACGGTAAGTTGATAGTCGTAGAGCTTGTTAATTTATAGATTAGCAATAAATTGCAATCAAAATTTAACGTACCTAAATTCACCATCATTTCGGTAATGTTTGCATTTTCCTGATATGTACATTAAATTACTAACAAATACAATTCAAAAGACCCCTATGGGGACCACAACATAACCTCAAATATCTGTGCCAAGGTGTTTAAAAATAGGTTAGCTTATATAAGAAAATCACTTATTTGTCATTCCGGTAACAGTAATTTCGGTAACGGCAGGCGTTACCGAAATAATACAAGCGTTACCGAATTGAGAGTATGTAAACTCTTTTGAATTAGTTTATTATAGCATTTGTGTTATTCAATATTACAGGAAGTCGAGAATACTTTAACAATATTGCATTTCATTAGAAACGAAGAAGTTAAGACACAATGAATAAAGAAAAGCGTGATTCATTCAAAATAAAATTTACGTCTTCTGCTAAGTCAGGAAAGGTGCAGAAATCAAAGGGGGATAAGTCGCTCGAGAAAATACTGGAACAAACCAGAAAGAGAGTTCAAAAATTTAGAGCTAAGATGAAAATAGAGCAGCTTGAAGAAAAAAGAAAAAAATATAGAGAACGCTACTATAAAAGAAAAGAAAATGGCCTAGTGAAGTCCATGCAGGAGTGTACAGAAAAGGAGAAAAAATTAAGCGAGCAAATTCGAGAAAAAATAGTGCAGCCTATAGAGACCGTCTCAAAGCAAAGAAACTGGAAATGGAGCTTTTAAATAAAAGTACTCCGCCGGATTCAAATGATGAAGGCGAATTTTATAATAATTTAGAAAATCAAGTTGCTCTAAACAATAATCCTTCCTCTAAGAAAAATGCTGGAAGGAAAAGATTAAAGAGAGACAGGGCAAAGCCATACAGGAGGTTGAATGAAGCTGAGAAGACAATAAAACACCTTACAAAAAAATTAGAAAAATACCGGAAAAGACATTACCGAGAAAAACTCAAATCTGTTTCCAATTCTTTAGATTCCCCAAATAGCAAAGTTGAGTACATAACAAAAGGCTTAAATGTACCTGCAGAGGTTTAAAAAAAAATGCTCTTTGGTGAAGCTTTCAAAGCTGAATTAAGGCAAAACGTCAGTTTGGCTTCAAATGGAAAGCAACGTCAAATAATTAACAAAGTTTTAGGTGGTCCCATAATGAAACGATATAAGGTATTAAGTGAAACTAAACAGTTTATATCATATAAAATGCACAAAAAATACAGAAGTTCCACCATGTTGGGACAATACGAAAGAAAAAAGAGAAACGCTAAATTAACCTGCACCGCAAAAAAACAAATTCAAGAGTATTTAGAAAGAGACTGCAATTCAAAAATATGTCCCGAAAAAAAAGATTTCGTAAAAAATGGCAAAGTCAAAAAACAAAAAAGACTACTTCTAGATACTTTGCATAACTTACACAAGAAATTCCTTCAAGAAGAGAATTATCTGAAAATTTCATATTCTTCTTTTCTGCGCCACAAACCTTTTTGGATCGTTACTCCTCGTAGTAAAGATAGGGAAACGTGTGCTTGCATCAAGCATGCTAATATGGATTTAATTACAAAAAAACTGTTCGCTCTTCGATATATAGAAACCAGCAATAGCGAAGAATTAATTAAATTGGTAACTTGTGATCAAACAAATAAAAAATGCATGTTCGGATTATGCTACTTATGCAAGAAAAATCAGTGCAATATCTCTTCAAATAATATGTGTGATATAAATAAATCAATAACGATTCAACAGTGACAAAATGTAATAGAAAGAAAAACAATTAAGGGAATTGAGAAAGACATAAAAAGGACAGCGAGAGTTGAGAAGCAATATACGGATCAAAACGTATTTAAAATATTAAACATGCAACTGCTTCCATTTAGCAAACATGTTTATGTGGTGAAACATCAATCCGAACAAACGCGGATAAAGAAAAAGTCTCTAGGTAAAGAAGAAATACTAATGCAGATAGATTTTTCAGAGAACTACGTATCAAAATACTCTCATGAAATTCAAAGCATGCACTTTGGTGCTTCCAAGCGGCAAATATCACTTCATACTGGACTTTACTATTATTATGATGCAGAAACTAACTCTGTAAAAAATCGATGCTTCTGCTCTGTAAGTGACAACTTGGATCACCAAGCATATGCCGTTTGGGCACATCTACATGAAATCCTGCGAGACGTGTCCTATAAATTTCCTAACATAAAGTCCATCAATTTTTTCTCTGACGGACCTACGTCTCAATATAAAAACAGATTTAATTTGTATTTTCTGCAGAAAAGAATTTCCATGCTTTTCAAAAATATTCAAAATATTTCTTGGAATTACAGCGAGAGTGGTCACGGAAAGGGTCCAATGGACGGCATAGGTGGAACTTTAAAAAGAAAAGCTGATGCATTCATACTTAAAGGCGAAGACATAATAACAGCTAACGATTTTCTTGCCAAACTGAAAAATTGTCGCGTGCACCTGTGGGAGGTTACTGATTCGGAGATACAAGCGGTTAAAGAAGAAATGCCAAACAAAAGCACAGTACCACCAGTTCCTTCCATAGTGTCAGCGCGTCAGGTCGTATCAGTACTAAGCGTAAGAAGAGGACATCCAGCATCAATACTCAAAACTTCCTCACAAATAAAGCAAACCAGGAATGTTCAAGTAAAAGTTTTAAAGACATAATTATAATTTCAAACGTTGTGGTATCTGATAAAATGTTGCCAGAAAATACATCAGAGGGAAACTCTAGTTATTTTAAAAATCAAAGCATTACAGTGGGATTATGTTATAAATGTACTTTTTCAATACGAAGCAATAATCTAGGTGTTAAATGTAAAAACTGCAGACGAGTTTATCATACTAGTTGTATTCTCACTAAATCTTTTGGAAGAATTACTAATGAATGTTTTACTTGTGATTCCTGCAATTTATAATTGTTAGCACATCTCAAGCAAAGTGTATTTGTGTATGACTTTATATGAATATTTTTTTAAGTTATTACAGGTTTTAACGTAAAATTTTCGTAAAACTATTTTATTTTTCAATAAATTTATTGATCTGGTTCGTTTAAAGTTGTTTGTGATTTATGTTAATTTTAAGAAACCTTCTCAACATGTATCGTCACGCTGAAGTTTACAAATCATTTTGGTAACTTGTCAGTGTCATTTCAGTAACGCGTTACCTAAGTTACATACAGTTACCGAAATGACGATTTTAATTTTTTACAAATATTGACATAATTTCAGAAAAAATAAGCATTTTTCGCGGCCAGTTTCAGAAAGTCATCTAGATATGTTACGTAAACAGATGACGACCAAATGGCATCCGTTACTCGAAGTTGAAAATCAAACACAAAATAATTCGCTTTCTCCCGTTATAAGATTTTGAGCCATATATATATATATATATATATATATATATATATATATATATATATATATATATATATATATATATATATATATAGTGGCAGACGTTGAAAAGGAAACAGAAAAAAAGTACATTTAAACAGTGATTATGAATGCATTAAAATGATTGTTGCTTGTGTAATGCATGCTCTAATGGAAATGTCCCTTAATATTTCACATTCTGGCGTATCAGCTTACAAAGCGGCATATCCAATGTATAACCTATCAACCCCTGCAGGATCCTCGACGTTTACTGTCATTCTGTATTCCCCAATCAACCAATCTGCATATCAATATTTCATCCGCATTGATTATCTTACCATATTTTATCGTTTACAGTAAAACTCGTAAATAGGTTAAAACGTTTTTACCGCTATCATAAATATAAAGAGTCTACATTAACATATTAATGGAAAGTACAGAAGGAATTATAATGATAGTAGTTATAAATTTTTTACTTTTTTTCACGTAAGGAGATCATTTTTCTGTGTGCGTGGCTGTTTATCAAACTAAAAGTCTTGATAGAACAAGTGCGTTATGGCAGCGAATTATCATAAGTTTTGTAAGAGATTCCGTAACTTACTTTATACTTGGAGATTACTTCTTTGGATTCACTGCTGGTTTTCGTTTTTGTAAATGAAGGGCGAAGCCAGTGCGTAAGCTAACTGGGGCAAGTGGGCCTTATGAATTCTAGATGTTCTAGGATGTTCTTCAAAATGCACGATGTATCATAGAATGATAGACTGACAGCATTTTCAACACATATGTCTCAAAACAATTTTGAAAAAGAAGGTTCAATAATTAAGCAAATAGCATTTGATAATGGCTACTCTGTTAAAATAATAGATAAAATGATGGAGAGAAAAGAATGCAAATTATCGATCAATTCAATTTATCCAAATATTAGAGACAAAAAAGACAGCAGGTATGTTTCGATAACTTATTTTGGGACTATTTCAGAAAACATAAAAATAAATAAATACCTGTACAAATACAAAGGTAGCTATTTAATCTTACAACACGACGCGTGATTTGTTAGTTAAGGCGAAAGAAAAATCTTGTTTCTTGACAAAAGCTGGAGTTTACGAATTAGCTTGTACACATTTTAATGTAATCGGCATTGGTCAAACTTCTAGAAATTTTAACACCGCATGCAAAGAACATATTTCTGCATGTAGAAATAACTACGCTGACAAATCTACATTCGCAAAACATATTATTGGTACCCAACAGAGACTCGCAGAAAATAATCGCATAAGACCACAACATAAAAAAGCACATACACGACAATAGCTACCTAGTTTTAAATGAGCAAACTGATTTCATGGATTCACGTCTGCTTAATTACTGTTATTGTTTAGTTATTTTATTGCTGTAATTGTTATTATAGTTATTACTGTTATAGGTTATTTTTATCTTTATGCTAAATATTGACATGCATCACGTTGACGTTTTGAAGGTGTTATCCGTCATTTTTGTTGAATTTTATTTTTATTTTAAAAGAATTTTCTGGTCATAACATAGCAACATACGTTTATTTGTAGTTGTCATGATTTCGTATTAATTTAATTTTCTTCTGTCTGAGGATGCTGTCAAGGAGCGAAACCGGTTACAGAAACATTGAAGAACATCCTAGAACATCTAGAGTTCAGAAGGGTCACTTGCTCCAGTTAGCTTGCGCGCTGACTATGTCCTTCATTCGAAAACCAACAGTGGAGCCAGGGAAGTAGTCTGCAAGTCTGTATGTCATATGGACCAGTTTCACAAAGTACGGGCAACAACAATCAATGAAGTAACTTACTTTATCTGCAAGGTATATCATTGGGCCTGTTTAAACATGTTTTTGTTAAAATTAGTCTGTTGATGATGAACAACCTTACAATGACATCTCCTGCTCTCCAGAAACACACATTATATTCAAGTAGCTGATTCTTATAAACAATTCACTCCAAGGCATGTTAATTTATTCTGTCAATATAATATGTCACTTAAATGATGTGATACTGTTTATTATAAAAACTATTGAGGACTAAAATATTTAATATATCCATCCTTGTTCATTTGATTGAATTTTATTTTACACAATAATGTTTTTTGTACATTTTCCTATACCTAATTTCACCTATAGAGATGTAATGACTTTCGAGTTTTCAGAACATGTTTTTAAATAAGCCCCAATAATAGCCTTTGGAACCCAAATTTGAGATGAATTTTAGACTCTAGATGTTTATACAATATATTCTGATTAAGAAAAATCCGAAAACCCACTAAGACGTGATCAATTTTTACAAAATTTCCACATAATATGTGTTTAATCAACCCTAAAAAATAATTACATTTTCAAACTAAAATATTAAAAATTACAAACCTATTTAATGAGTGAGTCCGCCGCGGTTTCATAAGCATTTGATAACTCTTCGTGGCATGCTGAAATTAAATAATTTATGACGTCCTGAGGAATATCATCCCGGACTTCTTTATTTCGGTGACGAAAGTCAACTAGGTTATTTGGTGGTTGAGATAAATCACCTCACCTATTGTCAATCATATCCCACAGATGTTCGATTGGTGACAAGTCTGGGGAGCGAAAAGGTCATGGAAGCAGGGTCACGTTATTTTCTTGTAAGAAACTTGTAGTAACCCTTGCTGTATGAGGACGTGCGTCGTCTTGTTTGAAGGTACAACAGGTTCGTAACAGGTATTCACTAACAGCCTGTATATGCGTGTGTGTTTTGTTTCTTCATCGTCGGCCTATTTCCGCGACTATGGCCAATCACCGAAGCCAGGGAGCAGTTTCACCTCACTATTCTGGAAATTTTGCCGAACCACTACCTTTCTGTTGGGATCTTTAACGTGTCCAACATTCGCATGGACACGGGTACGATGGCTGTACGCCCCCTCCGAAGGGCGGAACCTGCAGACATTCAACTAGCTCAAATACAATGCCAGAACCTCGGTTGATGTTAATTCAGTTTGTACTGAAAAAGTGAAAGGGGTACCCTGGGATCAAACCCAGTACCCTTCGGTTCAGAGGCACACGTTCTTACCCCTGAACCACTGAGGTTCTCAGCCTGTATATATATATATATATATATATATATATATATATATATATACATATATATATATATATATATATATATATATATATATATATATATATATATATATATATATATATAGGGTGTCCCACGTACACTTTCCCTAAGCCGTTTCTGGAGTACGGCTCACAATTGAATTCTGAAAAATCACGTACGTGGGTTTCTCGACATTTCCAGTTCACCGAAAAAATTGACGTTAGTAAGGGACTTTCGCTTATACCGGAAGTAATCGTCAACTTTCTTATTTCAAATAGAAGATGATGTTTTTTTATTAGGGATCTAAATTACTCGTCATATTTTATGGGAGGTTTTACTAACATGTTATCTCATTTTTCTCAACCATTCTCGAGATAGTCGACTTTTTTCAAAAATTGCTTAAAAAACATTGTCACATTTATATACTTGTATCTCTCTTATTTTTCAACCTGAAGAGTTGCAAGTTCCAAAATGCCACAAAATATTTGGAGTTTACTAAAGCTAGTACAAGTTAGACAGCGTGTCCAAAATAGACCGGTCAATCGTGACCGTTAAATAGCACACCCTATATTTTATAACGTTAGTTCATGTACTTTTTATTGTTCTTTTGATTGGAATCAGCCGTCCCTATAGCCAAGTCCCACCGATTTGAAGATATTTAAACATAATTTTCGATAAGAAATAATTATTAGTCAGTTAATCAGGTTGCCTAGGAGATGAAAATTTTAAACGTCATCTTCCGACGTTAGTAAAATATGCAACGACTTTTGAGTATAGCTTTTATTTGCGAGGAGTATAATCCAATTATTAACAGGATATGCCGTTTGGTTGCAAAGAGATTTCCACATAAACACAGATCAACTCGTTACATGATCAGAATACTACTAAAAAAATTCTAAGAATCGAGTGTTTCGTCCAAAATGTCATAAGAGTAAAGCATTATTAGGGAACAAAGGGATTTGTGTGTGTGTATGGGTGTGTGTGTTTTGTTTCTTTAACGTCGGCCTATTTCCGCGACTATGGCCAATCACCGACGCCAGGGAGCAGTTTCACCTAACTATCCTGGAAATTTTGCCGAACCCCTGCCTTTCTGTAAGGAGGGTAGGGATCTTTAACGTGCCCAACATCGCATGGACACGGGACCGACGGCTTTACGCCCCCTCCGAAGGGCGGAACGTGCAGGCATTCAACTTGCTCAAATAGAATGCCAGAACCTCGGTTGATGTTAATGTTACAATTTGTACTGAAAAAGTGAAAGGAGTACCCTGGGATCGAACCCAGTACCCTTCGGTTCAGAGGTACACGTTATTACCCCTGAACCATCGAGGTTATTGGGATTTGTGTGTTATCACTTCACAATAAATGTTCCAAGTTTGCACCGTTCACTTCGAGGCATTTGATGGCTCTTTTAATTATGGTACCCGTGGCTCGAGAAAGTTAATCTTCCTCCATTGCGTTGAAGACCTCTAATACTACAGGTATTATATCTTGTTTTGTAGTAGGTGGTTCCTGGTAAACTTTGTTCTTAATGCACGCCCAGATCCTAACATCTAGTGGAGTCAAGTCTGGTGAGCGGGCCGGCTAACGAATGAGGACCGCCGTTAGCTATCCATCTGTCTTCAAATGTTTCCTGGAGTAGGTCGCTTACTATCTGGGTGTTGTGTGGTGGAGCTCCATTTTGTTGATACCAAACTTCTGCAGCTTCGTGTTCGTGCAAGGAGTTCAGCGCTGGTATTATTACTTGCTGCAGAATCCGACAATATCCAGCACCTGTGAATACTGCACGTTTAGAATTCGTTCTTACCGTTTTTTTAATCTCACCATTATTACTGATATGAATAAAAGGGTCATATTTTCAAATTTAGTTTCAGTGAGTCTAATAAATATTTTAATAACATAATGTACTAATACGCAAATGAAATTCAGTATTGCTTAATATTATTGGTACCAACATGTTAAGTTCTCATCACAATTGTTAAGGGCAAAAATTCTATTGTGTTTTACTGCGCAAAATACATTCAAGCTCCAACAGTCCTGGAAATTTTGTTCCCTAGTAATGTGAGGATTTTCGTCCGACCAACAGTCACTGTTGTGACGATTAAATATGCCCCTCTTTGAAAATTTTGACTCATCGCACCATATAATTTTTCTTGAGAAATTTTCATCTTCTTGAATTTTCAAAAATCTCCAAGTTTTAAATGGTGTATTAAAGTGAACGAAAATGGTTTCCATTTGTTAATTTTTAGAATTATGTGAATAGTTCCTTTTTAAAGATGCAAATTTCTACTGCAGTCTCTGATTGACGCATGCGGATACGCAGTAAAAAATGCCGAAACATTTATTAGTGTCTCTTCATTGTCCAATAGCGGTTTATTTTTATTACCTTCTGCAAGAAACGTTCCATTCTCAGAACAAAATTTCAATAGTCCTTTCTGATCATGTCAAGAGTTGGTCTATGTCTATCTGGAAATCTCTCTGCAAACACACGACATGTTCTGCTAACAATTCGATTACACTCTATATAAGTAGTAATGAAATTCAAAAACTCATCGTTTGAGTAGTTTAAGTGTGCCATTATTGTGGAAAATACTCTTTTTTATTAAAATACAATTGACAAACGTTAGGTTTACTGTCGGAAGATGACGTTTAAAATTTTCATCTCCTAGGCAACCTGATAAACTGACTGATAATTATTTCTTATCACAAATATGCTTCGAAGTGAACGGTGCAAATTTCGAACATTTATTGTGAAGTGATAACACACAAATCTCTTTGTTCCCTAATAATGCTTTACTCTTATGAAATTTAGGACGAAATACTCCATTCTTAAAATTTTTTTAGTAGTATTCTGATCATGTAACGAGTTGATCTGTGTTTATGTGGAAATCTGTTTGCAACCACACGACATCTTGTGTTACTAATTAGATTATACTCCTCGTAAATAAAAGTTATATTCAAAAGTCTTCGCGTATTTTACTTATGTCGGAAGATGACGTTAAAAACTTTCATCTCGTAGGCAACCTGATAAACTGACTTTATTATTATTTCTTATCGCAAATAATGTTTAAATATCTTCAAATCGGTAGGACATAGATATAGGGAATGCTGATAAGAAATCGAAAGAACAATAAAAAGTACACGAACTAACGTTATAAAATATAGGCTGTTCTATTTAAAATAAGAGAGTTATTAGGTTTTAAAGTTGTCACGATTTACCGGTCTATTTCGGACACCTTGTCTAACTTGTACTAGCTTTAGTAAATTCACAATATTTTGTGGCATTTTAGAATTGGCATTTTAAAATTTCAACTCTTCAGGTTGAAAAATAAAAGAGATACAGGTGTGTAAATGTGACAATGTTTTTTAAGTAATTTTTGAAATAAGTCAAATATCTCGAAAATGGTTGAGAAAAATGACATAAGATGGTAGTAAAACCTACCATAGAATTTGACGAGCAGTCTAGATCCGTAATAAAAGACATCATGTATATATATATATATATATATATATATATATATATATATATATATATATATATATATATATATATATATAATCTGAAACAGATATGGGTTCCACAAGGAACATAGCAAGCATAGTAGATTCAAAAGTCGGGATCTCCTTATTGGTGACTTTACGAAAAAATTTTAGAAAAAATACGTTAGAAGTAGTAAATTTTTCACTTCTATTCTGAAAAATCAGATCATCTTAGTAGCGTCTATTTTGTATTTATTGATAATGATGAAGAGGTAAAAAATTTATGTTTGAACACATATTTTCTAAATAACTGGTGTATTTTTCAAATCTATGTTAAATTATTGAATGCTTTTTATAACCAGTTTATTCCATAGTCAGCATACGTGCATGCTATATTTGGTAAAACTTTTAGTTTACAATCCGAAAATGATTTAAAACGCGCGTAGGATTTTCTCAAATAACATTAATAAATCACGAAACCAGCAACATGTCTGCGTCTCTGTAAACACACATATGCGGAATATATTTAAGACATAAATCTTTAAGTGTCTAGTAATGTCCACATTCAGGCTCATAACCGTTTATCATGCGCGAATTTTAAACTTTCACGGAATAATAACTCAGCGACGTATATACCAAACCAAAGCTTGCTCGCTAACAATACGACTTGATGGTTAACTTTTAAATTGATCGACCAAAATACCAAGCTGTATAAATTTATACGAGACGCACTTTGATTATTTTAAGATAACATTAGGTGATAAAATAGTTAAACGTTTTCAATAATTAAAAAGTCTGGACGCATCAAGTGCGTTATGGTAGTGAACTTTCATGGAAATGATCTGACACCAAATATTTTTTTAAAACTTTTTTTTCTTGTAACATAGAAATTCAAATATAAATGTATAATTTACTTTTAACATCGTAAATCTACATACCAAATTTGGTTACCATAGATTTTTAATTTTTTGAGATAAAAATTTTTTTCAAAAGAAAACTCCCAATTTTCCCGGAAAACCTGGTCTGATTTTCCTGGCTAACGAACTTATCCAAGCCAAATTTTTTACACAAAAGAGAGGTGCGTGCCAAATTTGATCATAATCGGCCCATTATTTTTTGAGTTATCGGTGTGACACATATTCATACATATACATATATATATATATATATATATATATATATATATATATATATATATATATATATATATATATATATATATATATATATATATATATATATATATATATATATATATATATATATATTGAAACTAACCCCAGATATGAGTTCTAGGGGTCCTAGTTCGCGCTCATTTGCAGAAATTTTTTCAAAATGCAAAAGTCGGAATCTCCCCTAAAGTGAATTTTTTCTACGAAAATTCACAAAAACTGCCACTTCCACATCGTCACAACGTGTGGAAGTATCGCATCTCGCATCGGCGACAAAAATGGCCAAATTTTCTTTCGCTTAAACGTCGTAAAAAGTATCCAAACTTATATAAAATGATTGGAAACACATTTTTTTGTCTGTCGGTCTGTATGTCTGTCTGTTTGTATCCACGATAACTTTAGAACGAATTGAGCTATTGTCTTCAAATTTGGTAAACAGTTAGGACTCGACAAACGAACGGTTCGGATTGTTTTTGGGTCAAATCGGTTTGGGGGTAGGGGTTGAATAGGAGGTGATTTGGTGAAAATTGACTTTTTTCAATAAAAGTCGAGTAATAAAACGTTTCAAAAGTTTATAGGTACAGGAATACAAATATTTTTTTGTGGTCAATAATGGGCCCTAAATTTATTCAACGAGAATGTCTTTCTGAAGAGAATGAATTATCACAGCTATGTGGAAATATTGTTCCATTTGCAGCACTATTTTTTATGCCTTTGCATTTACAGTTTCCACTACTGGAGTATTTTAGCCTTTATACAAATCTAGGGAGGCAGCAAGTGCCCTATGGTAGCGAATTTTCATTAAATGATACCAATTTGCATAAATAAATTTTCTATAAGCCTAGAAAGTTTGGTTTCGGTGTGTGGTAAAGTATTTACGAGGGCAACATACAACCAATTTTAGCAAACTAGCTTTGCTATTTTTTTACATACATTTTTTGGATTTTTTTTTAAGAAAAACTGGTCAGATAGGGCTGGTTAACGAACTCACCCAAGCTATTAATAGAAGAAAGATTCTTTCCGAATTTCATTAAAATTGATATGATATACTTTGTAAATTACCTACAGCGGGCAGCTGGATTTCAAACAAGATTTTCATAACTAAGTGCCACTTATTTTTGGGAGGCTGGCTACCATAGCCGTATTACTTTATAGTTGTATTTTCACTGAAACTAGTATGCCGTACTGACGAGCTCTAATTAGAGCTAAACCGGTCTACGGTTCTAATTGTGGTGAGAATACATCTAGCCTTACAAGATTTTCATATTTGTGGAGTCCTGAAGCAAAGAACTGTGCAATACCACTTAAGTAAGTCACCATCTAGCTAGCAGTATATTTCTACATTCACTAAAACCACTGAATTCATATATAGTTTCTGTTATAATTCTTCAATTGGTTTGAATTTTTAATTATTATTGCACGGTTTTAAATTCTGGCTATTTCCTTTCATTTAATGTGTATTTTGCCATTATATGCATACATTTGAAACACGAGTAAAAGATACAATAAGTTATCACTAATAACCAGGGAGACACAACCACTGCTTGAACACGAAACATGGACAAACGTACTTCAAATGACCTGCCCTGAAGATGCTTATAACAATTTCCTGCCGAAGTTCAGTAACCATTTCATTGCATGTTTTCCAATTAGAAAAATGAATAGATAAGAAACGTAGAGCTCCTGCAACGGCAGAAGTTAAAGAGATGAAACAGGTGGTCGCACTATATTGTGAGTTTGCCCGACATTTTTCAGTATTTAAGCCTATGTTCAAAACAGTAAATGCAAAATATACAGCTTATCGCAGATGTAAAGCTATTAGCAGCAGCAACAACAAGAGCAAAACTACGTGGAAGACCATCAACGAACAGGGAGGAACCTAAAATGTCAAACTTAATGCGGACCTTCCAGACCTTTTGGAATTTTTTTCTCATCTGCTGCTCAAACTGCAACTGCTCATCTGACTGCCGCGCTGGATATAGCTTTCGTTGAGGAGATAACATCGCAAGTGAACACCCAATTTAAATTCTCACCTGTTACATAAGCGGATGTTCTGAACGCAATAAATACCCTCAAATCATCTAGTTCTGCAGGGCCGGATGAGGTGTCAAGCATATTGCTTAAGCACTGCAAATTTGTTGTTTCTTGACCACTGCCGCACATATAGAACATGTCATTGGCCAGGGGTATAGTTCCATCGAAAATGCAAGAAGCACATATAAAACCGACAAACAAAAAGTGATACCACAAACTATTCAAGCTACAGACAAGCTTCACTTGGCAAGCCACAGTTTCGCCATATCCACATGAATTTCGGCAAGCACGAAGCACTGAAACTGCAATTTTTGAATTTGTAGAACAAATTGTCGAGCACATTGACAAAATAAGAGGTAGCTTTGGGGGTTTTTGTGGACTTCTCCAGAGCCTTTGACTGTGTAAGTCATGCGGCCCTTATAAGTTAACTGTTAAAGTATAAAGTTGCAGACACTACATTGGACTTGCTTAGAAGCTATTTTGCAGCCAGAACACAAACGTTGTAATATCTAACTCTACCAGTACGTACTCATCTAGGACTTTCTTAGTGACGGTTGGGGTGCCACAGGGAACAGTTCTTGGACCCACACTGTACATTATTTATGGCAACAGCCTACTTCAGTACATAGCGCAATCTGGAAACAACATCAATCCAGACACAAAATGACGGTGACCTCTAATGCTGATGATACCAGCTTTCTGATGGGTGAACATAATGTTCAGGACGTTGTAGCTGATGCTGATAAAACTTTCAAAAGGATTACCAACTGGGTTTTTAAAAACAAACTTGCACTCAATAAGGATAAGACAGCATGCGTGCTTTTTAAGTCCTCTTAATCAAAAAAAGATATTGGACAAGATATAGAAAATGACGGTGACCTCTAATGCTGATGATACCAACTTTCTGATGGGTGGACATAATGTTCAGAACGTTGTAGCTGATGCTGACAAAACTTTCAAAATGATTACCAACTGGGTTTTTAAAAACAAACTTGCACTCAATAAGGATAAGACAGCACGCGTGCTGTTTAAGGCCTCTAAATCAAAAAAAGATGTTGGACAAGATATAGAACTTGATGGCCAAACCGTAACTCTGCAGACCTCTACGAAATTACCAGGACTTCATCTCTATAGTGAGTTAAAGTGGAATGTACACATCGATGAACTCTGCTGGTGAATCTCATCCATTTGGTATGCAATAAGAACACTAACTCAACGATGCCATAACTATACTGTGTTGTCACTATATTATACGTGTTTCTACGCACAACTAAGGTTTGGTATTATACACTGGAGATTAGCAAGTGAAGAAAATAGAGTTTTAAACAACAAAAACAAGCAAGAAGTATCATATTCAATATCCCGCATAGACACACCTGCAGAAACACTTTTAAGGAACAGGGTGTCCTTACACTCCCCAGCATCTACATCCTGGAAGTGCTAGCCAATGTGTTTCAAAACAAGACCAAATACATACACAATGCAGTTGAACATGGCTATACAACAAGAGGTAAATATAACCTGCAAACTGACAAACATCGCACAGCTCTGTACCAAAAGTCACTGTTCTACAATGGCTGCAAGTTGTTTAATGCATTGCCAGAAGATGTACGGAATGTAGACAATTTACCGGCTTTGAAGCAGAGGGTGAAAACAATTCTCATAAACAAGACGTGCTACTCTGTCGACGATTTTTACATATAAACTACCACTAAACTATCTTTTATTATTATTTTTTAGTAATATGCTCCCTTATTAGTAATATAGTTAGCATGGTATAAACGTTGTGCACCTGGTGTTTCTAAAAACCAATATTGGATTTAGATCTGTATTCTGCAACTTTTCTGTTGAACGTTATTGTGTGGTTTATAATTCTTTTTGTTTTGCTTTTAAGTGTTATTTAAGACGCCGTCGTGGCGCAGGTTGCTAGGTGCCAGCCTGCTAAGAGAGAGGTCCCGGGTTCGATTCCTGGGCGAGCCAAGTTGACTTTGTCTGGAAAATTAGTAAAATTAGTGAATGATGGGAAATGAATGTGCTAATGGCCTGAGATGCCGCAGCCAATAAAAAAAAATTAAATAAAAAAAAGTGTTATTTAAGTAAAAACTTTCTTAATTGTTATACATTATACATTATACACGTTAGGTCAATTTATTCGCAGTCGAAGACTTTAGGAGGACGCAGATAAGTTTTAACCATCGTCAAATCTCAAATCTGACGTTAATTAAAGAAAATATTTGCGGTCATACATTATTGATTGTAGCCTACTTATTTCTCTCTATTAATGTGAATTTATAGTACCATCTCTCAAATAACGTTGTTGAATAGTTATTTTCGTTGAAATAGCTTCTCTCATTACTTGCTGTTATTATTTACACCTGTATATTTACTGTAAACTTTAGTAATGGCCACAAGTAGAAAAACAATTGGTCATATATTAAAGACTTAAATTATTTTCTTACCACTAGAATTTAATAGCTCATTAATTTTAAAGCACAAGAATTGTTGGTATCGTAATACATCTAGTATATTTAATAATTTTATCTTCCTTTCTTGTTTTATTTCTTAACATCTTAGATTCTAACCATCAAACATTCATTTGTTTCGCTTTGCGATTTCTCACTTGTCACCTGGCATTGTTACCACTCAAGCCAAAAGTGACAACCCAGCAGCAAACAATATTCATAGAGACCAGTGTGTGAAGACTTTTATCCTATATTTCCTTTTTTTTCTTTTAAATTGTAGCGTGAAGAAGCCGGGCAGTGTCTAGAATAATTCCAAAGAAAACCTTCACAAGTTGACAGGTAGCTTCCGTCTGTGGAGAGCTTAGATAAGTTATTTATTAATTATTGGTGGTCTGTTGACTCCTCCTTAAATCCAGATTCTACTATATATATATATATATATATATATATATATATATATATATATATATATATATATATATATATATATATATATATATACATATATATATATACAGGGTGGCGCATTGAAAACGAAACAGACCGATTTGCGTCTAGATAAAATTTTTTAAGAAACGCTGAAACACGTTAATTTTAATATTGAGGGGGACATGTTTTGACATTAAACCCCTTAAGGGTGGTGATAACAACCCTTATATTTTAAAAAGGGAACATGGGTCGAGTGTTACATCGTTTGAAAGCTCTTTCTTTTCTGGATTCAGCACACTAATTTTTTTGGAAGTTTTATCAACTCGTTTAAAAATTATTCACAGTTGGAGTTGCAAGAACGTATTTCATTCATTGTGATAAGAAATGTACTAATTAGTCAACTTTTCGTTAAAAGAAACTAAAAAAACAACACCAAACGTTCAAAAATGTTTATTCAGTTAAGTAAGTGTTCAAATTGTTGACCACCAGCTTCCATACAAAAGTACAAATTTTGTTCAAAACGAGCTCTGACCTTCTGGTACATTTGTGGAGTTATTAGAGGGCATTCTTCAACAATGCGTCGTCGTAATACTTCCAGAGACTCCGGTTCTGTCGCGTAAATTCTACTCTTTAAATGGCCCCATGAGAGAAGTCTAAAGGAGTTAAATCCGGTGATTTAGGGGGGCACTCAGTAGCACTTCTACGCCCAATCCATTGCTCTGGAAACTATCTGTTCAAAAACTCTCTAACAAGTTGTGAAAAAGGCGAAGGAGCTCCATCTTGTTAAAACACTAATGAATTTTCTTGATAGCGATCATCATTTTCAACAATGTCAATTAGTATAAGGTAAACGATATCTTCTAGTAACTCCAAATACGTTTCACCACTCAAATTGCTATCAAGAAAAATTGGTCCGATTAAACGGTCTACAAAAATGCCAGTCCAGACATTCAATTTCTGTGGAGTTTGAGTGTGGACTTCGTGAAAATTTCTTGGATTATTATCTGCCCAATAACGACAATTATGACGATTGACTGTAGAGTTTAATAAAAACGTACACTCGTCTGAAAAACAGATATTGAACTGAAAGTTCCCGTTATCAGCTTTTCGTGCAGTCATAACTTCACAAAACTCCAGCCGCCGATCAAAATCATCTTCATTCAGTTGTTGTACAAAATGAATTTTTTACGGGTGAAATATACGATGCTTCAATATTCGCTGAACAGTTCTTCTTTTGATGTTTGAAACAGTGGCCAATTTTCTCGTGTTCAAAGTTGAGTCTGCAGCAATTTGTCCTAAAACTTCAATCTCAGTAGTCTCATTTCTAACCGCAAATTCACGTTCAGGATCCCGTTTTTTTGTTGGCTACTGAACCACTTTGTCGAAACTTTGCAACTAACTCCAAAATGTATTTTCTGTTAACATGTCTGTTCGGACGTCGTTCATTAAACAAATTTGCGGTACGGTTGGCACAGTCATCGTTTTTGAAAAAAAGAGTGATTATTTCAACTCTTTCTTCTACAGAATACACCATTGTGAATCTAATTTTCGGTAGTACTATCAAGTATCAAACCGACCGATAAACTGAAATAATAAACTGCATTTCTCTCATTCCGATAAGAAATGTTCTGATAGTCAATTTTTTGTTTACAGACCAACAAAACATTGACTATCAGCACATTTCTTATAGGAAGGTGTGAAATGCGTTTTTGCCTCTTCAACTGTGAATAATTTTTAAACGATAAAACTTCAAAAAAAAATTAGTGTGCTGAATTCTGAAAAAAAAGGGCTTTCAAATGATGTAACACTCGACCCATGTTCCCTAATTAAAACATAAGGGTTGTTATCACCACCCTTAAAGGGTTGATGTGACAAAGTTGAGTTCGGCCTGTTTCGTTTTCAATGCGCCACCCTATATATATATATATATATATATATATATATATATATATATATATATATATATATATATATATATATATATATATATATATATATATATATATATATATATATATATATATGTATGTATGTATGTATGTATCCAGCCGATAACTCGATAACTAACTATAACCCATTTTCATGGAACTCGGCACATGTCTTTCTTCTTTTATCAATAGATTGGATGAGTTCGTTAGCCAGCCAGGTTGAACCAATTAAAAAAAAAATTAGCTGAAAAAAATATTTTGATGAAGTTTGGTAGACATGCTGCCCTAGTGGAGACTACTATATACCAAAATTTTACTTTTTAAGTTAATAGCAAATTCAATTATTAAAATTTGAAGCATTTAATAAACATTGGCCATTCGTCACCATAACGCACTTGCTGCGTCTGGATTTTTTTGTAAATGCTTTCTTAATTACTATATTTTATGAGCAAAGATTATCTTTTACATTTTAGTGCTTTTTTAAAGATTTTTTTTTGGAAGAAATTATAAATAATAGAATATATGATAAATATCAAGTATATCTGAAAATTATAAGTGTAAGCCCCGTACATATTGATATATTTCAATATTATAGCGTGTCAGACATAAATCAAATTGAAAGTTTCTTGTTCCACACTTCTGCCTCCAGAACTACATGAATTCCTATTTACATATTTGAAATGCAATAACTTCTGCCCCTCGGTTTAAATCAATCCGCATTTGGTCTCCATCTTTGATGTGCTGGCGGGACGGGCAAATTTTCATCAATTTACATATTTATACGCACTCTTGCAATTTCATATCCGCACAGTAACAATGCCCATTTCTATTCTATCCTTTTACCTCCCCTGATGGAATTATAACTGGAGACAAAATTCTATTAGTTTCCGCAGCTATGGTTTTTCAGCCGAATTAGACCCTAGTGAATTAAGACTGTCCCTATAAGTTAGCAGTCGTCCCGTTATGCAGATTGTGGTTATTGTTATTTGGTTTGCAAAGTAAATGTTTTTAATGCGAAGTAATACATCTAAGCATCAAAGTTAAAATACCTATGAAATAGACCAGTACAAATTAAAACATTTCAAATTAAATTTTAAAAGGAACGGTGTGATCTAATGTTAAAAAATTTATAACGTGTTATTCAACAAAACGGAGATAACAAAATTTTGGCACGCAGCAAGTGCGTTACAGTAGTGAATTTTCATAGGAATCATATCATAATACTCTAAACTCACACAGAGCTTGAAGATCGGTTTTAGAGGTCCTAATAGGCGCTCACTTAAATATTTTTTTCGAAAGTGTTAGCATCCAGATCTTTCTATTATCAAAAAAGTGTTGAGTTCTAGATCCTTTTCAGAAAAATAGCCAAAACTCATTTTTTTATGAAGCTAGAAAATTAAAATTTGGTATATCTAGTTAGACCATAGTGCGATGTACGACAAGTGTCGCCATCGATGGCGTAGCCAAGTAATACGTTGTCACGACAGCTCTAATAAACACAACGTGTTATATAGGGTGGCGCATTGAAAACGAAACAGACCCATTTGCGGCTAGAGAGATTTTTTTTAAGAAACGCTGAAACACGTCAATTTTAATATTGAGGGGGACATGTTTTGACATAAAACTCAACTTTGTCACATCAACCCTTTAAGGGTGGTGATAACAACCCTTATATTTTAAATAGGGACCATGGGTCGAGTGTTACATCACTTGAAAGCTCTTCCTTTTATGAATTCAGCACACAATTTTTTTTGGAAGTTTTATTAACTCGTTTAAAAATTATTCACAGTTGAAGATGCAAAAACGCATTTCACTTATTCCGATAAGAAATGTGCTGATAGTCAATGTTTTGTTGGTTTGTAAACAAATAATTGACTATTAGAACATTTCTTATCGGAATGAGAGAAATGCGGTTTCTTATTTCAGTTTATCGGTCAGTTTGATACTTTATATACCGAAAATTAATTTCACAATGTTGTATTCTGTAGAAGAAAGAGTTGAAATAATTAGTATTTTTTTCAAAAACGATGACTATGCCAACCGTACCGCAAATTTGTTTAATGAACGACATCCGAGCAGACATGTTAACAGAAAATACATTTTGGAGTTAGTTGCCAAGTTTCGACAAAGTGGTTCAGTAGCCAACAAAAAACGGGATCCTGAACGTGAATTTCCGGTTAGAAATGAGACTACTGAGATTGGAGTTTTAGGACAAATTGCTGCAGACCCAACTTTGAGCACGAGATAATTGGCCACTGTTTCAAACATCAAAAGAAGAACTATTCAGCGAATATTGAAGCATCATAAATTTCACCCGTATAAAATTCATCTTGTACAACAACTGAATGAAGATGATTTTGATCGGCGGCTGGAGTTTTGTGAAGTTATGACTGCACGAATAGTTGATAACGGGAACTTTCTGTTCAATATCTGTTTTTCAGACGAGTGTACGTTTTTATTAAACTCTACAGTCAATCGTCATAATTGTCGTTATGGGCCAGATAATAATCCAAGAAATTTTCACCAAGTCCACTCTCAAACTCCACAAAAATTGAATGTCTGAACTGGCATTTTTTGAGACTGTTTAATTGGACCAATTTTTCTTGATGGCAACTTGAGTGGCGAAACGTATTTGGAGTTATTAGAAGATATCTTTTACCCTCCACTAATTGACGTTGTTGAAAATGAGGATCTCTATCAAGAAAATCAATTAGTGTTTTAAAAAGATGGAGCTCCTTCGCATTTTTCACAATGTGTTAGGGAGTTTTTAAACAGAGAGTTTTTAGAGCAATGGATTGGGCGTAGAGGTGCTATTGAGTGGCCTCCTAGATCACCGGATTTAACTCCTTTCGACTTCTTTCTATGGGGCCATTTAAAGAGTAGAATTTTCGCAACAGAACCGGAGTCTCTGGAAGAATTACGACGACGCATTGTTAAAGAATGCCGTCTAATAACTCCACAAATGCTCCAGAACGCCAGAGCTCGTTTTGAACAAAATTTGTACTTTGTATGGGAGCTGGTGGTCAACAATTTGAACACTTATTTAGCTGAATTAACATGTTTTAACGTTTGGTTTTGTTTTTTATTTTTTTTACGAAAAATTGACCAATTAGTGCATTTCTTATCACAATGAATGAAATACGTGTTTCAGCGTTTCTTAAAAAAAATATTCTCTGGACGCAAATCGGTCTGTTTCGTTTTCAATGCGCCACCCTGTATAAATTGAGACTGTGTACAACTAACTAACAATTTGAAAAATCGCTACTCCTGGTACTTTCTTCCCTAATTAGCGACCATGTGTCTATAGAAGGCCAGGTGAATTCCGACTATAATTGGAAACGCATAGCGGTTTCACCTTCTTTAGAGATATTTAATGCGCTATACCAAATTACAGTCAGAATACACCCAACAGCAAGTTTGACTAAAGGTAGCCAGCCTCGTAGACGATAGTGAGATCTACGAAAAGCGTCGCCATCGGTGGCGTAGCCAGGTAATACGTTGTCACGGCAAGTCTAATAAACACAACACCTGGTCAGTTGCATTCCGACTACAATTGGAAACGCATACCGGTTTCGCTATCATTAGAGCTCGTCAGTGCGCTATACCAAATTACAGCCAGAATAACCCAACAGCAAGTACGGGTAAAGGTAGCCAGCCTCGTAGACCATAGTGAGATGTACGACATTTCTATGCATATGACACGTTGTGTTTATTGGAGCTGCCGTGACAATGTATTACCTGGCTACGCCACCGATGGCGACACTTGTCGTACATCTCACTATAGTCTACGAACTAGCCGAACTTGCTGTTGGGTGTATTATAGCTGTAATTTTGTATAGCGCACTGACGAGCTGTAATGAGGGCGAAACCGGTATGGGTTTCCAATTGTAGTCGGAATGTACCTGGCCCTATATAGATACATCCCTAATTAGGAAAGAAAGTACCAGGGCTAGCGATTTTTAAATTGTTAGTTGTATACAGTCTCTATGTATATAACACGTTGTGTTTATTAGAGCTGCCGTGCCAACGTATTATCGGGCTACGTCATCGATGGCGACGCTTGTCGTATATCTCACTATGGTCTACGAGGCTGGCTACCGTTAGCCAAATTTGCTATTGGGTGTATTCTAGTTGTAATTTGGTATAGCACACTATCGAGCTCCAACGAGAGCGAAACCGGTATGCGTTTCCAATTATAGTCGGAATGCAACTGGCCTTATATAGATATCTAGGTAGTGTAGGTAAGTCTCTTTAAAATAAACTTGTATTACAAATTTCATTAAAGTTACAAAAGCTTTCGAGAAAAAAACTTAACTCATATTTGGAAAAGTAAAGTATCTGCCAAATTACAAACGTAGCAGTTATTTTTCCTTATTAATCGCCTGGATTTGGTCCAGTTTTTCGACTACCTTTCTGAAAAAACCGACTATCTGATTTCTGAATATCCTTCCTCCGAGGTCACTATTCTTAGTGACTTCAAGGTCTATAATCAGGAATGGCTAGGATCTTCAAAAACCGATGGGAGGCCTTTGCAGTCAGCAATATGATTCAGCAACCTACTTACTTTCCTCGCATCCAAACGCGTAGCTCACATCCCTTGAATATCCTTCATACTATTAAACCTGAATGCTATAAGACATCAGTCAACGCCCTCTTTGGTCGCTCAGACCACGGCATGGTCACTGCTTCTTGCGCAATGCAACCCGAGGTCACACAGTCATCACATCCACGTATCGTCTGGCACTACAACTCCGCGAACTGTGACGAAATGCGGGATTACTTTTCCTCACTTTCGTGGGCGTCTGTCTGCTTCTCTCATCCTGACCCCTATAATATCTCACAAAACGTCACCGAAATTATCCAAGCTGGCATGGAATTATGTATTCCACGTACACAGAAAACCTCTTCAGCCACTCAAAAGCCCTGGTTCTCTAAAACCTGTGACAAGGCCTGACTTGAAATGGTCAAAGCTCACAAAACGCTTCTACATAATCCGGGTCAAGAAAACGGTCAAGCATTTAACGACGCAAGAAACCGCTGTGTCCGCATTCATTCTGAGGCAAAAAAATGTTTAATACCCACATCCAAAACAAAGTCCTCTCAAGCTTCAACGGCAACAAACCCTTCTGGACTCTTACTAAATCTATTGGAATTAATTTCTGCGAGAGCACGTTCCCACCCCTTGTTTCAGGGGATTAAATTGTTTCTACCGCACTGGGCAAGGCTGAACTTTTGCCCCGTTGTTTGAGGCCAATCCTACTCTCAACTCACCTCCAAATGTTCAACCACCAACAGCCCCCAATGTTGCGCATAAAATAACGGATATCATTTTCAAAACTAAAAAGGTACGAAAGATGCTCTCTTTTCTTAATACCAGGCAAGCCTCCGGCCTTGAGAGATCCCAGCAATTGTTCTCAAAAAATGCGCACCAGAACTTGCTCCTGTACTGACTCGTCTGTTTCAGACATCTTACAATAAAGTCATATTTCCTAGTAACTGAAAAACTGCTCAAGTACAACCCGTCCCCAAGAAAGGATCCAAAGCGCTTTCTAGCAACTACAGGCTTATTTCTCTCCTTTCAATCGCCTCTAAAGTGATGGAAAAGTATATAAACACTGAATTATTAAAATCTCTTGAAAAACACTCGCTATCCTGGACTCCATTCAGAAGAGAGCTATACGTCTCATTGGTGACCCTACCCTCACCCAAAAGCTACAATCCCTTGCGCATCGACGTGCCGTTGGTGACCTCTTTCTCTTTTATAGATATCTGCACGGGTAGTGCTCAGAGGAGCTTTCTTCCATAGTTCCTCCACCTGCTGCCCCCAACAGATCTACCAGGGGAACAGAGCGCATGCACCGTTTTAGTGTCCAGGTCACCAGACAGAGAACGTCTTGTTATGCCCGCTCTTTTGTCCCGAGGACTTCCAAGTTGTGTAATTCCTTGCCGGCGCATGTTTTCCTTCTCCTCCGAACCTCCAAACTTTCAAGACCAGAATTAACAAGTCGCCTCTTTCCTCCTTGTCGACAACCACGGTACGAAAGTATTTAGGCTGTAAGCCCTCGTGGTGTGTTGTTGAAAAAAAAAGATGGTATAGAAGAGCAGTCGGGATTCCGCATAGGACCATCATGTTCTGACAATATATCTGTGCTACAACAAATAGTAAAAAACGAACAGCTCGTAACCTGTCTACCCACCTAGTATTTGTCGATCTAGAAAAAGCATAATACACAGTACGCTTAAAGCAACTTTTTAAAAGTTTGGCGACGCTTGGCCAGAATAAGACTTCGTTAACGCTATATGGAAGTTATATAAGGACTCGATGAGTCTGGTGAGAGTCGGAAACATTCTGTTTTGCCACCACAAATGGAAATAACCAAGGGTGCAGTTTGTCACCTACCTTGTTTAGGATGTATATCCAAGAAGCCGTCAAAAGCTGGTAAAAGAAAACATCAGGAATGGAAATACAGATCGAGGAACAATGCTTAATAACTCTCTTATACGCTGACGACCAGATAATTATAGCGAATGATGAGAATGATGCAGACTGTATGTTTAGTAAATTAAGCGAAGAATACGAGAGATGGGGTCTAAATATAAACATCGCTAAAACAGAATATCTGAAGATAGGAGACGCTCATGAAGAAGACCCAGATCTACAACCGTATAGACCAGAAAAATGTAGCCAATTTAAATACTTTGGAAGCAATATTTCGGAAGATTGGAACAACAAAAAATGATATCAAAAATAGGGCACAGTAAGAAAAGGAGGCTGTTCGTTTACTCCTTACTCGGGTCAAGCAAAATGAAACTACAAATCAAAACCACAATCTACAAAACTACAGTGGACCTTATTTAACCTACGGCTCTTGCTGGCAGCTTCCAGAGAAGGAGAGAAATATGATATAAACTGTGGAAACTTCTTAAGAAGGTCATGTAATATTTCTAGAATACAACATATTAGAAACGAAGAGATAAGAAGGAAAACGGGGCGCCTATTTACAACATCAGAAAGAGCCTTGTCCAGACAGTTACTATGTTACGGGCATGTAGTGAGAATGGAGGAGACACGATGGCCGAAGAGAGCTCTGGAGTATAGACCACACGGAAGGAGAAGAAGGCGAAGAGCGACAATGCAATGGATAAAAGGAATTGAGAAAAATATGAGAGATCGAGGCCGATGATTGGAAGGATAGGAAGAAATGGCGACGAAATGCGGGATGCGGCAGAAAATGTAGGAGCCCGCTTATATATATATATATATATATATATATATATATATATATATATATATATATATATATATATATATATATATATATATATATATATATATATATATATATATATATATATATATATATATATATATATATCCTTCGATGTGCTATTTGCTATCCTTGTTAGCAAGAGTGTTCATCTAATATATTGTAAGTATCAACAAATTTTCTAAAATAGCAAATTAGTAAACAAGATTCTATATACACATTGTGTATACTAAATTGTGGTAGTTAGAGTCAATAGAAGAGGATTTTGTATATATTTTGCGGCATGTAGCTTGTTACAAAGTGATCCTATTATCGAGGTGGATTTGCATCGGTGAAGTTGGTTCTCTTTGCGAGCTCATTCTCCAACCCTAATAATACGGTCGCCTCGGGCGGGCAAGGCCTTGTTCTCGGCTTCATTTACCATCACCTGACACCCTCTAATTATGTATTTTGTAGCGCGTCAGTAGACATGTCGTTCCGTGCTTGTAGCTCCCCCTTGCGACGGAATTCCATATCAGCCTTGGGGATGTATAAGTATGTACCACTATATTTCAATTCTAAATTTGAATTAATTTTTCTCCAGGGACTTCATCAGATTATGCCTGATGGGAGATTATTTCAAAGTACTTGATGGATGTTAATGCACAAAATACCATTTCAAACTTATTAAAAATTCTTGAAATGTCTAATTTGTAAGCGAATTTTCGTAAAAAGAAATCATATTTGAGATCCCATTTAATTTTAAAAAGTTTTCTTCTAAAGTGCGCGAACTTTGCGCCTTGGAACCCATGCTTGAGGCCAGTTTGAATATATATGTTTGTGTATATATATATATATATATATATATATATATATATATATATATATATATATATATATATATATATATATATATATATACAAACATATACAGGGTGAGCCACGGTGGATGGAGTATTAAAAGTATATGGAGAATGAATTAACCGATTGCTCTGAAATTTTGGTTACGGATGTAATGGCGTATGATCTCTCGACCTAAAATATTTTTGAAAATGCAGTGTTGCCACATATACGTAAAACTGGCAACATCTTCGTAATTTAAAATAGAACACCCTATATATTTTTGCTTTTTTTGAATTGTCGTCTCTTTTTGAGTAACTTTTGTTGATATTTTTCTATACCTATCTCAAGTCGTTTTCGAGATAATAATTATTTTCTGAATTTATTACCAAAAATTTGACTTTCATTAAATCGTGTTTTCTCCTACCGACGAAGCGATTTAAAGATAATTTTTTAGCTACGGTTAGGCAAGGTCTAGGGGCATCTCCTCCAATAATCAAATGTTTAGAATATCATACAGGGTGAGCTAGAGAACGTTTTCTATAAGTGACTCGGAGAAATGCACGAAAGTCATTTTTTTTAAATAGAACGCCCTGTATATTTTCAAATTTTTTGGATCGTCTTCTCTTTTTGAGTAACTTTTGTTAATATTTCCCTATACCTATCTCAAGGCGTTTTCGATTTATGGTCACTTTTCTCTAACCTATCCAAGATTATTGGTCTTTTTGTATATCATAATGGGTGGGCCATGAAATTTCTATTTTGTCAATTTGACATGACAACAGACATGCTGTTTATCTAAATAAATTTGACTTTAGTTATATTTACATTCAATTTGAATAGCTATAGCACAAATATGGCAGAAAATAATTATACAAAAACAGTTTTAATGGATTTGTTTATTATTCATGGACAGTGCAATAAGTTATCAGCAGAACTTGTAGAAGATTTAATGATAAATATCCGAATTTGCCGCAGATGAATAACAGAAAGTTTCTACGAATTCATAGGAATTTTATAAAATCTGGTGCGTCGTTAAGAGATGCAAGAAATCTACCCAAACCTGTGACATCTGACGAGGCAAATGAAATCAATGTGCTAGCGTATTTTCATGCGAATCCCCAGTATTCCATACGTTGTGCTGAACAGGATTTAGGATTGCCATATTCATCCATTCGAAGAATACTAGTAAATCATAAAATGCATAATTATAAATTTACAAGAGTTCAATTTCTCACGCCTCAGGATTATCTACAGAGAATAGAGTTGTGTGAAATGTTAGTTGTGCGTATGCAAGAGGACCCCAATTTTTTAAAGAAAATGATATGGACTGATGAATCCAAATTTTCTAGGGAGGGGATTTGTAACACACGAAATCGTCACTATTGGGCCACAGACAACCCCCACGTTACTAGAGAGGCTGGTTTTCAAGTCAAATTTAGTTTAAATGTTTTTTGTATGTTATTGGATGACAAAATAAAATATTACATATATGACGAAAAATTGAATTCCAGAAAATATTTAGATATAATTTTTTTTTTTTTTTATGTCAACAACACACCACGAGGGCATACAGCCTAAATACTATCGTACCGTGGGTGTTGACAAGGAGGAAAGAGGCAGCTTGTTAATTCTGGACTTGAAGGTTTGGAGGTTCGGAGAAGAAGGAAAAACATGTGCCGGCAAGGAATTCCACAACTTGGAAGTCCTCGGGACAAAAGAGCGGGCATAACAAGATGTTCTATGTCTGGTGACCTGGACGTTAAAAGGGTGCATTCGCTCTGTTCCCCTGGTAGATCTGCTGGGGGCAGCAGGTGGGGGAATTATGGAGGAAAGCTCCTCTGAGCAGTGCCCGTGCAGATATCTATAAAAGAGAGAGAGGTCACCAACGGCACGTCGGTGGGCAAGGGATGGAAGCCTTTGGGTGAGGGTAGGGTCACCGATGAGACGTATAGCTCTCTTTTGAATGGAGTCCAGGATAGCGAGTGTAGAAGCGGCAGCTGCACCCCAGATGTGGGAGCAGTATTCGAGGTTTGGCCTTATTTGTGAAGTGTATAAGGTATAGAGATTAGTTGGTGAAAAGAATTTGCGAGCCCGGAAGAGGAAACCCAATTTCTTAGCAGCCGCTTCTGCAATTGATGTAACATGTTGGTGCCAATTAAGATTTCGATCCACAGTAATGCCAACAAGAGAAAAGGACTCATTACTTTGAATAACTTGGTTGTTCATTGTGATGGGTCTAGGGCTGCTGTATCTCTTGTGAGAAAGAAAGCAAGACTTAGTTTTGGTGGGGTTGAATTGTACAAGATTTCTACTTCCCCAGTCTAATATTTTTTGGAGGTCTACGGAGACAGAACCCTCCATGAGTCTGCGATCCTCATCTAATTGGGCTAAAGAGACAGGCTTAGAATATTGTATGTTTGAGTGGAGGGTGCTGTCGTCCGCGTAACTGTGAACTGGGTTGGATGTGCTAGAAAGGAGGTCATTGATGTGGAGAAGAAACAAAGTAGGGGCTAAAGCTGAACCTTGAGGAACTCCTGCATTAATTGGATACAGTTTAGAGGAATGGCCATCCACAACAACAGATATGCTCCTGTTGGAGAGGAAATTTGCTGTCCAGGTACAAAGTTTTGGTGGTAGGCCATAGGCCGGAAGTTTATTAAGCAGCGCTGCGTGCCAGACCTGGTCGAATGCTTTGGATATGTCTAGAGCAACAATGTGGGATTCACCCTGTTGTTCCATAGACTTGTTCCAAGAATGGGTGACAAAGGAAAGGAGGTCGGCAGTCGATCTGCGCTGACGGAATACATACTGCCTGTCGTGGATTAGACTGTGTTTTTCAAGGAATTTTAGTAGTTCGGTGTTTATATACTTTTCCATCATTTTAGAGATGACTGAAAGGAGAGAAATAGGCCTGTAGTTGCTAGGAAGCGCTTTGGATCCTTTCTTGGGGATGGGTTGTACTCGAGCAGTTTTCCAGTTACTAGGGAATATGCCTTTATTGTAAGATATCTGAAACAGACGAGTCAGGACAGGAGCAAGTTCTGGTGCGCATTTTTTGAGAACAATTGCTGGGATCTCGTCAAGGCCAGAGGCTTTCCTGGTATTAAGAGAAGAGAGCATCTTTCGTACCTTTTTAGTTTGGAAAATGATATCAGTCATTTTATGCGCGACATTGGGGACTGTTGGTGGTTGAACATTTGGAGGTGGGTTGAGAGTAGAATTTCCGGCGAACAACGAAGCAAAAAGTTCAGCCTTGCCCAGGGCGGTAGAAACAATTTCATCACCTGAGACAAGAGGTGGGAACGTGCTCTTGCAGAAATTATTCCCAATAGACTTAGCAAGAGTCCAGAAGGGTTTGCCGCCGTTGGAGCTTGAGAGGACTTTGTTTTTGATGTGGTTATTAAACGAGTTTTTTGCCTCAGAAAGAATGCGGACATAGCGGTTTCTTGCGCCGTTGAATGCTTGACGATTTTCTTGACTGGGATTGTGTAGAAGCGTTTTGTGAGCTTTGACCTTTTCAAGTCTGGCCTTGTCACAGGATTTAGAGAACCAGGGCTTTTGAGTGGCTGAAGAGGTTTTCTGTGTACGTGGAATAAATAATTCCATGCCAGCTTGGATAATTTCGGTGACGTTTTGTGAGATATCAGAGGGGTCAGGATGAGAGAAGCAGACAGACGCCCATGGAAATGAGGAAAAGTAATCCCGCATTTCGTCCCAGTTTGCGGAGTTGTAGTGCCAAACAATACGTGGGTGTGATGACTGTGTGACCTCGGGTTGCATTGCACAGGAAGCAGTGACCATGCCGTGGTCTGAGCGACCAAGGGGGGCGGTGACTGATATCTTATAGCATTCAGGATTTGTAGTAAGAAGGAGATCCAAGGGATTTGAGCTGTGTGTTGGGATACGAGGAAAGTAAGTAGGTTGCTGTACCATATTGGCCAAAGAATTGCTGACTGCAAAGGCCTCCGCTGCTCTCCCTTGTGGATCGGTTTTTGAAGATCCTAGCCATTCCTTATTATGGACATTGAAGTCGCCTAGAATAGTGACCTCGGAGGAAGGATATTCAGAAATCAGATAGTCGGTTTTTTCAGAAAGGTAGTCAAAGAGCTGGACACAGTTGTTGTCAGAAGGTGACCGGTAAATGCAACAGATGAATTTAGTTGCAGCCCTGAGAGAGAGTTTTATCCATAGTATGTCTTTTCTTCCAGCTTCTAAATTGGGAAGTCTGGTGCAGGGTAGATTGCTACGGACGTATGCGCACACGCCTCCATGCAATCTAAAGGCAGTAAGGAGCTCATACCCCGGGAAATTAAGGTGATTAGTGGCTGTTTTGGCACTGATTTGGGTTTCGGTGAGGAAGAGGAGTTGGGGCCTGTTAGCCTGGAGGAAATGGTGGACGGAGTTCAGGTTAGAATTGAGGCCACATATATTCGAAAAGGATATGTTAAATCTTGATGTTGGCGCCCCCTGTACACCCCTCTCCCGGAGATCCGAATGGAGGGGTATTTTGCCTCCGGAATATTTTATACAAGGAGGAGCCATCATCATTTTTGCTTATAAGGGAAACCGACTCATACACCAGAACCGGAAACGTCCGTTGGGACTTCACCGGCCCCTTGATGTATGGGGTGGTACCTCCTCGGGCGTGAAAAAATCCTTTACTATTACATAAAGGAAAATTCCACTACCACCTGCTATGGATTGGATTGGATCAATGTCTACCCCTTTAAAAATAAGATTAATAAAGGGACTATCAATTGTCCAGTAGTTATGATTTTCGACATAGTAGGAGGATACAAAACATTTTCATCATTTTGCATCCATGCCTATTGTCGGCAAATTAGAACAATTGTGGAAGGCTTCCTTGATAATCTGTCAATTGAAACATATAGAACTTGTTGGTATCAACTCGACGGGGCTCCTGCACATTGTACATCCGAAATTAGTATGGAGTTGGACCGGCTTTTCGATGACCGTTGGATCAGACGTTTGGGACCGTGTAACTGGCCTGCGAGGTCCCCTGACCTTACCCCGTTAGATTTTTATCTTTGGGGTATTCTTAAAGATCGAGTTTATAAAACTCCAGTCCACAACAGGGCAGAATTAGAACGTCGAGTGATTCAAGAGATTGAAAACTTGGACCCCGCTGAAATAAGAGCTGCTACAACAAACGCCGTGCATCATCGTATACAAAAGTGTCTGGAAGTTAACGGTCAACATTTCGAACAATTATTATAGTTTTAAGATTTTTATACATATTTATTACTGTCATTGTTATTATTTGTTATTGCTACTTGGCCTTTTTTACTATTATCGCTGATTAGGTATTAGTTTTTCCAAATACTGATAGTGTTATTGTACTCATAACGACGAACCAAAATTTATAAAATTCCTATGAATTCGTAGAAACTTTTTGTTATTCATCTGCGGCAAATTCGGATATTTCTCATTAAATCTTCTACAAGTTCTGCTGATAATCTTATTGCACTGTTCATGAATAAAAAACAAATCCATTAAAACTGTGTTTGTATAATTATTTTCTGCCATCTTTGTGCTATAGCTATTCAAATTGAATGTAAATATCACTAACGTCAAATTTATTTAGATAAACAGCATGTCTGTTGTCATGACAAAGTGACAAAATAGTATTTCATGGCCCACCCATTATGATATACAAAAAGACCAATAATCTTGGATAGGTTAGAGAAAAGTGACCATAAATCGAAAACGCCTTGAGATAGGTATAGGGAAATATTAACAAAACTCAAAAAGAGAAGACGATCCAAAAAGTGTGAAAATATACAGGGCGTTCTATTTAAAAAAATTGACTTTCGTGCATTTCTCCGAGTCACTTATAGAAAGCGTTCTCTAACTCACCCTGTATGATATTCTAAAGATTTGATTAATGGAGGAGATGTCCCTAGACCTTGCCTAACCGTAGCTAAAAAATTATCTTTAAATCGCTTCGTCGGTAGGAGAAAACACGATTCATTGAAAGTCAAATTTTTGGTAATAAATTCAGAAAATAATTATTATCTCGAAAACGACTTGAGATAGGTATAGGAAAATATGAATAAAAGTTACTCAAAAAGAGACGACAATTCAAAAAAAGCAAAAATATATAGAGTGTTCCATTTAAAATTACGAAGATGTTGCCAGTTTTACGTATATGTGGCAACACTGCATTTTCAAAAATATTTTAGGTCGAGAGATCATACTCCGTTACATCCGTAAACAAAATTTCAAAGCAATCGGTTGATTCGTTCTCTATATACTTTTAATACTCCATCCACCGTGGCTCACCCTGTATATTCAAATATATATATATATATATATATATATATATATATATATATATATATATATATATATATATATATATATATATATATATATATATATATATATATATACAGGGTCAGAAAAACAACACAAAAAAATCTGTGATGGGGTAGCGATGAGTTTGAAGTTATCACAAAGGCCGACGCGAAAGTAAAAACCGTCAGAAGTGACCCCTCGGGTCACGAGAGGCTAGAGGTTCTGGTTACGAGTGGAATGTTCAAACGAAGTGCTAAGGAGAACACTAATAGAGAGGGGCCGAGGCACTAGGAGGAGGAGATGAAGAGTAGGACCACTTATCGGTACATAGAGAGCGTGTGATGACTCACAGGACGGTAAGCCTCTTGACCCACAACGGTCCTTTCAAGGGTTATTTTAGTAGGTTTAACCTAAGGCCTGGAACGGGATAGTACATGTGGAAACGGCGAGCAGGAAGCAGCTAGACATGTGCTGGAAGACTGTCAGATGGAAAATCGCAGAAAGAGAGAAAAGAGTAGGTTCAAAGGTTCCTACACGTTCAAGGTAACTAGGTCCACCAAGTACGAGTAAATTAGGATTTTAAATCAGTGGGCCGCGGAAATTGAGCTGGAAGACGAAACGCGGACTGCGATTGGGGCAAATCGCAAATAAATGGAGATCTCCGAATAGAGAAATAGATGAGATCTTCGAAAAAGCAAGAGTCGTATGACTGTGAGGAGAGGGAAAAGCAATATCTTAATTTACTTGCTGATTCTTGAGACAGTGGGGGTTGTAGAGGTTTCTTTGAGAGTGGCTTTGACCTGGCAGTGTAGAGGATACCATGGCCTCAAGTCTGTCTGAATACGGGACTCAAAACCGCGATCTCATAGTCCTAATTCTATAGGTTACACGTCTTGCAAACTGGGCTTTTTGTCTATATATATATATATATATATATATATATATATATATATATATATATATATATATATATATATATATATATATATATATATATCTTCTACTTAATCAGAAATTAAACAATGTTTTAAAGGTGACAACTGTAAAATAAATACATAGTCAACCAACACATTATATAATTCAGAGTACCCTAGACTCAAAGACCCTACTGCGCATGTCAACCAATCCCACCTAGTTTACAGTATTCCTTATAATTAGTGTTCCATACAATATATTGGCCAAACAAAGCAGTTACTTAAGCGAAGAATAAACAATCACAAAAATGATTGCAAGTTATATAATGCCACAAAGTTTGAAAAAACAGCAGGGACTTAGACTAGAGGCCATTGATATTAACCAAGTATGCAGTTGTGTAATGTACAAATGATATTCTCCCCACAATTTATCGTGGATTGCTTTGACACCCCCTGTAGTTTCTCCTACTCTTACGACATATATTTAACATGGGTATATTTCCATACCTAATACATAGCTGCAGTATCTACCACCTAGTACAGTTATTGGTCACATATCATGCTACATAATGTAAACCTCGGGACAATAATAGAAATCAATATTCTGAATAACAACAGTTATCTTCTTGACACTTACGATCATCTATGCGTTTCGATTCGACACGCATATATTGCCTTGTTTACATATTATTATTAATTATTATTAATGCTTTATTGGTATATAATAATACATCATGTCCATATAAAAAAGTCAGAGACTTGTACATATATTATTTGACATAATTTAAATTATTTTGGCCCAAATGTGTTTGACGTATGCTTTCCAAAAGTTATTAACTTCAGATTTTGACGTAGGAAAATTTAATTACCTTTTTCTCCCATCTAATGTTTCAATCATTGCCTACATTCATAACAGCTCCCAACCATATCAAAATTCTCTTGTTAATTCTGAAATGTCTTCGATTAATTGGTTCTAACACGCTGCAAATAATAAAGAAAGAGTGCGTTGATTGGCTGAGTTCAGGAACAGAAAAGAGATAGAAACATAAATAAGTAAATAAAAAGTAAAAAACATTCGAAATTAAACAAAAAGAATACATGTTAAGATATGGATCATCGCTCTGTTATTTTCGAAGATACAAAAATTTTCCGAAAGGACACTCAAAATTTTTCCGAAAAAACTGGCCCGATTTTCCTAGCTAACGAACCTATTCAAGCCACTTACAAAACGAAGGTACGTAGCAATTTTCATCAAAATCAGCCCATTATTTTTGAGAGCTCCTCATTACTGGATTTTTCGTTTTACGAAAAATACGCTAAAAGCAATATATAAGGGATCAAAACCTATTTTTAACAGGCTATCACATGACCCCTATTTCAATTTGAAAAAAAATTGAGGACAGACACCCCCGTTTAGGAGGGTAACGTTTGGGCTATACTTTTTGCGGCAAAAGTTGTCCCCCTCACAAGCAAACCTGACGTGTTTCAGGTTTTTTATATTTCAACAACACACCACGAGGGCTTACTGCCTAAATACTATCGTACCGTGGGTGTCGACAAGGAGGAAAGAGGCAACTTGTTAATTCTGGACTTGAAGGTTTGGAGGTTCGGGGCAGAAGGAAAAACATGTGCCGGCAAGGAATTCCACAACTTGGAAGTCCTCGGGACAAAAGAGCGGGCATAACAAGATGTTCTATGTCTGGTGACCTGGACAGTAAAAGGATGCATTCGCTCTGTTCCCCTGGCAGATCTGTTGGAGGCAGCAGGTGGAGGAACTATGGAAGAAAGCTCCCCTGAGCAGTGCCCGTGCAGATATCTATAAAATAGAGAGAGAGAGAGGTCACCAACGGAACGTCGGTGGGCAAGGGATGGCAGCCTTTGGGTGAGGGTAGCGTCACCGATGAGACGTATAGCTCACTTCTAAATGGCGTCCAGGATAGCGAGTGTAATAGCGGCAGCTGCACCCCAGATGCGGGAGCAGTATTTGAGGTTTGGCCTTATTGGTGAAGTATATAACGTATAGAGATTAGCTGGTGAAAAGTATTTGCCACCCCGGAAGAGGCAACCTAATCTCTTAGCAGCCGCTTCTGCAATTGATGTGACATGTTGGTGCCAATTGAGATTTCGATCCACAGAAATGCTAACAAGTGAAAAACACCAATTACTTTGAGTAACTTGGTTGTTCATTGTGCTGGGTCTAGGTGCTGCATCTCTGATCAGAAAGAAAGCAAGACTGAGATTTGGTGGGGTTGAATTGTACAAGATTTCTACTTCCCCAGTCTACTATTTTTTGGAGATCCACGGAGACAGAACACTCCATGAGTCTGCGATCCTGATTTAATTGGGCTAAAGAGACAGGCTTAGAATGTTGTATATTTGAGTGGAGGGTGCTGTCGTCCGCGTAACTGTGAACTGGGTTGAATGTGCTGAAGAGGAGGTCATTGATGTAGAGAAGAAACAAAGTAGGGGCTAAAACTGAACCTTGAGGAACTCCTGCATTAATTGAATACAGTTTAGAGGAATGGCCATCCACGACAACAGAAATGCTCCGGTTGGAGCGGAAATTTGCTGTCCAGGTACAGAGTTTTGGTGGTAGGCCATAGGCCGAAATTTACTAAGCAGCGCTACGTGCCAGACCTGGTCGAATGCTTTGGATATGTCTAGAGCGATAATATGGGATCCACCGTGTAGTTCCATAGACTTGTCCCAAGAATGGGTGACAAAGGAAAGGAGGCTGGCAGTCGATCTGCGCTGACGGAATCCCTACTGCCTGTCGTGGATTAGACTGTGTTTTTCAAGAAATTTTAGTAATTCGGTGTTTATATACTTTTCCATCACTTTAGAAACGACTGAAAGGAGAGAAATAGGCCTGTAGTTGCTAGGAAGCGCTTTGGATTCTTTCTTAGGGACGGGTTGTAGTCGAGCAGTATTCCAGTTACTAGTGAATATGCCTCTATTGTAAGATCTCTGAAACGGACGAGTCAAGGCAGGAGCAAGTTCTGGTGGGCGTTTTTTGAGAACAATTGCTGTATCTCGTCAAGGCCAGATGCTTTCCTGGTATTAAGAGAAGAGAGCATCTTTCGTACCTTTTTAGTTTTAAAAGTGATATCCGTGATTTTATGCGCAACATTGGGGACTGTTGGTGGTTGAACATTTGGAGTTGGGTTGAGAGTAGAATTGCCTGCGAACAACGAGGCAAAAAGTTCAGCCTTGCCCAGGGCGGTAGAAACAATTTCACGCCCGAAGACAAGAGGTGGGAACGTGCTCTTGCAGAAATTATTCTGAATAGATTTAGCAAGAGTCCTGAAGGGTTTGCCGCCGTTGGAGCTTATAAGGACTTTGTTTTTTATGTGGTTATTAAACGAGTTTTTTGCCTAAGAAAGAATGCGGGCATAGCGGTTTTTTGCGTCGTTAAATGCTTGACGGATTTCTTGACCGGGATTGTGTAGACGCGTTTTGTAAGCTTTGACCTTTTCAAGTCTGGCCTTGTCACATGATTTAGAGAACCAGGGCTTTTGAGTGGTTGAAGAGATTTTCTGTGTACGTGGAATAAATAATTCCATGCCAGCTTGGATAATTTCGGTGACGTTTCGTGAGATATCACAGGGGTCAGGATAAGAGAATCAGACAGACGCCCATGGAAATGAGGAAAAGTAATCCCGCATTTCGTCGCAGTTTGCGGAGTTGTAGTGCCAAACGATACGTGGGTGTGATGACTGTGTGACCTCGAGTTGCATTGCGCAGGAAGCAGTGACTATGCCGTGGTCTGAGCGACTAAGGGGCGGTGACTGATATTTTATAGCATTCAGGTTTTGTAGTAAGAAGGAGATCCAAGGGAATTGAGTTGTGTGTTGGGATGCGAGGAAATTAGGTAGGTTGCTGAACCATATTGGCTCAAGAATTGCTGACTGAAAAGGCCTCTGCTGCTCTCCGTTGATCGGTTTTTGAAGATCCTAGCCATTCCTCATTATGGACATTGAAGTCGCCAAGAATAGTGATCTCGGAGGACGGATATTCAGAAATCAGATGGTCGGTTTTTTCAGAGAGGTAGTCAAAGAGTGGACATAGCTGTTGTCCGAAGGTGACCGGTAAATCCAACAGATGAATTTAGTTGCAGCCCTGAGAGAGAGTTTTATCCATAGTATGTCTTTTCTTCCAGCTTTTAAATTGGGGAGTCTGGTGCAGGGTAGATTGCTACGGACGTATGCGCGCACGCCTCCAATCTAAGGGAAGTAAGGACGTCATACCCCGGGAAATTAAGGTGATTAGTGGTTGTTTTGGGTTTCGGTGAGGAAGAGGAATTGGGGCCTATTAGCCTGGAGGAAATGGTGGACGGAGTTCAGGTTAGAATTTAGGCGACATATATTTGAGAAGGATATGTTAAATCTTGATGCGGGCGCCCCCTGTACACCCCTCTTTCCGGAGACCCGAATGGAGGGGTATTTTACCTCCGGAATCTTTTGTACAAGGAGGAGCCATCATAATTTTTGCTTATAAGGGAAACCGACTCATACACCAGAACCGGAAACTTCCGTTGGGACTTCACCGGCCCCTTGATGTATGGGGTGGTACCTCCTCGGGCGTGAAAAAATCCTTTACTATCACGTAAAGGAAAAGTTCACTACCACCTGAGTAGGTAATGCGGCACTTTGAGCAGACAGTGACGTCACAGGAAGTGACGTCACGGCGCCGGCGCCACGCCCTGGCGCCGGCGCCACGCCCTGGCGCCTGCCCTGGCGCCGGCGCCACGCCCTGGCGCCACGCCCTGGCGCCTAGCCACGCCCTGGCGCCTGCCCTGGCGCCTGCACTGGCGCCTGCACTGGCGCCTGCCCCGGCCCCGGCGCCTAGCCACGCCCCGGCCCCCGGCGCCAGCCCCGGCGCCTGTCCCGGCGCCCAGCCACGCCCTGGGCCAGACAGTCACATTTAGTCTTGTTATGTAAACATTCTAAGGTCATTGACCTGTCTTTGGCCAGACAGTGACGTCACACGACTTGGGCCAGACAGTCACATGCAAACATTTCAAAGTGTCTAACCTATTACTTCAAATTATTATATTTTGAAAAAAACCATTTGGTGCAGGTGAGTTTCGAACCCGGGGCATTCAGATGGGAGGCAACGATGCTACCCGTTGAGCTAAGCAGACGCTTATTAATTTATTGTTTTAGGTTGGTATATATATATACGACTACAAACAAACCATACATGTAACATAATTAAAGTTTATTATTAGACAAATGGATGATTTACAAAATAATGTTTAATATTAGAGGCGGAACCAAAACGGAAGAACCAAAATGGCGGAATGAAAGATGGAAGCCTGTGATACCTTAAGCTGACATTATAAAAATGGCGGCTTTCTTTCTTAAAGAGAAGGAAGTTCAGAAACAAAATAGACAACAGGTTCAACCGTGAGATGTACGATGGAACCAATACATGCACGGTGTTAAGGAGGCCAAATCAAATTGGAATATACAATAAAATGGCCACTTCCGGTCTAAACTTTAAATCGTTATATCTTTTGAAGGACAAGTGATAGAAATGAACTGACTTTAAAAAAATGTATGTTTCATAACAAGGTCTACAAGAAACTGAGATAAAAAACTTTAAACCCTTATCGCGGAAGATCCGTGAGACGTACGCAGGAACCAATACATGCACGGTATTAAGGAGGCCAAATCAAATTGGAATATACAATAAAATGGCCACTTCCGGTCTAAACTTTAAATCGTTATATCTTTTCAACGACAAGTGATAGAAATGAACTGACTTTAAAAATATATCGTTTCATAACAAGCTCTACAAGAAAATGAGATAAAAAACTTTAAACCCTTATCGCGGAAGATCCGTGAGATGTACGATGGAACCAACACATGCACGGTGTTAAGGAGGCCAAATCAAATTGGGATATACAATAAAATGGCCACTTCCGGTCTAAACTTTAAATCGTTATATCTTTTCAACGACAAGTGATAGAAAGGAACCGACTTCAAAAATGTATGTTTCGTAACAAGCTCTACAAGAAAATGAGATAAAAAACTTTAAACCCTTATCGCGGAAGATCCGTGAGATGTACGAGAGAACCAACACATGCACGGTGTTAAGGAGGCCAAATCAAATTGGAATATACAATAAAATGGCCACTTCCGGTCTAAACTTTAAATCCTTGTATCTTTTCAACGACAAGTGATAGAAAGGAACCGACTTTAAAAATGTATGTTTCGTAACAAGATCTACAAGAAACTGAGATAAAAAACTTTAAACCCTTATCGCGGAAGATCCGTGAGATGTACGCTGGAACCAATACATGCACGGTGTTAAGGAGGCCAAAGCAAATTGGAATATACAATAAAATGGCCACTTCCGGTCTAAAACTTTAAATCGTTATATCTTTTCAATGGAAAGTGATAGAAAGGAACCGACTTCAAAAATGTATGTTTCGTAACAAGGTCTACAAGAAACTGAGATAAAAAACTTCAAACCCTTATCGCGGAAGATCCGTGAGATGTACGATAGAATCAATACATACACGCTGTTCAGCAAAGCAAACTCTATAAGCATATTCAATAAAAATGTTACTTCCGGTAGACACTTCCGGTATAGCTATTCTTAGAGCTACATACATGTGTGACACATCAAAATAATCGTCTTGTTGAACAGAAGAAATATAATATTTAAGTAAGTTAGAACAAGCTGTATTAACACCTAAAACCAACACACACTCTCTTGTACAGGCTGATTACCCTGCCATCCAATTGTTAGTAAGGTTATGTTTGTATTTGTTATTTGAATACAAACAGACATAATAAGAAGAGTGTACTTACATACAGCAAGACACGTCATCCTTGTTTCACGACTTAACACATACTGAACAAGTGTCTCTCTCTCTTGTATTGAGGAAACAAACTGATGTAAGAGAGAGGGGGTCTTACAAAGGATAAACAACGTTTTTTACAGTTGTTAACCTTACAGAAAGGGGTTAATAAAAATGCAACAAAATAAAAATAAAACAACTGATTTACATACAATAAAAATTTATTAGGATTAATTAAGTTGTACATATTGATACATAAATGACATACATAAATGACATACTATTATTACATAATGGCTCTAACGATACCCGTTAGAGGTTTATATTCCATTACACTGTCATGAATAACCAAACAATAAACACGAGTATTTTTTGGGAAGTTGGTGTGACTCATGAACTCCACCTTAATGTCCACCGTTGAAGACTTGATTGACTCGTTCTGGTACTGACAGTCAATCACAAATAGAGCTCTGTCTTTAAACTCGTCATAATTCAAGATAGGCTCCGACATGTTTTTATAACAGAAGTTTTTTTGAAAATCTGTATACATGTTATAGGCTTCTGCATATTTCGATTTCTCAAAATCCATATTCATAGATTCATAAGGGTAGCATTCTGAATTTAGAAACACTCTGAGGTCCAACATACCAATGTTATCGAAATAGTCTGACCTCTTCTTCACGTTATCCTTACGATCTGTTTGAAATGCTATAATCACATATCGAGGTCTTTCCAAGTTGGTTGCAGTTTTAACAGCCCACACATCTCTGTTGATATCTCTGAGTGCTGGTAACTCATATATGTCCCATTTGCGGTATGCGAGAAATATAGAGGTGTCTTTGGCTATTTTATCCATCAGTTCCAATTTCATTTTATCATTGGGAAATACATGTTTTACCTTTAAAAACATATTGGTTACGGTAATTTTTGCTCGTGCCGTACCAGTGCTGTAATAGCCGTTGGAATCGTTTCGACTTCTTGTAAAGCGGAAAGTATGTTTGCCACAGAGAACTCCTTTGAAATGATGAAAGAAACTGAAGAGGAACCAGACAGGTATGAGCATGTGAAACTTGTTATCATTTAAGGTGATGTGCTCCGACGACACATTCAGACCGGCGTTGCTAAGAGATTGGGCTTCATTCTTACTGAACGATAGCAGACTTTTGATGATGGTTGTGGTGTATGGGTCTCGCACTCGTTCCACTTCCTTGTTATTTAACTCATAGGTCATTGATTCAAACAGAGCTGCTCCTCCATTATTTGACAGATAACAAGCACCAGTGGCATTTTGGATTGCTACAGGTTCCAGAGCACCTTCGATTATTAGAGCTGACTCGGCCAGACATACGAACGCATCTTGTTGGTTGATGGCTATTTCAATTTCATCGCTGTTACCAAACGATTTAGTTGGTGAATAGTAAGAACGCAGCTCTTCTCGATCGATGCCATCATCAAACACGGGTTCTTTGAATATTTCTAGTTTTGACGACATGATAACCCAGGCTTTGCAGGAACTCAATATTATCGGGACGAAGCGTACCCTTTGACGTGTCTGACTCAACTGAATTTGATGTGGTAGATGCACTTGATTTTATATCCTTGAAGACCAACATACTAAGCAACTTTTATAAGTTTTAAGCGAACAGACACCTCTTCACCTTGAAAGTTGACAGGAACTGAATCTTGGTCGACGATGTCGATGCTTATATTGGAAATCTCTTGCTTGTTCACCGGCAAGTAAATTAAATTGTTAGGTTCTATGTCGATTGCGTAGCCAGGATCAACCATCGGAGCAAACTCATACAGCGTATGTGAGGGTTGTCCGTTATAATAGGAACCAGACACAATATTGGTTTCGATGCGAATCTGTCTAACATCCACTATATCAACAGGTAAATCAGATTCATAAAAGGTGTCCGGCTGAAGAACTTGTTTTGAAAAGCCCAACATTCGCCCAATCGAACCATCAAATTCAAAACTGACATTTGTATAACACTTTAGTCTACATTTGATGGTGTTCGGATTAGGTCTCAGAAGCAGAGCCTGTTGCTTTTGTTCGTGTGTTGCTGTAGCACCAACAAGTTCATTTTGAAGTAACTCTTCCAAGTGTGTTATTTCATAAGCACCGGTGGGTATCGTGATGGTTCGCCAACCGGTTCCTTCTTTTACATGAAATTTGTTTTTACCTTCATAGATGTTGGGTATGTTGTTGTAGGTGTGAAAGCCTATCAAGGCAACAGCATAATTACCATCCAAAACAATTGGTGGATGGTAGTCTGACGACAGATGGGAGCTGCGGTCTTTCAACACAAAGGTGTGCGCCATGACTGATACACACAGGCTACTGTTTAAGGCTTTTATTTAAAAATTTTAAACATAAGTGACCACAATTATAAGTATTATATTTCTGATACACATCATGATTGTACATTAAAGTAGAGTTTTTAAGGTAACGCTGCAGCTCAACTGGTGGTTTCAAGTTTCCATATGAGTCAAAGTACACGGCTGTGTCACCACGTTTCTTAACTGCAACCCAATGACTGCCAGGTTCCTTGTTTGTTTGCAAATTCATGATAAGTGATTCATTCTTGCGTGGCCCATTCGATGGCAAAGTATCTCGCATGTATACACCTCTAAAATATGGAATTTTCATTTTACCAGCAAATTTCACAAGGTCTTCATTTGTTAGAGGTCTTGCTGGTAAACATCTTACTCGTTTTTTGGTTTCTGCAGATACAACCCATAACCGGAGCGCTGTTTCTTGAGATACATGCCTGTGCCCAGTCTCTTGCATTTTGGCTTAAATTTCAAGCCACTCCCTCTCCTACCCATCGCGATGGCTTCCATTGTTTTGTTGTGCCGTTCTTCCTCCTCTAGTTTCTGTTTCGCAGACTTGGCATCGTTCACGGCTTTGGCAATACCTGCAGCACCACCACCCAGAGCTCCTAGTGCTGACAGCCCACCAAATATCAGAGGCAACAGCGGAAGGAAGCCTCCACTTTTAGGTATTGGAATAACTCGAGGTTTCTGCACATTCTTACGCCCACCAATGTTTCTAACGATTGTATGAGCTATATCAAATACGGCGTTCGCTGTTGGAATAAGATTTCTATCTTTTATAACTTCCTCAATCAGACTTAGTATGTTTTTAAAGGGAACCTTCTTCTTTGGCTTCGAGTTGATTACATAAAACCCCTCATTAAGTTTTCTGTTAACTTTCATGGTGTTTGTAACGCCCCGCAACGTTTCAGCAAAACCTGTATCTGTCTTTGTTAATAACAGCCCTCACTCTGTGACACCAACATGCATACTGACTGGGTGTCTCACTTGCATTCATATATATACACACCCAAATAAAATATAGTTTAGTTTAAGTTAAGATGCGTACCAGCAAACACGCTTCTGCCTTACCCATTACAAATATAGACGATGTTGTTACGGACACAGCTCAACAACAACTGAGGCATGGTCCTCTCTTTCCAAACACCGTTCGCTGTATCATATGTGGTCCCAGTGGGTGTGGCAAAACTAATGTCATGCTGAGTTTGTTGTTTGAAGCAAACGGTTTAAAATTTGATAACGTGTATGTGTATTCAAAGTCTCTGTATCAACCGAAATACAAGATGTTAAAGGAGGTGATGAATGCCACAAAAGGTGTTGGTTACTATCCTTATCGAGAAAACGATGAAATATTAGATCCGGAAGATGCCAAGGACAACTCTGTGTTTATATTTGATGATGTAGCTTGTGACAAACAAGATAAAATAAGAGCATACTTCAGTATGGGCAGACATAAGAATATTGATTCATTCTATCTCTGTCAAACATATACACGAATACCCAAACATCTGGTACGTGACAACACCAATGTTATTGTGTTATTCAAGCAAGATGAAACCAATTTAAAACATGTGTACGACGATCATGTGACCACCGATATGGACTTTAAACAATTTAAAACTATCTGCCACCAATGCTGGAAAGATAATAAGTATGGTGTGTTGGTGATTGTGAAGGAAAACGATGTACACAAAGGTCGATATAGAAAAGGATTCGATAGATATATATTATTCTAACAAACGATGATAGACAGGACAGTCAGCTGTCTAACACAGGTGTCTAACACAGATGTCATACAAGTGTCTAACACAGCTGTCATACAGCTGTCATACAGCTGTCTAACACAGCTGTCTAACACAGCTGTCTAACACAGCTGTCTAACACAGCTGTCTAACACAGCTGTCTAACACAGCTGTCTAACAAGACAGCCAGACATCGTGATAAATAAGAAGGCATGTACCATGAAGGAGTCAGTATATGTTAAACCACCACACAACCTGTATCGCTCAAACAAATTATTAGACCAGCTGGTAATACCGACCAGTTGTAGCACAATGGAAGTGTTGGGTAAGGAAGAGCGAAAAGTTAAGAAAAGGATTTTACAACTTGCTGACAATATTCGAAAAAAACATTTAATGCTTAAACTTAACAGAGCCGAGAATGATGATGCTCTGCAACGTTTATATAAACCACTTGTTGAGCCCCTAAGTGAAATATCTAAAAACACAGCAGCACAGCAGCAGCAGCAGCCCCAGCAACAACCAAAGGCTGAACAAATCAAAGAAGAAGTGGTACCAGAAACGAAACCCCAAGTACAGTTCCTTAAAGACCATGAAGTTTTTGAAGCTGAACCTAGGGAAGAGGCTGAGGAGACAAGTTCCGATGAGGATATCCCAACATTTGAAGAGCTTGAGGCAGATCTACAAACTGTCACATCCAACCCTGCATATCAAGAATTTTTGGAGCAATATCCTGAACGAGTTCGATATTATGTAGACAAGTATTTTACTGAACCACCAAGGCTCGCTACCATTGATCAAACGTATGGTGCTCGCTACGCTAAAGATACCGGTAGCTGGAGTCTTGGCAATAAACACTTGGATTTTACTGATAATGACATTCGACTAGGTCAACGGAGATATCCGCAAACACAAGGTCTGCTAGAATTGATATTTATGAAAACACCTAGAGGGTATACCTATGACGATCTTCAACACTATAGAGATATTCTAGAAGCAACTAGTGTGCATAAAATGAACTATGATCCTAACGCACGAACCAAGGGTTGTTCCTCTGAAAAGTACCTGACTCTAATAAAACCGGTGATAAATCCACGAGGTCGTAGATCCTCAACTCCTCAAGGTTTTGGTTACGACACACATCATAACGCAGAACAAAAAACTGAACCTAGAGCTCAGAATGTAAGCAGCAACACTAACAACTATATGCTACAAAATAACAAACAAATAGAATATGTCTATTGGGATGACATAAATGAGCTGGTTGATAGACTTAGACTTTTAGTAGCTTCCCAGGCTGCTGGTAATAATGCTCATAACAATGAAATTCAGTCAATCATTGAAGAACTGAAGGAGGTTGGTGTTATCGCCTAGTATACCTACATATATCAAAGATATACCTACCTTAGTGCTTAGTATAAAAATGTCTATCGATAAGTTCGGACGTTCCCAATCCAATAAAGGTTCTAAGTTTAAAATTATTGAAAGAGAGATTTTCCCAAGAACTACTAGTGGTGATTTTGATTTGCAAAGCCATAGATTGTGTAACATAGCTGATCCAGTCGATGCAACAGATGGTGTAAATAAAAAATTTGTTGATGTATGGATAGACGACTATCAGAAGAACAAAGATGAGGTAACACAAAGAATCATTGCCATACTACTTGAAGCTGTACACAAACCTGAGTTGGAAGATTTAAAAAACGAATTTGAAAATAAATTGAAAATTTTAGCTAAGAACATAACTGCTCAAGTTTTAAAAGATGTTGATGTATTAAAGAATAATAAGCTAAAGAATAAGCTGGGAGAAATAGACGGTAAACTAAAAGATTTACATGATAAGTGGATACTTTTAAATCCAACATCGCCATGAAACAAACAGACATCTATCTGGTTGAACGCATCTTGAGGAAGAAAGGCAAGCAGCTCTATGTAAAATGGCTGGGTTTTGATAAATCTCAGAATTCTTGGATAAATTCAGATGATGTTAAATAAGCTTATATATTTAATGTATTAATGTACTTAGAATAAAATAAAAGTCTTTATTAAAATAATGTTATTTTATTTTTTCATCTGGTTACATACAATTAAGCTAAGTGAACAATTACAATTTATATCGTAAATCAATAATATCCTGAATAAACTTCTCCTGAGGTACATCTGCTATCTGTAGATCGTTTCTCTTCGCCTTGAGGTATTCGACTTCGGTCTTTATTCTGTTAAAGAGATTTACAGAATTTGGATCATACAACATGTTTAAAACTACTTCGGAATCAGGGTGTTTATTTTTAAAGTTCTTGACAGCTCTTTTAAAACTTTTCTTCTGAGTCCTTACAGCATGATATGGATAGGTAGTATCCTTCTCATTTCTTGAAAGCAAACCAAAAACACAAAGTTTTCCAGGGTTGCTTGGTTTTGGAGATATATCTTCTAAATGTTCTGTGATTTTAGCATTTGTTTCTCGCATACGCTGCACTTCATCATCTATCTCCATTAATTTCACTTCAATTTCTTTGAGGTTATCCTTGTATTTTTGATTAAATTCACTTACGAAAAAATCAAAAATAATTTGGTTGCACTTTTCATAGAAACTATTGGATATCCAACAAGCCAAATTTAATATCAAATCTTTACAGACATATGTACCAGATATCAAGTTGTTTTCAGTCTGTGTTCCACCAAAGTCCACCAAGTATGTAGCGGTTGTAGGTGTTAGTTGAGATGTTGCTTCCAGCACATCTAGGGGGCCGGAATTCCGGCCCCCTAGATGTGACTCTAAGTGGACATCTTCGGTTGAAATATTAAGGTAATCGGTATTCTGGCTACCTAAATGTTTCTTCGCCTGACCGTTGTAATAGGTAATCAACTCTTTAGTTTTCTTATTTTCCAACCAATGTCTGAATCTTTTCTCACCATCTTTACACAGCTTAGTCGCATTAAAATAACCAGTGTTTTTATCAATAATTAATTGAAAGTCTGCAAATAAACCATACCAGAAGTTGTCTTTAATTTGCTGGTAGCACACATCATTTAATGTAGCCATTTTAAACACACTACTGAGCACTTGGATACGTTAGAGTTAACTGAAGCACGTCTTACCTCTACGATAACTAAATTTTGAATGAGTTTAACAGTGTGTAGTGAACAATTTACATGGATGATGTCATCCTTTCGGTTTGTACTAGACAAGCTCAAACACGAGTAATGGGGGTGATTGAACAGATATAACACAAGATAACATTCACCAAAGTCATCAACTGACACGTTATTTACCCTAAGCGGGCCCTAAGCTTGACTCCGATTAGTCACCTCGTACGACAGGCAGGAGTTACCATGGGCCTATTCTTTTAGTTAGTCCCCGGACCACAGGGGACAAAGTTTTTCCTGGCAGTTATGGCTGCCAGCTCGTTTTTAATACGCCAACCTATATGTGTATGTATGTGAGAGCTGTGTGTGAGTGTGTGTGTGTGGCGCTAGCGAGATTATGGCTGGGTGTGCGTGTGTGTGTGTAAGCACAGATCCCTCATTAGCGAATTTTTCGTTTCACAAAAAATCGTTAAGCGCACCAGATTTCTACAAAAGCAGTCTTATTTTATCCGCACATAATCTCACCTTTGTGATCTGGTCATAAATGAATTTAATCCAAGAACATTATCTAAAAGCACTTACAAGCAGTTATAACAGTTAGGCAGATATTGATTGCGTCTATTAGAGAACACTTAATATACTAAGTATTCTCTTGCACACTTATGTACAGCAAATGAAACGCAATAATCTTGTAACAATAGAGAAGCCATTGGTTTTCACATACGCAAGACATGGCAAATGCATGATGCAAACCAAACGCTATTAGCTAGCTGGTGTGTATTGAACTCTGCTGTCTATCGATGATTGTCTTGAAACAATCCGCATATATAAGTCACAGGACATTAAAGGAGCGCTCCAGATGCAAGCTAATTTGAAGCAGTACATCTTGATAAGACGGCAGTTTGCTAGATATCTGCATGAGCGAGCTCCTGGGTGCAGACTAATGCGATCAGAATGCAATCAGTAGTCAATATTCGTTTATTAGGTCTGAGTGGCAGATCTCTAGACGAGCATTAGCAACAATTACAGTCTGACCCAGATAGAAACTGCCAGCAATTTCTCCAGTATTAATTGTCCGCCAGATTGTTCGCTCTATGTGAGAGGGTGGAGGCAACTCCACTAATTTCGTTATGTAACATTCAAAGGCCGGGCCCAGTGAACTCAGCATCCAGGCGACTTGGTGCATCGTCCCGTTCCTAGTTCACGCTGCCTGATAATTTAATTTTGATAAACAGTTCAACTCACAAAGAAACAATCTGAGATGAATAATCAGGGGATTGAAACTCGTCATCGCGATAAGATGCTTTTACTGATCTTATGCGAGTTAGATAGAATATTCTGCCAAACAGAAAATTTGGTTGGACGAGATTGTTCAACTACTTAGTTCGTATTTATTCAGAGTTAGAGATAATTATTTTCCTTTCCTAATGCCTTATTGGCGACTTTTCATCAAGAAATATTCGCTAGCAGACAGGTCACGATGAAAAGCTTTGGAAAAATTTCTTCAGATGAGCGCTAATTTGGTTCCCTAGAAAAACCAAGGTGCGGTAAAATTGTTAAATATATATATATATATATATATATATATATATATATATATATATATATATATATATATATATATATATATATTGAAATAGAATAGTTTTTATATAGTTCACTGTAAATAAAGGTTTTACTGTATTTACTAGTTTATAATTTGTCAATTTATTTTATTTTTGAGGAAATAGAATTTATTTATGGTTTTACTGCCCACGATTGGGTGTTATAGAATTTTTGTTTCAGTATTTTAGGGTGACTACTTTGTTTTAGAAATTTAATAAATAAGTTTTACTTTACTACCACAAGTTTATGGGTGTCAATTGTTAAGAAACGTAATAAAAGGGTTTTTATGTTAATAAATGTTTTATAATGTATAATTTTGTGTGTGGTAAATAAAATTTATGAATATTTGTGAATGTCGTATTATTTATGGTAGTTAATACACCAAGGAAAACATACCATCTGTTCATATATTATTATTTTTACCTGTTCCTTTTGTTCTTTGTTGCCTCGGCTAGCTATCAAACAAGTAAAAGAGCAAAATGACACTATCTGAGGGAGCTCTAATAGGTTCAGGTCCCAAATAAGATGTTATTCCTATATATATATATATATATATATATATATATATATATATATATATATATATATATATATATATATATATATATATATATAATATATATATATATATATATATATATATATATATATATATATATATATATATATATATATATATATATATATATATATATATATTTATATATATATATATATATATATATATATATATATATATATATATATATATATATATATATATATATATTAAACTTTGTAAATGTATATGCAATTTATTGAAATTTTTTATATTCTGCCCTTGTATGTATACAAAATATGCAAAATAAAACCCAAATTTTTTTTTCAGGCAAAATATTCTTAAAATATGCCTAATTACTTTACAACCCCCAAAATTTTTGGCCAATGTTTTATTCAAAGCTTTGTTATTTTAATTTTTCCTAATTTGAGCTTATTTATCAATAAATTTTTTACTATATTAGATAAGCCTGCAGCACTTTTACAAATAAGACTGTGATTTTATAAACTAAGTTACTTTTATAGGTTTAAGGTATACGGTGCTCAATCTTAGGTGTTCTGTTAGGTGTTATGAGAGTTATATACCCCACTAACTCTCCTGGTTTGTTTGAACCTCGATCTAAATATGATGGTTGCTTTTGTTGTTGTATGACGTGTTGTGTTTTTAATCTGTTCACTGAATTGTTGTAGCTTAGTTGAAAATGTGCCTTATAAAGTTTTTTTGCATACAAATATGAATACGGATTTATCGTTTCTCTGTTATATACCACCGACTAAATTGTTTTCACTTGATAAAGTAAGTAATTGTGTTTATAACTTTGTATAAAACTTACTGTTACTCCCTCTGGCGCTCCTGGGCTGTTCAACTTGTATCCTTGTTACTTTTATACTTAAAAATTCCACTTTTATTATTGATTTACTCTGGAACTTCTTTTTTCGCTGCTGCTTTTTCCAAATCTCCAAAAGTTGTAATTTATTTTTTCCAAACAAAAACCGTTGCTAGAGTTTCCTCTATAGCCCCCTTTTAAATCTTTCATTTTTGTTTCTTGACTCAACAATGATTTTTCGTTTCTCAAGATTTAGTTTTGTGACAGTTTTCCTTAACCTAATTTACTGTCAGCTTGACAGCTCATAATTAATCATCTGTTTAAAAATTCCTACGAACTGTTTCTTATTATATTAAACATCAAACTCTTTTTACCTAAAATTGACATCTGTCAAAGCCAAACTTATCTACTATACATTATTAATATTATTTTCCTGGCTTGTTTGCACAGTTTATACCTACAATGGTTTTCTAATTGTCTTTTTTCACTTTCGTTCTTATCGAGTCCTGTGAAATGGACACTTTACATATATACACTTCTTTCCTTAAAATTACACTCATTTACATACATCAATTTTTGCTTCTATTTTCATATACATACTTGGGTTAATTAGATTTATCTTTTTGAATTTTTACAAGGTATTCTAATATACCAAACAGTACGTTTTCCTTAGGTCACTGTGTCTGTGTGGTCCGTATGAGTGTATCTAATTATTTTTATAATTGGCTTTAAAGTGTATAATTGTGTAATATATATATATATATATATATATATATATATATATATATATATATATATATATATATATATATATATATATATATATATATACGTGTGGATATTTTATGTTGTCCCCCTTAAAAAATAAAATGAGATAATAACTGAAACATAATTCGAAAATCTTGGTTCGCTGCTTCATCGCGGGGGCTCTCCTCCACCTTCTGCATGCTTATAACCACCCTCAATGCATAAAAAATAAAAATGTAAACAAGAAAAATTTCTTGACACCAACCCCGAAGAAAGTGGCGAGACCTGCGGCGAATAGGAGTTATGCGTGGAGTAAACGGGATTTTAAGGAAGTATGGATATTACTATGTATCAAAACTGAAGATTCTAGTTTGCTGGAAATTGAGTTATCACCATTTGAAATTTTTTACGAAAATTCGCTACCATAACGCACTTGCTGCATTTAAACTCTTTTCAACACATATTTACTATTAGTGTTTAGTAATACAGTACCTACATGCATTGACTAACAACCTGAATCTGATGCACAGAACCACTTTCTTATTTGTTTGATTGGATGTTAAAATCATAATATTATACTACAGTCGACGGCCGAAGGCATTTGTTAATGTTAGGTTAAAATTACAACTTGGATTATTATTTACCTACTCCTGTTTGTATTAAGCTTAGAATATAGGTCGTTATTTTATATTTTAAGAGTTTAATGTATTAGCGGAGTCGATTTCGAGGTTATATTCTGCTTATTCTTCTTTATAAATGACGTATGTTAGTTTCGAGGTAATGCTTAGAACGCACACATTTTTCTCATGACTCCTGCCAGTTAACAAATGACAAATGGTGGTGTTGTCAGATTAAACTAGGGGAGGAAGAAGGCTTTTAAATACCGCGAAAATAGGAAGCTTAATATGTATACATAATTAAGCGTCGCACTAGATTGCCTTTAATCAACTTGAGTCAATTTCATTGAAATTTTTATTTATTAACATTTTTCTATCTTTAGGTTCAGATGAAAGTTGTCACAAATGGCAACTCCGCTGATTATGTATTGTGACGCTCTTTAGTTACCTGTCCATTTAAAGCTTAATTTGGAGATTTTTTTTGCAATAGCAGCAGAATCCTCATTTATCTGTCTGACCTTTTCTAACATTGTAGGTATCCATTCAGAGGTAATTTCGGGTGATATCGTAGATTATTTATTTTTTATTTAGTTCTAACTCAAGATTTACTGAACTGATTGAGTTCAAATTTGGTAGATAGGACCACTTACATCATGGATACGTGCTTGCAAAGTTCTGGTTTAATACTTCTAGTAATTTAAAACATATTGCGTTTTGACTTATATTTTGGAATTTTTAACTGAGTGTCAAAACTGTCTAACTAACTCATCCAAGCTATTAACAAGACGAAGGGGTTTTCCAAATTTGGATTTGTTTGGTCAAGTATTTTCTGAGTTATCGGTTGGACATATATATATATATATATATATATATATATATATATATATATATATATATATGTATATATATATATATATATATATATATATATATATATATATATATATATATATATATATATATATATATATATATATATATATATATACAGACCGACAGAAAAAAAGTTTTTGTTTTAAAATCAAGTTTTCTATATATTTTGAGACTTTTTACTTCGTTTTACCAAAAAAAAATTCGAAATCTTTGTCAACAATATTGCACCCCCTCACATTTAACCCCTAATTTAATGTCAGCACAGAATACCAGATGTTGGATGTAAATAGAAGTTTTCTAATAAATAAACCCTAAAACGTTACATTGCTAGAGTTTTAACGACAAAAAAAGTGAATTTTCACCAAATCACCCCCCATTCCTTCCCTACCTGCTGAATGGATTTTACCCAAAAACAATCCGAACCATTCGTTTGTCGAGTGCTAATTGCATACCAAATTTGAAGACGATGTCTCAATTCGTTCTAAAGGCCTACAAACCGACAAACCGACAGACCTAGAGACAAGAAAAATTTTCGTTCCAAAATCACGTTTCTTATATGTTTTGATACTTTTTACGAGGTTTAAGCGAAATCTTTTTTTTGTAAGATGAATTAGCCAATCTTTGTAAAAAAACCTGGAGGCAGCAAGTGCATTATGGTAGTGAATTTTCATAGAAATGATCCGGCACATAATATCTTATTATAACTTTTTTTTCTTGTAACATAGAAATCTAAATTTTGGTGCATAGTTTACTTTTTATATCGTAAACCTGTCCACCAAATTTTATTATCGTAGATTTTTTATTTTTTGAGATAAAAGTTTTTTTCGAATGAAAACAAAATTATAAATTCTTTTTCTAAATATGACGTTCTGGAAAGCTTTTGTAACTTTAATAAAATTTAAAACTTTTTAAAAATTCTCACAGTGACTCTAAAAGAGAGTTACAGTGCCTACCTAGGTATACCAAATTTTACTTTTCTAGCTTCATAGAAACTCGAGTTTTGTGTATTTAAAGTGTTTTTCTCTAATGGAGCTAGAACGCAAAATCGAAATATTTTTTATGATAATAGAGATATATCGATGGTAACACTCTAAAAAATTCTTCTAATGAGCGCGTATTAGGACCTCTAAAACCCATATGCAATGTCTGTTTAAATTTAAAGTATTTATTTTAGTGAACTTTCTTAAAAAAATTACTAATGAGGAGATCCCGACTTTTGAATTAAAAAAAAATTCTTGAAATGAGCGCTAATTGGGCCCCCTAGAACACATATCCGGGGTCAGTTTGAATTTTTATATGTCAATATATATATATATATATATATATATATATATATATATATATATATATATATATATATATATATATATATATATATATATATATATATATATATATATATATATATATATATATATATATATATATATATATATATATATCACACCGATAATTAAAAAAAAAATTGGCCCGTCTTGATCAAATTGGGTGAGTACCTTCATTTTGCAAGTGGCTTGGATAAGTTCGTAATCCAGGAAAATGGGCCCTAGTTTTCCCGGAAAATTTTGTGTTTTATTTCTAAAAAATTTTATATCTCCGGAGACAACAAAGTAAGGGCAACCAAATTTGGTACGCGTGTTTCCATTATAAAGAGTGAACCATGCACCAAAATTTAGGTATCTAGGTTTAAAGAAAAGAAAGTTATTGGCAGTTAAAGAAAACAATTTTGGAGTTTTCCTTAAAAGTTGCAATTTTAAACGTCAAAATTGGCAATGTTTAGTCAAAGAATGTAAAACAAATACGGATTGTGAAAAGAAAATGTTGCAAGAAGAGTGTTCTGCGAACCTTTAGGTTTCCGCTTCAACCGTCATTGCCCTTCATTTTACTAAAATATTTACAGAATATTCATTTCAAATAGACCCTTTCTCTGATGCTTTGGCTGTCTGTTTAGTTAAGTTGATGCTTTCGCTGTAGGTTTGGTGAAGTTTATGGTTTAACGGTCTATAATTTTTAGCCAATTTTCGTAGAACAAATTGGGTAATGGATTTTTGCATTTTTTATCGAAATATGATGCATGTTTGTAAGAAAAAAATCTAGACGCACTAAGTGCGTTTTGGTAACGAATTTTCATTAAATTTTTCCAATTTTAATAACCCAGTTTGCTATTAACGTAAAGTTTGTTGGCTAAGAAACCAACATTTAAGTTTATTTTCGGAAAATTTTTGTACATTTTCAAACAATAAGTAATTTTGATAAAATATAGTACATTGTTTCTACTACATAGGCCATACCGGTAATCAGATTTATGCCTGGTCGCATTTGCTATTAAAAACATTATTATGGAAATTCACTTCCATAACGCACTTGCTGCGTCCAGACTTTTAGTAATATGCTCTAGTAATAGTGTACAATTGCTATGAAAATTCACTACTATAACCCTGCGTCCCGAATTATATTTATTATCATAGTAATAAACTTCAGAAGGTTCATTAGATATGTCACAAGCTGAACTGTTGACGTGTTATGCTGGCACATTATTTCATCTAACAATTGGAAAACTGATTATCCCACAACAGTGTGCCAGTTCTGGTAACCAACCGATCATCAATCTCATTCCAACTTCATAGCCGTTATTATTTTATTGCTCTAAATTCATCATCTTAAAGTTATAATTGAAACGTCCTTGTAAAACGTTTAACCACTCTAGAACAAGAACTTTTAAAATACACGCTCCTTATGATTTATGATAGGAAGCCAGCAAGTTTTTTAATCACTCGGTGGCAGCAGTTGAAGCTACTTCCGGTCGCTGGATTTTCCTTCTACTTTGGGATCGCAAGCCTTGATAACCTAAAATTAAATTAAATAGCAATTCCAGTTGGATTCAGCTCATGGAATTTCAAAGCACAAGTTTATATGTGCGACTTCAAGTTTTACTAAGACATAAAAGGTTTAATGAAAAGTTTATAAGGCAAACCTAGTTCACGGTTTTATTCCTACAGTAGTTTTACCATAAAAGACACTTTAACCGTAAAATGAGAAATTCATTATATACAATAGGGAGAAAATGCAAATAACGTCATTGCAACTTTGTGACTTTAAATTTTGGTAAATTAGTTTGCTGAAATATAACTACAAATTATTAAACGAAACAAATGGGTTTGTGGGAAAAGTAGCACAATTGTTATGACGAAGCCGATCATCTCTCATTTACCACCATCAGAGCCTTATAACATTTTTCCTTAAAGAACTTCATTCAACAATTTTTCAATGAGTTCGCCTAACTTTACGAGCTTAAGATGTTTTATTGAGGCTTATGAAAAATTTAAATGTTTTACGTAATGTATGTTTTATAGTGGTTTTCCATTAAACAAATTCACCAATATATATATATATATATATATATATATATATATATATATATATATATATATATATATATATATATATATATATATATATATATTGCAATGGTCTGGCTTTTTAATTAATGATTTGTTAATTACAAATTAGATGCTGATATTACATTAATTACTTCTAATCATAAATCTAATTTCTAATATATCTTTATATTAATAATTTACACCGTTGGACGCCAGGCAACTCACTGTTTGCCAATATCATTATCTAATATACTTTTAATAAGCCAAAACCTGCAGATATTACCCCGTCAATTAGAAGATAATTTATTTTACTCACTTATCGTCTTAATTACTTCTAATTTCCATTTGCTCAGCCCTCTCAGGATTTTAAGGATTTAACTTGTTTTTTTTATTTTTGGTAATTCTTTTGTATAATTGGTCTTTGTTAATTACTTGGTCTTTTTCTATTTTAATTATGCATTACCACTTCTATTATGAAGGCCAAATAGGAGATTTAAATGAAAATCTAATTACACAAAGTTAGGCATCTTTAATGGTGATTACCCATTGAAATTAAAATTCACAAATGTTAAATAACAAATTAAGGGACAAATTAGTTGCATAATATACCATAATAGGTTATAAATAACAGAAACATATTATTCAGTATCAAATCACTTACATTGTTAGAACCAGAGATTTGGCTTGTTAATTATCGGTCACCTTACACATTCCTGTACACCATGTCCACAAAGATGGTATTTGGATTCTTTGATTGCATTGTTAGAACCAGAGATTTGGCTTGTTAATTATCGGTGACCTTATACATTCCTGTACACCATGTCCACAAAGATGGTATTTGGATTCTTTGATTGCCTACAACACTTAATTGCAGCATGTAACTGTTTTTTTTCTTCTAATAAGCTACTCTTTTATGAAATTCTGTTGTTTTGGTTGATTATCTTTAACTGTTTTATTTATTTTCAGTCATTATCTTCTTGCTTAACTACCTCTGGCAACTATATTATTACCAGGCACCTTCTCCTGTGGACCAGGCACCTTCTACCTGTTCACTCCTCAACGTTCTCCAGCTGACTTATCTATTGGTAATTGTCTGTACCGACCACGAGCCACTACATTTACTTGTTTACTCTACGACGCTCTCCAACTGACTTTTCTATTGGTAATTTTACTGTCTCTCCGAGCAGCCCTCGCCTTATCGGCTGTTTTGCCTTCGACCTCTCCTGTTCTTCCTGACCATCAATCTCACCACAAGTCTCTTATCACTAGATAGCAAACCATACAAAAATTGTTTGTTTCACTTTATCTTGCTTTTTATTTCACGATATCTACTGCATTATCAATATATTTTACTTTAACTTAATACTTATTCTTTTAAAATAACAACATAAAACCTCTTTAGATTTCCATTTAAATTATATTCCTTTAGTTCTATTGCACTACTAAAATAACTTGACCATTATTTCTTAATATTATTATTCTAATTTCTATCCTATGTCTATACATAGCAATATATATATATATATATATATATATATATATATATATATATTATATATATATATATATATATATATATATATATATATATATATATATATATATATATTTATATATATATATATATATATATATATATATATATATATATATATATATATATATATATATATATATATATATATATGTTCATTCAATTAAATTATACAATATGTATTACACCATAAGTCTTAAGACTTGCGCTGTGGTTTTTACAAAATTTAACGGGTTCATTCAAATGACAATAGACAATTTTCATGTTTTATTTCTTATCACATCTGATAGATGCGAATGATGATTTTTAATACTTTTCTTATTTCACATACTACAAAAATAACGATGCAAAAAAATATTTGAAAATGCGAATTTCATAATTGATTTCAAACACCACTATTTTGCCGGCATAATCTGTGACGTCACTGGACGGTAATGTCACTGTGACAATGAGCTTGCTTCACTGTGTTTACATCACCACGATGTTGAGAAACGAGCGAACGTACTTATCATACCTTAGGGCAAATGAAAACACGTCATTTATTCACTGTCCAAGTACGTCACGACCAATAACAGAACGTTCGCGGTCACATGAATGATAATTCGATTTTTTTTATTTTAAAAGTCTTTTTCTGTCCACTACATATGTTTTTGGGTATTTTCATGCATGCAATATGGATCTATCTATGAAAAACTATTAGGGAAATGTTAAATTCATGTAATGGAAAATCCATGCAAATTGTCTATTGTGGACCAAATTCACCATCTTTCACATTTTGACATTCTAAATAGAAAATATTTATTTTCTTACTTTAGCTCCCTCCTCTCAATTGCTATATATATATATATATATATATATATATATATATATATATATATATATATATATATATATATATATATATATATATATATATATAGATAGATATATATAGATAGAGAGAGAGAGAGAGAGAGGGTGTTTCATAATAAGATGTCAATATTACAGGGAGTGATTCTACGGATGATTTGAAGAAAAACAGTTTATATGAACATAGGTCCTTTTTCGCTTTCTGTCTGAGATACGGGTGATCAAAAAATCCTTTTTTTTGCATAACCTAGAACAATCTTTGAATACTTTTACTAAGCTCTGTGGGGGTGAATTAGCTGTAGAGGCACTTCTATGATTGGTATATTGTTCAGCCTTTATATATATATATATATATATATATATATATATATATATATATATATATATATATATATATAATTGAAACTGACCCTGGATATGGGTTCTCGGGGGCTTAGTTCGTGTTCATTTCATTTGAGGAAATTTGTTCTAAATTCAAAAGTCGGGATCTCCTCGTTAGTGATTTTTTTTTAAAGAAAATTCACAAAAACACTCAAAACACAGCACTTGAGAAGCCACGGGAAAAGTCTACGTCTGTATTAAATATGGAGCGGTTTCACTAAGTTAGGGAAAGAACAAGCAACCAGATATGCTATTCAAATTGAATTAAGTCTTAAAACTGTCATCACCTGTTTGTCTAATTATTTTTTATACAAAAACACGCTAAAAAAAATTCTGCCGAATAACAACAATCTGATTAGATAACAGTAAAGTGAAATGAGGAAAATTGAAAAAAGTAAAGTCACTAACTAGGATTCGAACTCGTCATGCAGGAGTCAATTGAATGTGATTATCCGATGTAGAGAGACTTAGGCCACTGAGCTATGCTCTACATGTGTCTACTAGCAGCTATATCTCGTAATACGTTGGTTCAATGTTTTCAAATTTACACAAAACCATTCCGATTGACTATAGATTTTTTGTTCATATTATAACGAAATCAAGGAAAATAATGACTTAGACACATATCTAGAAGCTTGTTAGTCATTTCTTGTAGTATTTTTCACTCCCATTCGTACTCAATCAATTTTCACGTTTTAACTTTCTTTTATCAGATTTAATCGATTAAAAATTAATTTACCTCTAACCTTTTCGTCTTTCAAGAAAGAGATCTGAATTTTGGTACACAGGATACACTGTATGAGAGAAACCAGCTTACTAAATTTGGTTGTACTTTGTTATTTCCGGAGATATAATTTTTTTTCAAAAGGAAACACCAAATTTTCCGGGAAAACCTGGGCCGATTTTCCTGAATAACGAACTTATCGAAGCCACTTGTAAAGGGAAGGTATTTGATCAAAATCGGTTCATTATTGTTTGAGTTATCGGTGTGATACATACATATATGATAACATGCTTTTATTGACAATTAAGCTACATGTCAAACGGCAGAGTTCAGAAATATTTCTGTTCTTCTACTCAACCGGTCCTTAATATAACACAATGTGGTAGTGACCATTTACAAACTCATGAAATAAACAAGCAAAAGAAAAAATATAAAGTGACAAAAAAGAAGTAATAACCTAACTAATATTAAAAAGTAAGAAAAAATACGTGTTTGTTAATATATATATATATATATATATATATATATATATATATATATATATATATATATATATATATATATATATATATATATATATATATATACAGTTACGTGGGTACACGAATATTATGTCTACATCACAAACAGCAGACATCCAGGCGACAAACAAACTCTGCAGCCACAGAAAATTATAAGCTTCCCTCCAGAAGCAACCCCTTCAACTTGTAACAATGGGGAACCTTGTTATAAATATTCGCTACATTATAAGAAAAAGGTCTTTTGAACAGCTCGGTTTTATGCTGTGGGATTGTCAGCGTTCCCTTCAGTTCTAAATTTAATTTTATTATGATGATATGGGGGGGTCCGATGTTGTATTAACTTGTGATAAAGACACATTCAATGAAGATTTATTCGCTTTTGGAGTGACAAAATGTTAAAGGCCTTAAAGCTACTAAAGATATGCTGCAACTTGCGCAATCCACACACCAGCCTCACAGAGAAATTCTGAATGCGCTGCAGCCTAGTTGAATCTACCACTCTTAAGCATGCATCGTACACCACATCTCTATAATTTAAGTGAGATAAGAATGGTGCCTCGCACAAAGTCCGTTTCACAGCCCTGCTAAGATACTCCCTGGACCCATACAGCAATTTTGAGTTAGCATACGCTCGGCGTGTAATCACACTGACGTGATGGGAAAATATTTGTTCATTATCTGTTCTTATCCCTAATATGTCAACACATTATTCCGGTTCTAATTCTACGCCACGGATTCCAGGTTTCGCCAAAGGTTTATGATGTTTAACTGTAGCTTTGCGCCCGAAAAGAATTTACTTTGATTTATAGTAAGACTGTATTGGTTTGAAAAGTCATTTAATCTGCTTAAGTCACTGTTAATGATATCACAGGATTCCGAAATTGCTGAAGGCTTAAACGAATAATATATTAGTTTATCATCTGCGTAAAAGTGATACTGACAATTACGAAGATAGGTAGGTAGCTTTGATGTATATATGCTGAATAACAAAAGCCCTAGTATGGAGCCCTGAGGAACACCAGATGTGACAGGAAGGAAATCTGAAGTCTGATCACCCAGCCTTACTAGCTGCATTCTTCTAGATAGGTAATTACCTAACATTAAAGCAGCGGCGACCCCAAATCCAGAGTGCTTGAATAAAGTCACAAAAAGCCGATGATTAACCCTATCGAATGCCCTGGAACAATCAATCGCCACCATAAGTGTGTCAGCTTATTGTTATTAGCAGCAATCAGTATGTCGTCCAGCATCCTGAACAAAGCCGTAGAGCAGCCATGTCCAGGCTAAAAACCGGATTAATTAATAGGTATTAGACTATTGAGATTCAAATAGTTCTTCATCTGTTTAAACATAACCTTTTCTAAGATCTTAGATGAGACACACAGAATGCTAATTGGTCGCAGATCACTAAAACTGTTAGGATTCTCATTTTTAGGAAGTGGCAGGATATCCGACAATTCCCACATACTAGGAAAACAATGATTTAGAATACAAAAATTTATTATGTGTGCTACATATCGGTCAATGAGTGGACAGCAAAGTAATAGCATCGATATGCTGATATAATCAGCACCCACAGCGCGTGTCTTCACAGAAAATAAGCGGTTATATATTACATCCTCATCAACAAGTTCAAACTCAAATCAAGAAGAAGTCGCTTTGTCTTGTAGCAATGATTTTAAGGTATTATTGTCGGCTTCATCTACGGACAAATTTTGTTCACAGAAGGACCGATTAATCATATTCGAATTATTGAGATGAGGAGGCAAGGCCCGGTGATTCAGTCCTCAGGCGGGTGTTTGCCTTTTTTAGACCTTCCCATAACTTGTTCTGATTATGAGAGTATTGAAATAGGCTCGTTTTTCTCTCTTTATAGCAGCGTTTCTAAAATTTCTAAGCCCCTTGTAGTAGACCCAATACTCCACCTTTTTTGTTTTGTTGAACTTTATAGGGCACTGTCTCGCAGATGCATGATAAGTTCAATATTGTCTGTTAACCAAGGTGAATGGGGTTTAAAGATTCGAATGGTTCTAACAGGTGTGAACATATAAAATACAGGGTGATTCATAAGTGGTGACCAAAAATGAAACCTCATGTTCTTTGAACAATTTTAGAGAGGGTATGTCCTATAAAAATTTTTCCTATAATGCTGCATTAAAAAGATACAGTGTGTTGAAGTTGAATTTGAAAAAATAAAATTTCCCAATTTTTTAAAAAGTAGCAAATATATTTTGCTGAAACTTCGCATGTGTATGCTGCTATGTAAGGCGCGTATTCTATTGTAACAATTAAATCGGCTAATCCAGCAGTGGCGCGCGTACCCACATGTTATTGGTTATCCCCCAAGAAAAAAAAACGGGTAAGCCAATGATATATTTTTTTATTTTTCATTTTTTGAATCTTACTTTCATTCGTGAACAAAATAACTCTTTTGAAAATTTTATGTACGACGCTTATTTTACGAGTAAGCAATGAATCGGGTAAGTGTTTTAGAGCACAGTTCATGATTTTCAACCAGTCGTTGTTTGGTAGAAAATCGCAATGATACACTTTTATCAAGCTTATAGTAATTTATTTATTACAATAAATGTTCAAAAATGCCTCCATTGGCCTGAATACACGCACGACATCTTTTTAATATGGAAAATTTAATGTCTTGAGGATTCATTGTTGCTTGAATATGACGAAAAGCATTATTTATCAGTTGTTGTAGCTGCTCTGGTGTATTTATTTGTTCACTGTAGACCACTCGCTTAAAATCACCCCAAAGATAGAAGTCAAGTTGGTTTAAGTCCGCAGGCCAATGTATTGATCCAGTTCTGCCATTCCATATTTCATTATAATGTTCATGTAGCCATGTAACAACGTTTCGACTATGATGCGCTGGTGCACCGTCATGCTGGTACCACATTATACATCTTGTTGCTAGTGGAATGTCATCTAGAATGTTTTCTACACGGTTTTCTAGGAGCGCTAAATACGAATATCCATTTAAACGTTGTGGCAGGACTTCCATGAACAGTGAGCCGTTAAAAATACCACACTATAAATTAATCGAAAATCTATGTTGAAATGTGCAAGTCCTTGTTGCATGTGGATTTTTCAATGACCAGACATGCTCATTATGAGAATTATAAATACCATTTCTTGTAAATGTTGATTCGAAGATTAGAATAAGGGAATAAGATATTTTGATTGTTCATTTCCAACATCCATTCACAAAAGACTCGTCGATGCACATTATCTCCAGGTAAAAGGCAATGAACATTCTGTCGATGATATGGATGTAAGGCTTCTCGACGTAAAGTTCTCCCAACAAAGCTTTGAGAATATGGTAACAGCGTGGCAATCCTCCGAGTACTTGTTGAAGGTTGATCCATCACTGCATCCACCACTCTCTTTTCGTCTTCAAGTTGATGTTGTCTTCTACCATTAGCTCTAGCGTCAGGACGTTGTCCAATACTACACTGCCGAAGTCTTGAAAACGATCGAGAAAAAACCCTTCGTGTAGGTTGACGGCGAGTGGGAAACCTACGTTGATATTCCCGACAAGTAGCTAGAGCATTTCCATCAGCATATCCGTAGATAAAAATTATATCTGCATACTCTTCTGAGGTGTAATCCATTATAAGAAGTAAAAGAGTAGAAAATATTGCAATTTTATAAAGTTTACCACTTACACCTATTCAAAATAATAACTTGTTAACCTAAACGTCAAGTGACACTTAATGACAACTTTGGCAAACCAGACTACTACTTACTAAAATACAACAAAGATAATCGTCGTACCAAAAATTATCAAGACATTAAATTTTCCATATTAAAAAGATGTCGTGCGTGTATTCAGGTCAATAGAGGCATAAAAGTGTATCATTGCGATTTTCTACCAAACAACGACTGGTTAAAAATCATGAACTGTGCTCTAAAACACTTACCTGATTCATTGCCTACTCGTAAAATAAGCGTCGTACAGAAGATTATCAAGATAGTCATTTTGTTCACGAATGAAAGTAAGATTCAAACAATAAAAAATAAAAAAAATATCATTGGCTTACCCGTTTTTTTCTTGAGGGATAACCAATGACATGTGGGTACGCGTGCCACTGCTGGATTAGCCGATTCAATTGTTATGGTAGAATACGCGCCTTACATAGCAGCCTAGACATGCCAAGTTTCAGCAAAATATATGTGCTACTTTTTAAAAAATTGGGAAATTTTATTTTTTGAAATTCAACTTCAACACCCTGTATCTTTTTAATGAAGCATTAAAGAAATTTTTGTGTAAGACATACTCTCTCTAAAATTGTTCAGAGAACATGGGGTTTCATTTTTGGTCACCACTTATGAATCACCTTGTATATCCAATATAAGAGTGTTAAACATTGAGAGTTTCTGATCAATGGACTCTGCAGTAAATATAAGATGGAAAGGTAACAAGTACAGCGCTTCATAGAATTCTGAACCATTAAAATGCTTAAAATCCCGAAATGTGTACAAAAAAGGTTTTATTTTGTTCTTATCAACTTGCACGGAACAGCTCACAGCGCAGTGGTCAGAGACACCAGCATCCGGAACAGCTACCTGCGAAATTTTCAGTTCCTCAGAACAGATTATTAAATTAAGAAGCGTTGCACTCAATGGAGCAGTTCGAGTTAATGATTTGGATCAGACCGAAGCTGTCGAGGAGGCCAGGAAGACTCTCAGTGGCGCTGTTTTCAATCTCCAGACAGTGTATGTTGAAATCACCAATATAAATAGTCAATACTCAAATTTGGGTGAAACGGTGCTTAGAATATCTTCAAATTTCTTTAGGAACGTTTCACAACTTGAAGGTGGGGGTCTGTCTATATATATATATATATATATATATATATATATATATATATATATATATATATATATATATATATATACGATTGAAGGCAGGAGTAACAGTCGTTACACGTTAGCGTGCTAAAATTTGTATACTATTAAGGGCAATTACGACCAAAAGGAGGGCTATATTTTAAAGAAAGTCACTATGTACTAAAACTCGATATATTTCGCTACGGAGTTCCGAGCATCTTCAGGAGTACTAAAAATGAATAAAAATCAGCACAGACATCTAGATTGTGCCATAAAAATACTTACAGCACTGTAACTAATTATAAAAGCAAAGCCAAAACATTGAAAACAGGGAAGATCTGCCACAAAGACATGCAAAAAAACAACAATGCAAAAACATCTCTACATAAACATGTAACTTCACGCGAACATTTCTACTATCAAAACATTCAAAGCTAGTCATGAACAAGTATAAAAAAAGTGTCATTAATGTTAAAAAACTAAAAAAGCTTTGAAAAATTCGCGTGTAACAATTGGACACCTAACCCCATTTTTCACGTTAGAATTAGAATGTCAACCAGAGATATAATTGACAGCTGAAGAACTAAATGACCATAGACTATTTTGTTACTCTATTGATATTATATGTGACATGTTTTCTTATTCTAAGTTATCGAACCGGCCAGCGCAGAGGCGCCATCAGACCTATCAAAGCGTATTACATAGCTATATAATATATAGCTATGTAATACGCTTTGATAGGTCATATTATGTTACTTAGATTTTGAACATCTGCTTTTGAGTTCATGGTGTCATTTTCAAGAATATGACACATTTCAAGAAGAGAACGTTTTTTGAGATTTTTTTCCCTATCTAATATTTTAACATTTTCAAAATCTATATTATGGCCTAAAGTAGACACATGATGTGCCAATGCACATCTGTCAGGTCTAAGTCTGGAGTCGCTCCTATTTTTTTTTTTTTTTTTAATGTCAACAACACACCACGAGGGCTTACAGCCTAAATACTATCGTACCGTGGGTGTTGACAAGGAGGAAAGAGGCAACTTGTTAATTCTGGACTTGAAGGTTTGGAGGTTCGGAGGAGAAGGAAAAACATGTGCCGGCAAGGAATTCCACAACTTGGAAGTCCTCGGGACAAAAGAGCGGGCATAACAAGATGTTCTATGTCTGGTGACCTGGACAGTAAAAGGGTGCATTCGCTCTGTTCCCCTGGTAGATCTGCTGGGGGCAGCAGGTAGGGGAATTATGGAGGAAAGCTCCTCTGAGCAGTGCCCGTGCAGATATCTATAAAAGAGAGAGAGGTCACCAACGGCACGTCGGTGGGCAAGGGATGGAAGCCTTTGGGTGAGGGTAGGGTCACCGATGAGACGTATAGCTCTCTTTTGAATGGAGTCCAGGATAGCGAGTGTAGAAGCGGCTGCTGCACCCCAGATGTGGGAGCAGTATTCGAGGTTTGGCCTTATTTGTGAAGTGTATAAGGTATAGAGATTAGTTGGTGAAAAGTATTTGCGAGCCCGGAAGAGGAAACCCAATTTCTTAGCAGCCGCTTCTGCAATTGATGTAACATGTTGGTGCCAATTAAGATTTCGATCCACAGAAATGCCAACAAGAGAAAAGGACTCATTACTTTGAATAACTTGGTTGTTCATTGTGATGGGTCTAGGGCTGCTGTATCTCTTGTGAGAAAGAAAGCAAGACTTAGTTTTGGTGGGGTTGAATTGTACAAGATTTCTACTTCCCCAGTCTAATATTTTTTGGAGGTCTACGGAGACAGAACCCTCCATGAGTCTGCGATCCTCATCTAATTGGGCTAAAGAGACAGGCTTAGAATATTGTATGTGTGAGTGGAGGGTGCTGTCGTCCGCGTAACTGTGAACTGGGTTGGATGTGCTAGAGAGGAGGTCATTGATGTGGAGAAGAAACAAAGTAGGGGCTAAAGCTGAACCTTGAGGAACTCCTGCATTAATTGGATACAGTTTAGAGGAATGGCCATCCACAACAACAGATATGCTCCTGTTGGAGAGGAAATTTGCTGTCCAGGTACAAAGTTTTGGTGGTAGGCCATAGGCCGGAAGTTTATTAAGCAGCGCTGCGTGCCAGACCTGGTCGAATGCTTTGGATATGTCTAGAGCAACAATGTGGGATTCACCGTGTTGTTCCATAGACTTGTTCCAAGAATGGGTGACAAAGGAAAGGAGGTCGGCAGTCGATCTGCGCTGACGGAATACATACTGCCTGTCGTGGATTAGACTGTGTTTTTCAAGGAATTTTAGTAGTTCGGTGTTTATATACTTTTCCATCACTTTAGAGATGACTGAAAGGAGAGAAATAGGCCTGTAGTTGCTAGGAAGCGCTTTCGATCCTTTCTTGGGGATGGGTTGTACTCGAGCAGTTTTCCAGTTACTAGGGAATATGCCTTTATTGTAAGATATCTGAAACAGACGAGTCAGGACAGGAGCAAGTTCTGGTGGGCATTTTTTGAGAACAATTGCTGGGATCTCGTCAAGGCCAGAGGCTTTCCTGGTATTAAGAGAAGAGAGCATCTTTCGTACCTTTTTAGTTTTGAAAATGATATCAGTCATTTTATGCGCGACGTTGGGGACTGTTGGTGGTTGAACATTTGGAGGTGGGTTGAGAGTAGAATTTCCGGCGAACAACGAAGCAAAAAGTTCAGCCTTGCCCAGGGCGGTAGAAACAATTTCATCACCTGAGACGAGAGATGGGAACGTGCTCTTGCAGAAATTATTCCCAATAGACTTAGCAAGAGTCCAGAAGGGTTTGCCGCCGTTGGAGCTTGAGAGGACTTTGTTTTTGATGTGGTTATTAAACGAGTTTTTTGCCTCAGAAAGAATGCGGACATAGCGGTTTCTTGCGTCGTTGAATGCTTGACGATTTTCTTGACTGGGATTGTGTAGAAGCGTTTTGTGAGCTTTGACCTTTTCAAGTCTGGCCTTGTCACAGGATTTAGAGAACCAGGGCTTTTGAGTGGCTGAAGAGGTTTTCTGTGTACGTGGAATAAATAATTCCATGCCAGCTTGGATAATTTCGGTGACGTTTTCTGAGATATCAGAGGGGTCAGGATGAGAGAAGCAGACAGACGCCCATGGAAATGAGGAAAAGTAATCCCGCATTTCGTCCCAGTTTGCGGAGTTGTAGTGCCAAACGATACGTGGGTGTGATGACTGTGTGACCTCGGGTTGCATTGCACAGGAAGCAGTGACCATGCCGTGGTCTGAGCGACCAAGGGGGGCGGTGACTGATATCTTATAGCATTCAGGATTTGTAGTAAGAAGGAGATCCAAGGGATTTGAGCTGTGTGTTGGGATACGAGGAAAGTAAGTAGGTTGCTGAACCATATTGGCCAAAGAATTGCTGACTGCAAAGGCCTCCGCTGCTCTCCCTTGTGGATCGGTTTTTGAAGATCCTAGCCATTCCTTATTATGGACATTGAAGTCGCCAAGAATAGTGACCTCAGAGGAAGGATATTCAGAAATCAGATAGTCGGTTTTTTCAGAAAGGTAGTCAAAGAGCTGGACAAAGTTTTTGTCAGAAGGTGACCGGTAAATGCAACAGATGAATTTAGTTGCAGCCCTGGGAGAGAGTTTTATCCATAGTATGTCTTTTCTTCCAGCTTCTAAATTGGGAAGTCTGGTGCAGGGTAGATTGCTACGGACGTATGCGCACACGCCTCCATGCAATCTAAAGGCAGTAAGGAGCTCAAAGCCCGGGAAATTAAGGTGATTTGTGGCTGTTTTAGCACTGATTTGGGCTTCGGTGAGGAAGAGGAGTTGGGGCCTGTTAGCCTGGAGGAAATGGTGGACGGAGTTCAGGTTAGAATTTAGGCCACATATATTCGAAAAGGATATGTTAAATCTTGATGTTGGCGCCCCCTGTACACCCCTCTCCCGGAGATCCGAATGGAGGGGTATTTTGCCTCCGGAATATTTTATACAAGGAGGAGCCATCATCATTTTTGCTATGTTGGATGATCCTCATACCAACAGACTGTGAGGTCTGACCTATATACGAAAGAGAACAATTTTTACAGTCCAACTTATAAACCACATCACGTTGTTTATGAACCGAAATCTTGTCCTTATTGTTGGTGAAAAAGTTATTGTTGGTCAGAACATTGTATTTTGCCACTTTAATGTCTGTATAAACTTTGAAGAGGTTCAATAGTCTGTGTGTCAGTCCACTGATGTAAGGTAAAACCGCATATTTGGCATCCAAATCTGGGTCGGAGGCGTCTGTCCCATCCTGTATAGGCGGGGGAAGCCTAGTAGCTGCTCGGTGCGGTGCAATCTCGGAAGGAGCGTTGAAAAGTAGCTTCATCATGTAGCTTCTTTCATTGCCATTCTTTACCATCATATCTGCAAAACGACGTAAAGCCCCATGTTTGAAAGAGGGGTGGGTGATATCTAGAATCCTCTTCTTCATGCCCATTATGACATTCAGTTTCATTTTCTTATCATGGTATGACATACAGTTTTTGTATCTTTCGGAACTGGAAGGCTTGCTGTACCAATCCATATATATATATATGTTAATTGTCGTGTGTGGTTCGTGGATTGTAGTTACCGCTACTTACGTAATTATGTGGACTGTATCGTGTTATGGAATAAAATCTCTTGGAAACACTTAATTATATATTTAAACACAATAAAAACTATATACTATTGATATACGTGTAATAAGCTCTTCGAAGCTGGTACTATTGATATACGTGTAATAAGCTCTTCGAAGCTGATGTGTTGAACGTGTAGGCCTTAAAGCCATAAAACCTATATACCAATGAAATGCATTGTATATAGGCTGAACGTGTCATAGCACAACGCGTGCTCGTGTACAAAGCAATGCACTCGCTGCATAAGCTCAGAAGCTGTTCGAAGCTGGGTTTGTGAATGAATAGGCTCTCTTCATGTCTTGAATATTGCAGATACCCTCGTTTCGAGGGGTGGGACATGCGTACAATTCAGTGCAGTTATGCCAGCTTGCTATGACATATAACGCTGCAGTCTTACAACTTAAATTGGCGCGGTAAAACTAAACATACCGGCCGCCTTGAAGTAGTAACTTCAAAAAAACTAACCTAAATATACAAACTTAAAAACTACACATAAAAATATACACAAATTATACAAAAAAGCTAATAAAAAAAAATGTCTATAAAATGTTTCTATCACTGCATGGCAATATTGCGAGACGGTTCATTGCACTGCGATGAAGTTCGATAACACGGCCAAGTGTCCACTCACATTGAGCTAAATGTTGTCGCGTATTAACACTAAATCCCCCGTACGAATGTCAAAGTCAGAACCGGTATGTCACTTTCCTCACTGCTGAAGACTGCTGATGTACTCGTAGCGCCATCGTCTTCACTTAGTGGGTGCCTTTAGTGAGCCACCTATGAGGAAGTGACGAGGAGTTAGGGGTGTTAGGTCATTGGGAACACTTGGTACTTGGGTAGGAGGACAGGAATTCATGCAAGTCTCCACCTGTACTAGGATGGTGTATAACTCCACGAATGTGAATTCAGTTTCCTTTACAATGTGGTTGCCGCAAATTTTTTTGTTGCTTCTGATATATTTTTTTTAAATTTCTTGCAAATTTAATTTTTGTTCGCGTGATGCGTCTACGAAGTCTGTAGCATTGCATGAATAAAAAATTACTTGAAAGTTCGCGTCTAGAATAATATCAATTTGAAACTGACAAAAATATCCTTGGTTGTCAGATTACCAACCAGCTCAACATGTGCAACCCTCATTATAAGACACACAAAAACGCAGAGGTAACCCTTGCCAGTAGTAGACTTGCGCACTCCCTCCTTGATATAAAAAGGACCGGCGTACTTAAGTCCGCAAATCGTAAAGTCCTTTAAGCTTTCAGGGTTCACTCGCAAGAAAGGGAGATCGCCCATTGGTGGCTGAGCCATCACAGGTCTAGATTTGAAGCAACTGTTGCATGGACGAATAATGGATTTTACATTGCTTCGACCTGATATAGGCCAATGAATCGTGTCAAGAGCTAACCAGGATGGTCCACTCCACCACATATCGTTACCTAATAACATGTCGGTGCGTTGTCCTTGGGAGATAATGTCAGCTGTCTCTCCGGAGACGCGGCCCCAATTGTCAACGGATGTAAGTTCTTGTATTTTGGACACTCTGTGTCCAACGAATATGTTTAAACTTCTTGGGTCACAGCAAAGCCAAGCTAAAACTATGGTCGAGTCACACCAGTAAAATATTTTATCTACAGGGCACAATAAGGATGCCCTTACCTTATTCACTAATTCTGATAACAATAATGCCCCAGGTAATTCCAGACGAGGTGTGGTTATTATTTTGAGTGGCGCGACTCTAGATTTTAAGCATAACAGTCTGACCGTGTGATTGCCTGAACTATCAGACGCACGTACGTAAATCGCACAGCCGTAAGCAGCTGTGGACGCGTCGCAAAACCCGTGTACGTGAATTACAACTGGGTTCGGACATGTCGCTTGTCTTGGCACGTATAGAGTTAATAAATGATATTTGCCTATAAAACCCAACCATTGCTTTTTTATTTGCTCTGGGACAGGTTGAGCCCATTCAATTTGTTGTCTCCACAAATATTGCCTGATAATTTTTGCCATTACTATAATTTGACCAATGAGCCCAATGGGTTGGAACAGTTGCGCAATGGTAGACAAAATGTGTCGCTTGGTTGTGACTTTTGCATACAGAGTGCTTACGTTAAATTTTAAAACATCCTCAGATGCATTCCAATATAGACCTAAGGTCTTCGAATTCGATGAATCGCCTAATTCAAAGTAGTTTTTTACGCAATTTAATTGCCCGTTTAAACTTAGTATTCGTTGGTCACTCGCAACCAACTTGCGTAACTTGAAGCCCGCTGAGTTCAACAAAGAACTGATGTCCTGTTTTAAATTTATTGCCTCCGTTATTGACTCTGCTCCTGTAAGCAAGTCGTCTACGTAAAAGTCGCGTTTTATTGCTCCGGTCATCTGGGGAAATTTGCTTCGATTACCTATAGCTATTTGTTTTAGGCAACGACTTGCTAAAAACGAACTCGAACCCAACCCATACGTGACGGTATTTTGTTTGTTCCCGCATTTTTTGCAGCCCCCGTATCTACAATTTTCTGAGTTATGTTGTCCACGACGCAAGCAATCAAAACACAAATGCAACCCTTTGACTTCGTCAAGCCACGGTTGCAGTGTTAACCTTTTCAATTCTACCCACTGGTATAACTGGTGGTTATAATCACATATAGCGCAGTTTGACTCATTGGCTGTGATATGCCACGTGACTTTCGATGGAACATTATGTTCCGGTTTTTGATATGAAAAATAATTGTTTGCAGGCTTATTGTTCAACGGTAGTTTTTCTAAAAATTGACGCCTACGTACGATCAAATTGGGCAAATTTTCAAGTTTGCATGTATTATTAGAAATTATGGCGTTTTCCCATTCTCGTCGAATCGCGTTATCAAATTTAGTATACAATAAGTGAATAATCAAGGTATCCCAATGATGCGTGGGTTCACCCAGCACTGGAAGAGCTCTGGGGTGCATTTTCGTTTTGTTTGCTAAATTTTTCAAACCCACGTGAGATTCCTTTGTAACTGACGTTAAATTAAATAGGGCGCTTACCTGATTATGTGCAATTGCGTCTTTGTTTTCGAACTGTTCGGCGAGTAAATTCCAAGCGATTTTATAATTTGCATTAGTAGGTTCAAGATTTGATACGACCCGCATCGCGGAACCGCTAAGGCACGATTTTAAATAAAGAAATTTTTGTACGTTATGCAATTGTTGATTAGACTCGATTAACGCATGAAAATTGTCCTTAAAACTGAGCCAATCCTGTGTATTACCAGAAAACGGCTTTATTGAGATGACTGGCAATCTGACTTCGGGTAAGGAAGGTGTTGCGGCGGCGCTTGAATTAATTGAATTTGAAGACTGTAGTAATCCACAGTCTCCCGAATAGTTACCACTGTTAGTGGTAGTTAGATTTGAATTTAAAAGTAATCCTTCTGCACGTGCAAGAACCTCGTAGTACGCATTCTCAAAAATTTCAATTTCCGCGTTTTCAATATCTGAGTTCTCATCGTAATTATCATTTAAAATATCTATTTGAAATTGCACTTCTAGGAATTTATCTAGAAATGTTTCGCATTGAGATAACCGTTGCTTTAAAATTTCTTTATCCTGATTAGTATAATTGTCTAAAAATTTTACGAAACGTGTCAGAGAGGCTTTTAGAGAACATTTCTCTCTAATTAGCATACGTAACTTGTGTGTTTCTGACATGGTTTTTTTTTAATTTATTACGAATTATATGAAAATAATTTAAAGGAAATGAATGATAAAAAAATGTTACTCAAAAACGATTACACCACCCAGTACAAATAAATTCTTACAATAAAATAGCATGGATAACGAAATAAAAAACGTGATTTTGAGGATAAGAAAAATGTGACTCACCATGTGGTACCCACGTGCTGGATGTTCTGAATGTTGCGATCGGCTTTCCAATAGAATCTTCTGATGAACTGACTTCGTCTTCTGCTGAGATTTTCACTATTAGCGACAACTACAATTGTGTTAAATACTGCGCCTCGAATTAACCAATTGTTGTTGAAAATCCGGCTCGAATTGACCAAATGTTAATTGTCGTGTGTGGTTCGTGGATTGTAGTTACCGCTACTTACGTAATTATGTGGACTGTATCGTGTTATGGAATAAAATCTCTTGGAAACACTTAATTATATATTTAAACACAATAAAAACTATATACTATTGATATACGTGTAATAAGCTCTTCGAAGCTGGTACTATTGATATACGTGTAATAAGCTCTTCGAAGCTGATGTGTTGAACGTGTAGGCCTTAAAGCCATAAAACCTATATACCAATGAAATGCATTGTATATAGGCTGAACGTGTCATAGCACAACGCGTGCTCGTGTACAAAGCAATGCACTCGCTGCATAAGCTCAGAAGCTGTTCGAAGCTGGGTTTGTGAATGAATAGGCTCTCTTCATGTCTTGAATATTGCAGATACCCTCGTTTCGAGGGGTGGGACATGCGCACAATTCAGTGCAGTTATGCCAGCTTGCTATGACATATAACGCTGCAGTCTTACAACTTAAATTGGCGCGGTAAAACTAAACAATATATATATATATATATATATATATATATATATATATATATATATATATATATATATATATAAATTGAAACTGATCCTCGATAATGATTCTAGACGGCCTAGTTCGCGGTCATTAGAAGAAATTTTTTCAAAATTCAAAAGTCTGGATCTCTTAATAAGTGATTTCTTTAAAGAAAATTCACTAAAAAGAGGAAACAGATAGATCAGGTCATATTTAGAATCTTTTTTGAACCATCTAATATAGCCTTAACAATACTGATAAATTTTTGTTTCCCAATTATCGACCAGACAGAATGCAATAATGTGTTGTTGTTATTAAACAAAAGCCCAAAGTAACACCGCGGGGTGACCAACATAATTAACTATTCACCATCTCGTAAGCATACCCACACATTTGGAAGCTTATTATAAACGTCGACTGGCCCCGGTTTTATAGGTCCACTTACATTGCTGTCATAAACCGTGGTCAACGGCACGATAATTAAGTACCTAATAGAATATTAAATAAAGATAAACTCTTAATTCCAACTAAACATCTATCCAGATTACACAACCATAAACCGGCATAATCGCGAGATAAATAATGAAATAATTTGAAATTAAGTGTCGAACAAGATTCGAGCGTTTAAATCTGACAGACATCGATGTCTAGATTAATAAGCTCTTGGTTCAGACATCACATACAAGTGCTACTAGCTGAAGCATAAATTAAAAGGTTGTTTGCCGGATCGAGATCTGAAGCGATCTTCAAAGCAGGTGCTGTTGAGAACTGTCTCACACACCTACTCGCGCTTGATAAGCAAACCTAATGTCACTAGAGAAGAAAACACGTTTTCTCCATTAGCGCAAGACACGAATCTTGCCTACATTTAATTATGTCAGTTCATATATAACGGCCAGATACGTGTACTTATACGCCCTATCTCTCACAGGATGAGCCAAATAAATGTCTGCTATTTAATTTGTGTTACGGCACTGTATATTTAATCTAGTTTAGAACAACTCTTTCACTCCAATGTACAGGTCAAAAGGGGTTATTAGCTGAAATGTGTGTTTAAGAAATGTGGCGTGTATAATGCACTAAGTAAAGACTAAGTAAAGAGTGGACTCTGTACCAAAACTTAGGTCTCTATCTTTAAAGACAAAGAAGTTATTGGCAGTTAAAGAAACAAATTTTGGAGTTTTCCTCAAAACTTCAAACTCCCAATTTTAAACGTCAAAATGGGCAATGTTTAGGCAAAGAACGTGAAACAAATACCGATTGTGAAGAAAAAATTTTGCAAGAAAAGTGTTCTGCATACCCTTAAGTTGCAGATTCAACCGCCATTGCCCTTGATTTTACCAAAATATTTACAGAATATTCGTTTCAAATACACCCCTTCTCTGATGCTTTGGCTGCCAGTTTAGTTAAGTTGATGATTTTTTGGATATTTATTTGTAGGTTTAGTGAAGTTTATGGTTTAACGGTCTATAATTTTTTAAGCTAATTTTCGTAGAACAAATTCGTTAATGCATCTTTGCATTTTTTATCGAAATATGATGCGTTTGTAAGAAAAAACCTGGACGCAGTAAGTGCGTTTTGGTAGCGAATTTTCGGGAAATTTGCCGTTTAGCTCCCGAACGCTTTTCAAAAAACTGTTTTCAGAAAGCTGCCTAGAGCCCCTCCTGGATCCACAAACCCCAAGAAACATTTCTTGTTCACACCCCCTAAGGAAGTTACGGGACCAGGAGTGAGTAGGGGTGCTGGGCGGGGTAGGTAGTAAAAAAGAAATATGAGCAGGAAATGCGAATAAAACGAGCTTAAAAGCTGTCTTTTTCACATCTTGAAGCCATATCCCCGTAAACCCTGCCTACCCCGCAACGCACCCCTATCCCCCCCAGGTGCCGTAACTTCCTTGGCGGGTAGGGACAAGACATTTTTCTTGTGGTTTATGCAGCGAGGGTGGTTGTTTGCACGCGAGGGGGAAGCAAAATCCCCACGACGAAGCATCCCCCCGCCCTGCGCAATCCGAACGGGGGGGGGGGGGGGGGGTTGCTTCGGCGTAAGCATTTTCCTTCCTCCCTCGTGTAAATACAACCACCCTCGTTGCATAAACCACAAGAAAAACTTCTTGTTCATACCCCCCAAGGAAGTTACGTGACCTGGGACAAATAGGGGTGCTGTGTGGGGTAGGCAGGATTTAATGGGAATATGGCTTCAAATAGACAGCTTTCAAGCAGTTTTCTTCGCATTTTCTGCTCATATTTCTTTTTTACTACCTACCCCGGCCAGCACCCCTATTCACTCTCAGTCCCGTAACTTCCTTGGGGGGGGGGGGGTATGTTGTGAACAAGAAATTTTTCTTGTGGTTTGTGCATCCAGGTGGGGTCCCAGCAATGTTACTGAAAACAATTTTTTGAAAAGCGTTCGGGAGCTAATCTGCAAATTTACCGAATTTTCATTAAATCCTTCAAATTTCAATAACTCAATTTGCTACTACTATATAGGCAACCAAGTTTGATGCCTGCTTTCATCAAAGACATTTGCTATTAAAAATATTTTAAAGAAAATTCGCTACCATAATGCACTTGCTGTGTCCAGAGATTTTTTAAAACCTGACGACCGTTTCACTAAATAGGTTAGCATCATCAGATGATGAAAAAATCCAAACGTTTGACGACCACAACTGTGTTTATATTCTGGGTTTCAGACGCTTGAGGGTGGTTCAAACAAACACACTTGCACTGTTTGTTCACCGGAGAGTCCCTCTATCTGAATTTCGTTATCTTTATTACCACGTCTGTTATCATTTGTAAAGTGGTCGATCAATAAACTATAAATGAGCGGATGTGCCGAATTCATACAACTTCTTTTATTACTACTATATTAGGTAATACATACACTTTGAAATGGGTTTAGCTGTCCTCATTGTATTTTTTTTTAAATTAATTTTAGATTATCTCTATCTACCTGGTAGTCATTATCCTAAATATGTCAGGCCAGAGATGACCCCTGTGCTTAGTCTTCTAAATTTTCGTAAAAAATTTATAAACCTTATTATATCCGTTATTATACAAGATATGAAAAAAAAATTGTATACATTAATTATAGGATGTCTTGAGCTACATCTTAAAAAATAATTCTGCAATCACAGGTGGTTCATAAGTCCTTAGTGATACAAATTTTTTTTTAGTCGAACACGCCTTATGTTATTACATTTTTGCATCTTCCATGAAAATAGAATGCATGTTTGTAAGAAAAAAAATTCGGGACGCAGCACGTGCGTTGTGGTAGTGAATTTTGATTGAATGCTCCATATTTGAATTGCTCACTTTGCCATTAACCTATAAGGTTGACCAAGAAAGGAGTTCTTTCGTGACCACTTTAAGTTTACTTTCGGAAAATTTTGTACATTTTCAAACAATAAAGTTATTTTGATGAAACATGGCACATTGTTTTTACTATATAGGTTATACTGGTAACCAAAATAGATGCCTGCTTTCTTAAAAAAACCCATATTTGTAATTAAAAACATTTTTATAGAATTCACTACCATAACGCACATGCTAAATCTAGACCTTTTTTTATTGTCTAAAATATTGGATGAAAATTGGCTCTCTCAAAAATTCCATCTAGCTCCCTTGTGAATCACGGTTCGAATGGTAGACAAACAAGTTTTGTTCGCTTCCTCTTTCCTAAAGCTCGTTGATCCGCTAACATTTTCTTTGTTTTCTGTTTGTTAATTAATTTCTCCACTAGGCAGGCAGTGTATTCGTTATACATAGCCACGTTTTTAACATACCCTAATTTTTTGGTATATCTAGTAGCGAATTTTTATTTAAAAAAATTCGCTAATAGAGAGGTATCGATGGTGAGACTGCAGAAATTTTTTGAAATGAACGCAAATTTGGGCCTTTACAACCTCTGAATTTTTTTTTAATGTCATTGAGAAAAGTCAATGTAAGTTTTCTCGTTACAAAATTTGTATTTTTGGCAAAAATATGGAGCCGAAAAGAACGATTCTTGTTGTGGAGCATTGCCAAGTAGAAAGGGAAATCAAGCAGTGAAAGTTTTGGAAGCATTTTTAGGATGGAGGATGGAATCAGAGTATATAAATTCTAGACTTTTGATGTGTGAAAATTTGAAGTATAATGTTTGGAAAATAGCTGTCAAAATATTCTTAGGTTGACCTTTAACTAAATTATGTCTAAATACTTTACAAGTCGAAGACTTATCTGTATAGACATGCTGTATGATTGTAGTCAATAAACATTATTATATATATATATATATATATATATATATATATATATATATATATATATATATATATATATATATATATATATATATATATATATATATATACACGATTTTTCCATAACCTACTACCTATAACAAATAAGACACTAAAAATGACTAAAGCATATTAGACATTTTTTTTTACAAAAAAAAAAAGATATATCTCTATCAAATTAGACACATCTGTAAGCCACAAATGCCAAGTTTCAAAATATCGTAACTTATACCGAGTGTTCACAACTCGACTGCAAGAAATGAAAAAATCGACTTTTGGAGTGCCCTGTGTAAACGCTACTGAGTGCCTTAGATTTCCAATGGATTACGAGTCACCTAGTGTATAAATTCACACAATGTCATCCGCATATCTTATACAGGGTGTTCATAATAAATTCGAAAACAGACCCTTTTGCAATGTATTACCCAGTTTGGACTTTCATCGGACCAGCATCTTAAATTTTGGGGAGACACCACTCCATTATCTCTGAAAGTGGCTAAGTGAAGATTTGACCCTGCGATGAGCACTTATAAGTAGACTTGGAGACCCCAAATTACCACAACACATTTTTTTTAGACCTGACGATCACTAACAAAGTTAGAGCCATCAAAGTATGAAAATTATAATTTTCGTCTTATTTACCAGTGCTTATTATTACTGAATATTAAATGCCTTTATTGTCTCTTACAGCCCCTGTCAGGTACAAACTCTTGTACTCAAACCCACATATTTTAACGCATATTAGCATTCTGATAATATTTAAGGAATACATACTTGATAAAAATCAACGAGGTATACCAAAAGAAAAGCTAGAATGAAATTGAAAATGCTGCTAGAGACAGAAAGGCATGGTTTGGACGACAGGGCGACATGGCCTGTAGACTGTGATGACTATATCTATAAAGGGACCATACAACACTTTGTATACATACAAAAACGAAGATATCTAACATTATAATGTATTCATGTGTTTACGTCATCACATACGCAAATTCCGCAAATAGTGGTGATAGTAAAAAAAGGCAAGACGCTCATCGTTATATTTTATTGATGTGTCATATGCAAGTCTGATGGTTCCCATAAAGCCTCTCGACCTATTTTTTATTCACACACTGCTATGTGGTCTTAGAATATATGGCAGCTGAATCACCTACACCTGACATGTTTATATAAACAGGGACTCGTTGAGTGCTGAACTCCCTGTGATATTTCCGCTTCTATTTAACACCATCCCTTCCTTCTGTTTTGACGGTTAGCAGGACTTTTCTGCGTTGAATGCTGCTAAAGGAGCCATTGTTTATGCGTCTCTTGAAAAAATTGAATTGACTGAGCTTTATTGTGACCCTGTGTCTGTGTTAATTAATGCAATACAACGACAGACTTAAAAAGGTTTAGTTATTTTCTCAAATGAAGGATTTTAGTTTCGAAAAACATATTTAAAAAAATATATAACACACACCCACACACCTACACACACTACATACATATATATATATATATATATATATATATATATATATATATATATATATATATATATATATATATATATATATATATATATATATATATATATATATATATATATATATATATATATATATATATATATATATACATACAGAGAGCTAATATCATATGCTAATTGGTCTAATACTAAATTGTGTATATTATCACTCGACCAAAATAAGGCTTTTGACCGAATAAGACACAACTATTTATTCCATCTTTTAAACACCTACATTTTGGGCGACTATATAATTAGTTGCATAAAAATATTATATACTCTAAAGCCATATGTATTGTTCCTTTTTCATCATTTTTAACTGCTCCCATACCGTTTAATAATGTAATACGTCAAGGATGTCTCCTGTCAGGAATTTTGTTTGCCCTTTGTATTGAGCCGTTGCCATTTTTGTTAAGAAAAGTTACAACAGGTAACATTATATATATATATATATATATATATATATATATATATATATATATATATATATATATATCGTCGCCTTAGAAAGAAAAACTCGTATCTCAGAAAATGCAAATTTTACAGGAGGCGAAAAAAAGTGATTTTGGGAAATATTAAGTAAGATTTGAATAATTTGAAGTACACATGACTTAATATTATTCATTTTCTGATTATTCATGTGCTTAACAGAAGTTTGCCTTTTCTTGTCATATTGAAAATCGATTTACGTGGTTTTACAATTTGTGATTACAAGATATAAGTGCTTTTCATATTTAACGTTGATATACGTGGTTTAACTTCTAGTGGTCCGAAAGGACATACGAGGTTTTCATCTTTATAATGAAATTGATCAGAACTACATTGATTGATTTTATTAATTTAACTAATTAATTTTCAAGTTTCATTTCATCATGTAATATCTACCGAGGTTGACAAAATATTTGCAAGGCTCAAAAGTTGTTGCACAAGTGTTCAATGTGTTTCAATTAATACAAAACTTTGTTTATTTGATGTTTTTAAAAAAAAATCTGGTTTATCATGATGAATATCAAAATATAATGGCAGATTATTATTGTATAGTGTATGATTTCAATATAATTTCATAGTCATTTTAAATTTAATCAGTTCAAGCATAGGATAGGATACAATAAAAGCCAAGACTGAGATCAGAAAAAGTGTTTTATTAGAAAATAAAAAATTTCTTTGATTTACATTTTACCTTAAATCTTTACATTTACTGGAATGATGCAACAACAAGTTCCTTTGTCACATAATTTGTTTTCAGCGTTTGACATGTGAGGTAATGCATCATAGTAGCTGTGAACTTGTCGTGGAAGCACGGATTTCATTTCCTGTAGATGCTTAAATTTGACTGCTTGGAGTGGAATTTTGTTTTCATATAAGCATCCGACTGTAGTCTCACTTGATATATTTTTCAACCTTCTAGGGAGATTTGAAAAATCTTCGTTGAAGTCTAATTTTACCTGAATATTTCCATCAGGTGTATATTTTATACATTTGAGATTAGTTACAACTGGGTCACCTTTCTTTTGTCCAGGTCTGATGGATGTTACGAACTTCAAATCACTGAATTTCTTGAAAAAAGTATGTTCTAGATATTGCACTTTGAATGGTGCTGGATGAATTCTTGCTGTTCTGCAAGCTTCAATGTAGGCAACTGGAGAATAAATCTCACGATTTTTTATTTTTCTTTCAATGCAACTATGCATAGCGTCACACTCCATCTGGGTGTGTCCCTTTTCTAAAAATTTTTGAGTAATAACGATACCTAATTTCTTTGAAATCAGAAGAAGTGTGTTAGCCATGATAGTGTTCCGGTTTTGGTATGTACAACCGTCACTATATATAATAATATTGTTACCATTCTCCACCTCATTTATAATAAAGTTATACAGAATGCTTGCGAATTCATCAGCATTCAGTTCCCCCTCAGTTTCGTCCCACAAATAACAGTAGCCAGCCCCTGTTTTCAGATCATACAAAGTAAAGTTGTGCACTTTTAGTTTAGTGCGATAGTATAGCGCCGACGCTTTTAGGGATGGGCAAAGTAAAACGGCCTGTAAGTCCATTGTGAATACTGATGTATTATTGTCATCGCTAGTCTTATCGCTCTCTTTTTGCTTTCTTGCCTCATCTTTTCTTCTAATGTGCTCTTTAAATTCTTCTTCTGATACATTTCCGCTTTTATAAGCACAGCAAGTGTCGCACTGGTCTTTTTTGGGGCTAAACAATGCTAAGTTGAACTCATCAAAAACAGAGTAGAAAGTAAAAATGGATGTTACAGGGTTATCTTTGTTTAGAGATTTACAGAAATCTTTATATAGCCGGAACAGTTCTGCCTTTGATTGCCACCTAGGCTCAAGATAAAGTTTTGTTGAACTCTTCCGACAATAATGAGATTCAAGCTTAGGCAGGCTTTCAAAAAAATCTGATAAAAGTTTTCTAACTCTGTCGGTCTGAGGTCTCCTTGGTGAGACTTCTTTTCCATTGCTTTTTTTATGTGTTCTTGCGTTCTGTGCATTGTTTTCAGAATCATTTTGTTCTGGTAACTTTGATACCCAATCATGTACCGCCCACTCTCCAATGCTGAGTGTAGATAGGAACATCCTTTTGCATACTTTAACACGCTCGCCAGCTTCATCCGGTTTCAAATAGTAGACAAAAGAATAATGGCGCCGTGAAGCTCCTGCAGCTTCAACTGTTCGCTGTGCCACAGGTCTCTTGTCAACTAAGCCGTTTATGAAAACTTGTTTCTCACCATGGTTCAACCTATAAAATTGTTTGAAGATCTTCTCTCTCATACTGTCAACAATCTTTGCACAGCCAAAGTCTCTCAAGTTTTTTTCCACACATGAACAACGGCTCTTCATGATTTTTTTTGGCCTCTTCACATCGAAAACAGCTTTACCTGCTTCAGTTTTACGTCTACCAAAATACTCTAGTCCTTGAGACCTCTTTAGTTTATTATCATTTGCGATCCACGATTCTTTGTTGCCTTTTCCTCTTTTAGCTCTTTTACGTTGGGAGGAAATTTCCTTGCTATAAGTATGGTCTTCAGGCACATCACTTTCATCTCCCGAGGGTATGTAATCCTCATCTTCATGATTAACTCTTTCGGGCACTCTGTCAATTTCTCCTACGTTCGCAATATTAGTTTCCATTAGAGTCACACTGTTTTCAACATCAACTACAGGCAGAGTATCTAGGTCTAAGTAGTTTGCAACTAAGTTTGAGTTCGAAGTTGACAATAAACTATTTTCTTTGAAATTGCTTTCAGCTTTCGGCTGTTCTGGGATTTCATCGAATATAATACAGTTGGTTAGGTCTGTTAAAATGCCGGGGTTACCATCATTCGGTTCCAAGACAAAGCTGTTGTCATCTTCATTTGGAACTAAAATGTAATTAGATATGGTTGGAACTATGTTGTCATCTGTATGTTTAGGAAGAGTGGAATCCTCAGTGGAAGTAACATCTTCAATGTAGGTAGCTTGATTTGTATCTGATATATCAATGAATTTTTCGCCATCTGTAATGAATGAATTCAGTAAAAACAGAACGTTTTGTTACCAATAATATAAATTACTATCAAGTACTAGTATAGTATTACATAGAAAACATGTGCCCCTACATTAAACATTATGTTCCATGATAATTCATCACTTACCTTTTTTTCTCACATCTCTGTTAGAACGTGATGCTTGGTTCAAAGCCAACTCTAATATCAATTTAGTTCGACTGAATTGACTCATAATTTCGCTCTCTGAAAAGATATCAATCATACATAATAGGTTTTGAACTGTTATACATGCCTCGAGATCGCTTATTAGGTTTTATTTTATCAACAACTAAAATATTTCGTTTGCTATTATATTGGCGTTTGCAAAGAAAACCTCGTAATTCAAGGCTGAAGGCTATTGGTGCATATAGATACCCCAATATCAACACACGCATGATAAGTATGAATACCACGTATATTTGAATTAAGAGGTTTTCATTCTTAGTCAGTCGGACCTAACCTCAAATACAAGGTTTTCACATTCAGTCTTAATGTTTTGGTGGTACAATTACAAGGAATGGTAACTAATATCACAACTGAAAGACAAACCAATATAAATATACTTACTTAGTAATATTACTTGTATGCTTTAGCTGCAAAAAACACCTCAAAAATCACTGAAACACCTGCAGAAAAGTTCACAAGTTATACGTGGTTTTCTCACTTGACTCAGTTGCCTAGCGATATACGTGGTTTCTATTTTCGTCTCTAGAGGGCAGCACGCAAGTCATTATTTTATAACGGCTTGCGAATAGATGAGATACAAGGTTTTCTATACAATAATGCAATAAAATAATTTTAGATTTTTTTTGAGATACGAGGTTTTCATTCTAAGCCGACGATATATATATATATATATATATATATATATATATATATATATATATATATATATATATATATATATATGCATCCTAATATTTAAATGCCCTGTATATTTAAGAGTGTTGAATATTATGGGTTAAATAATAAATATCATGAGAATTACAAGAATACAGAACAATGCTTTGTTTTAGTTATAGTGTTTTGCTTGAAGAAAATAATTTTATTTGGTCCTAGTGAATAGATAGAAGTAAAGTAGTTAATCACAGTGCATCACATATGCATCCTAATATTTAAATGCCCTGTATATTTAAGAGTGTTGAATATTATGGGTTAAATAATAAATATCATGAGAATTACAAGAATACAGAACAATGCTTTGTTTTAGTTATAGTGTTTTGCTTCAAGAAAATAATTTTATTTGGTCCTAGTGAATAGGTAGATGTAAAGTAGTTAATCACAGTGTATTTAGAAGGTAAGAATTTTTATTGTCAGTAAATTATAAAAAAAGGCACAGAGTGATTGTTAGCAGTGAAACGCGGGGACATTTTTTCTTGCTAGAAGTGTAACAAATAAGAAGTTGGGCAATGGAAGATGCAGGACTGATTAACTTTGTTTTACACAGCTTGCAGCCAAAAGGAGATTTTTTTGTTGACAGCCGGCTAGATATTTACACAAAACAGTGAAGCGTGTCGAAGAGATGAGCACTCGAGAATAAACTGCGGCAAGATGAGGGGCATTCCATGACAGACTGTGGCAAAGTGAGTTATAGTAAAACATTCTATTATAAACTGCCAGTGCAGTAAAATATATTTAGTGTAAAACCGGGAAAGTATAAGTGTAATTAGCACTCGATTTTAAACTGCAATAATATATAAGATGGCAGGTAATCAGCAATAACAGTCAAGGTAGAAGAAAATTTTCCGCACAAAGGGCCAGTCAAAATAAGCCCAATATCAATTGATTGCCCCAATGAAATGGTGGCAGCGACAAATCTCAAACAGAAGATCCAATGGCGAATAATAATACAAATCTCAATGAAGAACCAATTAGACACTAACCAGTAAGTCGATCCTGTGAATATTGTAATTATAAATGTGCAGACTTTTTTATATTGAGTTTAGTTTTAAGGATTTCAATTACATTGATGAATTTTGTGTATGTTTAGAACATTAAGGGGGATATGTTGATAAAGGCCGAATTAATAGGGCATAGTTTATTTAATTCATTGTTCAAATAAAATGTTGATATGTGTAATTTATTGACAACGATCAATAATAATTTTTGATATAGCTATGTTTTTCAAACGAATTTAAATAACCAGAAATAAAACATTATACCTTGTTTTTATATAGTCTGATTAATTTTACCCATAAAAAAATAATATCACCAAAAAATTATCAATTAAAAGAGTAAAATCAATAAAAACTGAATTAAATATTTTGACGAAATTTCTAACACTCTGGATTAACAAAAATATACAAATAAGGTATATCAAAACAAAAATGCTAGCCCAATTTCAGAACTCTACCCATGATATAAGAGAAAATATTACAGATATAGCGGTATGTAAACAAATATTGGCATAATTTCATTATCATCAATGTTGATACCTTAATAAAAATAAGTGTTTTAGGATAAAAGAGGGAAAACCCATTATAATTAAAATTCTCATGCTCAACAATTAAAAGTGCTAAAAATACCATATATATATATATATATATATATATATATATATATATATATATATATATATATATATATATATATATATATATATATATATATATATATATACCCAAGCAACAAATTAAGGCATGTTAACCAGCACTCGAGTCCAAATAACCTAACCAAGTTGTAATTTAGTAATAATTAACCACAATGTTGCCTTAATTGTCATAATGACTACAAATTTGGAAATGCGGCACCGAACTAGCTTATTTTTGACTATTAAAATTACTCCAAAGTCACTAACTTACAGGTAACTAAATTGGGAAAAAATTGGTTTAATTTTACTCATAAAATATACTTGAATATACTTTTGTATTTCAATTCCAGAGTTGGTAATTTTTAGGTCGAAGTGTGCCCTAAATTGGACTGAAAATCGACTACTAAGCCCAGATACCTGAAATACCTACTTTAAGGTAATTTATTACCTAATATTAACCTGCAATATGTCTCTGTGGTATAGTAAATTGGAGGTCTTCTTATGAAGTCCAGCTTACATATATATTACCAATTTCATTGCAATACAGCACAGGAAATATTTTAGGCACTGAGCTAACCTAAAATGGCTTTCTGATCGGCTATAAAGTCATAATTACTGCATAAATGGTCTTCCATGTCAAATTTCCTACCTTCAAGTTGAAAATACCCATAAAATCTGACTTGAAATAAAAATTGTCCTCAAAGTTCAAAGTGTACAGCAGTGAAATACATTTGTGAAGCTTAAAGGTGTGTCAGTTGATAAACTTCATCAATAAAAGTTTATTCTTGTTGTTAATGTGCGTGCACCAGTAACAAATATAGTGTTACAATGCCCCTTTGAAACCAATAAAAGCTTACAGACATACTACAAACTATTATAGAGTAGTAAAGAATGCTCACAGAAAAATAGTGATAGATGCTGATCATTCAAAGTGGCTTACATCAAATCAGTACGTTTCCCTCTTCAATATAATACATAAATTTTCATGCCAAATGGAGTGAAGCAGTGGCAACACGGTCAGCTGTCATGTTTATGTTTATTTACTTATTTTATTTTGTTTCTATTTTCTATTAATGTCTATATATTATGGAATCAAAGACCAAAAGCGCTGTATAATCATTCCTATATGTCTCTCGGCTGTGCACGGATATCAGTAATATATATTTCTATACACGAAAATGTTTCATTTCCAATAAATTCAAACAAAATTCGTTTACCATATAGTTGAAATTCTCATAATAGGACAAAATGCCTTCAAAGTTTGGTTAGTTTGCCCTGTCATTAGGAATTGTGACTTATAGGTAAAAAAATAGGGCAAAATTAACTTTCAGGTAAATAATGTTAGAACGGCAGCCATATTAAATTAATTTTGCGGTATCCATCTTGATTGTATTGGAAAATGAAAAATAATTTTTTGTTAAATATAGTGTAATCAAATTTTAGTTCGATAAAAACATTAAATAATGATTGTATACCATGACGACAAGATAGTTTTGTGTTGTTTACATCACCAATCCTCCAAAATCAGAATTTCAAGAATTTTGAATACTTTTTTATTTTCACTAATTTTATCTTTTATACGGGCGCTCGAATTTTATCGAAGTATCATCATGTTAACAGAAAAAACATAACCGCAGTGGGTTTTGTCTTTATACAGTGCGAATCACTTTTATCATCGTTGCAAATATTTGAAGTAAGTTCTTTGATCATTCAAGATGTCATTTTTTAACAAAGATGGACAATATATCTACTACTCTACTGTTTGTTTATACATACATAACCACAGATCCTGTAGAACCGAATGTCACATGCGTAGTTCGTTGTTAAGAACGTCACGGCACTCGGCGCCTAGATGTCAGATTCAAGTAAAGCGTAGCACATATTTACCAATATATTACGTCCATTGGCCCAATGTTGAATGAAACTGCCCTAAATATAACTAAAACGCCTTGGTCGAAACGCCTTGCTGGACCTATTATCGACTTCCATATTACTTTGACTTTATTCCCCACATTGGTAATATACACTTAAATTTTACTTGAAAATGACCTGTGGTGATTTGGTCGCCGACCTATTGGTAGGGCGATTTTACGTCAATTTGACTTTAAATGTTACTTGGGTATATATATATATATATATATATATATATATATATATATATATATATATATATATATATATATATATATATATATGTATGTATCACACCGATAACTCAAAAAATAATGGGCCGATTTTGATTAAATTTGGCGAATACCTTCCTTTTGCAAGTGGCTTAGCTAAGCTTGTTATCCAGAAAAATCGCCCCAGGTTTTCCCGGAAAATGTTGTGCTTTCTTTCGAAAAAAATTCATATCTCCGGGAATAACAAAATAAGGGCAACCAAATTTGGTGCGCGGGTTTATGTCATTATAGGTAAATTACCAAAATTTAGCTCTGTAAGTTAAAATACAAAAAAGTTATAGGCATTTAAAGAAAAATAAAGGTTTTCTTCAAAACGTTAAAGTCGCGAGTTAAAACAACAAAATTGCCAACATTTAGGCAAAGAACGTGAAACTAATATGAGCTATGGAAAGAAAATGTCTCAAAAATAATGTTTTACAAAGCCTGGAGTGTTAACTTTAACCGTCATTGTCCTTTATTTTACTAAAATATTTCCAGAAAATTCATTTCAAATAAACCCTTTCTCTGATGCTTCGGCAGGAGTCTTAGCTATAGAACTTATCGTTTAATGGTATATAATTTTTGTCGAATTTTGGTAAACAATTAATAAAGCTCAATATATCCGTTATTATACAAAATACGAAAAAAAAATTGGATACATTAATTATAGGGTGTCTTGAGCTAAGTCATAAAAAAATTCTACAATTACAGGTTGGCCCATAAGTCGTTGGTGATACAAATTTTCTTTTTTTTTTAATCGAACAGGCCTTATGTTGTTGCATTTTTGCATTTTCCATCGAAATATAATGCATGTTTGTAAGAAATGAAATTAGGGACGCATCAAGTGCGTTATGGTAGCGAATTTTTATTAAATGCTTCAAATTTGAATACCACAATTTGCTATTAACCTATAAGGTTGACCAAGAAATCAGTTTTTTCGGGAACACTTTAAGTTTATTTTCGGAAATTTGTGTACATTTTAAAGCAATAAAGTTATTTTGATGAAACATGGCACATTGTTTCTACTACACATGTTATACTGGTAACCAAATTTGATCCCTGCTTTCTTAAAAAAAATACATATTTGCTATTAAAAAACATTTTTATGAAAATTCACTACCATAACGCACTTGCTGTGTCTAGACTTTTTATCAATAGACGCCGGAGCCCCATTGAAAAGACGCGTTCAGAGAAATTTTTGTCTGTATTATTCGTCGAAAAAATCGAGCTGCCGTATACAGGCGCTTTCAAATTGTGGCTGAATTTGAAACGTTCTCGCAGATTTTTTTTTAGTGTTTCCGTAGAAATCATTTTTTGTAAGATTTTCGTTAAATGTCCGTAATTAATAATAAATGTTTAGTGAATTATTGTAAAAAAGTTGTTGAATTTTTGTGAAAAATATAATTTAGTGTAACTGTGTAGAAAAGCCAATTTCTGTGAAAAACAAAATGATGCATTTTTGTAAAAGAAATTGACCGAAAATTTTCATTCAAAAATTGTTTTTTCAATTTTGGTCGTAAAGTTGTTTGGAAATAGTTATATCTTGGTAGGTGTGTAAATTGCTTGAAGAGGTTCTTTGGCCAGGAAAATCGGACCAGTTTTTTCTACAACTTCTTAAGCTCATTTCCGGAACATGTTTATACTTTTTGAAACAACAAAGCTATTTTAATGAAATATGGTATATTGTTACTAATATATAGGTTATACTGCTAACCAAATATCCTTCTTTTAAAAACAAGACATATTTACCATTCAAACATTTTTACGAAAATACGCTACCATAAGGCACTTGCTGCGTCCTGACTTTTTGATATGCAGTAAGTAAGTTTAATCTGCTGAAGAGTCAGCCACCCAACAGCTAACTTAACTAACCAAGGTGCTCTTAATTAAGATAATTGACATTTAACGAGTCTGTTATTAAACGAGCTCATATTTAATAACAAACATTCTCTTCTCACTGATAATCTCATTAAAGTGCACGTTATGCTGATGCGTTATCTGAACTGCTAAATTATTTCCTCCAGGGACGAAGGATGCAGCTACCAGCCAACAATTGAGGACAGGAGTAGCAGAAGCACAGCAGAGTGAGTTTCCGTTCTTGAAGTTGGGATATTCGCATCAAGTTACGACATTAATTGCTCGTGTCAAGTGCAGGCTATGCACTCTAATTTAAAGCGACGTGTGTCTCAGCTTTCACAGCAGCTTGACAAAGGCTTGACGCGTGTCAAGAGCTTCCACTAGAATAATTGTTCTTCGCTGTATATAACACCTCGGATAACTTGAAAAATCGCGAGAAGTCTTCATGTACGCCTCAGCATAAGCTTTTATATCTTATTACGTGATAATTAAAAAGAAACAGAGACGTGTTATATGTACTCAGGTGGATACAAGACGTGGAGTTTACATAATTAATTTTGCATACATTCACCACGAGGATTGTGGAACAAAGAATAGTCAAGGAAAATGATATGTATGCAGCTATAATGAACGTGTTTTAAGTACACTTGGCTAGCAGGGTTTAGGCATAGTAATTTAAATATGGAAACTTTTACCGCAGAGACGCGAAAAATTAATTTTCAGCGGAAACATCTCCATAAAAATTTCTATACGCAGCAAGTGCGTTATGCTAGCGAAAGTTCATTAAATGTTTCAAATTTGCATAACTCAATTTTCTGTGAAACTAGAAAGATGAATTTTGGCATGTAGTAAGGTATTTATGAGGTCAACATACCAACCAAACTTCATCACGATAGCTTGGTTATTTTTTGAGATACAATTTTTTTGATGGGGCTGTCTAGCGAACAAATATTCTTCCAGAGTTTCATCAAAATTGGTTAATAACTTTTTGAGTTATCGTGTGCATATATATATATATATATATATATATATATATATATATATATATATATATATATATATATATATATATACAGGGTAGCGCATTGAAAACGAAACAGACCGATTTGCGTCCAGAGATTTTTTTTTAAAAAAACGCTCAAATACGTCAATTTTAATTTTAAGGGGGACATATTTTGACATAAAACTCAACTTTGTCACATCAATCCCTTAAGGGTGGTGATAACAACCCTTACATTTTAAATAGGGAACATGGGTGGAGTGTTACATCATTTGAAAGCTCTTTCTTTTCTTAATTCAGCACACAAATTTTTTTAGAAGTTTTATCAACTCGTTTAAAAATTATTCGCAGTTGGAGTTGCAAGAACGTATTTCATTAATTGTGATAAAAAAGGCACTAATTAGTTAATTTTTCGTTAAAAAAAAAACGAAAAAACAAAACCAAACGTTCAAAAATGTTTATTCAGTTAAGTAAGTGTTCAAATTGTTGACCACCAGCTTCCATACAAACGAACAAATTTTGTTCAAAACGAGCTCTGACATTCTGGAGCATTTGTGGAGTTATTAGACGGCATTCTTCAACAATGCGTCATCGTAATTCTTCCAGAGGCTCCGGTTCTATTGCGAAAATTCTACTCTTCAAATGGCCCCTTGAAAAGAAGGCTAAATGAGTTAAATCCGATGATCTAGGCGGCCAGTCAATAGCACCTCTACGCCAAATCCATTGCTCTGGAAACTCTATGTTCAAAAACTCACTAACACGTTGTGAAAAATGCGGAGGAGCTCCATCTTGTTGAAACACTAATTGATTTTCTTGATAGCGATCATCATTTTTAACAATGTCAATTAGTAGAGGGTAAACGATATCTTCTAGTAACTCCAAATACGTTTCGCCACTCAAATTGCCATCAAGAAAAATTGGTCCGATTAAACGGTCTCAAAAAATGCCACTCCAGACATTCAATTTCTGTGGAGTTTGAGTGTGGACTTCGTAAAAATTTCTTGACTTATTATCTGCCCAATCACGAGAATTATGACGATTGACTGTAGAGTTGAATAAAAACGCACACTCGTCTGAAAAACAGATATTGAACAGAAAGTTCCCGTTATCAGCTATTCGTGCAGTCATAACTTCACAAATCTCCAGCCGCCGATCAAAATCAACTTCATTCAGTTGTTGTACAATATGAATTTTATACGGGTGAAATTTATGATGCTTCAATATTCGCTGAATAGTTCTTCTTTTGATGTTTGAAACAGTGGCCAATTTTCTCGTGCTCAAAGTTGGGTCTGCAGCAATTTATCCTAAAACTTCAATCTCAGTAGTCTCATTTCTAACCGGATATTCACGTTCAGGATCCCGTTTTTTGTTGGCTACTGAACCACTTTGTCGAAACTTTGCAACTAACTCCAAAATGTGGTTCATTAAATAAATTTGCGGTACGGTTGGCGCAGTCATCGTTTTTGAAAAAAAGAGTAATTATTTCAACTCTTTCTTCTACAGAATACACCATTGTGAAATTAATTTTCGGTAGTACTATCAAGTATTAAACCGACCGATAAACTGAAATAATAAACCGCATTTCTCTCATTCCGATAAGAAATATTCTGATAGTCAATTTTTTGTTTACAAACCAACAAAACATTGACTATCAGCACATTTCTTATCGGAATGGGTGAAATGCGTTTTTGCATCTTCAACTGTGAATAATTTTTAAACGAGTTGATAAAATTTCTTAAAAATTTATGTGCTGAATTCAGAAAAAAAAGAGCTTTTAAATGATGTAATACTCGACCCATGTTCCCTATTTAAAATATAAGGGTTGTTATCACCACCCTCAGGGGGTTGATGTGACAAAGTTGAGTTTTTTGTCAAAACATGTCCCCCTCAATATTAAAATTGACGTGTTTCATTTCTCTCATTCCGATAAGAAATGTTCTGATAGTCAATTTTTGGTTTACAAACCAACAAAACATTGAGTATCAGCACATTTCTTATCGGAATGAGTGAAATGCGTTTTTGCATATTCAACTGCGAATAATTTTTAAACGAGTTGATAAAACTTCCCAAAAAATTAGTGTGCTGAATTCAGAAAAGAAAGAGCTTTCAAATGATTGTAACACTCGACCCATGTTCCCTATTTAAAATATATGGGTTGTTATCACCACCCTTATGGGGTCGATGTGACAAAGTTGAGTTTTATGTCAAAACATGTCCCCCTCAATATTAAAATTGACGTGTTTCAGCGTTTCTTAAAAAAAATATTCTCTGGACGCAAATCGGTCTGTTTCGTTTTCAATGCGCCACCTTATATATATATATATATATATATATATATATATATATATATATATATATATATATATATATATATATATATATATATATATATATATATATATATATTTGTGTGTGTGTGTGTGTGTCACACCGATAACTCAAAAAATAATGAGCCGATTTTGATTAAATTTGGTGAATAACTTCCTTTTGCAAGTGGTTTGAATAAGTTCGTTAGCCAGGAAAATCGGTCCAGGTTTTCCCGGAAAATTTTGTGTTTCCTTTCGAAAAAATCTATGTCTCTGGAATTAACAAAGTAAGGGCAACCAAATTTGGTAGCGGGTTTATATCATTATAGGTAAATTACCTGTCAAAACGTATCTTTATAGGTTAAAAGACAAAAAAGTTATAGGCATTTAAGGAAAAATTAATTGGGGTCTTCCTCAAAACGTCAAAGTCGCGATTTAAAACGTCAAAATTGGCAATATTTAGACAAAGAATCTGAAATAAATTCGAGCTATGGAAAGAAGATGTCTCATACATTAATTACGGGGTGTCTTGAGCTACATCTTAAAAATATTTCTACAATTACAGGGTGGCCCATAAGTCGTTGGTGATACAAATTTCCTTTTTTTTTAATCGAACACGCCTTATGTTATTGCATTTTTGCATTTTCCATCGAAATATAATGCATGTTTGTAAGAAAAGAAATTCGGCTCGCAGCAAGCTCGTTATGGTAGCTAATTTTTATTAAATCATTAAGTGCTTTAAATTTGGATAGCTCAATTTGCTATTAGAAAACCAGTTTTTTCGGTTACACTTTAAGTTTACTTTCGGAATTTTTTGTACGTTTTCAAACAAAAAAGTTATTTTGATGAAACATGGCACATTGTTTTTACTATATAGTACATACAGATTTGGAGACTACTTCTCTGGCTTCACTGTTGGTTTTCGTTGGTGAAGGACGTAGCCAGCGCGTAAGCTAACTGGAGCAAGTGGCCCTACGAATTCTGGAAGTTGTAGGATGTTCTACAACGTTTCTGTGACTATAGTTTCGCTGCTCGACAGCATTTTCTGTTTGAAAATGCTGTCAACTGTCAATACTGTGGAACTTGCGTGATCATTTGAAGCATCCATTGACAAAAAATTAAACGAGGTAAAAAATCACGAGGTAAGCGCTTGAACTTGGATATGGTAGGGATGCAGTAGTTGTTCTTTTAAAATTCTGAATACCGTGGCATAGCTGATATTTAAGACTTGAGCGATTCTTCTTGTACTTGTACCAGGAGATTCTTCAATTAAATTGAGGACAGCCTCTTCAAGTGCTACAGTTCTTACTTCTCTAGAACGCGGCACTTCTTGAAAATTTTCCTTCTTCTTGCAGACGTTGATGAATGCTGTGATGGGTACAGTTCTATTTGAATATAACACAGTGTAGAGGCGCTGTGCTCTTAATCCATTGCCATTAGCACGGACATATTCAAAATGCATATATGCCATTTCGGAATTGGTATAATTTACCATTTTATTTACTTATTTGTTCTAAGTGTTTAAAAAATTCTCGATAGATTGACAACAACCAGAACAATTAATATTAGTGTAATTATGACGTTATTTGACAGCATACCACGTACTTGATTTTTCAGCAAATAACAACCACTCTGTTAATTCATGTGACATCGATCTGAGTAATATTTTATTTTTTGGTGATGAAACTAACAATTTTATGAGAAAATTTCGAGACATAAAAAAGTTGCTAAATGAATCCCTCTTTCTAAATCATTTTTTTAATAGAAAACGGTACAGAGAATAAAAAGTACTGATAAAAAATAATGTAAGGGTAGGTTTTTTCACCCTCTTCTGATAACAATATAGGGTTACAAAATCCATTTAAAACTGTCATTTTGTTAGCCTTATGCATCTGCAAAATTTCGTTTTTAAAATTATATCATAACGGAGAAATGTAACGAAAACTTTTTTTCCCCAAAATTTCAAAGGGCTGTAACTTGGAGGAGAAGGGGTTTCAAGAAAAACTTTATAAAAAAGACATCCCTTATTTTTCGTCAAAGAATCACCCTATATATATATATATATATATATATATATATATATATATATATATATATATATATATATATATATATATATATATAAGAGGTGTAAAATGTCAAATAAAATTGTCAAAATTATAGTGATGAGAATTTTAATATTAGATAAAAAATTTAGTATTATTTCTGAACCTCATAACGTCTGGGTTGGACATGATTAAGGAAAAACTAAAGGGCTTTCACTACCAGACAACTGTTTTATTTATTCTTAGCCCTATGCGTTTCGGCCCATTATTGGGCCATCCTCAGGGGTTTAGGCTGTTTTCTGTCTCTGTTACAGAAAAGTCCTATATGAAATGTTGTCAAAGTTTGGTTTTTCATCCATTGTCTTCAGGATTGCAAACAAAAACTGCTTAAAACAAGAACTGAGGAACGTCACAGGACCCGAAGAAATCAGAGGATGAATGCAAATAACGCTTATTTCCTAGTTTTTTATTTTATCAGACGAACAAAATGGAGTCTCTGACATGGATTTTCAGAGACCTAACTGTAAAATACTTTACAGTTGAATAAAGTTAAATATTTTACAGTTAGGTTTTCGGAGATCCATGTAAAAGATTCCATTTTGTTCGTCTGGTAAAATAAAAAGTTAGGGACGCAGCAAGTGCGTTATGGTAGTGAATTTTTATTAAATGCTTCAAATTTGAATAACTCACTTTTCTATAAACTTAGAAAGTTGAGTTTTGGTACGTAGTAAGGTCTTTCCTAAAGCAACATATTGACCAAATTTCATTAAAATAACTTTGTAATATTCTAAAGGAAACTCAAAATTTGAATAACTCAATTTTTTATGAACTGAGAAAGTTGGATTTTGGTGCGTAGTAAGGTCTTTTGCAAGGCAACATATCCATCAAATTTCATTAAAGTAACTTCGTAATTTTCGGAGAAAAACAATTTTTCGAAAGAAAACTTAAAATTTTCCAGGAAAACCTTGTCGGATTTCCCTGGCTAACGAACTCATCCAAGCCATTAATAAAAAAAAGACACTTGCCGAGTTTCACTGAAATCGGTGAATTATTTTTTGAGTTATCGGTTGGACACATATATATATATATATATATATATATATATATATATATATATATATATATATATATATATATATATATATATATATAATATATATATATATATATATATATATATATATATATATATATATATATATATATATATATATATATATATATATAAACATATAGAAATTGAAACTGACCCCGGATATGGGTTCTAGGGGTCCTAGTTCGGTCTCATTTGAAAACATTTTTGCACAGTCTCACCATCGATATCTCTATTAGTGAATTTTTTAAAATAAAAATTCACTAAAAAATTAGGAAATAAGCGTTATTTGCATTCATCCTCTTATTTATTCGAGTCTGTGATGTTCATGTCTTCTTGTTTTTGTTTGGAATCCTGAAGACAACGGATGAAAAACTAAACTTTGGAAACATTTCATATAGCACTTTTCTGTAACAGAGACAGAAAACAGTCTAAACTCCTGAGGATGGCTCAATAATGGGCCGAAACGCGTAGGGTTAAGAATAATACAGTGGTCTGGTAGTGAAAGCCTGTTAGTTTTTCCCTAATCAAAAAAAGTTTTGCGTTATATTGGAATGAGTTCTCTAATAATGATAGATGAATACTAGGGGCAGCTGCACCAGTGTTATTGGTAGAAATTCTGAAAAAGAAACATACCTTGAACAAAATTTTTAAAGTGACATTTAAAAAAATATATTTTGGCTGTTTAGTTGGGAACATAAAACAAAATTGTGTTAACTGCAAGCACAAGCTTATGCTTATTTGTGGAAAATACTGTAAAATTAAAATCAATAAACATAATATACTATATATATATATAGTATATTATGTTATATATATAAACACAGATCTCCTCATTAGTAAATTTTTTGTTTTACGAAATGAACAGAAATATTTCCTTATGTTTCGTATATTATTCAGAATTCAAACAGCGCGTTTCAGTATTTTACTGATACTTATCGTTATGTATTTCACACAATATTCCTTAGCGCGGATTAAGTGTATCATGTACCTATTACTGACGTAGGAGACAAAGGAAACACTGCTGACTCATTAGGGGTGGCTCACTGTATTACATACCAGACAACAATCTTGAATAATTAATGTTGCATATTAAATATTGGTAGCGATGAACAAAGAGAGGATACAGGCAACGTGAACAAAGACCGTTTAAGTAAAATAAAATTTGTCATTTTAATTAATTCTATATACTCAATTGCTGCAAAGGCTTTGTAACAATAGAGAAAAAGATTACACGCTGCAAATGTCTTATGGTAGCGGACATTCATGAAATTTTTTCAGTTCACGGAAAACACTTTCTGCACTTAAAAATCACCACACTGACAAATCTACATTCGCAAAACATACTATTGATACTCAATACAGACCCACAGTAAATATGTAACCGCATAGAGCCACTACGTTTTTGTAACGGCAAGCGCAAACTAGACTTTTTCGAAGCCTTAGAAGTAAAGAACCACATACACAACAATAGAAAATAGGGAGACTTATTTAATGGATTCTCATTTCTTGGAAATTCTCATTTATATTTGAATACATCATTCTACTTAATTAATTAATAAAAAAAGATTACCTTGGATGTAAGATATGAGTAATAAATGTTAATTTTGTTAAAATGCAACAGCTGGATGCACACATGTCTACTTTTTAACCAAATTTATTCTTTTAATTTTTTTGTTGCTAATCGTATATACAACCAGGAAGCCACCACCTGCATCCAAGAAGTTGTATTATGGTAATGAGTTGATGTATCGATATTTTCATTGCATAGAGCAGCATTTCTCAACCTTTCAGTATCTAGGACCCAATTTTCAATCACAATTATAATCGCGCCTCCCCCTCTTTCTTAAGTCCACCATACCGGACATTCTCGAGGTGTCGCGAGAAGTTCCCAGTTATTTCGAACATTCTAGGATGTCTGCGCGGCGTGTATAAATGCTAAATCTTGTTCAGTTCCAGCCTGTCTCAGTCGAGTCGATCCTTCTACCGTGATGGTGAAACATAAACAAGTGCACAGACGCGAGTGGTTTCTCAAGAATATTTAAAATTTGGGTTTACGAGCACTGAACTAAATGAAGAAGAATGGCCGCTGTGTGTCATTTGCTCAACATTTTTTGAAGCGGACAGCAAAAAAACCTAAACGAAATTTGAAAACGCTTCATAGTGAGTACGTTAGCAAACCCCGAGAATTCTTTCGAATTACAATTAAAATCATATTTATGAAAACCAAAATCATTTAAAAAAATTTGTTTGTGAATGAAGAAGCTTCACTTGCCTCTTACAAAGTTTGATATCAAATACCGAGATGTAAAAAGCCTCACACCATAAAGAAGACTTTATTCTGCCAGCTGCAATCGAGGTTGTAGAAATTATGTTTAGAGATAATTTTGCCAAACAATTGCAGTATATATATATATATATATATATATATATATATATATATATATATATATATATATATATATATATATATATATATATATATATATATATATATATATATATATATATATATATATATTTGTTTGATATTTAAATGAGCGGTTTTAGAAATACTAGATATCAAACATATTAATTTTACAGTAATAATTATTAATCATTACGGAAAAGTATCCAAAGATGGCCATGAACTTTTACTGTAGAATCAATTTATTTGACACGAAATATTTCTAAAACGCCTCATTTAAACATCACATGATTATATTTTTGAAATCAGAAGAAAACGGACTTGCATTCTAAGCAGTCATACATAGGGTGTTCTATTTAAAAAAAGTGAGGTTACATAGATTTTTTTCAATTTTGCTTTCCTAATTTGGTTTTTCCAAAAGAAAATTCTCACAGCTTGTGAAAAGTTTTACAACTTTTATTTAGAAAGATTTTTCTTATCACCAAAAATAAAAGTAGCAGAAGCTGCACTACTTATGAGGAACAGACCCTGTACACAGAGTATTAAAAAAATGAAGGGTTAGATAGACATGCATTAGGGTGATGTATGCATCGAATGTTGATAACGCTTTCGTCTAGACGTATTTCGAAATCTACGTTTTCCGTGTTCAGAGATCACCTTAGACAGGTGTGCAGATAATGTACATAACAAGGCTCAAAGCTTTGAACTTTCACCTTGCTTTTGTACCTTCTGAACTGACTCGGAATTCTTCTGATTAAAGGAGATATTTTTAACGTAGAGTTCACAACGTAAATGTAAATACAAATGAAAGAATAAGATGCAACAGTCGCCGCTGCAGTCACTATAATAACGAGATTACGAAAAGATTTCTGCAGCTGAGTTGAATAATTTGTTACACTCTCAAAAAGTAATAAGCCACATAATTACTAAATGACGAAATTGTAGATGTACTCCACTTGTTTCACCAGATTTACCATAACAAATTTTCACAGCCGACGAGCGAAATATTTTTAACTATACAGGGTGTAACATAACGTCATGCAGATATTTCAAAAGGTGATAGTACTCTATAAAATAAGAAAAAAGTCTGGACGCAGCAAGTGCGTTATGGTAGTGAATTTTCATTAAAATGTTTTTAATAGCAAATATGTGTGTTTTGTTAAAAGCAGGCATCAAATTTGGTTATCAATATAACCTATATAGTAGAAACAATGTGCCATGTTTCATCAAAATAACCTTATTGTTTGAAAATGTACAAACATTTCCGAAAATAAACTTAAAGTGTTTCCGAAACAACTGATTTCTTGCTCAACCTTGTAGGTTAATAGCAAATTAAGCTATTCAAATTTAAAGCATTTAATGCAAACTCGCTATCATAACGCACTTGCTGCGTCCCGAATTTTTGTCTTTTAACAGACAGACTTAAATTTTGGTACGTGGTGAACTTTTTATAATACCAACACGTGGACCAAATTTGGTTACCATTATTTCTTACTCGTTATTTCCGGAGATATAAAAATGTCTTTAATAGCAAATATGTGTGTTTTTTTTAAGAAAGCAGGCATCAAATTTGGTTACCAGTATAACCTATATAGTAAAAACAATGTGCCATGTTTAATCACAAAAACTTTATTGTTTGAAAATGTACAAAAATTTCTGAAAGTAAACTTAAAGTGTTCCCGAAAAAACTCGTTTCATGGTCAACCTTATAGGTTAATAGCAAATTGAGCGGTTCAAATATGAAACATTTGATCAAAATTCGCTACCATAACACACTTGCTGCGTCCAGAATTTCTTTTCTTTCAAACATGCATTATATTTCGATGGAAAATGCAAAAATGCAATAACATAAGGCGTGTTTGATTAAAAACAAAGAAAATTTGTATCACCAACGACTTATGGGCCAGCCTGTGATTCTAGAAATATTTTTTTAAGATGTAGCTCGAGACACCTTATAATTAATATATACAATTTTTTTCATATCTTGTATAATAACGGATATATTGAGCTTTATTGACTTTTTACGAAAATTCTACAAAAATTATATACCATTAAATGATAAACTCTATAGCTAAGGATACTGCCAAGCATCAGAGAAAGGGTCTATTTGAAATGAAATTTCTGGAAATATTTTAGTAAAATGAAGGACAATGACGGTTGAAACTAAGACATCAGGGTTTGTAAAACATTCTTCTTGAGACATTTTATTTCCATAGCCCGTATTAGATTCAAGTTGTTTGCCTAAATGTTGCCAATTTTGACGTTTTAAATCGCAACTTTGACGTTTTGAGGAAAACCCCAAATTATTTTTCTTTAAATGCCTATAACTTTTTTGTCTTTTGACCTACAGAGCTAAATTTTGGTAGGTAGCTTACCTATTCGGATATAAACGTACCAAATTTGGTTGCACCACTTACTTTGTAAATTATTACTTTGTGAGTTATCGGTGTGGTACACACACACACACACACACACACAATATATATATATATATATATATATATATATATATATATATATATATATATATATATATATATATATATATATATATATATATATATATATATATATATATATATATATATATATATATATATATATATATATATATATATATATATATATATATATATATATAAACATATGAAAATTCAAACTGACCCCGGATATGTGTTCTAGGGAGCCTAATTAGCGGTCATTTAAAGAAATTTTTCCAAATTCAAAAGTCGGAATCTCCTCAATGGTGATTTTTTCAAAAGAAAATTCACTAAAACCCTTAATCCCTGGTCACAAACGCACCATTTTTGTTATACAGGATGACAGGTAGGTAGCTTACCTATTCGGATATAAACCCGCGTACCAAATTTGGTTGCACTTACTTTGTTAATTCCGGAGATATAATTTTTTTTCGGAAGAAACACACAAAATTTTGCGGGAAAACTTGGGCCGATTTTCCTGGATAACGAACTTGTCCAAGCCATTTGCAATAGGAAGGTATTCGCCAAACTTAATCAAAATCTGCCCATTATTTTTGATTTATCGGTGTGATACATACATACATATATATATATATATATATATATATATATATATATATATATATATATATATATATATATATATATATATATATATATATATATAAACATATGAAAATTCAAACTGACCCCGGATATGTGTTCTAGGGAGCCTAATTAGCGCTCATTTGAAGAAATTCAAAAGTAGGGATCTCCTCAATAGTGAGTTTTTTTAAAGAAAATTCACTAAAACCCTTAATCCCTGGTCAGAAACGCACCATTTTTGTTATACAGGATGACAAATTTTCAATTTTTCATCATTTTTTGCGTTTTCCTCCCGTATGACCTTAGATATTCTTTTCTAAATTTAGTACACCTATTTTCTTTAATCGCCTCTAAAATAAAATTTCAACACAAATTTGTCGGTCGTCATATACAGTCTTGTTTTTTTTTGGTTTATGTACTATTTTCTACTTCTTTTTTGGAGCAACCTGTATAACTCCTAATACCAAATTTGAATTACATCCTCATTTCTTTGGGGTTTTAGTTTTGCATTATTATCGTATCTTTCACCGATTTCGATTTATCTGCAAAAATAGCTATCGATGCATATCCAATATTAATGAAATGTAAATTAGTAGGCTGGGTCATCTTATTTGTCAATGTTTGCTTGTTGACGTTTTGCATTAACTACTTTGTTCCATTTGATGTTTCCAAATCGTTTTTGACTTGTTTGATTATAGTTGAGTTTACTAGTCAAGAGTAAGCAGAAGTGCATTTAATCCATGGAAAAGCCCACTGCAACCCTTATGAAGCCTGCAGACTCTATGCATGTAGATATCCTATTTAATGCTACCTAACCTAAGGGCGTTCTCAAATGCATATATGCGGAAATGTGAAACTGAACTGAACTGTAGATCGATTACAAACAACCCAACCCACCTTTGTCCACCGCTCTAAGGAGTAGGCAGATTGAGGCCTTAGAGTTCATGTCTTTACATATTTCCTTTATTGCTTGAGAATGGCTCCAAAACAGGAGCCGAAACGTCGGTTTTTAATAAATTTTGGACGCAGTTCAACCTGAGAACCAAGTATGTCTCACATATATATATATATATATATATATATATATATATATATATATATATATATATATATATATATATATATATATATATATACAGTGAGCGGCAAAATTATGAAATAAATTCATTAAATTTACATTTGTCCCACACCTGATTTTCAAATATGACGTCATCGATATTGTTATTTAAATGACAACCTCTTTTTTTATTTCTCATTGAATTGTCTACACGGTACCAACCAAATTTTATACCTCACATTGTTAAATTTTCGAATGAAAGTCATTCAAAGAGAGGAAACATAAACTCTATTCATAACAACAATCAAAAGATGAAGGCTCTTATTCAACAAATTAAAGCATTGTTTCCTTTAAATATAATGAATATAATGTTCGAAATGCTATCCACCGACTTCTTGACAATAAGCGAATCTGTCGACACATTCCTCTTGTACATTGCGAATGACCTCAGAGCTGATTAGACTCATTTCCTACCTAATTAGATTTTTCAACTCTTATGAGTTATTTGGTTCGTTAACATAGACTTTTTATTTTAAATACCCACACAAAGATCTATGGGCGTAAGATCTGTGGACCTGTGGGCCACTCTACTGGTTCTCGCCTGCCGATCTACTTGCCAGGAACGCAGTCATTTAATAACTCGCCAATCGGACGTGCAAAGTGCGAAGATGCACAGTCTTGCTGAAACCAAACATCACCACGTGGCCAATCAGGATCATCTTCATTTTGAAAACTTGCAGCAAGAGCAGAAATAAGCTTATTCGTTAGAAACTTATGATATCGCTGCCCAGTGAGAGTTCGGTCGAAGAAGAAAGGATCTATGAGTCTATCGTGGACTTTTCATGCCCACATCTTAAATCTACGAGGGTGTTGTGCATGTGTTTGTCATCCAGTAAAGATTGTTTTTACTCCAATACTTGTGATTTTGCTTATTCTTTCTTCTGTTGTTTTTCAGTACGTTTAAAAATCAAACAATTTTCAAAGGCGTCTTCGTAAATCATTAACCTGCTTTTTATTGAGTTCTGTTAGTAAATTTAGTTATTTACTAGGTTTACCTATTTAATTAAATTATAACAGTTTTTAGGATAATGTTCTAATGTAAAATATCATTTGTAACAATGGGCCTATTCATTGGTGTGTTCAAAGTTTCTATTTTTTATCGTAAATCATTACGGAAAATTATGTTAAAAGTATAATTCTATTGCTGACTCCCTGGCCTACTGCTTTTTGAAAACTTTTTTTTGTCATTTGTTAACCCGCTTTTTATTGAGTTCTGTTAGTAAATTTAGTTATTTACTAAGTTTACCTATTTAATTAAATTATAACAGTTCTTAGGATAATGTTCTAATGTAAAATATCATTTGTAACATTGGTGTGCTCAAAGTTCCTATTTTTATCGTAAATCATTACGGAAAATTATGTTAAAAGTATAATTCTATTGCTGACTCCATGTCCTACTGCTTTTTGAAAACTTTCTTTTGTCATTTGTTTTGTGGTATTGGATTTCATAGCCTACTATCCTCAAAACGGTTTTTCTCAAAATTGTCAGTGCAATTACAATATTTCTCAAGCATGTTGTACATAACTGGAAAGCCCTTTTCACAGGCTATCACACGAGCGACTAAGACATCAGGGTTTGTAAAACATTCTTCTTGAGACATTTTATTTCCATAGCCCGTATTAGATTCAAGTTGTTTGCCTAAATGTTGCCAATTTTGACGTTTTAAATCGCAACTTTGACGTTTTGAGGAAAACCCCAAATTATTTTTCTTTAAATGCCTATAACTTTTTTGTCTTTTGACCTACAGAGCTAAATTTTGGTAGGTAGCTTACCTATTCGGATATAAACGTACCAAATTTGGTTGCACCACTTACTTTGTAAATTATTACTTTGTGAGTTATCGGTGTGGTACACACACACACACACACACACAAATATATATATATATATATATATATATATATATATATATATATATATATATATATATATATATATATATATATATATATATATATATATATATATATATATATATATATATATATATATATATATATATACATATGAAAATTCAAACTGACCCCGGATATGTGTTCTAGGGAGCCTAATTAGCGGTCATTTAAAGAAATTTTTTCCAAATTCAAAAGTCGGAATCTCCTCAATGGTGATTTTTTCAAAAGAAAATTCACTAAAACCCTTAATCCCTGGTCACAAACGCACCATTTTTGTTATACAGGATGACAGGTAGGTAGCTTACCTATTCGGATATAAACCCGCGTACCAAATTTGGTTGCACTTACTTTGTTAATTCCGGAGATATAATTTTTTTTCGGAAGAAACACACAAAATTTTGCGGGAAAACTTGGGCCGATTTTCCTGGATAACGAACTTGTCCAAGCCATTTGCAATAGGAAGGTATTCGCCAAACTTAATCAAAATCTGCCCATTATTTTTGATTTATCGGTGTGATACATACATACATATATATATATATATATATATATATATATATATATATATATATATATATATATATATATATATATATATATATATATATATATATATATATATAAACATATGAAAATTCAAACTGACCCCGGATATGTGTTCTAGGGAGCCTAATTAGCGCTCATTTGAAGAAATTCAAAAGTAGGGATCTCCTCAATAGTGAGTTTTTTTAAAGAAAATTCACTAATTAGATTTTTCAACTCTTATGAGTTATTTGGTTCGTTAACATAGACTTTTTATTTTAAATACCCACACAAAGATCTATGGGCGTAAGATCTGTGGACCTGTGGGCCACTCTACTGGTTCTCGCCTGCCGATCTACTTGCCAGGAACGCAGTCATTTAATAACTCGCCAATCGGACGTGCAAAGTGCGAAGATGCACAGTCTTGCTGAAACCAAACATCACCACGTGGCCAATCAGGATCATCTTCATTTTGAAAACTTGCAGCAAGAGCAGAAATAAGCTTATTCGTTAGAAACTTATGATATCGCTGCCCAGTGAGAGTTCGGTCGAAGAAGAAAGGATCTATGAGTCTATCGTGGACTTTTCATGCCCACATCTTAAATCTACGAGGGTGTTGTGCATGTGTTTGTCATCCAGTAAAGATTGTTTTTACTCCAATACTTGTGATTTTGCTTATTCTTTCTTCTGTTGTTTTTCAGTACGTTTAAAAATCAAACAATTTTCAAAGGCGTCTTCGTAAATCATTAACCTGCTTTTTATTGAGTTCTGTTAGTAAATTTAGTTATTTACTAGGTTTACCTATTTAATTAAATTATAACAGTTTTTAGGATAATGTTCTAATGTAAAATATCATTTGTAACAATGGGCCTATTCATTGGTGTGTTCAAAGTTTCTATTTTTTATCGTAAATCATTACGGAAAATTATGTTAAAAGTATAATTCTATTGCTGACTCCCTGGCCTACTGCTTTTTGAAAACTTTTTTTTGTCATTTGTTAACCCGCTTTTTATTGAGTTCTGTTAGTAAATTTAGTTATTTACTAAGTTTACCTATTTAATTAAATTATAACAGTTCTTAGGATAATGTTCTAATGTAAAATATCATTTGTAACATTGGTGTGCTCAAAGTTCCTATTTTTTATCGTAAATCATTACGGAAAATTATGTTAAAAGTATAATTCTATTGCTGACTCCATGTCCTACTGCTTTTTGAAAACTTTCTTTTGTCATTTGTTTTGTGGTATTGGATTTCATAGCCTACTATCCTCAAAACGGTTTTTCTCAAAATTGTCAGTGCAATTACAATATTTCTCAAGCATGTTGTACATAACTGGAAAGCCCTTTTCACAGGCTATCACACGAGCGAAAAATCCAATATGACTGCCAGAATAAAAACAAACGTTGATGCGTGTAGCTCAAAAACAAATGACAATCCAAAGTTAAGAATAGCACAAAAAGATTACTCTATAGAAAGTATCCTGATAATGTGCAAGTCTTAGACCTGACAGATCAACGCCTACTTAGATATTGAAGAAAAAAGAAATCGACAAATTTTGGTTTTTTCAAAATAACTCGAAAACGAAAAGAGGCAGGGAGAAATACAAGTCATATTTGGAACGGGCATGGAATTATACAAAACATTGCTAAACCGGCTCCCTATCTCTAGTAATAACGGAGATAGCAACACATTCCCATCCAGTTTGGTACACACTGTATATAGTTAGCTCTCTATTAGTGGAAGAGTCTTTATTAAAATTCGCTAAGAACAGAATCACCGGTCTTATAAACGTAAGTCCGTAAAACCGAATTACGTGTGCCATGTCGCAATGTTGAAAATCGAACGTCACCAAAAAGTGTTTGAGCATTACAAATTCTGAGGGCAAGTGCAGACAGAACAAGCAGACAAGCCAACTGAGCGACTTTTGTGATTCGCATTTATCAGTTGATATGTCTGGTTAAAAGTGCAGGTAGAGGCATCGAGGTGGTGTTCAGCAATTTTCCCTGACAAGTACTACTCCACCGAGGAACTAGCATTCTCGTGAGAATCATCGCCTGTTTGTAGAAAGGAGAACACGTAACGTCGTCTGGCAGTGGCAATAGATTTTGATAGTATCTCTATTTTCTTCTTTTACTAGGTATATAAACCACTTGATGTACATTTTTTCATTTATACTAAGTTATTTGACCACTAAACGGTTTATAGATTTTTTTACGTCTCAGTGTCTAATTTTGGGTTATCTTTGGAATCATGTTATTTAGATATGTAAATCGTATAACATAAATACTGTTACTAAAACTTACACAATTAAAAATAATTTACATTACTGTAGTTAATAGTTGGCAGAAATAAAACAGCAATTTTGTAGGTAGTGCCCCACACCGCACCCGCTCTTTTGTACCAAATAGGAGGATGTCATTTATGTGATGTCATTGTTATAAAACACTCAACTTTCGACAAATTTCTTTAGGTGATCCTGAATTGGGACCAATATAACACATATTTCATATAAAGCTTAAATTATATATATATATATATATATATATATATATATATATATATATATATATATATATATATATATATATATATATATATATATATATATATATATATATATATATATATATATATATATATATATATATATATATATATATATATATATATATATATATATATATATATATATATATATATATATATATATATATATATATATATATATATATATATATAGGGTGGCGCATTGAAATCGAAACAGACCGATTTGCGTCCAGAGAAATTTTTTTTCTAAGAAACGCTGAAACACGTCAATCTTAATATTGAGTGGGACATGTTTTGACATAAAACTCAACTTTGTCACATCAACCCCCTAAGGGTGGTGATAACAACCCTTATATTTTAAATAGGGAATGGGTCGAGTATTACATCATTTGAAATCTCTTTCTTTTCTTAATTCAGCACACTTTTTTTTTGAAGATTTATCAACTCGTTTAAAATTTATTGACAGTTGAAGATGCAAAAACGCATTTCACTCATTCCGATAAGAAATGTGCTGATAGTCAATGTTTTGTTGCTTTGTAAACAAAAAATTGATTATCAGAAAATTTCTTATCGGAATGAGAGAAATGCGGTTTACTATTTCAGTTTATCAGTCGGTTTGATACTTGATAGTACTACCGAAAATTAATTTCACAATGGTGTATTCTGTAGAAGAGAGAGTTGAAATAATTACTCTTTTTTTTCAAAAACGATGACTGTGCCAACCGTATCGAAAATTTGTTTAATGAACGACATCCGAACAGACATGTTAACAGAAAATACATTTTGGAGTTAGTTGCAAAGTTTCGACAAAGTGGTTCAGTAGCCAACAAAAAACGGGATCCTGAACGTGAATTTCCGGTTAGAAATGAGACTACTGAGATTGAAGTTTTAGGACAAATTGCTACAGACCCAACTTTGAGCACGAGAAAACTGGCCACTGTTTCAAACATCAAAAGAAGAACTATTCAGCGAAAATTGAAGCATCATAATTTCACCCGTATAAAATTCATCTTGTACAACAACTGAATGAAGATAATTTTGATCGGCGGCTGGAGTTTTGTGAAGTTATGACTGCACGAATAGCTGATAACGGGAACTTTCTGTTCAATATCTGTTTTTCAGACGAGTGTACGTTTTTATTAAACTCCACAGTCAATCGTCATAATTGAAGTCCACACTCAAACCTCAAACTCCACAGAAATTGAATGTCTTTGGAGACCGTTTAATCTGACCAATTTTTCTTGATGGCAATTTGAGTGGAGAAACGTATTTGGAGTTACTAGAAGATGTCGTTTACCCTCTACTAATTGACATTGTTGAAAATGATGACCGCTATCAAGAAATTAATTAGTGTTTCAACAAGATGGAGCTCCTCAGCATTTTTCACAACGTGTTAGGGAGTTTTTGAACAGAGAGTTTTCAGGACAATGGATTGGACGTAGGAGTGCTATTAAGTGGCCTCCTAGATCACAGGATTTAACTCCTTTAGACTTCTTTCTATGGGGCCATGTAAAGAGTAGAATTTACGCAACAGAACCGGAGTCTCTGGAAGAATTACGACGATGCATTGTTTAAGAATGCCGTCTAATAACTCCGTAATGCTCCAGAATGTCAGAGCTCGTTTTGAACAAAATTGGTACTTTTATTTGGAAGCTGGTGGTCTACAATTTGAACACTTACTTAACTGAATAAACATTTTTGAACGTTTGGTTTTGTTTTTTAGTTTTTTTTAACGAAAAATTGATTAATTAGTTCATTTCTTATCACAATGAATGAAATACGTTCTTGCAAATCCAACTGCGAATAATTTTTAAACGAGTTTATAAAACATCCAAAAAAAATTAGTGTCCTGAATTCATAAAAGAAAGAGCTTTCAAATTGTGTAACACTCGACCCATGTTTCCTATTTAAAATATAAGGGTTGTTATCACCATCCTTAAGGGGTTGATTTGTCAAAGTTGAGTTTTATATCAAAACATGTCCCCCTCAATATTAAAATTGACGTGTTTCAGCGTTTCTTAAAAAAAAATTTCTCAGAACGTAAACCGGCCTGTTTCGTTTTCAATGCGCCAGCCTGTATATATATATATATATATATATATATATATATATATATATATATATATATATATATATATATATATACATATATATATATATATATATATATATATATATATATATATATATATATATATATATATATATTCCCATTAGAGTGACAGTTGAAACCCCCAAATTTCTAAATAGGAAGTATGGGCTTGTAATTTGAAAGATGCCTTCATTCTCTGTTCTAAACTGCTATGTTTAAAATATATTGCAAAAATTAACACTAAAATAGAAACTAATTTGATTGACAAATTTCGCTAGAACACACTAAAAAATTAATAACTAATCATGTTGCATTCTTGATAATGAGAAAAAGTAAAAACAATCTCAGTGTCGTTTTCGGACGGTGTCAATTAAAGTATGGGCATAAAAATATCAACATTCTCTTCATAGTTGGCAATGTTATTTTTATTTAAAACGCCAAGCAATTTGCTGTGTGATTGTAACCGCATGGCAGTCATTTGTCAGTTGTTTAGAAACAACAATATAGAAACATGGATTATTTGATAATAGACTTCTTAAGAAAATCATGTAATATTTCGAGAATACAACACATTAGAAACGAAGAGATAGGAAGGAAAACGAGGCGCGTATTTGCAACAGTAGAAAGAGTATAACCAGACAGTTGCTAGAGTACAGGCATGTAATGAGGATGGGGGAGACACGATGGCCAAAAAGCTCTGGAGTATACACCACATGGAGGAAGAAGAAGAAGAGAAAAACCGCTAACGCAATGGATAAAAGGAATTGAGAAAAATATGAGAGATAGAGTCATCGAGGCCGAGGACTGGAAGGGTAGGAAGAAATGGCGAGATATATATATATATATATATATATATATATATATATATATATATATATATATATATATATATATATATATATATATCAGCTACTTGAAGTAAAAACTAGATACTAGATGGGATAGTGTGATTTGTTTATTTATTATGGTTTGACAGTTCTGTTTTGAGATTAAGTAGTAAATGCTTATATAATAACATGCTTCTAAAATTAGATATCAAAGAATAAGCATATTAACGTTAATATTCGTTGATTAATTTTTCAAGGTAGATACATTATTTTAATAATGAATTGACCTCTTGACTTTTATGAATTCAGGAGTAGCCACATGTTGTTTGTTTACTTGCTCTGTTAAAAAGTATTAAAATGAATCGCAAAAAAAAACTCTTTTAGATTTGATAAAGTAACCATTTCAGCAGACATTTTCTATTATGAATATTAGTCAATTTTTATTGAGAAAATTTACTAATAGAATTTTCGGTTCGATTAGGTTGACTAAAACGAATTCATCCAGGTGATTAACAAGGAAAAATACCTGCCACGTTCATATTTTGGCAGATACGTTCCTTTTCTAAACATGAACTAAATTTACTCTAGGAAAGGTTTTGTAACTTTAATGAAATTTGTAATATAAGTTTCTTTTAAAGAGACTTACGGTAGTTACCTAGATTCCCCTGTGGGTCCGGGGACTACCTAAAAGAATAGGCCCAAGGTTATACCTGCTTGTCGTAAAAGGCGACTAATTGGAATCAAACACTGGCGGGGGTCTTGCCCATGTGGGCCTGGAGGGAAGCAGATATCTCTGGGGAGTGATGTACACCCGGATTCTGAGGCCTCCACTCTGGGCTTAGAAATGGATGGTTGCCCGCGCTTGGTTGTTACTCGGGATTGGGGTTCTAGATGGGTGCCGCCTTGGGTTGAGTGCTGGCGGGTGTCGTGTGTCTAGACGACCCGGAGGGGGTTGACGACTCTGATGAGTGGTAAACACCCGGAGTTTGGGGCCCCCACTGTGTGCTTCGGAACGGACGGACGGCCTCGCTTGTGCGATGCTCGGAAGCGGGGCTCGATGGGATGTCGCCTTGAGTCTAGCACTGGCGAGTGTCGGGTCTAGATGAACCCGGAGGAGAGCTGAGATCCTTAGGAGTGGAATAAAACTAAGGGTTCAGGCCTCTTCTCTGAGCTTCGAAACGGACAAACGACCTCACTTGGATGCTGCTCGGGTGCAGGACTTCATGATACTGCACCGAGTCAAACACTGACGGATGTCTGGTCCAGACGAAGTCGGAGAGAGGCTATCTCTCTTTGAGCTTTGAGACGGGCAAGCGACTTCGCTCAGATGGTAGTACATCTGTCAAACAAAGTTTCACCTCGCAGGTGTCGTCTCCTGTCGGAAGATCGATTTTTTGGGTGAAATTTAAGCTAACGCTGGCAGGTGTTGGACCTGGACGAACCCGGAGGTGGCTGAGGTCTCTATAAGTGGATTGCACCAGGAGACTTGGGCCTACTCTGTGAACATCAATACAGGCCAACGACCCTGCCTGGATGCTGCTCGAGGGTGGGACTTCATGATACCGCCTCGAGTCAATGAAACACTGGCGGGGGTCTGGTGCAGGTGAGGCTGGGGGGAGGCAGACATATCTGGGGAGTGATATGCACCCGGAGTTTGGCACCTCCACTGTGGCCTCAGAGACTGACAATTGGCTTCGCTTGGTTGTTATTAAGGAGCGGGGTTCCAGATGATACCGCCCTGGATTGAGCCCTGGCGTGTGTCGTGTGTCCAGACGTCCTGGGAGGCTCTGATCTCTGATAAGTGGTAAACACCCGGAGTTTGGAGCTCATACTGTGTGCTACGACCCGGGCGGACGGCCTCGCTGGGGTGATGCTCGGGAGCGGGACTCGATGGGATGTTGCCTTGAGTCTTAACACTGTTAGGTGTCAGGTTTCGAAGAGCCTGAGGGGAGCTGAAATCTCTAGGGGTGGATTACAACTGGAGATTAGATGCTGCTCGAGAGCGGGACCTCATGATACCGCCTCGAGGCAAACACTGACGGATGTCGGGTCCCGACGAACTCGGAGAGAGATTATCTTTCTTTGAGCTTCGAAACGGGCAAGCGAGTTTACTCAGATGGCAGTACACCTGCCAAACAAACTCTCACCCCCAAAAAAAGATCGACTCCCTCAGGGAGCTGGAATTGATGGGGGAAATCTAAATAATTAGACGTGAGCCACAATAGACCTTAGGTCCCGTGGAGGGACTGAAATATCCCACTCACAATAAAATCTAATCTAATCTAATCTACCTAGATTCACCAAATTTTAATTTTCTAGCGTGATACAAAATTGAGTTTTGGCCATTTAAAATTATCTCTCAAAAGGAGACAGAAAAGAAGCTTTAAATGTTTTTTATGATAGTAGAGAGAAAGAGAAAAATGATTCAAATGAGCGTCTAAACCCGATCTTGGACGTCTGTTTAAATTAAAAGTATTACATTTAGTAATATGCCGTACTAAAAGTGTACAATTCTGATGAAAATTTACTTACAATTACGCACTTGCTGAATCCAGAAATTCTCTTTTGGAAATATCTAGGTTAGGAACTTGAAAATTTGTGAAGTTCTGTTTTTTTTAGGCGACGAATAAGATACGTGTTCCAAATTTTGCATTGCTCATAGAGGGGCCACTTACGACCAATTTCACTGATATTTACAGTTAATAACTTTTCACCCTGTATGTGTAACATAAAATTTGATACAAAAGCTGAAAGAAAAATCATTTAAAGAACATTATGTTCTGATAATACGGGAAATTAATTAATACACTTGGTTTGCTTCGCTTTTAGTTTCTCATATAAACCGATTTTTCTAGGAAACATGATTAATTGAAAAATTATTGCTTTTTCAGATTTTAAATCAAATTTCATGTTAGACATACAGGGTGAAAAGTTATTAATTGTAAATATCAAAACAATTAAAATTTTAACTTTCAACACTCTATTTCCGAAACTATCAACTTTTGGTTAAGGCATGTTTGGGCCAATGGTCACAGTTTGACGCGTAGTATCTTCAGCTTTCTAATTTTGCATTGCTAATGAAGCATCCTGTATATACCCGGGTCCCATATAAGGATGCATTGCATGGGATCTCGAAAACCGTGAGAGATGGAATGGCGTTAAGCCAGGAACAACTTGCACAATGGTGAGTGCAAGTGTGAACGGCGTTTCTAGAATTGAATTAATGTTTTAGCGAATTTTTCGTGAAACGAAAAATTCACTAATGGGGAGATCTGTGTTTATATATATATATATATATATATATATATATATATATATATATATATATATATATATACTATATATATATATATATATATATATATATATATATATATATATATATATATATATATATATACACATATATATATACATATATATATATATATATATATATATATATATATATATATATATATATATATATATACATATACATATATGTCGTATCGATAACTCAAAAAAATAATGGGCCGATTTTAATAAAATTTGATACGTACCATCCTTTTGTAAGTGGCTTGGATAAATTCGTTAGTAAGGAAAATCTTAACAGTTTTCCGAGAAAATTTTGGGTTTTTCTTCGGAAAATTTTTGTATCTCCGAAAATAACAGTGCTGTGACAACCAAATTTGGCACATACGTTTCTACTACCCTACACGCCAAAATTCGCAACTCTAAGTTAAAAGCAAAAAAAGTTATAGGCATTTTAAGAAAAAAAAATTGGGTGCCACTGGTGATCAGAGGGAAGCACAAGAACAAAATATTTTGTGTGATTAACAAAACCAATTGAATATTACATCCAACGGTTAAGTTTACTGCACGTAAAAACGTCTAGAAGTAGCAGAAAAAAATATTTTGAAAATTTGATAATTTTTTTTCTTCAAACGTCAAAGTCGCGACTTGAAACATCAAAATTTGCAATTTTCAGACAAAGAATTTGGAATAAATATGGATTACGTAGACGATAAGTCGTAACAAGTGTGTTTTACAAAGCCTTAAGATTCAGCTTCAACCATCATTGTCCTTCATTTTACTAAAATATTTTCAGAAAATCCATTTCAAATAGACCTTCTTTCTAATGCTCTTTGGGAGTAGTTTCACCTATAGAGTTTATGGTTTAATAGTCTATATTTTAGCAAATTTTCGTAGAAAAAATTCGTTATTGAGAAGACGAATTTTAAAAAGATTTCTTCAAATGAGCGCGAACTAGAACCCCAAAAACCCATATACGGGGTCAGTCTCAGTTTTTGTCTGTCTACACATATACAGGGTGACGCTTTTCTACGGCAAAGCTCAATATATCCGTTATTATACAAGATATGACAAAAAAGTATATACGTTAATTGTAGGGTATCTCGAGCTGCATCTTATAAACTTATTTTGACAATTACAGGCTGGCCCATAAGTCGTTGGTGATACACACTTTGTTTAAGTGAATTTTTGTAGAAAAAATTCACTAATGGAGAGATCCCGACTTTTGAATTTTGAAAAAAAAATTGCAAATGAGCGCGAACTAGGACCCCTAGAACCCATATCCGGTGTCAGTTTCAATTTTTATATGTTTATATATATATATATATATATATATATATATATATATATATATATATATATATATATATATATATATATATATGTATCACACCGATAACTCAAAAAATTAATGGGCCGATTTAAATAAAATTTGGCATGTACCTTCCTTTTGTTAATGGCTTGGATAAGTTCGTTAGTCAGGAAAATCGGACGAGGTTTTCCGGGAAAATTTTGAGTTTTCATTCGAAAAAAATTTTTATCTCAAAAAATAAAAAAGCTATGACAACGGAATTTGGTGGGTAAGTTTACGATATAAAAAGTAAACTATATACAAAAATTCAGACTTCTATGTTGCAAGAAAAAAAAGTTATAATAAAATATTTGGTGCCAAATCATTTCTATGAAAATTCACTACCATAACGCACTTGCTGCGTCTTTGAGTTTTTTAATAGAACACCCCCTTATTTTGTTGCATTTTTGTGTTTTCCAGCGAATTATAATGCATGTGTGTAAGAAAAAAATTGATATGGTTCATCGTTTTTGAGTTATTTCAATTGTATTGCAGTGTGTGTGTGTGTATGTTTTGTTTCTTTAATGTCGGCCTATTTCCGCGACTATGGCCAATCACCGACGCCAGGGAGCAGTTTCACCTCACTATCCTGGAAATTTTGCCGAACCCATGCCCTTCTGTAAGGAGGGTAGGGATCTTTAACGTGCCCAACATCGCATGGACACGGGACCGACGGCATTACGCCCCCTCCGAAAGGCGGAACGTGCAGACATTCAACTTGCTCAAATACAATGCCAGAACCTCGGTTGATGTTAATGTTACAGTTTGTACTAAAAAAGGGAAAGGATTACCCTGGAATCGAACCCAGTACCCTTCGCTTCAGAGACACACGTTCTTACCCCTGAACCACTGAAGTTCTAATTGTACTGCAACTTTTCACGTTTTTGGTACATATTTTAAACACATATCACAAATTGTGAAACGGCGTTTTTATCAATAGATAGCGGAACCGCATGGAAATGACGCATCCAGAGAGTTTTTTGTTTGTATTACTGGTCGAAAAAATCGAGCTGCCGTATACGGGCACGCTCAAATAGAGGCTGAATTTAAAAAGTTTTCGCAGAAATGTTTTTAGTGTTTCTGTGGAACTTATTTTTGTAAGATTTTTGTGATACTTTGGTAATTATTAGTAAATGTTTAGTAAGTTATTGTAAAAAAAGTGGTCGAATTTTTGTGAAAAATATAATTTACTGTAACATGACTGAAGGCTCTTTAAAAAAAGGTGATATTCTGTAAAATAAATTTTTGCAAATTTTGATATATTTTTTTAAATTTTGGTCCTAAAGCTGTTTGTGAATAATTATGTCCTGGCGAGTGTGTGAACAGCTTAAAGAGGTTCGTTGGCCAGGAAAATCGGACCAGTTTTCTTTTCTGGAACTTTTAAAATTTATTTTTGGAAAATGTTTGTACTTTTTGAAACGACAAAGCTATTTTAATAAAATACGGTGGATTGTTACTGATATATCAGTTATACTGCCAACCAAATTTCTTTCTTTCAAAAACCAGACATATTTGCCATTAAAAGCATTTTTACGAAAATTCGCTACCATAACGCACTTGCTGCGTCCAGACATTTATGTTTTTCAGATTTTTCGGAAAAAGTCTTATTCTTATTTTCGCTTGCATTTATTTATTTGAAAAAATATGAAGAAACGGAAAGTACTTTTTTTATTAATATTATTGGCTGCGTCATCTCAGGCCATTAGCACATTCATTTCCCATCATTCACTATTTTTACTAATTTTCCAGACAGTCAACTTCTCGTTGGCTCGCCCAGGAGCAGAACCCGGGACCTCTCGCTGTCACCTAGCAACCTGCGCCACGAGGGCGTCTAAAGTACTTTCAAATGGTACTTTATCAATCTCTTCAAGCTTGTATTCACACATTTCTATTCAAACGTTGCGTTTTCAAAAAATCATCATCAACTTTATTTTTTCAAATAGCAGAAAATAAAAAGTCTGGACGCAGCAAATGCGTTATGGTAGCGGATTTTCGCTAAAATATTTTTAATGTCAAATGTGTCTTGTTTTTACAAGAAGGATATTTGGTTGACAGTATAACCTATATAGCACTAACAATGTACCATATTTCATTAAAGTAGCTTTCTTGTTTCAAAAAGTACAAAATTTTCTGAAAATTAACTTTAAAAGTTCCTGAAAAACCGATTTTCCTGGCGAACGAACCTCTTTAAGCTATTTACACACTAGACAATAATATTCACAAACAGCTTTAGGACCAAAATTGAAAAGTTTGATATATATATATATATATATATATATATATATATATATATATATATATATATATATATATACATATATATATATATATATATATATATATATATATATATATATATATATATATATGTATATATATATATATATATATATATATATATATATATATATATATATATATATATATATATATATATATATATAAACTTATATAAATTCTGAAAATGTATTTGAAGTTACAGGCCGACGTGATATTTCAGGCATTTAATAAACAACGTTTTGGAAAACTTAATTCACCATATTGTTCACAACTAACGATCGTTTCGCCAACGAAGTTAGCGTTAACACAGAATGACTAATCTGGAAAATGTGTTGTGGTGAATTGGGTTTTCCAAAGTGTACTTACTAGTGCTCATCACAGGTTTGTGTGTTTACCTAGCGACATTTAATACATTTAAATTCAACGTTCCGGAAACCATGCACGGCTAAGTAAATTAAAACTACAACATAGCAATCCGATAAACTGATGAAAATCAGCTATAAGCATTGTTTATACCCTTCGTCTCCTCCTTCTACCACTTTGGGCGTAGTCGTAACCGATAAACGACCAGTGTTCCCATTACATAACAACAGGAACACAGATATAATTTATACCTACATTCCATGTTATCGTTACAAGAGGCATCCTCCGTTAATCGCAATGCAAAACAAACAGTTAATGATTATGAATTGCGGAAACAATTTCCATCATGAAAGAATGTAATAATCCGCAGCAACAACTACGAGCCCCGGCCAAACCGAACCCCGGTTGGTATTTACAACATGGGAACGGCTGATTTCCTTTAAGGGTCCACTCACAGCATTGGCCAGACCATTTCCAATTATCATAAATGGTTCTTATGGCTAATTGCAGAGAGTTTACCAACCGCGCGATTATACACTTCACTAATTAAATGATACTGATACTGGTTCTCTGGTCCGTTTGAGGATATGAAATATCCAACATCTTTTGACTGTTACGGCAGTAATATCAAATGGAATTACATTCCATTCGTGATGATAATACGCAAAACCCTTGTGGTATTTTAGTGGTTTGGAATTCCTGTTTAGTTATGAATTAAGCAAACATCAATAGCCATTTACATATGAAGCTGAGGACGTATAATGTTAGGCTTCATAGCAGCGCCTGGCAAACTCACAATGTTGAAATTTTGAGTTCGTCTTCATCTGCAGTTAATGGTACGGGAGAAGCTTTTGTTACTGCTAATCTGCAGACGTAAATATGCTCAGATTTTAGCAATTATTTACTTTCATGCTGTAATGACTATATTAACAAACTATGGCATTGAAAGCTATTAGCTTTCTTGGAAAATAATTGCATTAATAGCCAGGGTAATACAATCTCCTATACAGTTCTTTATTTTAGTGTATCCTGTTTTTTTATATATTTATTATTTTTATTTCAACAACACATCACGAGAGCTTACAGCCCAAATACTATCGTACGGTGGGTGTTGACAAGGAGGAAAGAGGCAACTTGTTAATTCTGGACTTGAAGGTTTGGAGGTTCAGGGGAGAAGAAAAACCTGTGCCGGCAAGGAATTCTACAACTTGGAAGTGCTCGGGACAAAAGAGCGGGCATAACAAGATGTTCTATGTCTGGTGACCTGGACAGTAAAATGGTGCATTCGTTTTGTTCCCCTGGTAGGTCTGTTAGGGGCAGCAGGTGGAGGAACTATGGAAGAAAGCTCCTCTGAGCAGTGCCCATGCAGATATCTATTAAATAGAGAGAGAGAGAGGTCACCAACGGCACGTCGGTGGGCAAGGGATGGCAGCCTTTAGGTGAGAGTAGGGTCACCGATGAGACGTATAGCCCTATTCTGAATGGAGTCCAGGATAGCGAGTGTAGAGGCGGCAGCGGCACCCCATATGTGGGAGCAGTATTCGAGGTTTGGCCTTATTTGTGAAGTATATAAGGTATAGAGATTAGCTGGTGAAAAGTATTTGCGAGCCTGGAAGAGGAAACCTAATTTCTTAGCAGTCGCTTCTGCAATTGATGTGACATGTTGGTGCCAATTGAGATTTCGATCAACAGAAATGCTGACAAGTCAAAAGGACTCATTACTTTGAATAACTTGGTTATTCATTGTGATGGGTCTAGGGCTGGTGTATCTCTTATGAGAAAGAAAGAAAGACTGTGATATGGTGGGGTTGAATTGTACAAGATTTCTACTTCCCCAGTCTAATATTTTGTGGAGATCCACGGAGACAGAACCGTCCATGAGTCTGCGATCCTCATCTAATTGGGCTAAAGAGACAGGCTTAGAATATTGTATATTTGAGTGGAGGGTGCTGTCGTCCGCGTAACTGTGAACTGGGTTGGATGTGCTAGAGAGGAGGTCATTTTGGGACAAATAATCTAAAACAAATACGGATTGTGTAGAAGAAATGTCATAATAAGTGTGTTTTACAAAGCCTTAAATTTCCGCTTCAACCATCATGGTCCTTCATTTTACTAAAATATTTTCGGAAAATCCATTTTAAATACTGTCTTTTTGATGCTTTGGTAGTAGTTTTAGCTATAGAGTTTATCGTTTAATAGTATATATTTATATACCGAATTCCATCAAAATCGGTATATTGTTTTTTGAGTTATCGGTACGTTATATATATATATATATATATATATATATATATATATATATATATATATATATATATATATATATACAGCGTGGCTCATTTAAAATGGAAATACCTTCTAGCTTTTGTATTTATAATTCGATTTTGATTAGCAAAATATTAAAAGATATAAGATGGAAAACTCTACAAATGTGGGAAAATTTTTCCATATGCCACCTGACCAAGGCCTACTAATGCAGTTCTTCTATGTCAAAAAATGCAAAAAAAGTGTTAGGGCCGACTTTGGGAGCAAAATAAGTATGGCCGTGAATTCGTAATCCCGCAAAATAATATATACCAATTAACCATTTGGGAGGAGTTTATTTGTGTGACTTGGAATATGGAAGCACCCCTGTCACTTTTGTATTTATAACGCGGTTTTTTTAATAGGGTCTCAGAAGATAGAGAATGAAGAAGTCTTTAGATATTATGAAAATTGTTTCCTATGGCATTCCTTCACGGCATACTAAAACTATTTTCATGGGTCGAAAATTCTAAAAAAGGTTAAGCGGTGGCTTTAGGGAAAAAATAAGGTCGCCACTGTATTCGCCATTCTTTAAGGGTGTTATGTACCAAATTTCAACAAAAAAAAAGCTATTATGGCGAACTGTGAAAGTCAACAATAACCTCTCAAAAGGTGAGGAAAAAACTTTATAAATGCTGTGGCACAGGAAAATAGTTTTAGTAGGCCGTGATCGAATGGCATAGGAAACAATTTTAATAGGGTCACAGTTACAGTTACAGCGGTGTTTCCACTTTAGAAGGATCACACAAACTCATCCCAAATGCTTAATAATACTTCTTTTTTGGCAAAATTTGGTTTATATCTATTCTAAAGGATGCCGAATGCACTGGCATAGTTATTTTCCTATAAAAACGGCCCTAACACTTTTTGATATAGAACACATGTATTATAGGCCTTGGTCAGGTGACATAGAGAACAATTTTCACAGATTTTTTCCTCTTATTATATCTTTTGATCATCTTTAATCATCAAAATCGAATTATAAATACCAAAGTTACAGGGGTGTTTCTATCTTAAATGAGCCACTCTCTCTCTCTCTCTCTCTCTCTATATATATATATATATATATATATATATATATATATATATATATATATATATATATATATATATATATATATATATATATATATATGAAACGCTGAAACACGTCAATTTTCATATTGAGGGGGACATGTTTTGACATAACACTCAACTTTGTCACATCAACCCATTAAGGGTGGTGATAACAACCCTTATATTTTAAATAGGGAACATGGGTCGAGTGTTACATCAGTTGAAAGCTCTTTCTTTTCTGAATTCTGCACACTAATTTTTTTAAGTTTTATTGTTTCAAAATTATTCCCAGTTGGGGTTGCAAGAACGTATTTCATTCATTGTGATAAGAAATGCACTAATTAGTCAATTTTTCGTTAAAAAAACTAAAAAACCAAACGTTCAAAAATGTTTATTCAGTTAAGTAACTGTTCAAATTGTTGACCACCAGTTTCCATACAAAAGTACAAATTTTGTTCAAAACGAGCTCTGACATTCTGGAGCATTTGTGGAGTTATTAGACGGCATTCTTCAACAATGCGTCGTCGTAATTTTTCCAGAGACGCCGGTTCTGTTGCGAAAATTATACTCTTTAAATGGCCCCATAGAAAGAAGTCTAAAGGAGTTAAATCCGGTGATCTGGGGGCCACTCAATAGCACCTCTACGTTCAATCCATTGCTCTGGAAACTCTTTGTTCAAAAACTCCCTAACACGTTGTGAAAAATGCGGAGGAGCTCCATTTTGTTGAAACACTAATTGATTTTCTTGATAGAGATCATCATTTTCAACAATGTTAATTAGTAGAGGGTAAACGATATCTTCTAGTAACTCCAAATACGTTTCGGCACTCAAATTGCCATCAAGAAAAATTGATCTGATTAAACGGTCTCCAAAATGCCATTCCAGACATTCAATTTCTGTGGAGTTTAAGTGTGGACTTCGTGAAAATTTCTTGGATTATTATCTGCCCAATAACGACAATTATGACTATTGACTGTAGAGTTTAATAAAAACGTACACTCGTATGAAAAACAGATATTGAACAGAACGTTCCCGTTATCAACTATTCGTGCAGTCATAACTTCACAAAACTCCAGCCGCCGATCAAAATCATCTTCATTCAGTTGTTGTACAAGATGAATTTTATACGGGTGAAATTTATGATGCTTCAATATTCGCTGAATAGTTCTTCTTTTGATGTTTGAAACAGTGGCCAATTTTCTCGTTTTCAAAGTTCGGTCTGCAGCAATTTGCCCTAAAACTTTAATCTCATAAGCCCAATTTTAACCGGAAATTCACGTTTCGGATACCGTTTTTTGTTGGCTACTGAACCACTTTGTCGAAACTTTGCAACTAACTCCAAAATGTATTTTCTGTTAACATGTCTGTTCGGATGTCGTTCATTAAACAAATTTACGGTACGGTTGGCACAGTCATCGTTTATGAAAAAAAGAGTAATTATTTCAACTCTTTCTTCTACAGAATACACCATTGTGAAATTAATTTTCGGTAGTACTATCAAGTATCAAACCGAACGATAAACTGAAATAATAAACCGCATTTCTCTCATTCCGATAAGAAATGTTCTGATAGTCAATTTTTTGTTTACAAAGCAACAAAACATTGACTATCGGCACATTTCTTGTCTGAATGAGTGAAATGCGTTTTTGCATCTTCAACTGTGAATAATTTTTAAACGAGTTAATAAAACTTCCAAATAAATTAGTGTGCTGAATTCAGAAAAGAAAGAGCTTTCAAATGATGTAACACTCGACACATGTTCCCTATTTAAAATATAATGGTTGTTCTCACCACTCTTAATGGGTTGATTTGATAAAATTGAGTTTTATGTCAAAACATGTCCCCCTCAATATTAAAATTGGTGTGTTTCAGTGTTTCTTAAAAAAAAAATTCTCTGAACGCAAATGGATCTGTTTCGTTTTCTTTTCAATGCGCCACCCTATATATATATATATATATATATATATATATATATATATATATATATATATATATATATATATATATATATATATATATATATATATATATATAAGTATATACGTATATTTCGTATCACGAAAAATTCGCTAAAAATTAAATTCTTACATTTTGAAAAATGTTTGCTCCCATAAGGCACTTGAAGCGCCCGGATTTTCTAAAAAACATATTGTGAAGCTAAAGGAATAACCGCTACATATATATGTATTCTTCGTTACAATCTGTATAAGTTTCCTTTTCATCTACGTTCTTCTTTGTGGTTAGATGTTTGAGTGGATTTAGTATTAATTTAGGATAATCACAGTTAGTACTAATTAGTGTTGTAGAACAGCTCGACGCCTACTGCAAACTTTACAGCCTCCAGTTCAGGCTCCCTCTCTGTACGGATTACACTGCAGATTATTATCCGGTTTAATCCGACATTCGGAGAGTTATTTGACCGCTGTTTGAACTGCAGCATGTTTACGGACAATATTAAATTTTATTGTTAATTTGTAAGCTCCACATACGCGACTATGGTCGTAAGATATAGAGGTCATAATCTTGCCACTGTGGCAATACAACTATGAGAAGGTATATATAGCACATTCATTTTATGAGACAATTATGATTTTGTGGCCCTAAACAAAGTTGTTAAACATATGAGTTTGTGATTGACAAGCTTTGTGTTACGCAATCCAAAAATAAATAGCTACTTAAATACAAGCACCTGATTAGTTAGTTAGAAATAAGATTTAGTAGATAGATGGATAGAGTTATACATGAGAAGTTAACAGTTACTGGCAGAATGTTGTGAATACAGTGTATTTATCAGAGACTTTATTCTGAAGGGCTTTCACACTTACTCAAAGGGGAACATTCATTCATCCCTGGTCTCTCGCTGTTTCTACGGCGTTAGGCAAATCCTTCTTCGTAAGATACCTCGTACAGAAAACTTTGTTTTAGGTGTCCCCACATGAATAAAAATTCTGGACGCAGCAAGTGCGTAATGATAGGGGGGGGGGGTGGCTGCTTCGTCGTGGGGATTTTCCTTCCCATTCGCGTGCATACAACCACCCTCGCTGCATAAACCACAAGAAAAATGTCTTGTTTCTACCTGCCAAGGAAGTTACGGCACCTGGGGGGGATAGGGGTGATGTGCGGGGTACGCAGTGTTTAAGGGGGATATGGCATCAAGATGTGAACAAGACAGCTTTCAAACCTGTTTTATTCGAATTTTCTGCTCATATTTCCTTTTTACTACCTACCCCGCCCAGCACCGCTACTCATTCCTGGTCCCGTAACTGCAAATTTACCGAAAATTCTCTATCAAAACGCACTTACCGCGTCCAGATTTTTTTCTTACAAACGCATCATATTTCGATAAAAAATGCAAAAATGCATTAACGAATTTGTTCTACGAAAATTACTTTAAAAAATTATATACCCCTACTCACTCCTGGTCCCGTAACTTCCTTGGGGAGTGTGAACAAGAAATTTTTCTTGCGGTTTGTGGATCCAGGGAGGGATGGGGGGCTAGACAGGTTCCTGAAAATATATTTTTTGAAAAGCGTTCGGGAGCTATACTGCAAATTTACCGAAAATTCGCTACCAAAACGCACTTATTGCGTCCCGTTTTATATATATTTTGAAACGTTTTACCACGTTTAAGTGAAATTTTTTTTTTTGAAATTCTTGTCGCCGATGCGATACCTCCACACGTTGTGACGACGTGGAAGTACTAAGGGGCCGATTTTGATCAAATTTGGTTAGTACCTTCCTTTTGCAAGCGGCTGCGATAAGTTCGTTAGCCAGGAAAATCGGCCACGGTTTCCCCGGAAAATTTTCTGTTTTCGTTCGGAAAATGTTCATATCACCGATAATAACAAAGTAAGGGCAACCAAATTTGGTATGTTTGTATTCTATGTAAGTTAAAAAAAGTTAAAAGACAAAAAAGTTGTAGGCATTTAAAGAGACAAAAATTGGAGTTCCTCAGAACGTCAAAGTCGCGATTTGAAAAGTTAAAAATGGCAACATTTAGACAAAGAACCTAAAACGAATACGGTTTATGTAAAGAAAATGTCGCAGGAAGAGTGTTCTACAAACTCTTAAGTTTCAGCTTCAACCGTCATTGTCCTTAATTTTACTAAAATATTTCCAAAAAACTAATTTCAAATAGACCCTTTCTCTGAAGCTTTGGCAGTAGTTTTAGTTGAGTTTATGGTTTAGCGATCTATAATGTTTAGTTAATTTTCGTACAAAAAATTCTTTAGTGTGGAGACCGAGACTTTTGAATTTTAAAAAGATTTCTTCAAATGAGTGCAAACTAGGCCCTCCAGACTCCATATCCGGGGTTAGCTTCAGATTTTATCTGTTTAAGTAAATACAGGCTGATCCACTTGTATCTCAGTATAATTGGTATCATACAAGATACGGGAACAAATTGTATACGTTAATTATAGGGTGTCTTGAGCTACATCTTATAAAATTATTTTGACAAACAAAGGCTGGCCCATAAGTCGTTGGTGGTACCAACAATATATTATTGCATTTTTCATCCAAATATGATGCATGTTTGTAAAAAATATATATCTAGACGCAGCCAGTGAATTTTTGGTTGCAAATTTTCATTAAATGCTTCAAATTTCAATCACTCAATTTGCAATTAACCTAAGGTTCGTTGGCTAGGAAACCAGTTTTCTCGGAAACATTTTAAGGTTATTTTCAGAGAAATTTTGTATATTTAACAATAAGTTACTTGGTTTATATATGGTACATTGTTTCTAGTATATAGGTTATATCGGTAACCAAACTGATGCCTACTTGCATTAAAGACATATTTGCTATTAAAAACATTTTAATGAAAATTCACTTCCATAACGCACTTGCTGCGTCAAAACTTTCTTTTTCTACATGAATATGCTGGTACATTAGCCGGAACCATAATTCCTTAGAAACGTCATCTTTTTTGGCTGTGGTTGTGAAAATGACTTTAAATCAATAGGTTTTTCTTTAATTTTCCTAAATATAGCTTTATACAGCTGTCTACTTTCGGGATATGTATAGAAAGATCTAATAAACACTTAACATATTTTATGATAGAACCGAAATATGCCGACGAAATACTTTTTGAAATATAATTAGCTACTTTCAGAAATAATGGAGTGGTGTCTTTGCAAAATTTAAGATAATGGTCCGATCAAAGTCCAAATTGGGTAATACATTGCAAAAGGGTATGTTTCCGTATCTGTTATGAACACTCTGTATAAGATATGATGATGAAATGTGTGAATTGATATACTAGGTGACTCCTAATCCATTGGCATTATAATATTTGCAAGGCACTCAGTAGCGTTTACACAGTGCACACTCAAAAGGTCGATTTTATCATTTTTTGCACTCAAGTTGTGAATACTCGGTATAAGTTACGATGTTGAAACTTGGGATTTGAGGCTTACAGATGTACCTAAATCGATAGAGGATTTTTTTTGTTTTATGAAAATGCCTAATTCGCTTTAGTCATTTTTAAGGTTTTATTTGTTAGTATAGTAGGCTATGGAAAAGGCGAATCTTAAAATATTTTATACCAGGATGTGGAGCTTTTGAAGTACTTTCTTTTAAACTTTTTTTTTTTGAAAATCGGGCGACCCGTTATAAAATAATGAATTGTCACCACTTTTGAATTTTGAAAATAAAGATCTTTATTTGTAGTTGTCATGATTTCGTACTAATTCAATTTTTATCTGTCTGACATGTTGTCAAGCAGCGAAACTAGTCACAGCGCCACTTGCTCCAGTTAGCTTATGCGCTCGTTACGTCCTTTACCTACAAAAACGAAAACCAACAGTGAAGCCAGAGAAGTAGTCACAAAGTCTGTATGTAATATATATATATATATATATATATATATATATATATATATATATATATATATATATATATATATATATATATATATATATATATACATATATATATATATATATATATATATATATATATATATATATATATATATATATATATATATATATTCTTCAACAATGCGTTGTCGTTGTCTTCCAGAGACTCCGGTGCTGTTGCGTAAATTCTACTCATTAAATGGCTCCATAGAAAGAAGTCGAGAGGAGTTAAATCCGGTGATCTAGGGGGCCACTCAATAGCACCTCTACCCCCAATCCATTGTCCTGGAAACTCTCTGTTCAAAAACTCCCTAACACGTTGTGAAAAATGTGGAGGAGCTCCATCTTGTTGAAACACTAATTGATTTTCTTGATAGCGATCATCATTTTCGACAATATCAATTAGTAAAGGGTAAACGATATCTTCTAGTAACTCCAAATACGTTTCGCCACTCAAATTGCCATCAAAAAAAATTGGTGCGATTAAACGGTCCCCAAAAATGCCATTCCAGACATTCAATTTCTGTGGAGTTTGTGTGTGGACTTCGTGAAAATTCCTTGGATTATTATCTGCCCAATAACGACAATTATGACGATTGACTGTAGAGTTTAATAAAAACGTACACTGATATGAAAAACAGATATTGAACACAAAGATCCCGTTATCAGCTATTCGTGCAGTCATAACTTCACAAAACTCCAGCCGCCGATCAAAATCATCTTCATTCAGTTGTTGTACAAGATGAATTTTATACGGGTGAAATTTATGATGCTTCAATATTCGCTGAATAGTTCTTCTTTTGATGTTTGAAACAGTGGCCAATTTTCTCGTGCTCAAAGTTGGGTCTGCAGCAATTTGTCCTAAAACTTGAATTTCAGTAGTCTCATTTCTCACCGGAAATTCACGTTCAGGATCCCATTTTTTGTTGGCTACTGAACCACTCTGTCGAAACTTTGCAACTAACTCCAAATTGTATTTTCTGTTAACATGTCTGTTTAGATGTCGTTCATTAAACACATTTGCGGTACGGTTGGCACAGTAATCGTTTTTGAAAAAAAAAAATAGTAATTATTTCAACTCTTCTACAGAATACACCATTGTGAAATTAATTTTCGGTAGTACTATCAAGTATCAAACCGACGTATAAACTGAAATAATAAACTGCATTTCTCTCATTCCGATAAGAAATGTTCTGATAGTCACTTTTTTGTTTACAAACCAACAAAACATTGACTATCAGCACATTTCTTATCGGAATGAGTGAAATGCGTTTTTGCATTTTCAACTGTGAATAATTTTTAAACTAGTTGATAAAACTTCAAAAAAAAAGTGTGCTGAATTTAGAAAATAAAGAGCTTTCAAATGATGTAACACTCGACCCATGTTCCCTATTTAAAATATAAGGGTTGTTGTCACCACCCTTAAGGGGTTGATGTGACAAAGTTGAGTTTTATGTCAAAACATGTCCCTCTCAATATTAAAATTGACGTTTCTTTAAAAAAAAATTTCTCTGGACGCAAATCGGTCTGTTTCGTTTTCGATGCGCCACCCTATATATATATATATATATATATATATATATATATATATATATATATATATATATATATATATATATATATATATATATATATATATATATATATATATATATAAACATATAAAAATCCAAATAAACCCCGGATATGGGTTCATGGCAGCTTAGCTTGCGCTCATTTAAAGACATTTTTTCAAATTTCAGAAGTCGGGATCTCCTTATTAGTGAATTTTTAAATAAAATTCACTAAAACATCTAAATCTCAACGTGACCTCAATTTTTTTGCTGGCCAATGTTATGCTGTGGCCAATGTATAAACGACATTCGTTGTACCCACTGCAGCTAATGTGGGTAGAAATAATTGGTTCAGAATTTTCTCACATAATTCTGCTTCTCTGCATCGCTGCATTAATAGATTTAGTCTTCTTTTCACAGACTGTAAGCCGATTAAAGGAGAAGCAGACACAGTTTGTTAGTGTAATGGAAATTGGAGATTTAAATTATTAATTACAGCCGCAATGAATTCGCACGAAAACTAAAACTCATTCCAAGTTTCCGTCTACTTTGCGAAATAACTTCTCTAATCAACTTCTAAATTACATACACAATCACAGCATATTTACACTGTTTTAAACTTACGTCCTAAACTCGTGAATATACAACACTTCAAGTTGAGGATCGCTCAGACTCGAGCTTCGGAACTAATCAAGAAGTCAATCCGGATTCTATTAAATAGGTTTGTTTTGTTCATTAGGACTCAGGTGTCTTCTTTAGAAGTTACATCAAACTTGGGAGAAAAACGAAATATCAACTCAGTGTTGAACGTCAGTACAAACAAAAGTGACTATAATCGTTTGGTGTATCTACTGCATTATGGTGATTCTTTGTTGCCGCTTTCAGACAAAATAACCCTCAGAGAGAGATTATATACAAGGAGAGACAAAACTGAGGCTCACAATGGGGATCTCGGAAAATATAAGATAGAAAGTTGCTTAAACTGGGGCAAAATTCCGTATTTTTGTCGGTCAATAATATGACGCCAATCTGACCTAGGACACTTCGTTCCCAAAATATGCTGAAGAAAATCAGGCGAAGCAGGTGCGTTATAGTAACCAATTTTTATAATTTTTTATATATTTTTTATCTCAACAACACACCACGAGGGCTTGCAGCCTAAATATTATCGTACTGTGGGTGTCGACAAGGAGGAAAGAGGGAACTTGTTAATTCTGGATTTGAAGGTTTGGAGGTTCATAGGAGAAGGAAAAACATGTGCCGGCAAGGAATTCCATAACTTGGAAGTACTTGGGACAAAAGAGCGGGCATAACAAGATGTTCTATGTCTGGTGACCAGGACAGTAAAAGGGTGCATTCGCTCTGTATTCCTGGTAGATCTGTTGGGGGCACCAGGTGGAGGAACTATGGCCGTGCAGATATCTATAAAAGAGAAGAACGTCGCCAACGGCACCTCTGTGAGCAAGCGATGGCAGCCTTTGGGCGAGGGTAGGGTCACCAATGAGACGTATAGGTCTCTTCTTAATGGAGTCCAGGATAGCGAGTGTAGAAGCGGTAGCGGCGCCCCAAATGTGGGAGCAGTATTCGAGGTTTGGCTTTATTTGTGAAGTACATAAGGTATATAGATTTGCTGGTGAAAAGTATTTGCAAGCCCGGAAGAGGAAACCTAATTTCTTATCAGCCGCTTCTGCAATTGATGTGAGATGTAATTGAAATTTCGATCCACAGAAATGCGTGAAAGCGAAAAGGACCCATTACTTTGAATAACTTGGTTGTTCATTGTGATGGGTTAGTGTATCTCTTATGAGATAAAAAGCAAGACTGAGATTTGGTGGAGTTGAATTGTACAATATTTCTACTTCCGCAGTTTTATATTTTTTGAAGATCCACAGAGACAGAACCCTCCATGAGTCTGCGATCCTCATCTAATTGGGCTAAAGAGACAGGCTTAGAATATTGTATATTTGAGTGGAGGCTGCTGTCGTCCGCGTAACTGTGAACTGGGTTAGATGTGCTAGAGAGGAGGTCATTGATGTGGAGAAGAAACAAAGTAGGGGCTAAAGCGGAACCTCGAGGGACTATTGAATTAATTGGATATAGTTTAGAGGAATGGCCATCCACGACAACAGAACTGGTCCGGTTGGAGAGGAAATTTGCTGTCCGGGTACAGAGTCTTGGTGGTAGGCCATAAGCAGGAAGTTTGTTAAGCAGCGCTGCATGCCAGACATGGTCGAATGCTTTGGATATGTTTAGAGCGACAATCTGGGATTCACCGTGTAGTTCCATAGACTTGTTGCATAAACTTGTTCCAAGAATGGGTGGCAAAGGAAAGGAGGTCGGCAGTTGATCTGCGCTGACAGAATCCATACTACCTGTCGTGGATTAGACTGTGTTTTTCAAGAAATTTTAGTAATTCGGTATTTATTTTCTTCAGAAAGACATTCTCATGGAATGAATTTAGGGCCCATGACTTAATGAAAAGAAAATCTTTGTATTCCTGTACCCATAAACTTTTGAAACGTTATATTACTAAAGTTTCATTGAAAAAATGTCAATTTTCAGGAAATCACCCCTTATTTAGACCCTACCCCCTGAAGTGGTCTTACCCAAAAACAATTCGAATCGTTCCTTTGTCGATTGCTAACTGGATACTAAGTTTTAAGATAATATCTCAATTAGTTCAAAAGTTATTGTGCCTATTAACAGACAGACGTACATGCCGACAAACCGACAGACCGACCTACAGACCAAGAATTTTCGTTCCAAAATCAAGTTTTCTATATTATGTTTTGAGACTTTTTACGCCGTTTTAGCAAAAAAAATTGAAATTTTTTCCAAAAATATCCCACACACACACACATTCAACCACAAATTTAATTTCAGCACAGAGTATCAGATGTCTGATGAGTTTAAAAGTTTTCTAGTAAATAAACCCTAAAACATATTCAAATTTTAACGAAAAAACTTAAATTTTCACCAAATCAACCCCCATTCATCCCCTCCCCCCTAGAGCGATTTTACCCAAAAACAATCCGAACCGTTCGCTTATCGAGTGCTAACTGTGTACCAAATTTGAAGGCGATCTCTCAATTCGTACTAAAGTTATCGCGACTACAAACAGACAGACATACAGACCAACAGACCCACATACCGACAGACCGACAGGCCGAAAGACCAAAAAATGTTTCGTTCCAAAATCATGTTTTATACATGTTTTGAAAATTGTTACGACGTTTAAGCGAAAAAAAAAATGTTGTCGCCGATTCGACACTTCCACACGTGGCGATGTGGAATTAATAGAGAATATGGTATAAACAGATTTGGGAAAACTCTTGAAACGGTACAATATGTACGAAACCCTTTACATATCACTGATAGTAGTCATCATTACAACAAACTAAAAGCGACAACGCCTTGTCTCAACCATGACTCCGTGTCTCCAAAAGCTCTTTGTATTTCATTCAAGCTTTCGACTTCCATTAAATTACTTTTTGTAGATTTTCCGCTATGTTAACTTGTCCGCTCTTTTCAAGTATGTAACCTTAAAAAAATGTCTTCAGAAAGATAAAGAAAGATTTCAGCATATAAAAAAATTTTCTCTTGTCAATTCATTTTAGCGAGATTCTTTTTTCTCTTACGTCTTCACTTTGTGTCGTCTTTCTATCAGTGTCACCTGTATTATGTAGGTATGAATCTGAAGTTGTAACGTTTATAGAAAATTAAGTTTTTCGAATTTTTTTTCCTCAGGGCTCGTCAGCGACTTCGCCGCTTCGAAAGCACTGCAGCCTTAATCTTATTGTACATGCCCTTAGTCTTTTCACTCCACCCATTCCTAAATCACTGTGCCTTGAACTAGTCTGCACAGCGATTGGTAGGGTGAAGTTTTATATTGCTCTGTCTCCGGTCTAGACTGACCATAGATCAGTTGTCTTTTGCGGTCCAGAGCTTTACACTCGCACAATATGTGCTGGGCTGATTCCTCCCCCTCGCCGCAGAGTGTGCATGCGAGGTCCCCGTCGAACCGCCCCATTTTATTCAGATGTTTCTTGACGGCCATGTGTCCCGTTAAGAGGCCTGTTATGTTTCTGAGCTCTCCTCTGCTAAGATTTAACAGCTCCACAGCTTTCTTTGAACTGGGTTCCTCAATTACTGACTTCCCATGTCTGAGCCCTGGACAGTCTGCTCAGTAGACCTTGTGTTCGTTTCTGACCCAGGACTTAATGGGTCCCCTGGGCGTGCTCTTTGTCACGCCCAGAACCGGTTCTGGTCCCATAAATGGTTCTGCTGACCCTCTCTTTGCGATACTGTCAGCTTCTTCATTGCCTTTGACCCCCGAGTGACGCGGCACCCAGATGAGGGTGACCTCATTCTGCCCACCCAGGTCGCTCGTCTGGTCTCGGCGCTCACTCACCAGCCAGGAATTTACCCGTGGGCTACTTAGCGCCTTAAGGGCTGCCTGGCTGTCTGTGGCTATGAGGATCCGCTGGTTGGTGTAGCCCCTCCTCATGTTCTCCCGCACACAGTGCAGGATGGCGTACATTTCCGCCTGAAAGAGCGTTGCATGGTCTCCTAGGGAAATACTATGACTTACAGTCGGTCCTTCCGAATAAACACCTGCTCCCGTCCCGCGCTTCCCACTGGATCCGTCTGTGAACCAGACGAGCGCGTCCCGTGGTATGCCCGGCGTCTCCTCCCGCCATGCCTCGCGTTCGGGGTTTTTCACTGGGGGAGCAGATCCAGCAACACCTCAATGGCGGCTGTTGGGGTTGAAGACATGGACCCTCTGATGCCTAGGCAAGCCATATTTTGGATCTTGCCTAGTTTCTGTTTGGCACTGGATTGTGTCACATTAGGCCATCAGACCAGTGCCGCATATGCTAACGATGGTCTGACCACCCTTGAATACAGCCAGTGGGCCATACAAACTCTTAGTCCCCATGTTTTTCCATATAACCGCCTAGTGACGTCTAGGGTCATGACTGCTTTACGCAGTAGTTTTTCAAAGTGACAATTCCAGGTTAGCTTAGAGTCCAATACCACCCCAAGATATTTTACCTCCCTGACCACTGGAATGTTCCTACCGTATAAAGTGAGAGTTCTGTGGCTCTCCCACTTTTTCCTCCTCGTAAACGGTATGACGGTTGCTTTATCGGTGCTCACCCCGAGTCCTTGACCAACCGTCCAAGGTTTTCGAATTGGTAGGATAGTTTTAAAATTAGTACAATACGCTTGCTCCGTCCAGATTTTTTTGATGTTAACCACGCCGCCTTTGTTATTTAGTACGGGTAAAATACGCTTAGTTAAGCAAGTGGTTAAGACTTAGTAAAATTGATTAAATTCATAAAAGTTCGCTATCATCCTACACTTGCTGCTTTAGTTATTTCCCAAAATACATATTTACTTATAATAACACGACGTGTGAGTATATAATACTTTTACCTAACTTACAATACGATTATGTTATAATTTCAACAAGATGTTCAATGGGCATTTCTCGTTAGCGTAAAAGTGTGTGCTTCACACTATCTCTTCCAGCAAATGCGGAAGTGCACAGAAAAAGAACGAAACTTTGAATACCATTACACGCCCTTAACAGTGTTGAGTTTTAAGTTCAGAGGAGCGTTAACTTTACAACCCGTAAATTAATTTCCCCGCGCGATGCAAACTTTAATTGATATTTTTGCTAACTGCGCTTCCGCGCTGCAATAGCACTAAAAGTAAATTTTTATGGCCACTTCGAAAGTGTGTTGTACAAATCGAGAGATATCCATACTTTCTGCGCGTTATGTGTTCATTTATTGACACTGATGTGCACTTAAAACTAGTGACACGTGAATCAATTTTTATTACAGTACTGAAATGTAGTTGCGGAACTGTAACTTTTATTTTTGTGGTTACAAAAGCGTTTTATAGTCACAAAAATGTCAGTTGTGGATATTACTCTGCAAAAACAGTGATTAAACTGTTAATTATAGTACTTACTTAGGCGTCTATTAGCTTCACTATTAGTTGCCAAAGCTCATATTTACAAATATCGGAAAGTAAAATACATGTAGTATCTTGTGATAGGGGACATACAAAAATTACATGATTTAAATTAGCTGAGATCTGACTGTCGCAATTACACATTATTGTACTTAGGGCTCCTATACGGTATAAATGTATGGGATACCATCTATGGTTTGACCTTAATCTCACGACTGTGGTGGTTGTATTTCTACTTTCATTGCTGTATATTGTTACGTATTCACATCCGTTTTTAGTTAATTTCATTCTATGCCAATTTAATTCTGACACTTTTAATAATACTAATAATAAAATAAAAAAAAAGGTTTAGGGAGGAAGGGACAATTAAAGGGCGCCAGGTGAGTCTTAAATGTTTTATAACCCTAAAACTACCAAAAGGGTTGATTGAAAATATATACAGTGAACTCTAATAAACTATCTCATAACAAATAACTTTTATACTTGCTCTTGGCTAGCCAAACGCCTCACAAAATATACATAATTTTAATTCAAAAATATTTGCTAAGTTGGGTCTTTCTTTCACTAAAAGGTTTAGTTTTGGCAACTCAGGCTACCTGGAGCTATTTCATTTACCCAAATGTTCAGCTGGTTAAAAGTTGGAATTCACATGCAGTGCAGCGATAAACCAAAAAATAGTAAATATTGCTGGAAAAGTCAATTAAAACCCAAAAGAAAAACCCTAAAAAAATAAGAATTTAGAAATTAATAGATATCTTAACTTGCTTCTTACCCTGTAGAATGTATAGGGGTTTCAAAATGAACGGTAAAATGATAATTTAATTGCAGATATTTCTTAAGACAGAGAGGTAATTTATTTTTTAATCTACCTCAAATTAAACCCAAAAAAAAAACAGCCGACAAATCAAACTAATCGATAAATTTTCCTTGTCTCTGTTGCTAGGCATGTAGTGCCAATCTATTAAATTTGAAGTGGTTTGACACGTGGCACAGAGAAAGAGTGTAAAAGTATCAGACTTAGATTGGCATGGAATGAAATTAACTAAAAACGGATGTGAATACGTTACAATATCTTATAAGTACACGTGGAGAACCCAAATCACCCCAACACATATATCAAAGACCTTACGATCGTTTCGCTGACAACGTTAGCGTCATGAGAGAATGAAAAAATTATAAATTAAAATCAACCGCTACTGTATTTATATCACACCTAGGTAACGAACTAATCTGAAGTAAAAGTTGTAGTCGACGACCATCGTTTGTCTATTGTGTCAATACTTGAATGGGCGAGGTCGAAGAACTACTTTAGTCTTCTGGTTTCAAGCCCTTTCACTTTGAATTTGAACAGCTAAACACTCCTGATTTATCTGGCAGAATAATAAATTATTCTTAATAATTCGGCCGGTCTATACAGATACTAAGCTCTACGTTTGGTTATCGACTTAAAGACCCGCATTTCGTTTTCTTTGTATCAATCAAGTCAATATAATTTTTTTTACGTAGAATTAAAAATCAATATAAATACTTGTTTTATGTAGAATTTTAGTTGAATTATTTATCCTTTGTTAAAGTTAAGATTTTGAGCCACACTTCTGTTGTTACAAAAAGTTGAGCGGCTATTATTGATCTGTTCGCCAGATGTGCATGTCGGCTTTCTTCATTCGTTCCAATATTCACATAGTGAAATTTCTAAATCAAAAAGAACGTGTTGCTTCCTTAAATATCTCGGTACCTTTCATTTTAAGCCCATTATCCTTAGATTGGATATAAGCTCATAAATTTGTCAACCAGAAGACTAAAGTAGTCTTCGACCACGCCCGTTTAAGTATTGACACAATAGAAAAACGATGGTCGTCGACTACAACTTTTACTTCGGATAAGTTCGTTACCTAGGTGTGATATAAATACACAGTAGCGGTTGATTTTAATTTAGAATTTTTTCATCCTCTGATGACGCTGACGTTGTCAGCGAAACGATCGTCGGTCTTTGAAATATGTGTTGTGGTGATTTGGGTTCTCCAAGTGTACTTATCAGTGCCCATCACAGGTTCCAGTTTTCACATAGGGAATTATGGCTTCCAGGTCAACAGAACTGAATCTATATAGAAAGCTAAGTACTGAGATTAGATTTTTAGGTGCTGATATTGCTTTTTTGAAATCATGCAAAGAGAAGTCAGTTTTCCTTAATCTCATTAATTTCAATGTAAAAATTTCTATTAACACAAAAGTTGGTCAAAAAGTTTTAAACTTCGCTAAACAAAAATGGTTAGATTTGGAAAGGCAATATCTGTACTCAAAACGTAGTAATTTAGAAATACAAGCTTATAGGTTGTTTAAAAAGTTAACACTTAATTTAGATAACCTAGAGTATGATCACTGGTGCAATTTTCCAAGGAACATGTTCATAGTCATTAACGCTAAGTTAATTAAGAAAATCAATATTCAGAATAAAAAATTAAAGAAACTTTTAAGTGATCAGATTAAAGTTGAAAAATCAGTTCCTCGGAAAATTGACCTTGTAGAAAACCTTTCTTCGCAGTCGTTTAACAAAAATGAGATGGACCTCTTAAACAGAGGGTTAAAATTCGGATTGCAGTCACAAAAAGAAGAACTTTTAGATGGCATTGCTAGTATAGAAACGGGAATTAACAAATTACCTGATTCTTCAAAAAACTTTATCCGTGAAGCATGTAAAAAGAAAATCTCTAAAAATCTGAAAGAAAATATGCTTACAAAAAACTAAAATTATAATTAAACGAAAACAGTTAAACGATTGCGAGAAAAGGATTGTTTTTATAAAAAGGCGGATAAGGGCACTAAAGTTGTGATAATGGACAAAAGTGATTATAAAGAGCGAGTGAGTAATGCAATAGAGTCAGGGCCGTATAGAAAACTAGATAAAAATCCGTTACCAAAAATGATTAACGAAGTAAAAAACAGTTTTAAAAAATGTCCAAATCTCATAACAAAAGATTTAGGAAGACGTTTACAAGTTTCTAATCCTAAAGTCCCGAAAAAATATTGTCTCCCAAAAATTCATAAACCGGGAAAATCAATGAGGCCTATTATTTCGGCTATAGATTCTCCAACATATAATTTGGCAAAGTGGTTGTCAAACGAGTTTAAAAGTCTACCTATTAAACAGAAAAGTTGTTCGGTGCTAAATTCTCTTGATTTTATTGATAAAATTAAAGATGTTAAATTACTGGAAGGTGAGATTTTGATATCACTTGACGTGGCGTCATTATTTCCTAGTGTACCCACAGAACAAACGCTGGAGTATTTGAAACAATTGTTAAAATTAAACAATATAAGTGAAGACGTCTGCAAAGAATATTTAACTCTAACTAGCCTTTGTATAAAACAAAATATTTTCCAATTTAACAATGAGTTTTTTGAACAAACTGAAGGCGCGGCAATGGGCAATCCATTATCTCCTTTTATTTCCGACCTTTTTATGAGTCGATTTGAGACGGATTAAAAAAATAAAAATGGGTATTTCCCTAGAGTTTGGTTTCGTTATGTCGACGATATTTTTGCAGTGTTTGACACAAATATATGCAACGTTGAAGAATTTACAGAAAAACTAAATAGTCAATTTGATTCAATAAAATTTACCCACGAAATAGAAATCATCAATAAACTTTCTTTTCAAATTGGTTAACAAACAAAGAACAAAGAAAATGATATCTGAATGTACGACATTTAAGAGAGATAAAATAGAGAAAAAATTTGTGTGTCTGCCTTATGAACCACGTATCACGAAGGGTTTGGAAAGTATTTTTAAGAAAGCCGATTTACATTTGACTTTTTCGACGAAAAGTAATTTAAATAATTTGTTGGGTAATACGAAATACAAAGACAAAGCCACTGAAATGTTGGGTATTTATGAGATAAGTTGCAAATATTGCAATCCTAAATACGTGGGTCAAACCAAGAGAAACATAGCCATCAGATTTCGTGAACATCTCGCACATTTACGATATGGTACGGTGGACAAATCATGTGTGGCACAACATATATGGGATAATAATCACCACATTGACAAAGAAAATTTGAAACTTGTCTAAAATGTGAGACATCAAACTATGCTTGATTCCTTCGTATTTTTATATCAAGGTCGATTAAGAACTCAACTTCAGTAAATCGTGCGGCACCTTTAATTTGAAGTCCTTTATTTTCATTTTGCATTTGAACAGCTAAACATTCCTGATTTGTCTGGCAGAATAATAAATTATTGTCAATAACTCGGCCGGTCTATACAGATACTAAGCTCTATGTTTGGTTATCGACTTAAAGACCCCCCTTTCGTTTATTTTGTATCTAAGAAGTCAATATAAATATTTGTTTTACGTAGAATTAAACATCAATACAAATACTTGTATATATGTAGAATTTTAGTTGAATTATTTATCCTTTGTTAAAGTTAACATTTTGAGCCAAACACTCGGTTTGTTAAAAAAATAGAGCGACTATTATTGATCTATTCGCCAGATGTGAATGTCGGCTTACTTTAGTTGCTCCAATATTCACATAGTGAAATTTCTAGATCAAAAAGAATGTGTTGCTTCCTTAGATATCTCGATACCTTTCATTTTAGGCCCATTATCCTCAGATTAGATAAAAGCTCATAAATTTGTCAACCAGAAGACTAAAATAGTTCTTTGACCTCGCCCGTTCAAGTATTGACACAATAGACAAACGATGGTCGTCGACTACAACCTTTACTTTTTTGGATTAGTTCGTTACCTAGGTGTGATATAAATACATAGTAGCGGTTGATTTTAATTTAGAATTTTTTCATCCTCTGATGACGCTGACGTTGTCAGCAAAACGATCGTAAGGTCTTTGAAATATGTGTTGTGGTGATTTGGGTTCTCCAAGTGTAGTTATCAGTGCTCATCACAGGTTCCAGTTTTCACATGCTGTATATCTTGTGGTCTCGAGATCTCGGGAAATAGGTTCTTGTAGGGATTATTTCTGTTCAAGCAATAGCTTCTGGATTCACTTTTCCCTTTTGTAGATATAACTCTTTTAACACTGGAAACAGGTCAGTGTAGGAAACTGTATTAATTGTTTCATCGTACACCATCACACTCTATTTTGCCAGTTTGCCAGCTATTTCATTACCGTTCACGCCACCATTACCCTTTACCCACATAAAGACGATCTTTCCGTTATTGGCTGTTAAATTAAAATAAAACACGAAGATCGAGCAGGATATGTCACCACGATATTTTTCTCTGGACTTATAAGGCCCAACAGGGAGACTTGAGAGTCTGATATTATTACCGCTTCGTATTTTTGATTATTTGTCCATGCGTCTTTTATAGCTGTCAGCTTTGCTGTGTGTATATATATATATATATATATATATATATATATATATATATATATATATATATATATATATATATATATATATATATATAGATGCAGTATTTGGTAATTTGATTTTCTTAAAAATGTTATACTGTGCTACATAAAAAGTACAACCTGTTCCCATATCCCCTTTTGAGCCGTCTGTGTAAATATGTAAATAATCTGGAAATTTGCTAAAAGCATTTTAGTTGATTCTGAGTTTGCTTCATATTTTGGGACGATTATTTTTATCTTGGTGGTGAATATTTGCCTATTCTGCTTATATATTTTAGTAGCATTTTCTCTGACTATAATTGTTTCATAATTTGTTTTATCTTCCCAACTGAAAACTAAATTCGCCTAACTTAAAATATAGTCGAATACAGACGTTGAGACTTTCTCTGGCTTCACAACTGTCTATTCATGCTCTGTAACTGGTTTCGTTGCTTAGCAGCATCATTACATGGGATATGATGATGCTGTCAAGACGCGAAATCAGTTACAGAGCAGAAAATATAAATTTGTGAAGCCAGAGACAGTCTCTACGTCTTTATTTGATATAAAACTATTACACCAAATTGGGACAACAACAATTAATCAATTTAAAATATAATCGATGCGTATCATAAGTCATAATCGCCTTTTGAGTGAAATTTCGTTAAAAAAAAAGAATTCACCAATGAGAAGAACCCGACTATTCAATTTAAAAAAAATTATCTTAGTTAGTTTTAACATGCTTATATATATATATATATATATATATATATATATATATATATATATATATATATATATATATATATATATATATATATATATATATAGTATGTCTAAGAGATAAGGAGGGCCTGAGGATCTCCAAAACGGTAGCAGATACAGACTAGGTTAAATGGGAGAAAAGTTGCGCACTCAAAAGACCAACAAAACGGCGGTTAGACATATTCGAAATTTTTTGGTTTTTGAGATGTTTTGAAAAATTTGGATTTTTCGATTTTACATATTTTTTTTCTGGTTTTAATGGTGGACCTACACCAATACCGTCGACACTTCACCACAGCAACCTTTTATTTTCTTTAACATAGCATTGCTAATTTATGAAGCCGACGTTTCGTCTTTGCGGGACCATCATCAACTTTTTTTTCTAAATACGGCTCTGATTTTCTGATATCATATTTTGAAAGCCCTTTTTATTTCAAATGCAGCGATGTATCAAACTTTGTGGTTTAGTACCATTTTATTATTTTTTTCGATCTTAATCAAGAAAATTCCTATTACAGACCTGAACATGGTTTTTAAACTTAAGTACTAAACAACTAGTTATATCAATTAACACTTTATGTCATTTAGGGGTTTAATAATAATCCAATGGATGAATTGAGTCCTTAATTTAATAGAATAAACATAGTACACATAAAATTACATTACCAGAAGATCTAAACATAAAAAAACGAATACGAACAAAACAACTGAATTTAGAGCATACGTTCAAATAAACTGCCACTATTTTCCAACCACAAATAACACCTTATAACTGTCGGTTCTCAAACCCTAGTCAACATTTGTGGAGTAATACTGGCAAATGCTTCCAGAGCTAACTTCTTCAGATCTTGTTCTGTCGAAAAATTTTGCTGATATACATGATTATTAACGTATCCCCATAGGAAGTAACCAAGCGGGGTTATATCTAGTGAACATGCCGCCCAGGGTGTCTCCGAACACGCACTGACTACCTTATCTGGAAATGTTCTTGAAGGATATTTCTGAATGGCTCTGGAAATATGTGCAAGTGCCCCAGCCTGCTGTATCCAACAGTTGCGAATTCTCTCCAGAGGCATGTTATCGAGAGAATCCTCCAAATCGTTTTGTAGAAAATGTAGGTGGCGCTCTGATGTTAAGGTATGGTGGTAAAGAAACGGGCCTACAAACTTTGTAACGAAGATACCAGCCCAAATATTGAAAGCAAAACGGTGTTGATGCCTCGACGTTTTATTTGAGCGCTGATTAGCTTCAGATCAATAATAAACAATTCTTCCATTGAAAATACCATTATTAGTAATCATGCGTTCATCAGACCATATTATTTGACATGGACAATTAAAATTCTCCTAGTATTTTCTTGCGTACCACTCACAGAATGAGCGACGTCGTTATAAATCACCTGGTTCGAGTCCATAACAAATTCTGTATTTGTATGGATGTATTTTGTGTTTTCGTAAAATAAAATGTGCGTTGATTTTGATATATATACCAACGTTTCGTTGAATCCGCCGGACTGATGTACCGGGATCCTCAGTAACTGCTAACAAAACACTGTGTACTGCTTTCTCATTGCTGGACTTTTGCCGAGAAACTACAGTTTTTTTTTAAAGAAAACCATATGCTTTAAGGTTTGTCATTAATTTACTATAAGTTATTTTAGTTGGCTGTCTTCGTTCCAGATATTTCTGCAAATACATTCCCTCCGCAACAGTATAATTTCGCTTGGATGAAGTGAAACATGCCAACATGTCAAACTTTTCTTCGTTAGAAAACATATTTATTAGAAATAGTTACTAATTATTACCAACAAAATTAAACAAGAAACTAATCGGCCAAAAATTAATGTTACTGTCAATCCAAATACGGCTATTGTCAGATCCATTTATTTTTCAAAGCATACTATTGTCTTTTTAATTTAAGTTTATTTGTTATGTGTTTATTACATTAAGCTAATTCCTCGATTCGTCCATTGGATTATTATACGCCTAAATGGCAAGTGTTAATTGTTATAGCAAGTTGTTTAGTACTTAAGTTTAAAAGCTATATACAGGTCCGTAATAAGAATTGTCTTGGTTAAGGTCGAAAAAAAGACTAAAATTGTACTAAACCAAAAAAGGGGATTTCAGAATATGATATCAGAAATTGAGGGCCGTATTTAAAAAAAAAAGTTGATGGTCCCGCAAAGACGAAACGTCGGGTTCAAAAATTAGCGATGCTACGCTTAAGAAAATGAAAGGTTGCTGTGGCGAAGTGTGATCTGTATTGGTGTAGGCCCACCATTAAGGCCAGTAAAAAATGTAAAATAAACAAACCCAATTTTTTCAAAATATCTCAAAAACCAAAAAAAAAATCGTAGATGTCTAACAGACATTGTTCTGTATCTGCACTGCTACCGTTTTGGAGATCCCTATAGTGGCCGTTCTTATCTTGGACACACTATATATATATATATATATATATATATATATATATATATATATATATATATATATATATATATATATATATATATATATATATATATATATATATATATGATGTTAAGAAAGTCTGGAAACAGTTTAATATCTCGAAAAGTGCGATTTAGATCGGAAAATGAAAAATACGCGTCAGCTATTTTTGAGAAAGCTATCAAATGTCGTCAAAATTGATCCCTCACTCCAACTCCTGTTGTAATCGACAAAATTCAGTTTTTAGGTTTTTGCAATGGAACTTTGCATTTTTTGTTATTGATCTAAACAGTTGATATTTTGCTAGAAATTTAATTTACTTTTGCAAATTTGAATTTGCAATTTTACATTTGCCTTTAGACATTTAAAAATCTGGTTAAAAAATTACTTTTAGCGTAACCCAAAAACAACGACGTGGAGGTAGTAGTTTTTTTCCCTTCGGGGTGTTGGAATTAAGTACCCTTTGTCTCCCAACATTGGGGTATCTGATTCAAGTGAGTCACTTCGCCTCTCACTATGGGTGCTTAGCTCAGGTGAGTCCCCTCGCCTCTCATAATCAGAGTGCTTGTTTCAGGCGAGTCACTCTGCCTCTCACATTTCACCCTCGGGGTGCTTGATTCTGCAACGGGGCATTGGATTTGGGTGATTTCCCTAAGTAATTAAATGTTCCTATTGCTCACGTTCAGCTACCTGACAGTGTATACATGTTATCATTTACTTTTTGCAAAATTTCTGGTGTTATCGTATTCGAGCATTGTATTATTTTTTCGCCTAATTCATCAATGTTTACAGGTTTTGTTTCGTACGCTTTATTTTTTAAGTGGCTTCAGTAGAAATAATCCATAGGTGTTAGATCAGGTGACCATGATGGCTACTCAATCGCACCTCTCCTGCCAATCCAGCGCACAGGGAAAATGTTATTTAATGCATTGCGTACAATCAATGCTAAATGACATTGAGCCCCATTCTGCTGGAACCAGATATTGTCGAACGCTATTCAAAAAATGTTATGGATTTCTAAAATTTCCTGATTGTGTAATGAAATGACTTACTTTACCGGTCAAATTGGAAATGAGGAACGAACATCGAGAAAAACAGCTTAGCTGGACTTCTATAAGCAGCATTTTTCAGATTTTGAATTAACATTTTCTTTTAATAATATATTTCCCCCTCCAGCACGCCTATTTGCTCCAGGTCCCCAAGCTTATTTAGGGGTTGAAGGGACAATATTTTTCTTGTCGTTTATAGACAAAACACTCTACCACGTAGGCCTGAAAAAAAATGAATTTTGTCGGTTACAGCGCCATCTGTCACAAACCGAAACAAAACTTTCAAATAAAAGTTACGTAGTTTTTAGCGTAAAATGCGAATCTGCAATCAAAAGTGTAGGCTCCTATTTCTTCACTCACAGGGGTTGAGGTGGGGAATCAATTTTGGTATCATTTGATAGCTTTTACATGAATATTAGACGACCGTTTTTTCATTTCCTGATGTAAAGTGTATTTTTCCAGTATTTTTCAGTCTTGGTTTCGCAAGAGGTGGAAAAGCAAATTCCGATTTCCGCCATAAAGGTATGGGATGCCGAGGATGATATTAGGTTGACTAGGCCATACACCCTCAGGATCCCCAGTAGGGATCAGTAGATGGACGGATCGCGGCCGAAGGACCAACAATCCTCCGGGGCAGGAATATACATCGAGGGCCTAGCGGTGCGCGAGAGCTATGCTCTTGGCGCATATACCACGGCATTCGAAACAGACGTGTACGCTATCCTGTCTGTGGTCAATAGTCAGGATGTAAAGAGGAGTCCCGAGAAATGTGTGTACATCATCTGCTTGGATAGCCAGGCAGTCCTCCGGGCAGTCCGCGCGGCTAGAATCAAGTCTACACTGGTTCAGGAGTGCGCTGACGCCCTCAGAGGACTAGTCAGGACAAAGGAGGTACGACTAGTGTGGGTTCCGGGACACTGTGGCGTGGCGGGGAATGAGATGGCGAATAATCTCGCAAGGCTCGGTTCCCGGCGGCCGTTCTGTAGCCCAGAGCCGGCGATAGGTATAAGTAGGAAGACAGTCTCTGTCCCCTTAGACAGGTGGACCGAGGAAGCAATGAAGAGGCACTGGGGGTCGGTTGGTAGCTGCAGGTAGGCGAGGGACTTCGTAAAGGGGCAGGTCGAAGGAGTCGACCTACACTTCGCCGCATCCTTGGGGTGCTCACAGGCCACTGCGCCCTTAGAAGACACCTGACATTGATAGGCGTAGAGAGGGATCCCATTTGCAAGGAGTGCGACGAGGATGAGGAGACGTCCTACCACTATCTGTGCGAATGCGAGGCTTTTGGGAGTCTTCGAGCAGAATTGTTCGGATCGAAGACTCTGCAGATGAATCAGGTAAGTACCGTCCGATTGAAGACCGTCACGGCCTTCATCTTGAGGTCGAGGCGGTTTGTCGACGGAACCGAGGAGGAGTAGAGCATGGTTGCTGGTGTTGGCAAAAAGGGCCCATGGTGGCCTACTTGCTTGGCGTTGGCCTCCCCACCACTGCTACTACTGGTTTGGCAGCCGTTTGCGATAAAGCTTCCACTCACCGCGCCCGCCAGGTGTGAGTTACGTTCTGTGATTTGTTTTTTCAACATTTTACGATGGACACCTATATAGTTGTTGTGATAACTATATCATTGCACCGTTGATCAAAAATAGTAAGCCAAGCGTACAGGTTTCTCAAAAGTAAGTAAGCGGCTTTTAGATGTATTTCGCAATATACATACAATAACAGGGTGAATTTGATTTCAAGGAATCTACTTACACATGTTTTGACAAGAATCTTCGACACCTTTAGAAAATGTAGTACCAACGATTACACTCTTATTACCTGAAAATAAGAAATATGTATTAATTATAGACATATATTTGAAAATAATACATATTACAACATTAATAGTTTCATAAAATTTATTAAATTTGCTCAAACTGGCACCCCAAAGAATACTATACAGAAGAAAATTTATAAAGTTTTCATTTTCTGCCACCATGTCGTCTGTCATATATACGCAGTCGAACTCAATTATTTAAATGGTTTTTGGAAAGTCCCTGGTGAATTCGATTTTTATAATCATGGTAACTATGTTTCTTAACAATCGTTAGGCTTTTACTTTGCTACAGTTCAGCCAAATGGTAGTTTCAAGTGGAAAGTTTTGGTGTAATTATTTTTGTTATTGGTGTAATTATTTATGTTATATTTTTTTATGTGCTAAATACGAATCTGGAGTCGTCCTACAAAAAAAAATCCGCAAATATGAGAAATAATCAAAAAATATAAATGAGAAATAATCAGAAAATATAAAAGTAATGTTTTTAGGGGTTTTTAGCTCATAACTTTCAAAGCAAGGCAAGTATGCAAAAAGTGGTTCTATAATAAATGAAGAAGAAAAAATTACCTACACTTTACGTTTAAAACATTTTTCGGTACAATGAATAGTTTCTGCGCAAAAGGGTGTTGAAATATCGAGATAATAGGAAATTTTTGAAAAATGGAAAAAAAAAACGCCATTAATATATATTTTTTATTCCATTTAGGTAAATATTATTCTGTATGCTAATAAAAGAGGCGAATCTCTGTATAATTTATATGTATTTAAGTATTAATACGAGCCCTCTTAGACACAGGTTCCATAATTTCTTCAGAGGAGCCAGTCCATGTCGGTCCATGTTCCTCACCAGATTTTGCTGGTCCTTTGTACTGTGGACCCGTCACCCGTGAACATTTCGTATGCCTGAGAGCCCATTTTATTTTTCAAGTTATGCATGTCTTTTAAGCAGAGGCGGCAGCAACTGGCATTCAAAACATTTCCGCTAGCATGGAAGCACGGGAGAATAAATAACTTGGAGATGGGGGCTCTACTTTCCTACTCTTTGGGCTTCAATGGGTAGGTTAACAAGCGTAACCATTTCAAAATATTGAAAATATAGCTTTGAAGTAGCACCGCGGTTAGGTATGACTTGGAGCTGTGTAGAAAACTTCATGTTTTAATTCTTTTACACAGTTTTTTTAGTGGTCTAACAAAATCTGTGATCTTTCTCCACCATTCAAGAATTCTGCAAGTGTGTCTTGAAGGTCTGGGGTTAAATCCATTGTTTTAAAGATAATTTTCACCATGGTGACATGGGTTAACGTATGTGCTCTGATGGCTTTCAAATAGGCATGTCTTGTCAGGATTTTCTCTGCTGAGTGCACCGCATACATATATTCATACGACTTCTTTAACCCACCACCATCCATAAAGACCCCTATAGCCTTTCAGAACCACACCAGCGAGCAAAACCCACCTATTCTAATGATGACGTTATCAAAAAACGAGATATACTTGTTGTATAGATACTATAAATCTTGCCTTTATGTATAGAGGCTAGTCGCTGGTGTTCACAGTTGCTTGTTGATTCATCGATTGGCTCTGCCCCATGAGTAAGTAAAGCTGTATATACTATATTGTGATCAGATGGTGGAGCATTTATTAATGACCGGCAAGGAATATAGGTTGTGTGAAAGGGAAGACCACTTGTGATTTGCTCCATGAAAGTTCTCCATCCTGGAATACCGAGCAAATCCTTTCACTTGCCATAAAACCAAATCAGGTCTACCAAAGAGGATGTGATGGTATCAGGTGAAAAAACTGGCTGTTTGAGATCCTCAATGTTGACATTCATTAAGCCAGGAAAACCTGATTTCTCAAATTGTTTTAAAGAAACAGCTCTTATCTCACAGACTATTTAGCTGGTATTGTTTTCTAAACTCGGACAATTGTTTGGTCTGTAGCAATAGCATTTCTAGGGGTTATCAAATGAATTTCCCCCATTGCATGGAAGGTATTATATCCACCCAGTGTACGAGTGCTAAAAATCATCCCGAGGATGACACAACATCAATCAGTTATCGGGACAGTTATCGATACTTCTTATAAAGAAAAGCTGATAGCCCAATTTATAAGGGGGGAAAGGAAATAAGTTGGCCTGACAGCGCTAATAAAACGCTGTGAAATGGCTACAACTTTTTTTCAGTGTTTCCTCGCTTCTTTTTGAGTATCAGTATTTCTAATAAAACTTTTATAACCTCCGGAAGAAGGCTTTCATATCCACCCAAGAAATAATCTGGAGGAGGATAGTCATCCATGGCATAGGGTGCTGATCGTATTTCTTCAAGAATTGCATAAGTCTCAATTAATCGAAGACGTTCTTCCCGTTCTAATGAACGTTTTTCAATGTACCACGCATCTAGCAAATTTGTTATGGTCAGTATGTTTAAAACATACAATTGTCTTCTGTTTGATCTTTGATATGATAACAATCTTCTACATATCTCTTAAATACAAATTGTATTAAATTTTCTCTTTGAGGAATGCAGTTGCCCTCCTCTATTTGAGTCATTAGCTGGGCTAAGAAAAACTGACGTTCCTCGTGATTGCTTTCCATAAAAGTGAAAATGTCATCCATAGCCCTACAACCTATTCAACATGAGGGCTAACCTTTTTTCATCAACCTTGGGCCTACCAATGTACAGATTTTTTTAAACATGTATCATGATACTGACAATCAGCAGCCACCATGTGTGTTATCATCTGGATCCTGTTGACAACTGATGCACCGAAATAATCTCAACAAAGTTGAGCCTGTTCCATAACTGTATTTTTCATCTCTATTTTCGTCACCTGATGTACCAAATTACGTGTATGTTTAGAAAAACCTTTATTGTTTTTGGTCCAACTAGTATTTATGCTGTTAAAGTATAAAGTCGCCATTTATGACTAATATAACTAGTTGGGGGAAAGGTGGGTCAGATGACGATAGTAAGCTCAAATATTTTTTTTCTCCGTGTGGTCTTACCCAAACGCTCTGTTTTCTATTTTAGAAAAGCTTTATTGTTTTTGCTCCAACAAGTATTTACGCTGTTAAAGTATTCGAAAAAACTACTAACTTATTTTCGTTTTAATAGCTTGATGTCAAATTCGTCATCTTACCCGCACAATCGGGTAAGATGACTTTACTATGCGGGTAAGATGACGAAGGGTGATAAATAAGAGAAAAAGAATACTTTCTAAGAAAAAGTTTAATTCACGTTACAGAATACACGAATATACGCTTTGCTTCTGCCGAAGTGAGCTCAGTACACGCAGCATGAGCCCACTTCTGAGAGAGGGAGCAAGCATACCAAAGCTCTTTTTTTCCTGCATCATTACAAATCAAGCAAATGTCTTCTTGATCTTCTGTGAAATAATTATCATAATCTTCTTCCATATAACTAATCGATATGGACGAGTCAGATGATTCTCCATTATCATCAAATACTACTTTTTTTGACTTTCTGCTTCCGCCTTCCTTCAATTTCCTTCTGTTTCTGCATTTTAGCTTTTTTCCTTAAATTATCTTCTCTGCGCTTTCGACTTTCTGCTCTTTTCTTTTCTTTGTTTACTTTGTCTGTTCCTTTGTCCTCTAAGACTTTTTTGTCTGGTGAGCTGCTTATGTGCAATGATGGTAGCTTCTTCCTTTTTCGTTTTTCCTTGTATACAGCTACAAGCAAGGTGGGTAAACCTAGGAATGGTTTTGGGTGCGATGTTCCAGCTACTGCAATATCTACCGCACTCACGGAGTCACTGGTTGATGGTCCTGCTACTCCAGGGTGTACAGTTGGTGAGAAAATGATGTGTTGGGATGATTCCGCTACTTGAATTTCCTCCGGAGTCCCTAAAGAGGAACTATTGTCATAACAGCGTTCTTCTATGTCCACGTTCAATAGGTTCCATGGCCTTTTTGTTGTCATTGAAGGTTCAAAATCATATTCACTAAATATTTGTGAATTGAGTGGAACTGTGCCAGTTGCTTTGAAACATTGTACAGCATTGTTCATTGTAGCAACTTTACTGTAGGCTGCATTGAATAAGCCTGCTACATATTTAATGGTGATGACTTGTCCTGGATGCTGTAATAAGTATTCATTACAAGCTCGACTGTAAGTTGTTTTGAAGAGGCCATAAAAAGCGACGTCTAAGGGCTGCATGCGCTGACTTGTGTGAGGAGGAAAACCTAGTACTGTAATATGATTTTCTCTGCATATATTGACCACTTGAAGAGTAACGTCGAACGAGTGGTTGCCCATTAACACAAGAATGGGATTCCCTTTAGAAGGTCTGACATTTTTTATAAAATGTTTCAACAATTCGATAAAAGCCTCCGCGTTCATCCACCCTGACTCATTACATACAGCTGAAGAGCCTCGGTCGTGCATTGCTCAAAAAATGCTGCTGCATCCGTACCCTTGGGAAAATGAAAAGGGGGGACGTAATGACCCACAGCACTGAAGCAGCATGCCACACTGAGGTTGGTACCCTTTTCAGCAGAAGATATTTTTATAACTCGACGGCTTTCAGTTGGACTCAAAACGTTGGGTGTCTTGGGACAGTATGGCAGCTGGTCTCATCCACATTGAAAATTTGATGACGTTGGTAGTCTTTACTTGCCAATATTTCTTGGAAAAGATTTTAAAATGTTTCCACATTTGTTCTATTGAAAGCAGCCAACCTGGCTGCCGATGTGACTTCCGGTTATCTTAGAGAAAACTGGAACTTTGTTATAAATGACTTAATGAAATATTTTCCAGCTCTCTTCGTTTCCTGATTGAAGCGGTGCGGAATGTTCAGGGTGTCAGCTAAATCAAAAACTATTTTTGAAAACTCTTCTCTCGTTAAGCCAAAGGCCCTTCTGTTCACATCCTCCACATATTGCCTGAGCTTTTCCAGCTGCTCATTGGTGAATGTACACCTGAATCGTCCAGTACTAATTGGAAGAGTCTAGAAAAAAAAATCTAAAGAGATCGCAACTTATTCATGATTTTGCAATGTTCAGTGTGGCATTACTCCTTGGGATTGTACTCAATATCATATGTGCATACTTAGGTACATCTACTCACCTCCTCAGAATATTTTTTGGCATAACGCCGCAAAGTAGCTTCAGGCAGGTTAATTTTTTTTTGATGTAGCATTCACGGCCGCACCTCTTTTCACCTCCTTCACAGCTTCGGCCATTGCTTCTTTAGGCCAGCTCTGCCCATTTGTCTTTCTTTGCTAAGTTTTACCCATGATAATTACTGAAAATTAAACACAAAACCTTAATTTGAACTATTTATAAACAGGGCGGCTAAGATGACAAACTCGTCATCTTAGCCACCTACTGATTTCGTTATCTTACCCGAAATGGCACATTCTTTTCTAAATTAAAATATAATATAAATTAAATGATTTTTCAAGTGAGCTCTATGAGCTCTAGCATAATTATAACATAAATTTGAGATAATACTTACTTTTAGATGAACACGCTTGATTAGAAAAGCCAAAGAGCTTATTTTATCTACCACTAATATTACAATGGCACATATGCAATAGATGTAACACGCCACCATGCTACCAAAATACGACAAGTTACATTTGGTTCCAGTTTGTGAGGCAAGGGTCGCTGTCATTATACTAAACAAATTGTCCAAGTAGTGACATCTATCAGCATTTTCTAAAAATTGACGATTCGTCATCTTACCCGCTTCGCCGTCTTACCTTCCTTTCCCCTATATAAATTTTCACTTATAGAAATATTATTTAACAAAACTACGAAACGTCTATAAATAAAATTATCGTATGCTTCATTACGGACACCAGACCAGGTTATACAAAACATATAGTGTCAAGTTTCATTCAAGACTTACTTAATTAACATTTCATAAAACGCCGAAACTTGACATTTGGCAAGTGTAGCTCACTGACCCTTGTTTGCTTCCGATGAAAGTATTGGCCTTTATATTGACCTTTACGACCCTCTTAATTTGACTGCCCTACAACTGATAATAAAGCTGGTTGGTTTTCATTTCACATTTTTGCACTCCTTTATTAGTGATTTTTCATTAAGAAAATTCACTAAAAGAGAGGTAACGATGGTAAGACTTTCCGAAAAAATTTTCAAGTGAGCACGAATTAGAGCTCCTAGAACCCAAATTCAAGGTCGTTAGAATTATATATATATATATATATATATATATATATATATATATATATATATATATATATATATATATATATATATATATATATATATATATATATATATATATATATATATATATATATATTTATGTGTGTGTGTGTATGTAGGTATCCAAGCGATAACTAAAAAAATACTCAACTGATTTGAACGAAACTGGGCACATATCTTTATTGCATTAAGACCGCGGACGAGTTCGTATATCAGCTATAACGAACATTTTTCCCGCAAAAAAATATACAAAAATATTTTTGAACGGTATATGTTTGTAGGCATTAAAGTAACTGGAATAAGACTTTACATGTTGCTAGAAATGGTGTAAACAAACCTATGTTGTGAATTTTAACTGATTTGGTTCACAATATTTAGATTTTTTCAAAATTAAGAATAAAATCTGAAAGACGTGTATTGAAACGACTTACTGGTTAAAGTCCAGTGCCCGGCAGATAGAGTAGTTTTACTGCCACACGTAGATTGATTCATACAACATGTATAAACCATACATCAACGGTACCGAACCAAAATAAATAGAAGCATAAAACATACTACCCGAAACCAACAATCGTGAAACCTCGGTCTCAAATATAGCAAAGGACAGACGACATGAAATTAAAAATTTGCCGAGTAATTGTTATTTAACTGGGGATTCAATCAATTGTAAACAAAATCAAGTCAAGTCTGCAGAAAAATGTTTTTAAAATACTTTCTTCTTTTATCTTTCAGAAAACTACAATATATATATATATATATATATATATATATATATATATATATATATATATATATATATATATATATATATATATATATATATATATATATATATATATATATATATATATATATATATATATATATATATTGAAGTTTCCCCAAAACGTCAAAGCCGCGATTTGAAACGTCAAAATTGGCAATATTTAGGTAAAGAACCTGAAACAAAACCTGAACCTGAAAAAAAAATGTTGCATGAAGAGTGTTATGCAAACCCTTAAGATTCAGATTCAACCATCAGTGTCTGTCATTTTACCAAAATAATTACAGAAAATTTATTTTAAATACAGTAAAATGTAAAGGTAAGATGCTTACTGGCAATTAGGTCGATGCTAACCTTCTTTGCTCATCTGAACTAACGTAGCCTCCACCTTAAGCTCGATCTCAACGAGAGAAGCGATTTGAAAAATCATCCGCTGCCGGTCAGTCTCGAACCGTCGCCCCCCGAGTGCGAATTGTGAAGTTTGACTGGACTTTCCAACACGGCCACGGCGGCGCTTTTAAATACAGTAAGTCCTCGCATAACGTCGTCTCATTTAACATTGTTTTATTATAGCGTCGCAGTTTGTTGTAGCCAAATGTATCGTTTAACGTTGAAGGTGGTTCGGTATAACGTTGTTATTCTAGTAGAAAGGAGTACATAATATAATGTGTAGGCATGTACATAATACATACGTAAATGAATACTGTTTCTTTAATCAGTTTGCAGTTACAAATATGTACATATTATGTATATACATTATATTAATTCCCAATGATTCATTTTACGTCATTTTAAACGTCACGATTGTTACATCCCTAACTAAGACGTTACGCGGGGACTCGCTGTAGACCCTTTCCCTGATGTATGGCGGCAGTTTTAGTTAAGTTGATGGTTTAACGGTCTATAATTTGGGTGGTCCATAAGTCGTCGTTGGTGATCCCTACAATTATTTTTTTTCGAACACTCTTATATTATTGCAGTTTAGCATTTTTTTTATCGAAATATGATGCATGTTTGTAACAAACAAAATCGAGACGCAGTAAGTGCGTTTTGGTAGCGAATTATAATTTAATCCTTTAAATTTCAATAACTCAATTTGTTATTAACCTAAGGTTTGTTGGTTAGGAAACCAGTTTTCTCGGAAACATTTAACGTTTATTTTCGGAAAATCTTTGTGCATTTTCAAACAATAAGTAATTTTAATAAAATGTGGTATATTATTTTTACTATACAGTGTGTCCCAAACTGAATGGAAATGTATTGCTATTTCCGTTATTATTAGAGATAGGAAGACGGTTAAATTAGCAATGTTTTGTAGAATCTCATGCTCGTTCCAAATATGGCTTGTATTTTGCCCTGTCTCTTTTTGTTTTTGAGTTATTTTGAAAAAAACAAAATTGGCGATCATTTTTTTCTTCAATATCTAAGTAGGCGTTGATCTGACATGTCTAAGACTTGCACATTATCAGGACACTTTTTACAGACTAATCTTTTTGTGTTATTCTCAACTTTGGATTGTCATTTGTTTTTGAGCTACAGGTATCAACGTTTGTTTTTATTATGGCGGCCATATTGGATTTTTGCTCATGTGATAGCCTGTGAAAAGAGCTCTCCAATGATGTACAACATGCTTGAGAAATCTTGTAATTACACTGACAATTTTGAGAAAAGCCGTTGTGAGGCTAGTAGGCTATGAACTTCAATACAAGAAAACAAATGTTAAAGAAAGTGTTCAAAAAATAGTAAGCCACGGAGTCTAACAAGTGACTTTTACTTTTAACATAATTTTCCGTAATGATTCACGATAAAAAAAGGAACTTTGAGCAATAGACAATCTTATTTCCCCATTATCTGACTCATCAAATACCTGCAGTCCTCTTAATCCTTTAAGTACCGTGACGAAAGACCTTGACTTAATTGACCGTGACCCAACTGATTACACTGATAACGAAGCAGGTAGACGAAACGGTACATACAATACAAGACTTGCAACAAACTGCCAGATCTCTCTTAGGCCTAGGATTGAACACACTGAGACCTCAGAGTCGATATCCGGCGACATGTGGGGAGTAGGCAGATTGAGGCCCCGTAATCAAGCTACAACAATCCAACCCCCCTTTGTCCACTGCTCTAAGTAGGCAGATTGAGGCCTTAGAGTTCATGTCCTTACATATTTCCTTTACCTCTTGAAAATGGCTCCAAAACAGGAGCCGAAACGTCGAGTTTTAATAAATTCTGGACGCGGTTCAATCCTAGAACCAAGTATGTCTCATATATATATATATATATATATATATATATATATATATATATATATATATATATATATATATATATATACATATAAGCATAAAAAATTAAAACTGATCCCGGATATATGTTCTAGGAGGCCTAGTTCGCGCTCATCAGAAGAATTTTTTTCGAAATTGAAAAATCACGATCGTCTCATTGATTAACTTTTCCACGAAAATTCAGTAAAGTTTTTTACATGCATTTTCACCGATCCAGATAATTTTAATGCATGTAAATCTTCCTAGCTATACTTAAGTCCACTTAGGATAGAACGAATGCTTGGTTGTAAAAGCATATCTTTTAGCAGGACAAGAATCACCTGAAGTGTCTAAAACGAACAGAGCTCTTAATATCAACGGAGCGTGATACTGGGGTGTCCTATATTAACACAGTCAGCGTTATGGCCTAATCTGAAGCTTGAGCTAGGAGCAATGGCCGGCTCTATGACTGCATATAAGTGGATAATATAAGGTGAAAATAAGTGTGAAATTGTTTGAAGTTACGACCCGTTACGACCTGAGTTGTTACTCAATGGATGGTCGGGGCTTTTCACAGCTCTTGTCTCGAGATGTTCATCTTGAAAATGGAAGTGCAATTTTGTAGCAAGTGTTTCAAGACCAGGTGCTCAGGTATGATACAGAAATTGAAATAAAATGAACTAAGCATTTTAGTCAGTTGCAAATTGTCATAATAGATTAATGTAGTTAAACTGAAGTAATAAAGTTGATTTAGATGTGCTTGCTACATAAATTCCTCATTAAAATAAACAGTATTACTCCCACATCCTTACAACGTGTGGAAATATGGCATCGGCAACAAAAGTTCATTTTTTTTTGCTTAAACGATGCAAAAGTGTAAAAATATATGGAAAACATGTTTTGGGAATAAAAATGTTTGTTGTCTGTCGATCTGTCGGCCTGTTTTTAGCCACGATAACTTTAGAACGCATTTAGATATCCTCTTCAAATTTGGTATACAGTTAGCAACCGACAAGCTAACGGTTCGGGTTGTTTTTGAGTAAAATCTCTCCAGGGGGTACAAGATGAATGAGGGTGATTTGGTGAAAATTGAAATTTTTTCGTTAAAATTCGAGTAATATAACGCCTTGTGATTTGTTTATTAGAAAACTGTCAATTTCATCAAACATCTGGTATTCTGTGCTGGAATTAACTTAGGGGTTGAATGTGTGGGGGTGGAATCTCGAAGACAGAAATTTCTAATTTTTTTTGCTAAAACGGCGTAAAAAGGCAAAGCATATAGAAAACTTGATTCTGAAGCGATCTTACCCAAAAACAATTAGAAGCGTTCCTTTGTCGGGTGCTAACTGGATACCAAATTTGAAAATGATCTCAATTCGTTCGAAAGTTATTACGCGTACTAACAGACAGACGTACAGGCAGACAAACAAACAGATATTTGTTCCAGAATCTAGGTTTTCTATATGTTTTGAGACATTTTACACCGTTCAAGGAACAAAAAAAATGTCTAAATTTCTATCTCCAATATTCCACCCCCACGCATTCAACCCCTATTATAATTTCAGTACAGAATACCAGATGTTTTATAAAATTGAAACTTTTCTAATAAACAAACCCTAAAACGTTATGTTGGTCGAGTTTTAACGAAAAAATGTCAATTTTCACCATATCACCCCCATTCATCCCCTACCCCGTTGAGTGATCACTGTGTACCAAATTTGAAGATGATATCTCAATTCGTTCTAAAGTTATGGTGGCTACAAACAGATAGACATACAGATCGACAGACAAAAAAAAATTCGAAATTTACGAAGTTTAAGCGAAAAAAAATTGAAAGTTTTGTCGCCGATGCGATACTTCCACACGTCATCACGATGTCTCAAATTATATAGAAAACTTGATTCTGAAACGAAAATATTTTTGCCTGTCGGTCGGTTGGTCTGATGGCCTGTACGTCTGTCTGTTAGTAGGGGCAATAACTTTCGAAAAAATTGAGATATCATCCTCAAATTTGGTATCCAGTTAGCACCCGACAAAGGAACTCTTCCATTTGTTTTTGGGTCGCTTTAGGGGTAAGGGATACATGAGTGGTGAGTTGGTGAGTATTGACAATTTTTCCTAAAACTCGAGTAGCCTAACGTTTCAGAAGTTTATGGATACAGGAATATTTTCTTTATGGTCAAGTCATGGAGCCTAAATTCATTCCATGAGAATGTCTTTCTCAGGAAAGTAGATTATCACAGCTATGTGGAAGTTATGATTCAATTTTCAGCACGTTTTAATAAGTTTTTATAGATATTTATGTAGCTCCAGTGCTCTTTTATTCGTAAATCAAAATTATTTTTTTCTAAATTGAAAATATAAAATTTTTGTAAGCTTTCTTCTGCCAGACTATGAATTTGTTCTACCGATTTAATATGTCACTCGTCTAACATAATAAAACGTGTGCATCTGAACCGAAGGGTACTGGGTTCGATCCCAGCATTCTCCTTTCACTTTTTCAGTACATACTGTAACATTCACATCAACCGAGGCTCTGGCATTGTATTTGAGGAAGTTGAATGTCTGCACGTTCCTCCCTCCAGAGGGGGCGTGAAGCCGTCGGTCCTGTGTCCATGCGATGTTGGGCACGTTAAAGAACCCTACCTTGCTTACAGAAAGGCAGAGGTTTGGCAAAATTTTCAGGATAGTGACGTAAAAATGCTCCCTGGCGTTGGTGAATGGCCATAGTCGGGGAAATAGACCGACGTTATAGAGAAAAAAAAACAATACAATACAACAAAAGTAATTTTCAATATTCAATTATTATTTGCATTTGCCGCTCATGTCATTACAGTGTAAAAATTTTATGGTTCTAAATAAACTGCTTGAATTGATATACTTGTGTTGGCTCCTTGATAGTGTAATCTGTTTGAATAATTAATTAATGCCCTAAAGTCGACTTATTACCTGAGGTCTCATGCGAACTGATTACTAGTTGGAGAAAGCGAAAATGTTTCATTTTAGCCGGTGAACACAAAGTCATATCTGACATAGCCAATAAACAGTCTGGACGCAGAAATTGCGTTATGGAAGTGATTTGTCATAAAAATGTTTTTAATGGCAAATACGTCTCATTAATGCAAGTAGGCATCAATTTGGTGACCTGTATAACCTATATAGTAGAAACAATGTACCATATTTTATCAAAATAACCTGTTTGACATGGTACAAAAATTTTCCGAAACTAAACTTAAAATGTTTCCGAGAAAACTCGTTTCCTAGCCGACGAACTTTAGGTTAATAGCAAATTGAGTTATTGAATTTTGAAGCATTTAATGAAAATTCGCTACCAAAACGCACTTACTGCGTCCTCGATTTCTTTTTTACCAACATGCATCATATTTCGATGAAAAATGCAAAAGTGCAATAAGCAATATTCAAAAAAATTTGTAGGTATCACCAACGCCCCCTATGATTGTCAAAATAATTTTATAAGATGCAACTCAAGACACCCTATAAGTAACGTATACAATTTTTCTCGTATCTTGCATAATAACAATTATACTATGTGAAAACTGGAACCTGTGATGAGCACTAATAAGTACACTTGGAGAACACCCAAATCACCACAACACATATTTCAGAGACCTTACGATCGTTTCGTTGACCAAGTCTTGTTGACTTGGTCAACGAAACGATCGTAAGGTCTCTGAAATATGTGTTGTGGTGATTTGGGTGTTCTCCAAGTGTACTTAATAACAATTATATTGAGATTTACCGTTGAAATGCGTCACCCCGTATATATGTAAACGGAAAGTAAACCAGGATATGGATTCTAGTGGGCCTAGTTTGCGCTCATTTGAAGAAATCTTTTTAGAACTCAAAAGTCCGGTCTCCTCATTAACGAATTTTTTCTGCGAACATTTGCTCAAAATTATAGATAATTAAACCATAAACTTAACTAAAGCTGCTGCCAAAGCATCAGAGAAAGTGTCTATTTGAATGAATTTTCTGGAAATATTTTATTAAAATGAAGGGCAATGATGGTTCTAGCTGAAACTTAAGGGTTTGCAGAACACTTTTTACATAATCCGTATTTCTTTCAGGTTCTTTCCCCAAATGTTGCCAATTTTGACGTTTCAAATCGTTTCGTGTCGTATTTCTCACTCACATTCGTACTCCTACCATAATGATCAATTATGACGTTGTAACTTTCTATAATCAGATTTAATTAATGAAAAATTCATTTACCTCTAATTTTTTGTCTTTTAACATAAAGATCTGAATGTTGGTACACAGGATACTCTTTATGACAGAAACCAGCGTACCAAATTTGGTTGTCTTACTTTGTTATTTCCGAAGATATACATTTTTTCTAAAGAAAACACATAATCCTCCGGGAAAACCTGGGCCGATTTTTCCGGCTAACAAGCTTGTCCAATCCACTTGCAAAAGGAAGGCACGTACCAAATTTGATCAAAATCGGCCCATTACTTTTTAAGTTATCGGTGTGACACTTATATATATATATATATATATATATATATATATATATATATATATATATATATATATATATATATATATATATATATATATATGTGTGTGTGTATGTAGATCTATAGACATATAAAAATTGAAACTGACCCTGGATATGGGTTCTAGGGAGCCTAGTTCGCGCTCATTTGACGAAATTTTTTCAAAATTCAAAAGTTGGGATCTCCTCATTAGTAATTTTTTTAAAAGACAATTCACTGAAAGATCAATCAGCATGGCAGTAAATCAGTGTAAGTAAACGAACAGCAAATATTATGTCTCCAAATCAATTGAATCAACTGTTAACAAATATTTGAGCTCCTTAAGGATCCCTGTTCCGAAGCCGGAAAATAAAATAGAAAAACTTAATTTCTCGCAAAGCAAATATACTTCCAGAGGCGACTTGCTGATCGCAGAGCATTCCTCCTTCTCTCTCACGACGAAACGAAATTACAAGATATACGAAGTAAAGCGGGTAACAAGATTTTCTTGACGCATCTTTCAGTCAGTTAGTTTCAAAAGTGAGTTACCGGACTATTTCCCCGAGCGGGGGATTGTCAGATTATCGGACAAGCCAATAGTTTCCAGATATCAGAATCTCTCCAAAGCCCGGACTTTTACTTGTCAATGCCCAGAGGATTGAGGGCCGATATCTTTTCAGCTGAAAGTCGCTGCTTGATACTGAATACGCTGAAAATATATCCCGGTTTCCGCTCTTCGGTGTCATCTGGAATTTTTTTACACATGCAATATGAAGCAACAAGTGATTCCCTGATTATGTTGGTTATTTCGAAGCAATACATCTTGCGCTAAAAATGTTACTATGTCATCAGGGTCTTACAAAATAATATTAGTTGAATATACGTAGAGACGTAGACGTAGAGAATATTTGTCTGGCTTCACAAATGTTCGTTTTCTTCTCTGTAACCGGTTTCGCTGATTGACAGCACCATTTAACAGGAAAAATTGAATTGAAGACGAACAAATCCATTTTCTCCTATCTGGTGATGCTATAAAGCAGCGAAACCGGATACAGAGAAAAACAGAACATTTGTGATGCCAGAGTGAAGTTGCTAAGTAAAGGCAACAACAATTTATGAAATAATAAGTTTCAATGCTAACATTATAAAATTGTTTATTTTATACCATCCTACAAGAAAGTTAAAAAAGTCTAAATGGAGCAAATGCGTTATAGTAGCCAATTTTCATAAAAATTCCTCAAATTTTATAAAAGTAAAAAAAATGTATCTCCGAAAACAACAAATTTGGTTTGATGCAACTCCGTAAACATATTGCCTTTATAAAGTTTATGTTATATATCAAAATTGGATTATATTGATTGAGAGATAATTAGTTTATTAAAATTTGAGAAAAGTTGATAAAAATGCGCGATCATAACGTATTTGCTACATCCGAGCTATTACTTATCCAGAAGGATCACTTATAGGACTGATGTACATAATGTAGATGTTAGAGGGAAAGGATTGATCTCACCACCGAAATACAGACTAACCTTGTTCAGAAGGTCATTTACGTACCAGATATACACTGTTTACAACGCTGTCGATGATGCCCTCAAAACGAGTTCCGTGTCCACTTTCAAGCGAAAATTATTTCTCGTACTCTTTCAGCGCCAACCGTCGAGATCTATCATCTTGGGTCCTACTAAATGGTCTGTTGGGGAATGCGTCCAATGGAATTGATGTTCTTTGCTTGTGAGAATTCTTGTTGAATTTTTTTGGTTTTGTTTTTGTTGTTGTTGTGTTGTGTGATGCTTCGCTTGCCTTGCTCACACATCATTTTCACCAAATCGGTGCTTTTATGTATTTTGGGCCAAGTGGAAGAGCAGGGAATGGTATATCATTCATCGGAACTTCGCACTTACTTGCACAGGGTTAAATTTTTTGTCTTTTTATTATTCTGTGTAAATAAAGACTATTTTATTATTTATTATTATTACATGTTTTATATTGTGTGTCCGTTTAGCGGTTTATTGACTGAAGAGAGCAATTGTTTATAATTTATTTTCTTAATCAAAAAACTACAACACATTTAAATCACAAACTCTATAATTTAAACTGCTGCAACGAATTGCAGAAAGGGTCTTTTTTAAGTAAATTTTCTGTAAATATTTTAGTCAAACAAAGAACAAGAGAACATTGAAAACCCTGTTAAGCACTTCTTGCAAACTATATTGTCCAAAACCCTTCGCCCTTATTAAACTGTTTCATAAAAAAGAATTACAATCTGACTGGTTTTTAATGACCTTATTTCATGCTTTCGAGGATCACAGATACGAAAAACTCATTCATTGATTCAAGGCTTTCGTAACTTATTGTATGCAACAATTTTTTTCAAACAATATATTTGTATATATATATATATATATATATATATATATATATATATATATATATATATATATATATATATATATATATATATATATATATATAGGATGTTCTTGGCAATCGAGAACGATAGCTAACTTCGTTATCTTCCAGGTTACAGATTACAGACTCGGTTATGTGTAAAAAGTTGTACAAATAATCCTTCCCATCTCTAATGTGTCACCATAAATCGCATTGCGCAACAAATGTCAGTGGTGTCGACATAACATCAATTTTTTTTTAATTTCAACAACACACCACGGGGGCTTACAGCCTAAATACTATCGTACCGTGGGTGTTGACAAGGAGGAAAGAGGCAGCTTGTTAATTCTGGACTTGAAGGTTTGAAGGTTCGGAGGAGAAGGAAAAACATGTTCCGGCAAGGAATTCCACAACTTGGAAGTCCTCGGGACAAAAGAGCAGGCATAACAAGATGTTCTAAGTCTGGCGAGCTGGACAGTAAAAGGGTGCATTCGCTCTGTTCCCCTGGTAGATCTGTTGGGGGCAGCAGGTGGCGGAACTATGGAGGAAAGCTCCTCTGAGCAGTGCCCGTGCAGATATGTATAAAAGAGAGAGAGAGGTCACCAACGGCACGTCGGTGGGCAAGTGATGGCAGCCTTTGGGTGAGGGTTGGGTCACCGATGACACGTATAGCTCTCTTTTGAATGGAGTCCAGAATAGCTAGTGTAGAAGCGGCAGCGGCACCCCAGATGTGGGAGCAGTATTCGAGGTTTGGCCTTATTTGTGAAGTATATAAGGTATAGAGATTAGCTGGTGAAAAGTATTTGCGAGCCCGGAAAAGGAAACCTAATTTCTTAGCAGCCGCTTCTGCAATTGATGTGACATGTTGGTGCCAATTAAGATTTCGATCCACAGAAATGCCAACAAGAGAAAAGGACTCATTACTTTGAATAACTTGGTTGTTCATTGTGATGGGTCTAGGGCTGGTGTATCTCTTGTGAGAAAGAAAGCAAGACTTAGTTTTGGTGGGGTTGGAGATCCACGGAGACAGAACCCTCCATGAGTCTGCGATCCACATCTAATTAGGCTAATGAGACAGGCTTAGAATATTGTATATTTGAATGGAGGGTGCTGTCGTCCGCGTAGCTGTGAACTGGGTTGGATGTTCTAGAGAGGAGGTCATTGATGTGGAGAAGAAACAAAGTAGGGGCTAAAGATGAACCTTGAGGAACTCCTGCATTAATTGGATACAGTTTAGAGGAATGGCTATCCACAACAACAGATATGTTCCTGTTGGAGAGGAAATTTGCTGTCCAGGTACAAAGTTTTGGTGGTAGGCCATAGGCCGGAAGTTTATTAAGCAGCGCTGCGTGCCAGACCTGGTCGAATGCTTTTGATATGTCTAGAGAAACAATCTGGGATTCACCGTGTTGTTCCATAGACTTGTTCCAAAAATGGGTGACAAAGGAAAGGAGGTCGGCAGTCGATCCGCGCTGACGGAATCCATACTGCCTGTCGTAAATTAGACTGTGTTTTTCAAGAAGTTTTAGTAATTCGGTGTTTATATACTTTTCCATCACTTTAGAGACGACTGAAAGGAGAGAAATAGGCCTGTAGTTGCTAGGAAGCGCTTTGGATCCTTTCTTGGGGATGGGTTGTACTCGAGCAGTTTTCCAGTTACTAGGGAATATGCCTTTATTATAAGATATCTGAAACAGACGAGTCAGGACAGGAGCAAGCTCTGGTGCGCATTTTTTGAGAACAATTGCTGGGATTTCGTCAATGCCAGAGGCTTTCCTGGTATTAAGAGAAGAGAGCATCTTTCGTGCCTTTTTAGTTTTGAAAATGATATCCGTCATTTTATGTGCGACATTGGGGACTGTTGGTGTTTGAACATTTGGAGGTGGGTTGGGAGTAGAATTGCCGGCGAACAACGAAGCAAAAAGTTCAGCCTTGCCCAGGGCGGTAGAAACAATTTCATCCCCTGAGACAAGAGGTGGGAACGTGCTTTTGCAGAAATTATTCCCAATAGATTTAGCAAGAGTCCAGAAGGGTTTGCCGCCGTTGGAGCTTAAGAGGACTTTGTTTTTGATGTGGTTATTAAACGAGTTTTTTGCCTCAGAAAGAATACGGACATAGCGGTTTCTTGCGTCGTTAAATGCTTGACGATTTTCTTGACTGAGATTGTGTAGAAGCGTTTTGTGAGCCTTGACCTTTTCAAGTCTGGCCTTGTCACAGGATTGAGAGAACCAGGGCTTTTGGGTGGCTGAAGAGGTTTTCTGTGTACGTGGGATAAATAATTCCATGCCAGCTTGGATAATTTCGGTGACGTTTTGTGAGGTATCAGAGGGGTCAGGATGAGAGAAGCAGACAGACGCCCATGGAAATGAGGAAACGTAATCCCGCATTTCGTCCAAGTTTGCAGAGTTGTAGTGCCAAACGATACGTGGGTGTGATGACTGTGTGACCTCGGGTTGCATTGCGGATAACTAAACCACGGATGTGATCATTCACAATAATCGGGAACAATGGCCAACTTCCTTATCTGCCAAGTTACACACAGTGGGTTAAATGGACAAAGTTGCTCAAATAATCCTTCCCATCTCTAACCTATCCCCGGAAATCAAATTGCGCAACAAATGTCATAGGTATCGACATAACCGCAATTTTTTCCAATTGAAGCATGGTGAAATTTCCTCAGGAATTAATTGCATCTCGACCGGTCTTTCCGGTCGTCACGCTATTTCTTCTCTAACGTCATGTATTCCATGAATAACTAGACTACGGGTGAAAAAGTTACTGCCCCTGTCTGATCTCAAGATATTTTGTTGCTCCGTAATGAATTTCATTAACTACAATCGGTAAGATTTTTACACATATTATCTTCAATAAATAAACCTTCGAGGAGACAAATTATGTGAGAATGACTAAAATAATTGTTTGGAGAATAAGGCTACTGAGCATGGAACAATTCATTTTATTTGGGGTGATTCTTTAATACAACATTTATATTACAGAAAGTGTTAGAAATGTATTATTGCAATTTTTTAAACGCAGAACCCCGCTCTTTTGATGAGATCGTTTTAGATATTTTGACGATTTTCTAGAAACATTTTCGCAATAGCGTTTCTAATTCGTTTCCTTAAACCATTCAAGTTATTAACTCTGGTGCTATACGTTTTCTATGATACCCCAAATTAAGAAATACAATGGAATGGTGTCAAAACTGGTGATCTTGGAGGCCCAGAACTGTACCTCCATGTTCTATCCAAAAATCTAATTCAGCAATAAAATAATCTTGACCTTCTCGACTTCCGTGCAATGGAGCACCATCATGCATTTCTTAATGTGCCAAGTGGTGTGGTGTCCAGTATTTCAGGAATTACACGATGTAATATTTCAACAAAACGCTCTGCTGTTAGAACGCCTTCATAGAAGTACGGCCCATAAATTCTACTTTTCGATACCATACATAGAACATTGATTGAGAATCTCACCTGATTTTGAATTAGTTCATTTCATTCATTTCATTTCGCCCTATTTCTACTACATACATATGTATTTCTCCTATCAAATTTATGTCTATTCGACAAACTTAACTGATCACTTCAGATTATGTTTCCAAGGAAACGAGCGTCTGATTTTCTAGCAACCACCTACAGAAATTCTGTCTTCTTCCGGTGTCACCTTCATGTAAAGTTTGCACGGGATGTACTTTATAAGCTTTATATTTATGTCTCTTCAATAGCCTGTAGACAAAGGTAGTGGAGCAGTCCATTTGTTGGGCAACTTCTCTGATTGAGAGACGTCAATTAAATTCAAGAAAACTCATAACATCGATCTATGTGCTCGTTGATTTGCCTTGAAGGGATTGTTCTCTCGACACTTCATATCGTCTGAACTTTTGGTAACTTTTAAAGAAATATGTATGATAAATACTTCAAGGACATATTTTAAAAGTCTAAATGAGCAAATCATCTTATATAAACATGTGTCCGGAAACACGTCCCTTCCGACACAAAAACATAAAAAATCCGTTTTTCTTCAATATTTTGTAAAGTGGTTTAGTCAGAAAGACATATTTGTATACGTTTTGATAATATCAAAGGCTCAATGTAATATCCTCAATCATTTAAGAAAAGCGGATTATTTATAATTTTTTGTCATCGTGTAACTCGGAAAGGCCGTATTTCCGGACATATGTTTATATAAATATTCCTTTATACATAAGAACACTAATGTAGCTTCAATTAGATGGAGCCCTCGCACATTTACATCCTGCGGTTAGAGATTTTTTAAATGAAAATTTCTAAAATCGTTGATTGGAAGAAACGGATTTTAGAATTGACTACCACAGTCACCCGATTTGACTTCACTGAATTTTTTCTATAGTGATACGTGAAAGGGGTTGTTTATAACACACTTCCAACGACACCAGATAATATGAAGGAGCGCATTAGAGAAAGTTTCCGAACTATAACACCATAAATGTTGGCAAATGTTGCTGAAAGTTTTAAAAAGACGATTTCTCCGGAAATAACAAAAGGTAGGTAACGCAAATTCGGTACGCACGTTTGAGTCATAAAAAGTAAATTACGTACCAAGATATAGGGCTGTGGGTTAAAAGTCAAAAAACTTATAGGCATTTAAAAGAAGTTTTTTTCTCAAAACGTCAAAGTCGCGATTTGAAACGTCAAAATTGGCAACATTTAGGCAAATAACCTAAAACGAATTATGGTTAGGCATTGAAAATGTCGCAAGAAAAGTGTTTCACAAACCTTTACGTTTCAGCTTCAGTCACTGTCCTCCATTTTACTAAAATATTTCCAGAAAATTCACTTCAAATATACCTTTTCTCTGATGATTTTGACAACAGTAGTTTTAATTAAGTTAATGTCTTAATGGTCTATAATTGTTCTTTTAGAAAATAACTCTTCAAATCAGTGTTAGTTTCAGTTTTTATTTGTTTACATATACAGGGTGACGCATTTCTACGGTAAAGCTCAATATGTTCGCTATAATACAAGATACGAGAAAAAATTGTATACATTAATTATAGGGAGTGTTGAGTTGCATCTTAAAAAATATTTTGAGAATCATAGGACGCCCATAAGTCTTTGGTGATACAATATTTTTTTTATCCTTTATATTATTGCTTTTGCATTTTTTATCGCAATATATTTAGATACTGGACATTATAATGCATGTTCGTAAGAAAAAAATCGCGAGGCAGTAAGTGCGTTTTGGTAGCGAATTTTCATTAAATGCTTTAAATAACTCAATTTGCTATCAATCTAAGGTTCGTTGGGTAGGAAACCAGTTTACTCGGAACCATTTTAGATTTATTTTCGGAAAATTAGTGTACATTTTTAAACAATAAAGTTATTTTGAGAAAATCTGGCGCATTGTTTCTACTATATAGGCTACACCGGTAACCAAATTTGATGCCTGCTTGCATTTAAAAAACATATTTGCTATTAGAAAATGTTTTATGAAAATCACTTTTATAACGCTGCGTACAGTCTTTTTATAATACAAACACGCGTACCAAATTTGGTTGCCCTTACTTTCTTATTTCCGGAGATATAAACATTTTCCGAAAGAAAAACACAACATTTTTTCGGGAAAAAACCTTGGCCGATTTTGCTGGGTAATGAACTTATCCAACCCACTTACAATGCGGTGCTATCGGGGCGGCAAGGCCGCGGACGAGCCCTGGGGGAACAAAAAAAACCCACTTACAAAAGGAAGGCACTTACCAAATTTGATCAAAATCGGCCCATATATATGTATATCATGTTTCACACCGATAACTCAAAAAATTATTGGCCGATTTTGATCAAATTTGGTAAGTGCCTTCCTATTGTAAGTAGCTTGGATAGGTTCGTTAGCCAGCAAAATCGGCCAAGGGTTTTCCCGAAAAATTTGGTGTTTTCTTTCGGAAAATGTTTATATCTCCGGAAATAAGAAAGTAAGTGTAACCAAATTTGGTACGCGTGTTTGTATTATATATATATATATATATATATATATATATATATATATATATATATATATATATATATATATATATATATAACATATATACATACAAATCAAAACTGACCCCAGTTATGTGTTATAGAGTGCCTAGTTAGCACCCATTAGAAGTATTTTTTAAAGAAAATTCACTAACGGCGAAACAAACCAAGTGTATTAATTAATTTCTCGTATTATCAAAACATAATGTTCTTTAAATAGGTTTTTCTTGAAAAGGGATCGAAATGGAACAAGAATACATAATTAACTGAAAAATTATTACTCTTTCACATTTTGTCAATCAAATTTCATGTTTGGTATACAAGGCAGAAAGCTATTAACTGTAATTGTGGGTAAAATTGTCCCCAAAAGTGGTGCCTTAATGAGCAAGGTAATATTTGCAACACGTATCTTATTCGTCGCTTAAAAAACATAGCTTGGCGAATTTCCAAGTTCCTTACCAAGATTTTTTAAAAATAACGACAAAAAAGCTAATTACAATTTTAACTTTCCGCACCCTGTATTTCCGAAACGAGCAACTTTTGGATTAGGCCTGTTTACACCATGGTTAGGTCAGTCGGATTTCCTATTGCTAATAAATCATCCTATATATATATATATATATATATATATATATATATATATATATATATATATATATATATATATATATATATATATATATTGTAACCGAATTTTTTAAGTCGAATAAATATATAATAATTGTTTTCAAACATAGAACCGGTATGATAATGCATTATGTTTGTGTTACAGTTACACGAACACACTGTTAAATTAATTTGCAAGCGAGTTGCACAATCAACGTCAAAATAGTATTTGTTGAACTTCATTAAAGCTAAAATGCCAGCAATACAACTACAATTTGTATGTTTGTATGCTAATTGAATTGTAAATAGGTAAATGCAAACAACTATGCACTATTTAACTGATATTAATATGAAGTTGGAATGGTTCATGCGATATAAGTAGATAGCTGCTGTAGTTACAGGGTTAATCTCAGAAAATACAATATATATGTTTCCTTGGTTGAATAAACCACTCTAGTTTACTAGATACTACATAGCCGATACGTAGTTTCAGTTATTTAATGTAATATTAATTGAGGACGACAAACTTCTCTGATAATCTCAAGTGTTTCTTTATTTTTTAACAAATGCATATTATTACAATATCTCAGAAAATAAGTGTAAGACTTCAGTGCAACTCAGGCAAGTTTATGGCAATACTTTCGCAATTCGCTGCAAATCTGACTTATTTTGGAGCATCCAGACTTAGTTCTACAAACTCGTATGGTGTTTAGCCACTCAACTGTACTGCTACTGCACAGTGGCGTCTCCTGACCAAAAAGTTCGGGTGTGCGGTAACGAGTTGCTGTTAGTGGTGGTTTTAAAAATTATTGACACTAAATGTACACACATATATATATATATATATATATATATATATATATATATATATATATATATATATATATATATATATATATATATATATATATATATATATATATGTATATATATATGGTACCTATATGGGAATAATACGTAGATAAATAAATTAATCTCCCACCGCGACACTAACAAATTAAAAAGTCACTTAAAACTTTAAAACACGAAAAGAAGATGATTTATACAACCTCTTCTTTTCACACAAATTTGTGTTAGCGTTAGCACTGTCCGGGACGGAGTGAAATCTAAAAACATTAAAATTAGTTCAATGTTAATGTGGTACTAAATAATAAGATGTGTAAAAATCCTGGATGCAGCAAGTGCGTAATGGTAGTGCATTTTCATAGAAATGATCTGGCACAAAATATTTCATTATAACCACCAACTTTTTTTTCTTGTAAAATAGAAATCAAAATTTTGGTGTATAGTTTACTTTTTATATCGTAAACCTACCTACTAAATTTGGTTACCATATATTTTTTATTTTTTGAGATTCAATTTTTTTTTCGAATGAAAACAAAATTTTCCCGGAAAACCTCGTCCGATTTTTTTACTATCGAACTTATCCAAGCCATTTACAAAAGGAAGGTACATGCCAAATTTTATCAAAATCGGCCAATTATATTTTGAGTTATCATTATGATACCTATATATATATATATATATATATATATATATATATATATATATATATATATATATATATATATATATATATATATATATATATATATATATATATATATATATATAAATAAATACTTATAAAAATTGAAACTGACCCCGGATATGGGTTCTAGGGGTCCTAGTTCGCGCTCATTTGCAAAAATTTTTTCAAAATTCAAAAGTCGAGATCTCACAAATAGTGAATTTTTTCTACAAAAATTCACTAAAATGTATTATAGTCTTTGATTCTAGAATACTGGTTAGACCAGCGTTCCTTTCATTTGTCTTGAGCGACATTTGTTACAGCTCACTGCAGTGTTAAAATCAATGGTATTTCCCTCACTATTTTAAACACGTGGGTGCATTGTATATCATCGACTGAAGTTGTTCGGAAATAATAACGCACACCTAACCCGAATTCATTCAACATTGCTATTGACCTACTCATATTCTCTGAATGAATATGTTAGAAGACGTGGCGCCTACTTGATTCCAAGTCACTATTAACCGACTATTTATGAAATCAAATAAGTAAATTAAATCAATTGTCATAAAATATGTAGTGTATTAAGAAATAAAACATATTTAATTGTGCACATTTTGATTATATTTTAGGGTGTGCGGCGCACACCTAGCTCACTACGAGAAAACGCCACTGCTACTGCACCTGTTTGTCTGACACTTGCTGGAATTTCCTTGACTAAGCCTTCTTCTACCAATGTCTCATTCGATACGAGGGTCTTGCGTTTAGATAGCTCATTGGCCGTGTCATATTCGCGGCCTATGGAATAACACAGTGGCGTTGGTAACATCTCTTATCTGGACAATATGTACCATCATATTTGTGATTGCATTCACACAGTTGCTGACAGGATTGTTTAATTCGTACCTCTGATGGCGCTAACTTTGTTTGCGAAACGATCGTCAGGTCTGAAAATGTATTGTTTTGAATTGATTGCTCCAAATTGTACTTATCAGTGCTCACCACAGCTTTCAATCTGCACTCAGAGGATTAGTATTCTGAAATGTATTGGTCCACGAATAAAAAGAGAAGTAATCCATGATTTAAATAAGATTGCGTAATAGCGAAGAGAAATTTTGACGCTTCCTTTGATCCACACATGGGCAGTGGTTGCTTAACCCAACCGCTTACGTCAAATATAGAAAATCGTTTCGAACAATAATCAGGTTAAAAAGGTCTGGACGTGAGATATGGCAGCGATTTTGATATAAATAATCCGCGCATTTTTTTACGAAATGTATGTGTATATATATATATATATATATATATATATATATATATATATATATATATATATATATATATATATATATATATATATATATATAATAAGGTAACGGATATATTCATTAACTTCGTTAAAAATAATTATCTGGAAAAAATTTCGAAGGGGTATAACGATTTTACTAATCTGAAACTAAACTACATTATTTTGATCTTGTTACGTCATTTGTTTTTCAAGTTATGACGTCATCGATATTTTTAAATAACATCCTATTTTACTTTTAATGCTAAAATTTTTAATATAATTTGAAAAAATTAAGAAAAGAGGCTTTAAAGTTCAAATATTAAAACGTTCATTTGAAGAATTATATATATATATATATATATATATATATATATATATATATATATATATATATATATATATATATATATATATATATATATATATATATATACCACACCGATAACTCAAAAAAGAATGGGCATATTAGGGTCGAATTTGGTAAGTACCTTTCTTCTGCATTTTTCTTGAAGAAGCTTGTTATCCAGGAAAATCGTTCTAGTTTTGCCCGGAAAATATTTTCTTTCCTTTCTGAATCGTTTTAGAACTCTGGAGATCACAAAGTTATGGCAACTAAATTTAGTACGCGGATTTACATCACAAAAAGTAAACTACGCACCAAATTTTGATGTGTAAGTTAAAAGAAAAAAAGTAATAGGCATTAAAAAAACATTTGGGTGCCTCTGATGACCAGAGAACCGCACAAACAGAAAACATTTTGTGTTGATAACAAAACGTATTGTATACTACAAACAAAAATTAAGTTTTTTTATGTCCCAAAAAAGTCAAGAAATGCCGGAAAATATATTTTGAAAATTTTATAGTTTTTCTTCTTAAAACGTCAAAAGTCGCGATTTAAAATGTCAAAATTGACAACTTTTAGGCAAAAAACCTAAACGAATACGGTTTATGTAGAGAGAATTTCGCAAGAAGTGCGTTTTACATTTACCACCCCCTAGGTTTCAGCTTCAACCGTCGTTGTCCTTTATTTTACTAAAATATTGTTAAAGAAGTTATTTAAAATAAACTCTTTCGCTGATGCTTTGGCAGTAGTTTTAGTTATAGAGTTTATGGTTTAATAATCTATAATTTATAACGAATATTGTTAGCAAAATTTCGGCAATGACACTTTTAAATTTTAAACATATTTCTTCAAATAGGCGCGATATAGGCTCGCTAAAGCGCATATCCGAGGTTACTTACTGTTTACACATATACAAGCTGACCCATTTCTACGGTAAAGCTCAATAGTGCCTCTATTATACAAGGAAGGAGAAAAAATGGTATACCTTAATTATAGCGTGTCTTTTGAATTATAATGCATGTTTGTAAGAAAAACATTTGATAGCGTTCATCCTTCTCGAAACAAACAATTTCTTTAAATGAGCGCTAATTAGGCCCCCTAGAACACATATCCGGGGTCAGTTTCAATTTTTATATGTTCATATATATATATATAACTAAAAAAATAATCGGCCGATTTTGATTAAATTTGATGAATACCCTCCCTTTGCAAATTTTGGGTTTTCTTTCGAAAAAAATTATATCTCCGGAAATAACAAAGTAAGGAAAACCAATTTGGTACACGGGTTTATATCTTTATAGGCAAATTACGTACCAAAGTTTAGCTCCGTAGGTTAAAAGACAAGAAAGTTATAGGTATTTAAAAAAAAAGGTTTTCCTCAAAACGTTAAAGTCGCGATTTAAAACGTCAAAATTGGCAACATTTGGGCAAAGTACCTGAATCTAATACAAGCAATGAAAGAAAATGTCTCAAGAATAATGTTTTTCTTAGTTTCAACTGTCATTCTCCTTCATTTTACTAAAATATTTCCAGAAAATTCATTTCAAATATACCCTTTCTCTGATGCTTTGGCAGTAGTTTTAACTATAGAGTTTATCGTTTAATGGTATATAATTTTTGTCGAATTGTCGTAAAAAATCAATAAAGCTCAATATATCCGTTATTATACAAGATATGAAAAAAATTGTATACATTAATTATAGGGTGTTTTGACTATGTGAAAACAGGAACCTGTGATGAGCACTGATAAGTACAGTTGGAGAACCCAAATCACCACAACACATATTTCAAAGACCTTACGATCGTTTCGTTGACAACGTCAACGTCATCAGAGGATGAAAAATGAGAAATCACTGCAACACATACTTCAAAGACCTTACGATCGTTTCGTTCACAACGTCAACGTCATCAGAGGATGAAAAACTCTAATTTTTCATCCTCTGATGACGTTGACGTTGTCAACGAAACGATCGTAAGGTCTTTGAAGTATGTGTTGCAGTGATTTGGGTTCTCCAAGTGTACTTATTAGGGTGTCTTGAGCTACATCTTAAAAAATTATTCGTTGGTGATATAAATTTTCTTTTTTTTTTAGTCGAACACGCCTTATGTTATTGCATTTTTGCATTTTCCATCGAAATATAATTTATTTTTGTAAGAAAGTTTATTTTCGGAAATTTTTGTACATTTTCAGACAATAAAGTTATTTTGATGAAACATGGCACATTGTTTTTACTATATAGGTTATACTGTTAACCAAATTTGATGCCTGCTTTCTTTAAAAAAACACACGTATTTGCTAATAAAAACATTTTAATGAAAATTCACTACAATAACGCACTTGCTGCGTCCAGACTTGTTTAATTGTCAAAAACATTTATGCACAGTGATAGACTGATCAGAACAGCTATCAAACGTTCAATTACGCTACCAACTACCTAATATTAGTCAACTGATGTATGTAGCAATGCATAAAAATAATAGACTACTAATGGAGGTTATAGAATTTATCAAGAATAACAAAATACATCGTGTAGTTTCAAGTAGCAACATACATAGTATAAGTGTATATATAAATAATTGTATATTATTTTGTGAACAAATTGGTGCAATTGTGTGTGTGTGTGTGTGTGTGTGTGTGTGTGTGTGTGTGTGTGTTAGAGAGAGAGAGAGAGAGAGAGAGAGTGGATTAGTGTACGTATGCAATTGTGTACATAGAGTATTAAGATACTAATGACGTACATAATATAACACCTATTGTTAACCCAAATGTTACACCCCATCTATCCGTGGCCACCTGTGATCGTTAGAAAGTTGCCTTGACAGACCCCAAGGCATTAAGCAAAGTGATCATGTATACTTCCTTCATTAATTTTTACAATAATAAGTATAATATTATCTAACAAATAAAATACCCCTATGTGTATAGATAATCACATAGAGCTTATGAGAACCAAGTAGCATGTAGGTCATAACTGTATTGAGCAAACGCAAATTAGTAAATAGAGGTTGGTATAGAGAAATGCATGAAAAAACTCCGGAGCGGTATGAGGAAATCTCGAGGTCAAAAAATGAGAAGAAAAAAAATGTGTCGTATGGCCCATATTGCTGTTTAACAAATTGAATGGGGATCGCCCTCCAAACATATGGTTCTTAAAAAATGTCATAAACGCCACCATATAGTCGGAAATAATCTGTTACGCAATCCTACATAGTGTGAGTTCGATGCCTTTCTCCGTTTAAAAGTTTTGGTCTTGTTGCGTTACCTATGGGCAATACTCTATGTAAAACATAAATATTAAGAAATACACTTTAAACTACAACAGACCATACATAATTTTCCGACATGTTAGAAATCTTTGCATTGGATCTTCCATTCTTGTAGCAGAAAGGGCTATTATTTGCCTTTCATACGTTCTAAAAGCTTTATATACCACGATAACATCCCTATAAAAAACAATGTATGTATAGCTTTGGAGGGTCAGCGATTCTTCTAACGCAACGTTTGTAGAGGGGGCTTTTCAGCGATGTTAGACACTATGTTATTTTAATAACATTTCATTTCGCCCCTAATATTTCTGAGTCCTCTTTAATCTGATTTGCTGCGTTTTCTTTCAGTCTGCACTCTGTTATTGATAGATTAATCTGAAAGTACTGATTTGTTATCATGTCACACCAGTGGCTTTATTGGAAACTAGACGTATTACGTCTTTGTCCCTTTCAACAGAATGGCAGCCATTTATTTTTCTGGATTTATTTCAATGTATATCTTATATATTTTTATAGATGGACGAGAATGATTTCTAATCCGGCGAATCTGCAAGCTTTGTCCGAAAACCTTATAACAGTAAATTGCTGACATGTTTCCGTTTTTTTGCTGTTGAGACATTTCTGAAAACGTAAGCAACAAATTGTTATTCATGAGGCGCATGATTGATTCTGTGACAGAAATATCGAGAGGGATCCAGTCTGATAAGACTTAATGATAAATGTCTGCGACCGACTGTATTCTATGAAGTTTATGATAGATATCATCGGTGATAATAGAATGTGGTTCTAAAATAAAATATATTCATTCACCAGTAATAACTAATTTTCGTTCACTAAGCACGTTGGAAGTCCCCTAAAACCCATATTTAGGGTCAATTTCAATTCCTATATTATATTGTTACATTCTGCGGAGTTCTGGATTCGTTGACTTACAAAACACAGCTTTTCAAACTACTATTTATTATAACCAACCATTTTCCAACACCATAAGCACATAAGCACATCAACTAAAATATTTCTCTCTATTACTAAATGTTCATAGAACTATATTCCACTATCCCCCTTCTATGGTCGCTTCTTAAACACCAACACTTACTGCTGACTCGCTCAATACTTTACGATCACTTAGTCTGCACCACACTAATTCAATACTGAACTAAATCACTCTATGTACCGTTCATCTATTTATACTCTCCAGAGATTCTATATCTTCTACACTTTTCGACACCTGTCACTTCTGGTCCCTTCTAGAAATATAATTCCAGAGTGTTCGCTCTTACCCCACCTTGACGCAGTTCCAGCAGCGCAATGCATTTGCACGGTGAGCATTTATTGGGTGTCCATGAGACGTAGGCCTTACTTGTTCTGTTATTTTCTCTAGTAGCTGCATGATCTTGGATGAATCTGTTTTATTTTCTTCTTGGACTTGGAAACTGGCAACTTTCACATGACTTTCTGACGCTTGCTTTACCGCTTCAAACTCCAAGGAATGTGCCAAAGCATCGTTCAAGTTTTTGTGTCTCGCCATCCTCAGCGGCTGTTGCGTGTCGGTATCTCTGATGCCATCAATGAAGGTTTGCAGCAACAGCCGGTTTAAAAACTCCATCTAAGCTTGGGGTAGGCTAACCGCGTCAGTCTGACAACGTCGGCGTGGAGATGTGGGAGACTTTCGCCAGATTTCTGACAACTATTTTTCAACTGCAATCGATATAACTGTTCTTAATGCTGGTCACCAAACCTCATCTCTAAATGACGTCTAACGCTGTCAAAACTCAGTGGTTCCTCCCTGGGGATACCTTGAAGCACATCTAGGGCATCTCCTCTGGGAGCCACAATTATCGCTTCGCTTCCTCTCTCTCTCGCCCCAACCATTTGCTGTAGCAGCGGCTTCAAATTGGCGTAGATAAATACCCCACGGGACTGAGCCATCAAGTGTGGGGACCTTAATTCTTACGACCGGGCTATCTTCGAGCCTGATGTTGCCTTTGGTTAGGGTTTCACACTTCTTTTCTAGTAATTGCACTTTCTGTTGTACTTCCGTCAGCTTGCCATATACATCGTCGCTGATAGCCCTTACTCTGCTTTCTACTTGCTGGAAGATGTCGTCTTTTACCTGCTACACATAAAGTAATATTCTCAATTCTGCTGGCCTGTTCTTATAGAATTTTCTTTGTTTCTTCATCTCTTCTTCTGGCTTCTTCATCTCTTTTTCTCATTTCTTCTTTGATTTCATCGTCTCTTTTTCTGGCTTCTTTGTCCCCTTTTCACAGTTCCTTCTTGGCTTCTTCGTTTCTTTTTCTGACCTCTTCATATCTTTTTCTCATTTCTTCTTTGGCTTCTTCATCTCTTTTTTTTTGACATATACTCATTTCTTCTTTGGCTCCTTCGTCTCTTTTCTCATTTCTTCATCTCTTTTTCTGGCTTCTTCTTTCATTTCTTTATCTCCTTTTCTCATTTCTTCTTTGGGTTCTTCGTATCTTCTTCTGGCCTCTTCATCTCTTTTTCTGATTTCTTCTTTGATGATGGTGAGGAGGGGGGTGGGTGGGTTACGGAGGTCATCCTCTTCTTATCCTCCAAATCTCTGTCCTCCGATGGGAAGAGGGAGCTCCTAAAGTCTCCCGTCCGCCACACGGAGGAGCGGGGGAAAAACAGCAACTGCCTGGATCCGCAAGAAGGCAGCTTAGTCGTGTGCTTAAGCCGAGGGTGCCATATTCAACCGCCTTGAGTCATGTACTGGCGGAAGTCGGGTCCCGGCGGGCTCAGGTGGGGGCTGAGGGCTCTGAGGGTATGATAAAACGACTCAAGGAGTCTAATGCCTCTACTGAGGGTGCCATCAGGGGAAAGCGACTCCGGTCAGACGGCGGCACACCACAACAGAGGGGAAGAAAGCCCCGAGAGGGTGTTGTCAGGAAGACGTTCAGTGAGGTGAGAGTGGGCATTATCCATTCTTATTATACCTCCTCCTCACTGAATAATTAACAACTGCTGCTTCTGCAGAGGTCTATCCTGAAGGCTGTGCAGGGCAGTTCAGAGGAAGAGCCAAGTATAAGGTTCCGGGGCTGTGCAAATCGGCCTTGCTGGCTCCTTATTACTTACGACGACGAAGTCAGCTCGCTTTAGCTGGAGCGAGATATATTCAGATGTCCAAGCTGCAATATCATATCATCTGTTGCATTTACCGGTCACCTTGTTACAACAACTTTGTCCAGCTCTTCGACTACCTTTCTGATTTCTGAATATCCTTCCTCCGAGGTCACTATTCTTGGTGACTTCAATGTTCATAATAAGGAATGGCTAGGATCTTCAAAAACCGAGCCACAAGAGAGAGAGCAGCGGAGGCCTTTGAAGTCAGCAATTCTTTAGCCAGGGGCGGCTCCTCAATAAGTGCGCCCGTGCGCGCGCACTGCCGTGGAAAAAAATAATATTTTTGCTATGCTATATTTTAATAAATTTTTATTTACTTTTTTACCTCCTGCATTCAACAAACAAAATTAGTATATCGAAGATCGCAGAGAGTCGGCAGCCATTAATACAGAATACAGAAAGTGTTAATCGTTGCAGACGTTATATACATCCATATCCATATAAAGCATCGTGCGGCGGTGTGCATTTTTCGGCGCTCTCTGGAAGTGAGAAATGATCTCTGAATCTTGATGTTCTTTGTCGAAAACGATCGAATAAGCAATCTGTTGTGCACTATAAAATTACACACTTCCAGTTTGTAGTGGACTTTTGGCAGAGCGCGTGTGTGTGCCTACCACCAAGTAATTTTCGTCTTCGCGTCGGATTGATTTTTAATTAGATCATTTCGTTGTTGTTTACATGTTCTAACAAGACAATTATTATTATTATTATGATGGTTACTACTTAGGGTTGCTTAATAAGTGGATAAAATAATTGTGATATTGTGACTAATTCAGTGGATATTTTAAATTTAAAGGTTAACTTTTTAAGGGACTTTTTAACTACTATAACTAACTAGAGGAAAACTTGGTAAGTAGTTAATAATTATTAAGTTTAGTAAGTAGGTTTCTTTATAATACATTTTCGGGGAAAAATAGGCGACCCCTTCATTTTTAGTGAATTTTCATTTTAAAAAAATCACTAATAAAGAGGTATCGATGGAGACACTTTGCAAAATTTTTTTCAAATGAGCGCGAACTAGGACCTCTAGATCCGGGGTCAGTTTCATATATATATATATATATATATATATATATATATATATATATATATATATATATATATATATATATATATATATATATATATATATAGTATCCAACCGATAACTCAAATAATAAGCAACTGATTTTAAAACTCGGCAAGTGCCTTTCTTTTATTGATGGCTTGGATGAGTTCGTTAGTCACGAAAATCGGATAACGTTTTCCGGGAAAATTTGGAGTTTTGTTTCAAAGAAAAATCTTTTTCTCTGAAAATGACAAAGGTATTTTAATGAAATTTCGTGGATACGTTGCCTTGTAGAAGACCCTACTATGCACTAAAATTTTCTACACTTTCAGAAAATTGAGTTATTCAAAATTTGAGTTTTCTTTTGAAAACATTTTTTTCTCCCAAAATTACAAAGTTATTTTGATGAAATTTGGTGCATATATTGCCCTGGATAAGACCCTACTATACACCGAGATTAAACTTTATAAGTTCGTAGAAACTTGAGTTATTCAAATTTGAAGCATTTAATTAAAAATTACTACCATAACACACTTGCTGCGTCCCGAACTTTTTTTTCTTGCCCACCCTCAATGCATTAAGGCACGAGCCGCTACTGGCGTAAAGGATGGATAACTTATAGCAGTAACATTTTTTTTTTCAGCTGTAATGTGATATATAAATCTGCTCTGAGAATTTACTAAAAAAAACTCTGGACGCAGCAAGTGCGTTATGGTAGTGAATTTTCATAAAACTATTTTTTAATAGCAATAATGTGTGTTTTTTTAAGAAAGCAGGCATCAAATTTGGTTACCAGTATAATCTATATAGTAAAAACAATGTGCCACGTTACATCAAAATAACTTTATTGTTTGAAAATGTACAAAAATTTCCGAAAGTAAACTTAAAGTATTCCCGAAAAAACTCGTTTCTTGGTCAACCTTATAGGTTAATAGCAAATTGAGCTATTCAAATATTAAGCATTTGATTAAAATTCGCTACCATAACGCACTGACTGCGTCCAGATTTTTTTTGTTACAAACATGCATTATATTTCGATGGAAATGCAAAAATGCAATAACATAAGGCGTGTTTGATTAAAAAAAAAGAAAATTTGTATCACCAACGACTTATGGGCCAGCCTGTGATTGTAGAAATATTTTTCTAAGATGTAGCTCAAGGCACCCTATAATATATATATATATATATATATATATATATATATATATATATATATATATATATATATATATATATATATATATATATATATATATATATATATATCTTGTATAATAACAGATATATTGAGCTTTGTTGATTTTTTTTACGAAAATTCTACAAAAATTATATACCATTAACGATAAACTCTATAGCTAAGACTACTGCCAAGCGTCAGAGAAAGGGTCTATTTGAAATGAATTTTCTGGAAACATTTTATTAAAATGAAGGACAATGACGGGTGAAACTAAGACTTCAGGGTTTGTAAAACATTCTTCTGGAGACATTTTCTATCCATAGCCCGTATTAGATTCAAGTTCTTTTCCTAAATGTTGCCAATTTTGACGTTTAATCGCAACTTTGACGTTTTGTGAAAAACCCCAATTTATTTTTGTTTAAATGCCTATAACTTTTTTGTCTTTTGACCTACAGAGCTAAATTTTGGTAGGTAACTTGCCTATATACCCGCGTATAAAATTTGGTTGCCCTTACTTTGTTAATTTTGTATATATAATTTTTTTTCGATTTTTTTCGAAAGAAAACACAATTTTCCGGGAAAACCTCGGTGGATTTTCCTGGATAACGAACTTATCCAAGCCACTTGCGAAAGGAAGGTACCCACTACGTTTTATCAAAATCAGCCCATTACTTTTTAAGTTATAGGTGTGACCCATAATATATATATATATATATATATATATATATATATATATATATATATATATATATATATATATATATATATATATATATATATATATATATATATATATAAACATATAAAGTCTGAAACTGACCTCGGATTTGGGTTCCGGGGGTCCTAAATAGCACTCATTTGAAGAAATTTTTTCAATATTCAAAAGTCGGGATCTCCTCATTAGTGAATTTTTTTTAAAGAAAATTCACTAAAATGGCGTGAATTCAATTTTATCGTAAAAATAGTATAAAACAAATATTTACTAGCAGGTACAACTGTCATCTTGTGAGATAAATATTTGATAGTGAAGATTCCGCAAAATAAGATATGGAACGGCGTGTCTCCAGGTTTGGTTACACAATGTATCAACATGGATTATTTAGTTGACTGCCGAGAAATGGATGTGCAATATATATTATTTACGCTACAAAAGCAACAAGAGATATATACGCTTTACATCGTCGCGTATCTATTGTTCGGTGATATAAAAATACGCAGGTATTCACAGAGTTTCTTCTTGAGTGTTCAAGCATGACTGGACTTTATGCTTTCAGAGGATTGTTTATAAGGATCGCTCACACAAGAAGGCATGCCCATTCATGCACGAGAACTGATTTTTCTCTGAATCGATACACATGGGTAGAAGTGTGTGTAATATGTTTGCGCTTACCTTTACGACTGGCATTCTTTACACTTGGATTTTCCAGCTGTTATTCAAGACGCTATGCGTTTCTGACGTGTAAACTTAAACCAGAAGAAATCAGCTAATAAACTTGATATATGGCCATCTGCATTGTAATGTTTCTATACTTTAAGATACTAGTTGACGTTGACTTCGGCACCCTGCTCTCCTTATAAGTGTAGCGATATTAACGGATGATAAAGTGAGATGTCAATAGAAAATTGTAAAAAGTGTAGACGCAGCAAATGCGTTATGGTAGTGAATTTTCATAAAAATGTTTTTAATGGCAAATATGTGTTTTTTTAAGAAAACAGGCATCAAATTTGGATACCAGTATAACTTATATAGTAAAAAGTCTGGACGCAGCAAGTGCGTTATGGTAGTGAATTTTCATAGAAATGATCTGGCACAAAATATTTTATTATAACTTTTTTTTCTTGTAACATAGAAATCTAAATTTTGGTGTATAGTTTACTTTTTATATCGTAAACCTACCTACCAAATGTGGTTATCATAGATTTTATATTTTTTAAGATAAACAAATTTTTCAAATGAAAACTCAATTTTTCCGGAAAACCTCGTCCAATTTTTCTAAATAACGAACTTGTCAAAGCCATTTACAAAAGGAAGGTACATGCCAAATTTTGTTAAATTCGGCTTATTACTTTTTGAGATATGAATTTTTTCAAATGAAAACTCAAAATTTTCCCGGAAAACCTCGTCCGATTTTCTTGACTAACAAACATGTCAAAGCCACTTACAAAAGTAAGGTATGTGCCAAATTTTATTAAAAACGGCTTATTACTTTTTGAGATATGAATTTTTTTCGAATGAAAACTCAAAATTTTCCCGGAAAACCTCGTCCGATTTTCCTGACTAACAAACATGTCAAAGCCATTTACAAGAGGAAGGTATGTGCCAAATTTTATTAAAATCGGATTATTACTTTTTGAGATATGAATTTTTTTCGAATGAAAACTCAAAATTTTCCCGGAAAACCTCGTCCGATTTTCCTGACTAACGAACTTATCCAAGCTATTAACAGAAGAAAGGTACATGCCAAATTTTATCAAAATCGGCCCATTATTTTTTGAGTTATCGGTGTGATACATATATATATATATATATATATATATATATATATATATATATATATATATATATATATATATATATATATATATATATATATATATATATATATATATATATATATATATATATATATATATATATTTAAACATATAAAAATTGAAACTGACCCCGGATATGGGTTCTAGGGGTCCTAGTTCGCGCTCATTTGCAAAAATTTTTTCAAAATTCAAAAGTCGGGATCTCCCCATTAGTGAATTTTTTCTACGAAAATTCACTAAAACAATGTGAAGTGTTTCATCAAAATAACTTTATTGTTTGAATATGTACAAAAATTTCCAAATTGAGATATTCAAAATTTAAGCATTTAATCAAAAATCGATACCATAACGCACTAGCTGCGTCCAGATTTTTTTTCTTACAAACAGGGCTTATATTTCGATGGAAAATGAAAAATTCCAATAACGTAAGGCGTGTTCGACTAAAAACAAAAGATAATTTGTATCACCAACGACTTATGGGCCAGCCTGTGATTGTAGAAATAATTTTTTAATATGTAGCTCAAGACACCCTATAATTAATGTATACAATTTTTTTTTCATATCTTGTATAATAACGGATATATTGAGCTTTATTGATTTTTTACGGAAATTCGACAAAAATTATATACCATTAAACGATAAACTCTATAGCTAAAACTACTGCCAAGCATCAGGCAAAGGGTCTATTTGAAATTAATTTTCTGGAAACATTTTAGTAAAATGAAGGACAATGACGGTTGAAACTAAGACTTCGGGGTTTGTAAAATATTCTTCTTGAGACATTTTTTTTCCATGGCTCATATTATATTTAAGTTCTTTGCCTAAATATTGTGAATTTTGACATTTTAAATCGCGACTTTGACGTTTTGAGGAAAACCCCAATTTGATTTTCTTTAAATGCCTCTAACGTTTTTCTCTTTAAATTTAGATAGCTTGATTTTGGTACGTAATTTACATATAATGACGTAAACCCGCGTACCAAACTTGCTTGCTCTTACTTTGTTATTTCCGGAGATATGAATTTTTTTCGAAACAAAACCCAAAATTTTCCGGGAAAACCTGAGTCGATTTTCCTCGCTCACGAATTTATCCAAGCCACTTGCAAAAGGAAGGCATTCACCAAATTTAATCAAAATCAGCAGATTATTTTTTGAGTTATCGATGTGATACATATACATATATATATATATATATATATATATATATATATATATATATATATATATATATATATATACACATATAAAAATTGAAACTGATCCCGGATATGCGTTCTAGGGGGCCTCGTTAGCGCTCATTTGAAGAAATTTTTTCAAAATTCAACAGTCAGGATCTCCGCAATAGTGAATTTTTTTTTTAAGAAAATTCACTAATAATACACTTTTGAAAATTCCGGACTCAGTAAGTGCGTTGTGGTAGTACATTTTTATGGAAACAATCTGGCATTTTAATTAATGCTCATACCTTCTTTTATTGCAACGTAGAAATCTAAATTTTGGCACATAGTTTTCTTTTTCTATTGTAAACCTGTGTACCAAATTTAGTTTCCATAGCATTCTATGTTCAGAGATATAATTTTTTTCCAATAGAAAACCCAAAATTTTCCGGAAACCCGGTCCTATTTTCCTGACTAACAAACATATCCAAGCCACTTAAAAAAGGGAGGTACCTGCTGAATATTATCAAAATCGGCCCATTATTTTTTGAGTTATCACATATGCATATTCATATACATATCCATACATAGGATTATCGAGAAACTCTTAATTTAAAAAATTTAGGTGACAGGAGCAATAATAATTTGGCAAATAAAATATTTAAAGGGGAAAGCTAGCAAAATTGTGTTTTTATAGTAGTACAAGCATTTGCTACTTTGTATAACACAGTGCACAATTCTAATGGCAAATAATAATAATTATTATTATTAGTATTATATATACAGGCTGGCCAATTGAAAACGAGCTGTCAGCTATAACTGCCAAGAAAAGGTTTTGTCGGAAAAAACCTGAAACACGTCAAGTTTGCTTGTGACGGGGACAACTTTTCACGTAGAAAGTATAGCCCAAACTTTACCCTCCTAAGCGGGGATGTCTTCTCTCAGTTTTTTCAAATGGGAATAGGGAAAAGAGCTTTGGATTTCATATACGATGCTTTTTAGTAAATTTTCTTTTAAAAAAATCACTAATGAGGAGGTCCCGACTATTGAATTTTTTTATATATATTTATATAATTGTTGTTGGCTTCGAATTGATAACCCAACTCATATAGCCACGGTCCTTTTTTTTAATTTTAACAACACACCACGAGGGCTTACAGCCTAAATACTATCGTACCGTGGGTGTTGACAAGGAGGAAAGAGGTAACTTGTTAATTCTGGACTTGAAGGTTTGGAGGTTTGGGGGAGAAGGAAAAACATGTGCCAGCAAGGAATTCTACAACTTCGAAGTCCTCGGGACAAAACAGCGGGCATAACAAGATATTCTATGTCTAGTGATCTGGACAGTAAAAGGGTGCATTCGCTCTGTTCCCCTGGTAGATCTGTTGGGAGCAGCAGGCGAGGAACTATGGAGGAAAGCTCCTCTGAGCAGTGCCCGTGCAGATATCTATAAAAGAGAGAGAGGTCACCAACGGCACGTCGGTGGGCAAGGGATGGCAGCCTTTGGGTGGGGGTAGGGTCACCAATGAGACGTATAGCTCTCTTTTGAATGGAGTCCAGGATAGCGAGTGTAGAAGCGGCAGCTGCACCCCAGATGTGGGAGCAGTATTCGATGTTTGGCCTTATTTGTGAAGTATATAAGGTATAGAGATTTGCTGGTGAAAAGTATTTGCGAGGCCGGAAGAGGAAACCTTATTTCTTAGCAGCCGCTTCTGCAATTGATGTGACATGTTGGTGCCAACTAAGAATTCGATCCACAGAAATGCCAACAAGAGAAAAGGACTTATTACTTTAAATAACTTGGTTGTTCATTGTGATGGGTCTACGGCTGGTGTATCTCTTATGAGAAAGAAAGCAAGACTGAGATTTGGTGGGGTTGAATTGTACAAGATTTCTACTTCCCCAGTCTAATATTTTTTGGATATCCACGGAGACAGAACCCTCCATGAGTCTGCGATCTTCATCTAATTGGGCTAAAGAGACAGGCTTAGAATATTGTATATTTGAGTGGAGGGTGCTGTCGTCCGCGTAACTGTAAACTGGGTTGGATGTGGTAGAGAGGAGGTCATTGATGTGGAGAAGAAACAAAGTGGGGGCTAAAGCTGAACCTTGACGAACTCTTGCATTAATTGGATATAGTTTAGAGGAATGGCCATCCACAACAACAGAAATGCTCCTGCTGGAGAGGAAATTTGCTGTCCAGGTACAAAGTTTTGGTGGTAGGCCATAGGCCGGAAGTTTATTAAGCAGCGCTGCGTGCCAGACCTGGTCGAATGCTTTGGATATGTCTAGAGCGACAATCCGGGATTCACCGTGTAGTTCCATAGACTTGTTCCAAGAATGGGTGACAAAGGAAAGGGGATCTGCGCTGACGGAATCCATACTGCCTGTCGTGGATTAGACTGTGTTTTTTTCAAGAAATTTAAGTAATTCGGTATTTATATACTTTTCCATTACTTTAGAGACGACTGAAAGGAGAGAAATAGGCCTGTAGTTGCTAGGAAGCGCTTTGGATCCTTTCTTGGGGATGGGTTGTACTCGAGCAGTTTTTCAGTTACTAGGGAATATGCCTTTATTGTAAGATATCTGAAACAGACGAGTCAGGACAGGAGCAAGTTCTGGTGCGCATTTTTTGAGAACAATTGCTGGGATCTCGGCAAGGCCAGAGGCTTTTCTGGTATTAAGAGAAGAGAGCATCTTTCGTATCTTTTTTGTTTTGAAAATGATATCCGTCATTTTATGCGCAACATTGGGGACTGTTTGTGGTTGAACATTTGGAGGTGGGTTGAGAGTAGAATTGTCGGCAAACAACGAAGCAAGATCCTTGTCTCACATTAGGTTCTCAAACAACATAGGCCCAGCAGTAACTCATTGATTAAATTATATCGCTTCACATATAAGTGAGCGCTGATATTTTGAATTTTGAAAAAAAATCTTCCAATGAGTGCTAATTTGGCCACTAGAACCCATATTCGGGGTCAGTTTGAATTTTTATATGTTTATATGTTTATATGTATATATATATATATATATATATATATATATATATATATATATATATATATATATATATATATATATATATATATATATATATATATATATATATGTGTGTGTGTGTGTGTGTGTGTGTGTGTGTGTATATGTATATGTAACACACCGGTAACTCAAAATAATGGGCCGATTTTGATCAAATTTGGTACCTTCCTTTTGCAAGTGGATTGGACAAGGTCGTTATCAGGAAGATCGGCGCAGTTTCGCCTGGAAAATTTTCTGTTTTCTTTCGGAAAAAGCTTATGCCTCCCGAAATCACAAAGGCAGAGTAACCAAATTGGGTACACGTGTTCGTATTATAAATAGTGAGCCACGTACCGAAATTTAGTTCTGTAGGTTTAAAGACAAAAAAGTGGTATGCAGGTAAAAAAATGTAGTTTTCCTAAAAACGTCAAAGTCACGATTTGAAACGTCAAAATTCGCAACATTTAGCCACAGAACCTAAAACAAATATGGATTATGTATGCCAAATGTCACAAGAAGCGTGTTCTGCAAACCGTTAACTTTAACTTCAACCGTGATTATCCTTCATTTTACTAAAATATTTACAGAAAATTCATTTTAAATAGACCCTTTAGTTAAGTCGATGCTTTGGCCGTAGGTTTAGTTGGGTTTATGGTTTAACGGTGTATAATTTTTACCTAATTTTCTAATGAGCGCATACTAGACCCCCTAGAATCCGTATCCGGGTTTACTTTCAGTTTATATCTGTTTAGGTATATACAAGGTGACTCATTTCTAGGGTAAAGTTCAATATAATAATTGTTATTATACAAGCTACGAGAAAAAATCAATATCGGAATTATAGGGTCTCTTAACCTGCATCTTATAAAACTATTTTGTCAATCACAGGTTGGTCCAGAAGTCGTTGGTGATCCCTACAATTATTTTCTTCGAACACCATTATATTATTGCATTTTTGCATTTTTTATCGAAATATGATGCGGTTGTAAGAAAAAAATCTAGATGAATAATAGACATTTTCTCAATAAATGGTAAGGACGGGGAGGTCCACAAAACTGGCCAGCCAGATCACCAGACCTAACATGTTTTGATTTTTTCTTGTGGGGGGACATGTTAAGAATATCGTATATAAAATGCCTCCGACTACACAAGATGACATTAAACAACGCATACAATGCTTTCAATACAATATCGCTGCAAATGTTGCTCAATGTCAAGCGGTCCTTTGAACAAAGGCTACAATTGTGCATTGAACAGGATGGACGTCAGTTTGAACATTTGTAGAACTATGTTTAGTATAATTACTTTTGGTTTTTCTGTTCTTATTTAACATCTGCTTACCTTGGATTAGTTTTCAGATTGCATTTCAAACAAAGAAAGTTAAATTTGTTGTTAAAAATTATTATTTTTTATTTATACAAAAACAATAATAAAAGTGTGAATAGCGCCAGAACCGCTACATTTGGGTATAGGGCACCCTTGTATCATAAAAAGGGAATTATTTTCTCTATGAAATACAGCAAAACGTATAGGGGGTTCCATTTGAAATAAATGAAATAATCTGCTTTGAATGTGCCTATAATAAAACTGGAATTTTTGAACGCTCTGTAGAGTATTGCGAAATATTGACTACAGTAGTTAATAAAGTACCAAATTCATCATCAAAATCTAGTGAGTTTTTTTACGATAGCATCTGACAATGGAGATAAGATTATTTTTCGAAAACCTCAAATCCGTCTTAAATCAAGACATCTGGGAAACCGTAATAGCTGGGTATAGGGATCCTTGGAATACGTGAACCTTATTTTTCCCATAGATGTCAAAAGTGTTGTCAAATACTAGGTGTTCTGTAGAAAAAAACATAACTTTAAGGTTTCACACTTTTTTGGATCAGCCTGTATATTTGAAAATAATTTTAGGTTGTAATCCTTTTCAACCTACACAATCTCCGTTTGAAATAAATTCAAAAAAACGTGAGAGCCCGTGGCGTATGTGGTAGGACACTCTATATATATATATATATATATATATATATATATATATATATATATATATATATATATATATATATATATATATATGTATATATATATATATATATATATATATATATATATATATATATATATATATGTATATATATATATATATATGTATATATATATATATATATATATATATATATATATATATATATATATATATATATATATATATAAATAAATAAACCGGTTACATTGGGTTTAACAAATTGTCTTTTAGGCACTCAACTAGTGAAATGTCTACGCTTATAATTTGGCAATTACATTCCTTTTGTAGCTAAAAATTAAATGTTATTTTGGAAATAATATAGTTTAAATAAAGATTGTAACTTCGTTTAACAATAATACAGTGTGGATTAACATATACGAAATTAAAATTTTCTGTTTTCATAGCAATTTCAGTTTTATATAGTTAATTTTTGTTCTCAAAACGAGAGGTCAAGATTATCAGATTTTGTATGTTAAAAGCAATTGATTCAATTTAATTGACAAAGAAAGAATATTCTAGGTTAAGCTACTCAAATATACCAAAAAATAGAGTTAGGATTTGCATTCCAAACAAAGACGAGACGCTAAGACCTAATATATTGAACAGCCTCGGATCTAAGGGGCGTAGAGCAAGCCGAGCGGCAACTTGAGTGAGCGGCAAACTCAAGTGTTGCTCACCGTCAGTGTCCGTTAAAAAAGATTGATTATCAGTGGCAGACGGGAAATTGGTCGAACAAACCACAATGGAATGTGGCTGTGGAAGCCATTTTAAATAATTTTGCGGAAGTAGTCAAATCCATGGAAGAAAATCAAGAAGTTTTTCTAAATGAATCAAAGTGAGACATTTTATCTGCTACATGGTGTGAAGAATTTCGAGTTTATTCCCAGCCTAACAAATTGGGCTCCATTCTTCAAGAAACCAGTCAAGTATTGAAATTAAAAAGGAAAATACACAATTTGGTCGATTTTCGTCGTTTGATGGAAGGTCTGACCAAAAGGTTGCCCAAATGAACAGAAAATCCTATGGAATGTTGAATAGAAGAGGCTAAAACAGTATTAAAAAAATTGAGTTCCAACAAATAAACTTATTCCGAAGCACAAAACATCTCTTGGTGAACTGCACGAGGACGAATCACGAACACTTCAACCTGCTTCGCTATTCTCTCAGGCAATAAAAATCGTATTTGATCAAACCATACCAGAAATTAAGCCGAATATTGACAGTCGTACCACATTAAATTTAAATTTCGCATTTCTCTATGGTCATAAGATATTGAATATGTCGACTAAAGAACTGCAAAAGAATAGAGTGGATCTAGCACGAAAATATGAGCAAAACTTAAAATATCTTTGAGCTCTGCCAGAAAATCGACGTTTTTAAAGAACAAGATCCACTTTTATTGGGGACATAAATAAGGCTAGAGCTTTTTGTCTTTTGCAACAGATCTAACACCCATGATTTGCAGAATGCTGTTCTAATATTACTTCCTTATCGTCAATACATGTGGAAGTATGGCATCGGCGACAAAAATTTCACTTTTTTTTTTAAACGCCGTTAAAAGTGTCAAAACATAAAAAACATGATTTGGGAAAAAAAAATATGTTGTGCCGGTCAGTCTGTCGGTTTGTTGGTTTGTCTGTCTGTCTGTTTATATCCGCGAGAACTTTAGAACGAATTGAGAGATCGTCTTCAAATATGGTACACAGTTAGTACCTGACAAACGAACGGTTCGGATTGTTTTTCGGTAAAATCGCTTCTAGGAGGTAGGGGACGATTGCGGGACGATTTGGTAAAAACAGACATTTTTTCGTTAAAACTCGGGTAATATAATATATCGTTTTAGGGTGTGTTTATCAGAAAACTTTCAAATTCATCAAACATTTGGTATTCTGTGCTAAAATTAAATTATGGATTTAATGTGTGAGGGTGGAATATCCGTGACAGAAATTTCGAATTTCTTTTTTGTTGTAAAACGCCGTAAAAAGTCTCAAAACATATAAAATCTTAAATTCTGGAACGAAAATTTTTTCGTCCGTCGGTCGATCAGTCGTTCTGTCGGCCTATACGTATGTCGGTTAGTAGGCGGAATAACTTTCGAACGAATTGATACATCATCGTCAAATTTGGTATCGAGTTAGCAGCCGACAAAGGAACGATTCGTATTGTTTTTGGGTAAGATCGCTTGGGGGGGGGGTAGAAGATAAATAAGGGGTGATTTGGTGAAACTTGACATTTTTTCGTTAAAAAAGGTAATGGGTACCGGAATTCGAATATTTTCTTTGTGGTCAACTCATGCAGCCTAAATTCATTTCGTGAGAATGTCTTTCTGAAGAGAGTGGATTATTTACTTTACACTTTCGGCCTCATCCGGAAACAATGAGCATAGTTTTGGAAAAATTAAACCTCTATGTGAAAACTGGAACCTGTGATGAGCACTGATAAGTACACTTGGAGAACCCAAATCACTACAACACATATTTCAAATACCTGACGATCGCTTCACTAACCAAGTTAGCGTCATCAGAGGATGAAAATTTCTAAATTAAAATCAACCGCTACTGTGTATTTATATCACACCTAGGTAACTAACTAATCCGAAGTAAGTTGTAGTCGGTGACCATCGTGTGTCTACTGTGTAAATATTTAAACGGAACGAGGTCGAAGAACTACTTTAGTCTTCTGGTTGACAAATTTATGAGCTTTTATCTAATCTAAGGATAATGGGCTTAAAATGAAAGGTACCGAGATATTTAAGGAAGCGACACGTTCTTTTGATCTAGAAATTTCACTACGTGAATATTGGATCAACTGAAGAAGGCCGACATTAACATCTGGCGAACAGATCAAAATGGCTCAAAATGTTAACTTTAACAAAGGATAACTAAATTCGACTAAAATTCTACATTAAAAGAAAAAAAAAACAAGTATTTATATTGATTTTTAACTCTACGTAAAATCAAACATTTATATTGACTTCTTAGATACAAAGAAAACGAAACGGGGGTTTTTAAGCAGATAACCAAACCTAGAGCTTAGTATCGGTGTAGACCGGCCGAGTTATTGACACTATTTTATTATTCTGCCAGACAAATCAGTGGTGTTTGGCTGTTGAAATGGAAAGTGAAAATAATGGGCTTGAAATTAAAGGTGCCGCACGATTTACATTTGACTTTTTCGACGAAAAGTAATTTAAAAAATGTGTTGGGTAATACGAAAGACAAAGACAAAGCCACTGAAATTTCGGGTATTTATGAGATAAGTTGCAAGGATTGCAATCTTAAATACGTGTGTCAAACCAAGAGAAACATAGCCACCAGATTTCGTGAACATCTCGCACATTTACGATATGGTACGGTGGACAAATCATGTGTGGCACAACATATATGGGATAATAATCATCACATTGATAAAGAATATTTGGAACTTGTCAAAAATATTAGACATCAAACTATGCGTGATTCCCTCGAAAGTATTTATATATCAAGGTCGATTAAGAACAGAACTTCATTAAATCGTGCGGCACCTTTAATTTCAAGCCCTTTATTTTCACTCTGCATTTGAACAGCCAAATACTTCAGATTTGTCTGGCAGTATAATAAATTAGTGTCAATAACTCGGCCGGTCTACACCGATACTAAGCTCTAAGTTTGGTTATCGGCTTAAAGAGAGGTAAACACCGGGAATTTGAGGCCCCTACTGTGTGCCTCGAAACGGGCGGATGACCTCGCTTGGGTGATGCTCGGGAGCGGAACTCGATGGGATGTTAGGTCTGGCTTTACCAGGAAGAGAGCTGAGATCTCTAGGGGTGGATTACAACTAAAGATTGAGGCCTCTTCTGTGAGATTCGACACGGGCAAACGACCTCACTTGGATGCTGCTCGCGTGCGAAATGCCGCCTCGAGTCAATCACTGGTGGATGTCGGGTCCAGACAAACTCGAAAATATGGTATCACTCTTTGAGCTTCGAAACGGGTAAGCGACTTCATCCTAAAAAATACCGACTCCTGCGTGGAGCTCGATTTGTTGGGTGAGATTTTAACAAACACTGGCGGGTATCAAGTCTAGACAAACTCGGCGGAGGGCTAAGATTTCTAGGAAGGGAGATTGAAGCCTACTCTGTGAGCTTTGAAACGGGTCAACGACCATGCTTGAATGCTGCTAGAGAGTGGATCTTCATGATATCGCCTCGAGTCAAACACTGACGGATGTCGGGTCTAGATGAACTCGGAGACAGGTTATCCCTTTTAGTGAATTTTTATTTTTAAATAATTTACTAATAGAGAGGTATCGATGGTGAGACTTTGCAAAATGTTTTCAAATGAGCGCGAACTAGGACCCCTAGAACCCATATCAGGTGTATGGTATATATATATATATATATATATATATATATATATATATATATATATATATATTATATATTTATATATTTATATATATATATATATATATATATATATATATATATATATATATATATATATATATATATATATATATATATATATATATATGTATCCATCCGATAACTCAAAAAATAATTACCCGATCTCGATGGAACTCGGCAAGTGCCTTTCCTTTATTTATGGATTGGATGAGTTCGTTAGCCAGGAAAATCGAACAGGGTTTTCCGGAAAAATTTTGAGTTTTCTTTCGAAAAAAAATTTTTTCTAAAAAAAATTACAAAGCTGTTTTAATGAAATTTACTAGATATGTTGACTTTGAAGAGACCTTACTACGTACCAATATTCAACTTTCTAAGTTTATAGAAAATTGAGTTATTCAAATTTTGAATTTTCTTTTCAAAACAATTTTTTTCTCCAAGTGTTACAAAGTTATTTTAATGAAATTTGGTGGATCTTGCCTTAGGAAAAGCATTACTGAAAGTTTATAGAAAATTGAGTTATTCAAGTATGAAGCATTTAATAAAAATTCACTACCATAACGCACTTGCTGCGTACCGAACTTTTTTGAGCTACAAAACGGGCAAGCGACTTCATTCAGATGGCAGTACACATATCAAACCAACTTTCACCCCCAAAAAAGATCAACTCCCGCAGGGAGCTGGATTTGATGGGTGAAATTTAAGCAAATAGAAGTGGAATAGGCACTCACAATGAATCTAATCCCTAATCTACATGCAGAACAAAAAGGCTCGCAGAGTTTGTTGATTTTAGTGAATTTTCATAGAAAAAGTTCACTAATGGGGAGATCCCGACTTTTGAGTTTTGAAAAATTTTTTGCAAATGAGCACGAACTAGGACCCCCAGAACTCATATCCGGGGTCAGTTTCAATTTTTATATGTTTATACATACACACACACACACACACATATATATATATATATATATATATATATATATATATATATATATATATATATATATATATATAAGTATCACACCGATAACTCAAAAAATAATAGGCCGATTTTGATACAATTTGGCACGTACCTTCATTTTGTAAATGGTTTGGATAAGTTCGTTAGTCAGGAAAATCGGGCTAGGTTTTCTGGAAAAATTTTGAGTTTTCATTCGAAAAAAAAATTTATCTCAAAAAATAAAAAGCTGTGACAACCAAATTTGGTGGTTAGGTTTACGATATAAAAGGTAACCTATACACCAAAATTTAGATTTATATATTACAAGAAAAAAAAGTTATAATAAAATATGTTGTGCCAGATCATTTCTATGAAAACTCACTACCATAGCGCACTTGCTGCGTCCAGTTAATGAATTTTTGTTACTGACCTAGTAATATTTTAATAGCGTTAGTCATTGAGTTTTGAAATAGACAACTTTCGTTTTTGTATGTATATTTCATTTGCAACAAAAATTGACAGATAAAGATTTTCGTATCGTATTTGGCTAAAGCGCAAGCCATTAAGCCATTGGCACAGGTTGAAAATTTCTTGGCATTAATTGGATTTTACGATTTGTCACAAACCTCACCCTACTTAAAAAAGTCTGGACGAAGCAAGTGCCTTATGGTAGTGAATTTTCCTAGAAATGATTTGGCACCGAATATTTTATATATATTTTTTTCCTGTAACATAGAAATCTAGGTTATAAAAAAAGGTACATGCCAAATTCTATCAAAATCGGCCTATTATTTTTTTAGTTATCTCTGTGATACATACATACACACACACACACACACACACACACACACACACACACACACACACATATATATATATATATATATATACATATATATATATATATATATATATATATATATATATATATATATTATATATATATATATATATATATATATATATATATATAATATATATATATATATATATATATATATATATATATACATATATATATATATATATATATATATATATATATATATATATATATATATATATATATATATATATATATATATATAATATAAACATATAAAAATTGAAACTGACCCCGGATATGTGTTCTCGGGGTCCTAGGTCGCGCTCATTTGAAAAAATATTCCCAAAATTCAAAAGTCTGGATCTGCCTGTGTTTTCTGAAGAAAAAAAACTTGATAGAGAAACTCAAAAAACAATGGGCAATGGGTGAGGGCAGCAGTTTTAAGTTTTTGCCCCGCCTCGAGAAAATGCAGGATCGGGGGCTGATACAAAATAATCCATCGTTACCTTCTTTGTGTGTAACTGACAGGTACCAGATCTAACTTCACACTGGCAGATTTAATAACCTAATAATTTTATATATATATATATATATATATATATATATATATATATATATATATATATATATATATATATATATATATATATATATATATATATATATATATATATATATATATATACATATATATATATATATATATATATATATATACATATATATATATATATATATATATATATATATATATATATATATATATATATATATATATATATATGCTCTTCTTAATAAATTTACATTTAATTTTTTACCACAAACTTATTATTACTATTTTTTCAACTTTTAATAATAAGTTAACTAATATTTTATGGAAATCCAGTCCTATGAAAATTCGCTACCAGAACCCACTTGCTACGTTCTAACTTCTTTAAACTTTGCTTATTTTAACAAAAGCTGTAAAGCAAATTTCCCTAGAAGATTTCAGTGAAACTAGTGTCGAGCTTTTAAATAAAACTTTACAGACAATTGTTAAAAAACTGGTTGATAGTTCATTATATCGTGACGCATTCCAAGCTCGAGGCGTCTGGTTTGCATTTCACCATACAGTTTTAAAATATTACAGGTTGGTAAAGTTTTACGTCACAGCCTCGACAGGAGATTAACTCTCATATGTCAATAAAGTCCCCATGTGCGACGTGCTAAATATATTATCTCTCTGCTGTCGGTGTCATCCGAAATAAAGAGGAAATTTGACTGTCATAGTCTGTCCGATTTAAAATTACTATCGTCACTGTGCACGTTTTTCAATATTTAAAAGCCATGGGCTAGAATACCATTTCGCGGCTTACGATTAATTAATGTCTAGCATATTAACCATTTTGCTGGCCATAGTTTAAAAGTTGAACAATGACCTCTCCCTCAAAGAGTTTATAATATATTATGTAATTATCCTTGGTTGTAAGCTAAACAGTCATGTTTTAGCAAATTTTCGGATATGGCGACTTACAATGTTAAATGAGCGCGACGTGAACCCCTAGAACTCCCGTTTGGAGTCAGCTTCAGTTTATATATATATATATATATATATATATATATATATATATATATATATATATATATATATATATATATATATATATATATATATCCCAAACTGGATGGGAATGTATTGATATCTCCGTTATTATTAGAGATAGGGAGACGGTTAAATTAGCAATGTTGTGTAGAATTTCATGTTCGCTCCAAATATGACTTGTATTTTGCTCTGTCTCTTTTCGTTTTCGAGTTATTTTGGAAAAAACAAAATTTGTCATTTTCGTTTTTCTTTAATATCTAAGTAGGCGTTAATCTGACATGTCTAAGACTTGCACGATATCAGGACATTTTATATATATATATATATATATATATATATATATATATATATATATATATATATATATATATATATATATATATATATATATATATTACTTTGTTAGCCAGAAAGATTTTGAATTTTTTTTTGAAAATTTGGTGCGCAAGCTTCTTACATAAAATGCTTTTGTGTATTAAAATTCAAATCTCTATGTTGGAAGCAAAAAGTTATAAGCACTAAAACATTATTTGAGCGCCAATTGTGAACAAGTGGAATATATTTTGTGTGATTAACAAAATCAATTCTATATTACAGACAAAGATAAGTTTCGTTCCGCAAAATGGCCAAGAAATACCAGAAAAATTGCTTTGACAATATTAGTTGCTCTTCTTAAAACGTCAAATTCGCGATTATAAACGTCAAATTTGGCATTTTTTCAACAAGGATTCGGAAATGAATGAGGGTTATATAGAAGAAATGTCGCGACAAGTGTGTTTTACAGAGCCTTAAGTTTCTGTTTCAACCGTCATTGTCTCTCATGTAGTATGATATTTGCAGAAAATTAATTTCGACGGACCCTTCTACTGATGTCTTGCCAGTAGTATCAGTGATAGAGTTTATGAATTCGCTACTAAGGACATCGCGACTTTTGTATTTTGAAAAAGTTCTCTAAATACGAGGCATACGAGGCCCTCTAAGGGATCCGAGAAAAAAATATATACGTTAATTATGGGGCATCTCACAGGCGTCACAAAGCCGATAATCACAGTTGTTGGTAATACAAACTTACCTTTTTTAAGTAAAACATCCCTTACACTATTGCATTTTAGCATTCTACATCGATTTATAACTCGTATTTGTAAGAAAAAAAATTTATATCGACCACGGTTTTCAAGTTCTTTTAATTGTTTTGCAGCTTTTCACGCTGTTGGCACATATCAAAATTGTTATACGTGGTTTTCACCAATATATAGCGGGGTCCTATGAAAATGACGTATTTCAGGAGATTTTCGTTTAAACTTATGGTCGAAAAAATCGAGATGCCATACAAAGGGTGCTCTTAAAAACTACTGTAACTTAATTATTTCAAATAGAACACCCTGTATTTTATGTTTCGGAAGTGAAGAGCATGTCGTATGCTTCAACTCCTGTATAACACTGTCTAAACGTAAAGTCTATAGTTTATCAGTTTTGGCAAAAATGTTTGGAATATATGTGGCTTAAATTCTAACCCGAACTCCATCCACCATTTCCTCCAGGCTAATAGGCCCCAACTCCTCTTCCTCACCGAAACCCAAATCAGTGCCAAAACAGCCACTAATCACCTTAATTTCCAGAAATGTTTCCAGAACAAACCCCATTTGTAAAATTTTTATGAAACGTTGGTTCATTGTTTCTACTATGAAGGTTATACTCTTAACCAAGTTTGATGTTTTTCATTAGACAAAAAAAAAAGATATTTTCACAATTAAAAATATTGTTATGAAAATTCGCTAGCATAACACACTTACTGTATCCAGACTGCGAAAAAAATCACTAATAGAGAGGTATCGGTTGAAAATTCTGATCTTGGAAAGTTACAAAGCTATTTTAATGAAATTTAGTGGATGTGTTGCCTTGTAAAATTAATTACTGCTGACCAATATTAGACTTAGTTGAGTTATTCAAATTTTAAGCAATTTTTATTTTTTTATTTCAACAACATACTACGAGGGCTTACAGCCCTAATATTATCGTACCGTGGTGGGTGTCGACAAGGAGGAATGGGGCAACTTGTTAATCCCGGACTTGAAGGTTTGGAGGTTCGGAGGAGAAGGAAAAATATGTGCCGACAAGGAATTCCACAACTTGGAAGTCCTCGGGACAAAAGGGCGGGCATAACAAGATGTTCTATGTCTGGTGACCTGGACAGTAAAAGGGTGCATTCGCTCTGTTCCCCTGGTAGATCTGTTGGGGGCAGCAGGTGGAGGAACTATGGAAGAAAGCTCCTCCGAGCAGTGCCCGAGCAGATATCTATAAAAGAGAGAGAGAGGTCACCAACGGCACGTCGGTGGGCAAGGGATGGCAGCCTTTGGGTGAGGGTAGGAAACCGATGAGACGTATATCTTTCTTCTGAGTGGAGTCCAGGATAGCGAGTGTAGAAGCGGCAGCGGCATCCCAGATGTGGGAGCAGTATTCGAGGTTTGGTATTATTTGTGAAGTTCATAAGGTATAGAGATTAGCTGGTGAAAAGTATTAGCGGGTCCGGAAAAGGAAACCTAGTTTCTTAGCAGCCGCTTCTGCAATTGATATGACATGTTGGTGCCAATTGAGATTTCGATCCACAGAAATGCCAACAAGTGAAAAGGACTCATTACTTTGAATAACTTGGTTGTTCATTGTGATGGGTCTAGGGCTGGTGTATCTCTTATGAGAAAGAAAGCATGACTGAGATTTGGTGGTGTTGAATTGTACAAGATTTCTACTTCCCCAATCTAATATTTTTTTAAGATCCGCGGAGAGAGAACCCTTAATGAGTCTGCGATGCTCATCTAATTGGGATAAAGAGACAGGCTTAGAATATTGTATATTTGAGTGGAGGGTGCTATCGTCCGCGTAACTGTGAACTGGGTTGGATGTGCTAGAAGGGAGGTCATTGTTGTGGAAAAGAAACAAAGTAGGGGCTAAAGCTGAACCTTGAGGAACTCCTGCATTAATTGGATACAGTTTAGAGGAATGGCCATCCACGACAACAGTTGGAAAGAAAATTTGCTGTCCACATACAGAGTTTTAGTGGTAGGCCATAGGCCGGAAGTTAAGCAGCGCTGCGTGCCAGACCTGGTCGAATGCTTTGGATATGTCTAGAGCGCAATCTGGGATTCACCGTGTAGTTCCATAGACTTGAGCGAAAAATGGGTGACAAAGAAAAAGAGGTCGGCAGTTGATCTGCTTCGACGGAATCCATACTGCCTATCGTGGATTAGACTGTGTTTCTCAATAAATTTTAGTAATTCGGTGTTTATATACTTTTCCATCACCTTAGAGACGACTGAAAGGAGGCCTGTAGTTGCTAGGAAGCGCTTTGGATTCATTCTTGGGGACGGGTTGTAATCGAGCTGTTTTCCAGTTACTAGGGAATATGCCTCTATTGTAAGATGTTTGAAACAGACGAGTCAGGACAGGAGCAAGTTCTGGTGCGCATTTTTTGAGAACAATTGCTGGGATCTCGTCAAGGCCAGATGCTTTCATGGTATTAAGAGAAGATAGCATCTTTCGTACCTTTTTGGTTTTGAAAATGATATCCGTCACTTTATGCGCAACAGTGGGGACTGTTGGTGGTTGAACAATTGGAGGTGAGTTTAAAGTAGAATTGCCGGCGAACAACGAAGCAAAGAGTTCAGCCTTGTCCAGGGCGGTAGAAACAATTTCATCCCTTGAAACAAGAGGTGGGAACGTGCTCTTGCAGAAATTATTCCCAATAGATTTAGCAAGAGCACAGAAGGGTTGGCTGCCGTTGGAGCTTAAGAGGACCTTGATTTTTATGTGGTTATTAAACGAGTTTTTTGCCTCAGAAGGAATGCGGCGATAGAGGTTTCTTGCGTCGTTAAATGCCTGAAGGTTTTCTGGATTGGGATTCTGTAGAAGCGTTTTGTGAGCTTTGACTTTTTCAAGTCTGGCCTTGTCGAAGGGTTTAGAGAACCAGGGCTTTTGAGTGGCTGAAGAGGTTTTCTGTGTACGTAGAAGAAATAATTCCATGCCAGTTTGGATAATTTCGGTGACGTTTTGTGAGATATCAGAGGTGTAAGGATAAGAAAAGCAGACAGACGCCCATGGAAATGAGGAAAAGTAATCCCGCATTTCTTTCCAGTTCGCGGAGTTGTAGTGCCAAACGATACGTAGGTGTGATGACTGTGTGACCTCGGGTTGCATTGCGCAGGAAGTAGTGATCATGCCGTGGTCTGAGCGGACAATGGGGGTGGCGACTGACATCTTATAGCATTCAGGTTTTGTAGTAAGAAGGATATCCAAGCGATTTTAGCTGTGTGTTGCGATACAAGGAAAGTGGGTAGGTTGCTGAACCATATTGGCTACAGAATTGCTGACTGCAAAGGCCTCCGCTGCTCTACTTGCGGATCGGTTTTTGAAGATCGTAGCGATATTCCTTATTATGGACATTGAAGTCACCAAGAATAGTGACCTCGGAGGAAAGATATTCAGAAATGAGATTCGGTTTTTTCAGAAAGGTAGTAGAAGAGCTGGACAAAGTTGTTTTTAGAAGGTGACCGATAAATGCAACAGATGAATTTAGTTGCAGCCCTGAGAGAGAGAGAGAGTTTTATCCGTAGTATGCTTTTTCGTCCAGCTTCTAAATTGCGGAGTCTGGTGCAGGGTAGATTGCTACGGACGTATGTGCACACGCCTCCATGCAATCTAAAGGAAGTAAGGAGCTCATACCCCGGGAAATAAAGGTGATTCGTGGCTGTTTTGGCACTGATTTGGGTTTCGGTGAGGAAGAGAAGTTGGGGCCTATTAGCCTGGAGAAAATGGTGGACGGAGTTCAGGTTAGAATTTAGGCCACATATATTCGAGAAGGATATGTTGAATTTTGATGCTGGCGCCCCCTGTACACCCCTCTCCCGGAGATCAGAATAGAGGGATATTTTACCTCCGGAATCTTTTGTACAAGGAGGAGCCATCATCATTTTTGCTTATAAGGGAAATTTAATGAAAATTAGCTACCATTTTTTAAAAATAACACAATGTTCTTCACACGCAAAGACAAATTTGTTTTAGAAAACCAATTTTGTTATTTTGTTTGCAGAAACTGGCTAAAACGAAGCATCCAAGCGACTAATAAGAAAAAAATATCTGCCACGTTTATAATATGGTAGGTACGTTCGTTTTGTAAAAAAATGTAAATTAGCAGATATATATATATATATATATATATATATATCCCTACCAAATTATAATTTTCTAGCTCCATGGAAAATAGAAACTTCTTTAAATTGTAGCTAACTGGGACCTCTAAAACCGGCCTCCCAGGTACATTTAAATGTAAAGATTTAGTTTTATTAATATACCTTATAGTGTACAATTCTTATGAAAATTCACTACTATAATGCACTTGCTGCGTCCCGAACATTTTTATTAATTGCCTAGGTGACATTTTTTTTATGGAAATCCATTCTTATTGAAATTGATTACCATAACCCGTTTACTGCGTCAGGACTTTTTTTGTTTTTGAATATACATCGGGAGGCAAATCATTGGTACTGCTGATATAAATTTAGATACATAATTGCAATGTTATAATTTAATTTCTAGCCCATATAAAAAATATTTATATTTTTACAAACACACAAATTGTTTACTTATATATATATATATATATATATATATATATATATATATATATATATATATATATATATATATATATATATATATATATATATATAGGGTGGCGCATTAAAAACGAAGCATACCGATTTGCGTCCAGAGAAATTTTTTTTAAGAAACGCTGAAATACGTCAATTTTTATATTGAGGGGGACATGTTTTGACATAAAACTCAACTTTGTCACATCAACACCTTAAGCGTTGTGATAACAACCCTTATATTTTAAATAGGGAACATGGGTCGAGTGTTATATCATTTGAAAGCTCTTTCTTTTATGAATTCAGTACACTAATTTTTCTGGAAGTTTTATCAACTCGTTTAAAAATTATTCACAGTTGAAGATGCAAAAACGCATTTCACTCATTCCGATAAGAAATGTGCTGATGGTCAATGTTTTCTTGGTTTGTAAAGACAAAATTGACTATCAGAACATTTTTTATCGGAATGAGAGAAATGCGGTTTATTATTTCAGTTTATCGGTCGGTTTGATACTTGATAGTAATTAATTTCACAATGGTGTATAGTGTAGAAGAAAGAGTTGAAATAATTACTCTTTTCTTCCAAAACGATGACTGTGCCAACCGTGCAGCAAATTTGTTTAGTGAACGACATCCGAACAGACATGTTAACAGAAAATACATTGTGGAGTTAGTTGCAAAGTTTCGACACAGTGGTTTAGTAGCCAACAAAAAACGGAAGTTTTAGGACAAATTGCTGCAGACCGAACTTTGAACATTGGCCACTGTTTCAAACATCAAAATAATAACTATTCAGCGAATATTGAAGCATCATAAATTTCACCCGTATAAAATTCATCTTGTACAACAACTGAATGAAAATGATTTTGATCGGCGGCTGGAGTTTTTTGAAGTTATGACTGCACGAATAGCTGATAACGGGAACTTTCTGTTCAATATCGGTTTTTCAGACGAGTGTACGTTTTTATTCAACTCTACAGTAAATCTACAGTCATAATTGTCGTTATTGGGCAGATCATAATCCAAGAAATTTTCACGAAGTCCACACTCAAATTCCACAGAAATGTTGTGTCTGGACTGGCATTTTTGGAGACCATTTAATCGGATCAATTTTTCTTGATGACAATTTGAGTGGCGAAACGTATTTGGAGGTATTAAAAGATATCGTTTACCCCCTACTAATTGACATTGTTGAAAATGGTCATCACTATCAAGAAAATCAATTAGTGTTTCAACAAAATGGAGCTCCTCCGCATTTTTCACAACGTGTTAGGGAGTTTTGAACAGAGAGTTTCCAGGGCAATGGATTGGGCGTATAGGTGCTATTGAGTGGCCCTCTAGATCACCGGATTTAACTCCTTTAGACTTCTTTCTATAGGGCCATTTAAAGAGTAGAATTTACGCAACAGAACCGGAGTCTCTGGAAGAATTACGACGACGCATTGTTGAAGAATGCCGTCTAATAACTCCACAAATACTCCAGAATGTCAGAGCTCGTTTAAAACAAAATTTGTACTTTTGTATAGAAGCTGGTGGTCAATAATTTGAACACTTACTTAACTGAATAAACATTTTTGAACGCTTGATTTTGTTTTTTAGTTTTTTTTAACGAAAAATTTGCTAATTAGTGAATTTCTTATCACAATGAATGAAATACGTTCTTGCAACTCCAACTGTGAATAATTTTAAACGAGTTGATAAAACTTCCAAAAAAATTTGTTTGCTGAATTCAGAAAAAAAAGAAATTTCGAATGATGTAACACTCGACCTATGTTCCCTATTTAAAATATAAGGGTTGGTATCACCACCCTTAAGGGGTTGATGTGACAAAGTCGAGTTTTATGTCAAAACATGTCCCCCTCAATATTAAAATTGACGTGTTGCAGCGTTTCTTAAAAAAAATCGCAAATCGGTCTGTTTCGATTTCAATGCGCCACTCTGTATATATATATATATATATATATATATATATATATATATATATATATATATATATATATCTACGACTTTGCCATAATAAAAGAGGTAAATTACAACATTGAGGACGACATATTCGTTAAGAATAATGACACTTCTTGGTTACAAATGGCAGCAGAAACTTTCTTACCAGACTATAAAAGCTCTTGCTTGTATATTTCACGAGACAATTTATCTGAAACTAAGTTGTGAAATATTTAAGGTAGTTTTTACCCTTTAAGTCTTTCTGGTGTCACAGTGATTTTTGCCGCATCTCATGCTGGCAGTGACAGACGAGAAAGAGGGTAAACAGATATGGAAAAGCTTTCGCAGTTCCACTCTTTTTCTTGAATTGCGAATGACGATGCTAACTCCTGATAAATCTCACATACATAGTGAAAATTCATACATTCCTCTGAGCTTTTGTTCAACGGACAGAATACAAACTAGATTAACTCCAAGTAGAGCTGAATTATCGACTATAGCTTGTGTGCATCTGCATTTCCCTTTCGTTTATTAAATGCCATTTTGATTTGTTTCAGCGACGATAAGATTGCAGATGATTTACAAAGGCGTTTGTATTCACAGATATATTGTCGGAGCGGCGCCTGGGCTTGTAAATAAAATTATCCTATGTATAGAACAGTTATCTTGCATACAGAAAAGATGAATGTGGCAGAATAAAATACAAATCATTCTCTTTATCGAGTATATTTATGTAATGATAGATTTCTAATCTAGGCTATGGATTCTTGATGCAGCTAAAATACACACCTTAACATTAATTTTGGGGACGACTGCATCAACCATCATTTCTTGTAAAAAATGTATGCAAATAAAAATTTCTAAATTTGGCTCTTAATTTATATCGCCATGGATTTCAGTCCAGGTATTTTCAATGATCGTAAAACAATTAGTAGTAGTAGCAGTGGTGGGGAGGCCAACGCCAAGCAAGTAGGCCACAATGGGTTCTTTTTGACAACCCCAGCAACCATGCTCTACTCTTCCTCGGTTCGGACCTCGAGATGAAGGCCGTGACGGTCTTCAATTGGACGGTACTTACCTAATTCCTCTGCAGAGTCCTCGATCCTAACAATTCTGCTCGAAGACTCCCAAAAGCCTCGCATTCACACAGGTAGTGGTGTTTCTTCATCCTCGCCGCATTCCTGGCAAATCGGATCCTTCTCTCAATGTGAGGTGTCTTCTAAGCGAGCAGTGGCCTGTCAGCACCCCAAGGATGCGGCGAAGCGTAGGTCGACTCCTTCTGAGTAGCCAGACAGCTTTATCTCTGTCCGGCCCCTCCACGAATTCCCTCGCCTGCCTGTAGCCACTAACCGACCCCCAGTGCCTCCCCATTGCTTCCTCGGTCCACCTGTCTAAGGCGACAGAGACTGTCTTCCTACTTATGCCCATCGCAGGCTTCGGGCCACAGAACGGCCGCCGGGAACCCACACCAGTTGCACCTCTTTCATCCTGGCTAGTTATCTGAGGGCGTCAGCGCACTCCTGAACCAGTGTTGACCTGATTCTGGCCGCGCAGACTGCCCGGAGGACCGCCTGGCTATCCGAGCAGATGTACACACATTTCTCGGGACTCCTCTTCACATCCTGTCTTTCGGCCACAGACAGGATCGCATACACCTCTATTTCGAATGCCGTGGTATATGCACCAAGAGCACCCCCAGGCCCTCGATGTATATTCTTGCCCAGGAGGATTGTTGGTCCTCCAGCCGCGATCCGTCGGTGAAACAGATCTGGTTTGCGGGCTGCAATGCAACCTCATTTTCCCTCCACTGATCCCTGCTGGGGATCCTGATGGTGTATGACCTAGTCAACCTAATATCGTCCTCGGCATCCCGCACCTTTATGGCGGAAATCGGAATTTCCTTTTCAACCTCCTTGGCGACTCTTGCAAGCCCTATTACTGCTCCCTCTCCGCACCAGTTTCCTGAGTCTCGCATTCTAAGATGCGACGCCATAGCCTCCCTTCTGATACAGATTGGAAGCGATGGCAGCATCAACCGGACCTCTAGCGCAGCTGAGGGTGTCGTCCTCATAGCGCCTGTGATACCCAGGATTGCCAGCCTTTGGAGTTTGCCCAGCTTCCTGCTGGTAGTTTGGTTCACACCACACCACCAGACCAACGCTCCAGTGTAGATCCAATGAAGGGTCCGCGGATTTAGTCCTTAGGTCCTCCCTTTTACACGACGCAGCTGCCAGAGGGTCGCTACTCCCTTCCTCACTACTCGTTCTATTTGCGACCCCCATGTTAGTTTGGGGTCCAGGATCACCCCCAGATATTTGACCTCCCGCACTAAAGCTAAATGTTTTCCAAACATCACGGGCGCCTTGAACCCCTCTACCTTCCTCTTCTTGGTAAACAGGATCATCTCCGTCTTCGCCGGGTTTACGGAGAGTCCTTGCTCACCACACCACCTTTCGATTATGCTACGGCAGCTTGCATGCACTCACAGACGACGCTGAGGAATTTGCCGGTGACAATAATATATAAATAATAATAAAACAATTAAAACGAAATGGTGCACCATAGCATTGGCATTGACGATTAGTTGAGTGGCTTGTCACTAGCGGTCTCGCTTATCAATTACCTTTCAAGTGATTCACTCTCTGTCTCTTAGGGCATTACTAGTTTATAGTTGTTAATCTTTTAGCAAGTTTTCATAGAAGAACATTGGAGATGGGGAGATCGCGACTTCTGAATATTGAAAAAAAAGTTCGGAATGCAGCAAGTGCGTTATGGCAGTGAATTTTCATAAGAATAATATATAATATATTAGTGGTCTAGCCTTAAATAAAAAGTTAGAAAAAAGTTTGGGACGAAGCAAATGCGTTATGGTAGCGAATTTTTGTAAAAATGTTTTTAATGGAAAATATGTCTTGTTTCTACAAGGACATTTGGTTGACAGTATAACCAATATAGCACTAGCAATGTACTATATTTCATTAAAATAGCTTTGTTGTTTCAAAAAGTACAAACATTTTCCGAAAATAAACTTTAAAAGTTCCGGAAAAACTGGTCCGATTTTCCTGGCTAACGAACCTCTTTGAGCTATTTACAGACCTGACAAGATATAATTATTCACAGCTTTAGGACCAAAATTGAAAGAAAAATTATAATAATTTCTTTTACATAAATTGCCTTCAGTAATGTGACACTAAATTATATTTTTCACAAAAATTCGACAATTTTTTTTAAGATAACTTACTAAACATTTATTATTCATTACCAACATATCACAAAAATCTTACAAAAAATGATTTATACGGAAACACTTAAAACATTTCTGAGAAAACTTTTCAAATTCAGCCACTATTTGAGAGTACCTATGTAGGGCAGCTCGATTTTTTCGACGAGTAATACAAAGAAAAAGCTCTCTAAATGCATCATTTCCAATAGGCTCCGCTATCTATTGATAAAAACGCCATATAACAATTTGTGATATGCATTTGAAATATGTGCCAAAAACGTGAAAGGTTGCAAAACAATTGAAATAACTCAAAAACGGTGAACGAATAAAACATGCATTATAATTTGATCAAAACACAGAAAAGGAGGTGTTCTATTAATAAAAGGAAATGTGTATCACCAACGACTTATGAGCCATCCTGTGATTGTCAAGATAGGTTTATAAGACACAGCTCGAGACACCCTATAGTCAACATATATAGTTTTCCTCATACCTTGTAGAATAACGAATATATTGCGCTTTAACCTAGAAATGCGTCAGCTCAATAATGCCGTTATTATACAAGATACTAAAAAAATTATATACGTTAATTATAGCGTGTCTTGAGCTACATCTTATAAAATTATTTCGACAATCCATAAGTGGCCTATAAGTCATTGGTTTCTTTTTTAATTTTCTTTTTTAAAATCGAACACCTCTTATTGCATTATTGCATTTTCCATCAAATTATAATGCACGTTTGTAAAAAAAATGATAGTTTTCGAGTTATTTCACTTGTTTCACATTTTTGGCACATATCAAAAATTATGAGATGGCGTTTTTACCAAAATATGGTAGAATCCCATGTAAATGGCATTAAGAGAGTTTTCCTTTATATTTATTTGTGAAAAAAGTCGATGTGCCGTATATAATTTTTTTCGCGTTTCTATAGAAATCATTGTTTGTAAAACTTTTGTGAAATTTCAGTAATTAATAATAAACGTTTAATAACTTATTGTAAAAGAAATGTTTTTGGACTTCCGGGAAAAAAAGTGTTTGCAAATTTTCACGATTTTTTTTGAAGTTTCGTCGATTAGCTTTTTGTGTGAATAATTATATCTTGCTGGTGGGTAAACAGTTTGAAGAGCTTCGTTGGCAAGGCAAATCAGACCAGTTTCTTCGGGAATATTTTAAGTTCATTTTTGAAAAAAATTTGTACTTTTTCAAACAATAAAGTTATTTTCATGAAATATGTCACATTGTTTCTACTATATGTCAGTTAGATACTGTCATTTAGTTCCTGTTTAAAATTTAAAAATGTTGTATTTAATAAGGAATGGTTAGAACAGATTTTTATCCGAAGAGAGTATTGATATGGTTGGGAGCTGTTATGAATGTAGGCAATGATTGAAACATTAGATGGGAGAAAAAGGAAATTAAATTTTCGTACGTCAAAATCTGAAGTTAATAACTTTTGGAAAGCATACGTCAAACACATTTGGGCCAAAATGATTTAAATTATGTCAAATAATATATGTACAAGTCTCTGACTTCTTTATATGGACATGATGTATTATTATATACCAATAAAGCATTAATAATTAATAATAATAATATAGGTTATACTGGTAACCAAATTTGATGGCTGCTTTTATTAAAAATCTCGGGACGCAGCAAGTGCGTTATGGTAGCGAATGTTCTTTAAAATATTTTTAATAGCAAATGTCTTTCTTTGATGAAAGCAGGCATCAAACTTGGTTGCCTATATAGTAGAAACAATGTACCATATTTCATTGAAATAAATTTATTGTTTGAAAATATATAAACATTTTTCAAAGGTCTAGATGCAGCAAATGTGTTATGGAAGTGAATTTCCATAAAAATGTTTTTAATAGCAAATGCGAGCAGGCACTAATCTGATTACCGGTATAGCCTCTGTGGTAGAAACAATGTACTATATTTTATCAAAATTACTTATGGTTTGAAAATATACAAAAATTTTCCGAAAATAAACTTAAATGTTGGTTTCCGAACCAACAAATCTTACGTTAATAGCAAATTCGGTAAATTTGCAGATTAGCTCCGGAACGCTTTTCAACAAATTGTTTTCAGAAACATTACTACGACCCCACCTGGATGCACAAACCACAAGAAAAATTTCTTGTTCACACCCCCCAAGGAAGTTATGGGACTGGGAGTGAATAGGGGTGGTGTGCAGGGTAGGCAGGGTTTAAGGGAGATATGCCTTCAAGATGTGAAAAAGACAGCGCTTTATTCGAATTTTCTGCTCATATTTCCTTTTTACTACCTACCCCGCTCAGCACCCCTACTAACTCCTGGTCCCGTAACTTCCTTGGGGGGTGTGAACAATAATTTTTTCTTAGGGGTTTGTGGATCCATGGGGGTGGGGGTGGTGGCGGGGCGACAGGTTTCTGAAAACAGTTTTTTGAAAAACGTTCGGGAACTAAACTGCAAATTTACCGAAAATTCGCTACCAAAACGCACTTACTGCGTTCAGATTTTTTTCTTACAAACGCATCATATTTCGATAAAAAATGCAAAAATGCATTAACGAATTTGTTCTACGAAAATTAGTTTAAAAAAAATTATACACCCCTACTCACTCCTGGTCCCGTAACTTCCTTGGGGAGTCTGAACAAGAAATTTTGTTGGGGTTTGTGGATCAAGGGGGGTGGGGGCCTAGGCATGTTTCTGAAAACAGTTTTTTGAAAAGCGTTCGGGAGCTAAACTGCAAAATTCGCTACTAGAACGCACTTACTGCGTCTAGATCTTTTTCTTACAAACGCATCATATTTCGATAAAAAATTCAAAAATGCATTAACGAATTTGTTCTACGAAAATTAGCTTAAAAAATTATACACCCCTACTCACTCCTGGTCCCGTAACTTCCTTGGGGAGTGTAAACAAGAAATGTTTAGGGGGAATAGGGGTCCTGTGCGGGGTAGGCAGGGTTTAAAGGAGATATAGCTTCAAGATGTGAAAAAGACAACTTTCAAGCCCGTTTTATTCGCATTTTCTGCTCATATTTCCTTTTTACTACCAACCCCGCCCAGCACACCTATTCACTCCTGGTCCCGTAACTTCCTTGGGGGATATGAACAAGACATTTTCTTAGGTTTTGTGGATCCAGGGGGGGGGAGTCTAGGCAGGTTTCTGAAAACAGTTTTTTGAAAAGTGTTCGGGAGCTAATCTGCAAATTTACCGAAAATTCGCTACCAAAACGCACTTACTGCGTCCAGATTTTTTTCTTATAAACGCATCATATTTGGATAAAAAATGCAAAAATGCATTAACAAATTTGTTCTACGATAATTAGCTAAAAAAATTATAGACCGTTAAACCATAAACTTCACTAAACCTACAAATAAATATCCAAAAAGCCACCAAACTTAACTAAACTGACAGCCAAAGCATCAGAGAAAGGGTCTATTTGAAATGGATATTCTGTAAATATTTTAGTAAAATGAAGGGCAATGGCGGTTGAATCTGAAACTTAAGGGTTTGCAGAACACTCTTCTTGCAACATTTTCCTTTCACAAACGGTATTTGTTTCACATTCTTTGCCTAAACATTGCCAATTTTGACGTTTAATATTGCCAGTTTGATGTTTTGAGGAAAACTCCAAAATTTGTTGCTTTAACTGCCCATAACTTCTTTGTTTTTGGTACACAGTTCACTCTTTATAATACAAACACGCGTACCAAATTCGTTTGCCCTTACTTTATTATTTCCGGAGATATGAATTTTTTTATAAAGAAAACACAAAATTTTCCGGAAAAATCTGGTCCGATTTTCCTGGCTAACGAACTTATCCAAGCCACTTGCAAAAGGAAGGTACTCTGCCAATTTTATTTTTTGAGTTATCGGTCGGATATATATATATATATATATATATATATATATATATATATATATATATATATATATATATATATATATATATATATATATATATATATATATATATATATATATATATATATATATATATATATATATATATATATATATATATATATATATATATATATATATATATATATATATATATATATATATATATATATATATATATATATATATATATATATATCACCGCTTCGATATCGAGGTGGCGACCGCGTGATCGAATCCCTTCTTTTGAAGGGGTCTAGGTCCCGCCACTCTATCTCCACGGTCGGGGGGAGCCCGCTCTCCCACTCCCCACTCCGACCGGTACTGGGGTATCCCTCCCCTGCACCGTAAACTCTTTTTCTTTGTTTGTGTCAGCCTTATTTTTTCTTTTTGTCAAATCCATTTCCATTGCCAGTCGTCATCAGGTAATCTTAGTTTAAAGCGTTAAATGAAATGACGCCTAGCCCTCGGACAACCTAATAGCGTCGGTGTCAGAAAAGAACAAGAGGCGGCCGACAGTAGGAGAAATAGAAGTTTGGCCAGATAGAAAAGATGAAAGTGGAGGGATCTCACCCAAGACAAGTTGAAGAAAGGTGAGTATCCAGCTCAGGTGTGTATGGTGGTCATGTGTATGTGTATGAGTATGTAAGTATGTGTTTGTGCTCGCGTGTGGTGTGGTGTGTGCACCCCCGTAGTCGCCATCCACGTACTCACAAGCGGCGAGCCCCTGGGGGAAGTAGTAGTAGTAGTAGTAGTAGTAGCAGTAGTAGTAGTAGCAATGGTGAGAAGGCTAACGCCAAGTAAGTCCTACAACCCCAGCAACCACGCCCTACCCCTCCTCGGTTCCATCACCAAACCTCCTCGACCTCGAAATAAACGCCATGACGGTCTTTTTTTCCTTAGAGCTCGTTCGCGTCTTTGCCGCCCCGGTAGCACCGAAGTCGTCGGGTTATTCTGCATGCCCTTTGTCTTTTCTGCTCCACCCAAAATCACTGTGCCTCGAACTAGTCTGCACGGCAATTGGTAGGGTGAAATTTTATACTGCTCTTTCTCTGGTCTAGGATGTCCGTATATCACTTGTCTTTTGCGGTCCAGAGCTTTACACTCGCACAAGAGGTGCTGGGCTGATTACTCCCCCCTCGCCGCAGAGTCTGCATGCCAGGTCCCCCTCGAACCGCCCAATTTTATGCAGGCGTTTCTTGACAGCAATGTGTCCTGTCAAGAGTCCTGTTATGTTCCTGAGCTGTCCGCATCTAAGATTCAGCAGCTGCCCAGTTCTCTTTGGACTAGGTTACCCAATTAATGACTTCTCGTGTTTGAGCCCTGGACGATCTGCCCTGCATGCCTTATGCTGTTCCCTGATCCAGGATTTGATCGTTCCCTGGCCGTGCCTTTCGATACGCCCAGGACCGGTTCTGGTCCCATAAATGGTTCTGCTGATCCTCTTTTCGCGTGACTGTCAGCTTCTTCATTGCCTTTAACCCCCGAGTGACCCGGCACCCAGATGAGGGAGAGCTCATTCTGCTCAGCCAGGTCGCTCACCTCGTCTCGGCATTCACTTACCAGCCTGGAATTTACTCGTGGGATACTAAGGGCCTGGCTGTCTGTGGATATGAGAATCCACTTGTTGGTGTAGATGCTCCTCTTGTTCTCTTAGACGCAGTGCAAGATGGCGGTCATTTGGGGCCTGAAAGACCGTTGCATGAGCTCCGAGGGAAATACTGTGAATTACCCTCGGTCCTTCCGAATAAACGCCTGTCCCCGTCCCACGTTTCCCTCCGGATCCATCCGTGAACCAGACGAGCGCGTCCCGTGGTAGGCCAGGCGCCTTCCCCGCCATGCCACGCGGTCGGGAATTATCACTGTAAGCTTGTTATCCCTGCAGATTTGCGGGCTCGCGAAGTCTGACCTCATTTCAGGCATGGGCTCATTTACGATCTCCTGTATTTTGCAGTGGCCCCTGCAGCCAGGGTTGGTCTTCAGTCTGTCATTGCAGGCTAGTCTGTATAGTCGTAGCCTAGCCTCCCCCATGATAACTACGTGTAGGGGGGGGGGGGATGTAGCAACACCTCCATGGCGGCTGTTGGGGTTGAAGTCATGGCCCCTGTGATGCCGATGCAAGCCATACTTTGGATCTTGCCTAGTTTTTGTTTGGCACTGCATTGTGTCATGACGGTCTTCCATTGGACGGAATTTATCTGGCTCCACTGCAGAGTCCTCGAACCGAACAATTCTGCACGAAAACCTCCAAAAGCCTCGCATTCACACAGGTAGTGGTGGGACCCCAATGATGCGGCGATGCGCAGAACGAATCCTACCAAGAAGCCAGAGAATCCTGTTTCTGTCCGGCCTATCCATGAAATCCCTCGCCTGCCTAAAGCCCCCGACCTCCAGTGCCTCTCCATGGCCTCCTCCGCCCACTTATCTAGGTCGTCGGAGACCACCTTCCTACTTATGCCTATAGCAGGCTCCGGACCACAGAACGGCCACCGGGAACTAAGCCTGGCGGGGTCATTCGCCACTTCATTCCTCGCGACGCCATAGTGTCCTGGAACCCACACAAGTTGCACCTCCTTTGTCCCGGACAGTCCCGTAAGAACGTCAGTGCACTTCTGAACCAGCGTTGACGTCATTCTGGGCGCGCAAGCTGCCCGGAGTGCCGCATGGCTATCTGAGCAAATATATACACATTTCTTAGAGCACATCTTCACATCCTGTCGATTAGCTATATACAGAATAGCGTACACCTGAGTTTAGAAACCGTGGTATATGCGCCCAGAGCATAACTTTTGCGCATCCCCAGGCCGTCGATGTATATTCCCGCCCCTTAAGTAAGTTGCTCCTCCAGCCGTGATCCGTCGGTAAAACAGACCAGACTAGCACGCTGGAAAACAACCTCATTGTCCCTCCACTGATCCTTGCTGAGGCTATGTGTCCTGGTCAGCCTAATATAGTCCCCTGCATTTCGTACCTTGATGGTGGTCATTGGAATTTCCTTTTCCACCTCCTTGGATACTCTTGCATGTCCTGTTGTTGCTCCCTCCCCGCACCAGTTTCCAGTGTCGCATTTTGAGATGTGACGCCATAGCCTCCCTTCTGATGCGGATGGGAAGCGGCGGCAACATCAGCAAGACCTCTAGCGCGGCTGAGGGTGTAGTATTCACAGTTCCGGTGATACCCAGCCTTGCGAGCCTTCAAGGTTTGGCGAGCTTCCGAGTAGCAGTTTGGTTCACACCACACCACCAGACCACCGCCTCATAAAGTACTCTCGGCCTGACGATCGCAGTGCAACTTCAATAAAGGATCCGAGGATTAAATCCCCAGGTCCTTCCTATCACATAGCGCAGCTGCCATAGATTCGCCACTCCCTTACTCTTTACTCGTTCTATTTGCCACCTACATGAGAGTTTTGAGTCCAGGACCACTTCCAGATATTTTACCTCCCGCACTAAAGCTAAAAGTTTTCCAAACATCGCCGGCGCCCTGAACCCCTCCAGATTCCCGTTCTTGGTGAATAGGATCATCTCCGTCTTCACCGAGTTTACAGAGAATTGATAAAAAGTCGCTAAAAATGTATGAATAAAATAAATTATGTTCGCAGTTTTCCTGGCTCAATGGTAATAATGGGTGCCTTTCAAGCCAAGGGTCGTGGGTTCGAATCGCAATAGAATCGTCTTTCAACTTTATTTAGTATACACTTTAAAAAACATCAACCACTTCTGGCAATATGTTTAAACGACTTTAATGTCCACCCTCCCCGCTCTTCGGAGTAGGCTTAAAGCCGTCGGTCCCGTGTATCATGCGACTTCAGACACGTTGAATAGTTCTTCTCCCCTTACAGAAGCGAATAATTCGGCTAAAATTTCAGGACTGTGAGGTGCAACTACTTTCTGGCGTCGGTGATTGATATTAGTCGCGCAAATAAACCGACGTTAAGGAGACAAAATACAATACATTGGATGTTCGATAAATGATACTAAAAAGGTTCAAAATTGTCATCAATTAGGAGTAAAAGCTGATGTAAAAAGTCTTCACATCTTTAACAGTTGCATAAAGTGAAATTTTATCGAAAACGAATTCTATTAAGCAGACTACGTTACGAAAATGAGATTATTACAGCGACTTTTTTAAACATGAGGACACTCTAATTACAGACAACATTCAGTGAAATCTAAAATCTGAAAAAGTATAATTAAATTCGGTAATAGCTTTCACTCTCATGTTTCATTACGGTGGATTTACAACGTTAATTTAATTATTTTCATTTAGATGGAGCCCGCAGTCTCTTATTTCACTTGCAACTCTCGCAAGAAGGCAAATAGATTAAATTTGATTTTACTCAAATCAGTTGGAGTACTTCCGCTACTACGGGAGCCAGAATGATTTTTTGTGCTTTTAGAAAAAAGGCTTTCTTAAAAAAACGAATTTAGTAATGTAATATCTGCTCTCCTGGCTGTATAATAGCTACCGCGGTAATTGAATCTTTGTTGATGAACTAAATGCAGCAAGTACGTTATGGTAGCGAATTTTCATAAAAATATTTTAGATAATGGAAAATGACAATGTTGTTGGTTTCAAAAATATTATTAGGTTGGCTAACCAACTTATCCAAGCGATTAACAAAGTAGAATTATAAATTGCGTAAGGTCAAAATTGCGTCGAAAGTTTTACAACTATGTAGTTGCTTAAGGTTTGTCTGCTTATCACTTTATTGAGAGACAGATAGCTTTTCTCAAAATAATATTGTTAAATAAAACAAGATATTTAACACATTAAAATTATAAACTATAATTTAAGTTACAACCAAAACAATGTAGAAGGAATCTATTACGAATAAATTTTCTGCGAATATATTAGTCAAATGAATGACAATGGCTGTTGAAATACAAATTTAAAACCTTGCTAAACACAACTCTGGCAATATTTGTGGTCTGTAGTCTGCAATCGTGCAAAATTATTTGTCACCACTTCTGACGTTTCAAATCGTCATTTTGACGTTTTTAGAATGAAAACCATAAATGTCTCCAAGTATCGTTTGGGTACTTCGGTAACCTAATCTCCGTCTGCAATATTTAAAAGACTTTATTAGACACATATATAATTTTCATGAGTTACTTTTTAACCTCCAAATTTCAAAATTCTGTTTCCAAATTTTATTTGGAAAAAAGTTGAAGTAAAATTATTCAACAAAACTATATATATATATATATATATATATATATATATATATATATATATATATATATATATATATATATATATATATATATATATTGTGGCCCTAACTAGACTACTACTCAACATCGAAGGTCCCAGGGCATCAAAGAGGAGACTGCTGATGAGTGGCGCAATGTCGCAGATAGTGTATGCTGCCCCCACGTGGCACAGTGTTATTAAAAACAAAAAGCTTGTACAGAGACTCACAATGATGCAGCGAATACTCGAATATGTAGCGCCTATAGGACAATTTCAGCAGAGGCTGCGGCTGTGATTGCAGGTGTGCCACCAGTGGAGCTGCTCATCCAGGAGAGACAAGAACGATATGGCGGTCTAACACGGGAAATTGCTAGGTCTCAACTGATGACTAGATGGCAGACGAAATGGGAGAACAGCACGAAAGGCTGCTGGACCTGGAGGATTATTTCAAACATTAGAACCTGGAGTGAATAAAATCATGGAGAGGTGGACTACTTCTTGACCCAAGCACTGTCGGGCCATGGTTGTTTTGGCAAGTACCTGTACGAGCGAAGGAGGAGGGATACGGAGTCTTGTGACTACTGCTGGGCGATTGACGATGTAGAACATACTCTATTCGCCTGTCCAAGATGGTAGAACGTCCGAAAGGAATATGCCCAAGCCAAGAGGGAAGTACTTAACGTCAAATCTATGGCGAGCAGTTTGCTGGAATCCCAGGAATGCTGGAATCTAGTGTACACAGTGGTCCGAAAAATTATCTAGACTAAAGAAAGGGAGACCAAGAGATGAAGAAGGAGGCAAGGCAAAAAAGAAATGTCTCTTGCTTACAGTAGTGGCAAACCATTTTAAAACGTGTTGTGTTTTATCTGTTTATATGTTGTATATAGGTATATGTTGTGAGTGTGTTTTGTATGTATTGTATTATATATTGTATTACCTATGTTATGTATTATATTAAAGCGCAGACAGCCAATGCCTCGAAGTAAGGCAACAGCGGTTCTGAGGCTGCGGCGATTCAGGAGGGCCACTTGTTTGGTTAGCCCCTATTATATATATATATATATATATATATATATATATATATATATATATATAGTATATATATATATATATATATATATATATATATATATATATATATATATATATATATATATATATATATATATATAAAGCGGATAACAGTGTGAAGCGCCATCTCTAGTTCTGTGACAGTTATATGCTTCCACAGCAATTTTCACGTACACATAGCAGAAAAAGAGGTGTGATTCAATACCCGTCGTTGTATTAGCCAGGAAGTTATTTGTTTTTGCTCAGTAGTTCAGAATCCAACAATATATATATATATATATATATATATATATATATATATATATATATATATATATATATATATATATATATATATATATATATATATATTGTTGGATTCTTTAGTGGAAAATAGCGCGATACGTCAACTCTGGCTCGGTCAAAGCGATATCTCAAAATGGGCTAATTTTGACTAAATTTGGTAGCTTGGACAAGTTTGTTAGTTAGGAAAATCGGCTTAATTTTTCCGGGAAAAAGTTGGGTTTTGTTTGGAAACATTTTTGTATCTCCGAAATTAACACCTATAATATACGAGTAATAATACGGGTTATGTAGAGAAAATTTCGCAAGAAGAGTGTTTACAAACACATTAGTTTCAGCTTCAACCGTCATTGTCCTTCATTTTACTAAAATATTTCCAGAACATTTATTTCAAATAGACACTTTTAGTAGTAGTTTTAGTTAAGTTTATGGTTTAATAGTCCATAATTTTTAGCCAATGTTCGTGAAAAAAATCGTTAATGAGGAGACCGCGACTGTTGAACATAAAAAAGATTTCTTTGAATGAGTGCAAACTAGGCCCTCTAGAATCCATATTCGGGGCTAGTTTCAGTTTTTATCTACATATATACAGGTGACGCATTTCTACGCTAAAACTCAATATATTCGTTATTATAAAAGATGCAACGAGAAAGAATTGTATACGTAATTATAGGGTGTTTTGAGCTGCATCTTATACAATTACAGGGTGGCCTATAAGTCGTTGGTGATACAATTGTTTTCGAACATCCCTTATGTTATTGCATTTTTGCATTTTCATCGAAATATAATGCATGTTTGTAAGAAAAAAATTCAAGACGCAATAAGTGTGTTTTGGTAACGAATTTTCATGAAATGTTCAAAATTTCAATAACACAATTTGCTATTAATCTAATCTGGGAAACCAGTTTTCTCGGAAACATTTTAGTTTTATTAAAAAAAAAATTGTGTACATTTGCAAACAATAAAGTTATTTTGATAAAACGTGGTATATTGTTTCTGCTATATAGGTTTAATTTCTGCCTGCGTTTAAAAAGACATTTGCTATTAAAAACATTTTTATGAAAATTCACTTTCCTAATGCACTTGCTTTCATGGAATTATAATGCCTGTTTGTGAGGAAAAAATTCATAGTGGTCATTGTTTTCGAGTTATTTCGATTGTTTTGCAACTTCTTACATTCTTGACGCATGCAAAAAATTATGATACGGCCTTTTTACCAATACATAGCGGATCCCATGAAAATGACTCCTTCAGAGATGCTTTCGTTTATGTCATTTGTAAATTTTTGTATTTTTTCAAACAATAAAGTTATTTTATGGAAATGTGGTACGTTGTTTCTACTATGTTAGTTATACTGGTAACCAAATTGCATGCCTGCTTTCATTAAAAAAACGGCTTATCATATAGTTATTAAAAACATTTTAATGAAAAGTCACTACCATAACGCACTTGCTACATCCAGCCTTTTTTTTCAAGTCAAATACCCTTTATGCAAACAAGATTAACAGACTATTTTCTATTCATAGTTAAATTAACTAAATAATTATACTGTTGGTAAAGAGCAGTGTTGGTATATTTATGCAAGCAAATCCTCTGTTTGTTACCCTTAGTAAAAGGGTTGAGCTGGAGAGACGGAATGCAGCAGAACGTAATTAAAAAGGCGAGTACTAATAAAAGAAAACACTCATTTATCACTTCCATTTAAATAGTCCAAATGCATTTAATGGGTTTGCACTTCTTTAACGGGAATAGAAACTACATTAGTATTTAAATTATGTCGCACTAAATATTCCAAATTGCAACACTTAAAACTCTTAAATTTTCCTGCAAGGGTTTAATGAAATCTTGGTCATATACTATTTGACAAGTTTCCAGTTTCAATTTAAGTTCATGGGGTAAAAAACGGTCTCCGGCAACTGCACTAATCTCAGTTTATCGATTATCTGCACAGTTTAATAGTTTTAAGTATCTGTTGGCTGCCGGAATAAAATTGCGTTTTGATGTTTTCCGCCCTACAGAAAGTTTCACCTTCATTGTCGAATTTAAGAGCCACTTTTATTAATGCACAAACCCATCGAAGCATTAAAGCACATCTATGGTTCTAACTCTCCTCAATGGACATCAAAGGAAGAGGACTTTCTTAGTTCGATGTAAATATTTTTGTGTGTGTGTGTACACACATTATACTGACCTAAGTGGTTTTGACTTCGTTAAGTTCGGAAGAATCTGCGGTGGCAATGTTTTCTTTTTGTGAGCAGCAAAATATTTTACTCGAAGAAAATTATATATATATATATATATATATATATATATATATATATATATATATATATATATATATATATATATATATATATATATATATATATATATATATATATATATATATATATATATATATATATTGATATTTAGCAATTATTAGCTACTGCACGCAAAGCTCAAAACAAAAACTCTGGACGCAGCAAGTGCGTTATGGTAGTGAATTTTCATTAAAATGTTTTTATTGCAAATATGTGTGTTTTCTTTTTAAGAAAGCACGCATCAATTTTGGTTACCAGTATAACCCATATAGTAAAAACAATGTGCCATGTTTCATAAAAATAACTTTATTGTGTGAAAATGTACAAAAATTTCCAAAAGTTAACGTAAAGTGTTCCCGGAAAAACTCGTTTCTTGGTCAACCTTATAGGTTAATAGCAAATTGGGCTATTCAAATATGAAGCATTTGATCAAAATTCGTTACCATAACGCACTTGCTGTATCCAGAATTTATTTTCTTACAAACATGCATTATATTTCGATGGAAAATGCAAAAATGCAATAACATAAGGCGTGTTTGATTAAAAAAAAAAGAAAATTTGTATCACCAACGACTTATGGGCCAGCCTGTGATTGTAGAAATATTTTTTAAGATGTAGCTCAAGACACCCTATAATTAATATATACAATTTTTTTTCATATCTTGTATAATAACGGATATATTGAGCTTTATTGATTTTTTAAGAAAATTCGAAACAATTATATACCATTAAACGAGAAACTCTATAGCTAAGGCTACTGCCAAACATCACAGAAAGGGTCTATTTGAAATGAATTTTCTGGAAACATTTTAGTAAAATGAAGGACAATGACGGTTGAAACTAAGACTTCAGGGTTTATAAAACATCCTTCTTGAGACATTTGATTTCCATAGCCCGTATTAGATTCAAGTTATTTGCCTAAATGTTGCCGATTTTGACGTTTTAAATCGCAATTTTGACGTTTTGAGGAAAGCCCCAATTTATTTTTCTTTAAATGCCTATACATTTTTTGTCTTTTTACTTACATGGCTAAATTTTGGTAGCTAACTTACCTATAAGGGTCTAAACCCGCGTACTAAATTTGGTTGCCATTACTTTGTTAATTCCGGAGATATTAATTTTTTTCAAAAGAAAACACAAAATTTTCCGGGAAAACCTGGGCAGATTTTCTTGGCTAACGAACTCATCCAAGCCATTTGCAAAAGGAATTTAGTCACCAAATTTAATCAAAATCGGCCCATAATTTTTTGAACTATCGGTGTGATATATATATATATATATATATATATATATATATATATATATATATATATATATATATATATATATATATATATATATATATATATATATCTATAAACATATAAAAATTGAAACTGACCCCGGATATGTATTCTGGGGGGCCTAATTAGCGCTCATTTGGAGAAATTTTTTCAAAATTCAAAAGTCGAGATCTCCTCATTAGTGAATTTTTTTAAGAAAATTCACTAAAAACTGAAAACTAAGTACTTACGGGTAAACTAGAATATCACTAATTAAAATACTAAAGGTTTATGAACGATAATTGTCGAAACACTAACACTGCCACTAAATGTCAATACTGTGGAAAACCTTTTAGCAACATAAGTGGATATCGAAGGCGGTATCGTGCAGAATACTGATCTCAGTCAAAACGGTTTGTGTAAAATACTGAAGACCAGTTCAAATCAATTCTTGAAATCAATCTGAAATGTGGAAATAAATATTTTAAAAACAAATATAATAAGAGGAAAATTCACATACTAGGTGTAAATAAATGTCGATGCTGATGATAATATTGGTGATTTTGTATATGTGAGTCAAATAAAAGGGGGAAAACAAATTCATATACACTCAAAACATAACGACACTCATATAAAACACAAATAGGGCATTTTAAAGTAAAATGTGAGTGAAATTAAAATAAAATAACTTACCAAAGGTGCATATGTTTTCAAATATCCAGTGAAGCCGAACTGTAGTACAGCTCTGCATCATTTGTCAAATAGGTTTGTCGAATAAGGATCTGCATATTAACAACATGGAAATCTAAAACACAAAGATTATAAAATTAATTAATGAAAAAGGATACAAAAAGACAGTCCTCAAATGATAAACAGAGCAAATAATTCATAAATTAATCATAAGCACAGTGTAAATAATGTACTGAAACAGATAGACACTCCAAACTAGTGAAATTCAAAAGACTTTGATCAAGCTACAATAATTCATCTAACAATTAGTGAAATGTAGCTTGAAATAAAAACAAACTGTTAAACAAATAGGTGTAATTGGGTTGAATAATAGTTGATACATGTTTGTTATAAAAATTTGAAAAGTGTTTTGTTGGTTATATATATATATATATATATATATATATATATATATATATATATATATATATATATATATATATATATATATATAATTATAGAAAGATTAAAGTTTGTACTAACCTGTTAAAATGTTTATAATATCCAGGCACCACTACTTAAAGTTTAAAAAATAGTTTCTGTATTATTTTAAGTCTCATTTTTGTTGCTGTTGTTTAGAAATAATCTAAAATATGCCACTGATAATTTTCAAGTGGGGTTAATAGTGAATTTGACATTGACAACATAAATGCAAATCCATCTCAGTTCGACGTGTACATAGACAAAAACAACATGTCTATGATCAGAAATATGAGAGATAATGACATATATAGTTTGCTCTGGATTCTATATTTTGAACTGACAGTAAAAATAATTGAATCAAAGTAGCTGTCTTCAACTTGGGTCATCATAACAAGAGGACGCCTGAGCAGTTCTGCTAATAAAATTAAATGAAAATAAGTATTTAAATCGACAAATTATAGTTTTATATATGTGGAAAATGTAAATTAATACATGGTGTATCCTTTGAATGGAAAATAAGTTAAAAATCAGTGCTGCAAGACAAAATATGAAAATATCCAAATAATCGTCAACGCCAAAGGACGCGGAAATTTGAAATAAGAAGCTTACAAGATGGCAGCATAGCAACGACCAATTTCAGCCGGAAAAACAGCGGTTGCCAAGGAAGGAATCTGGAATTTTTGAAGGTATAATTAAATAGAAAGGCCTTTCGTTTAAAGAGTGAATGGATATTATAAATTCCACTAAAGAATGTGTGAATGAAAACTTGTGACACCAATGTACATTAACCTTTAATTTGTTATGTAATATTTTAAATAACAAAGTCAGTTATATTCTAAATTCACCAATTCGAAAAAGCGCAAAGAAAAATTTTTTTTGGTCAAAGATAAAACTTAAATAAAAAAGCTCAAGTAACTTTTAAATGATTTATTGATTATGTACTGGCGTTATGTTATTTGTTAAAATTTTATCAATATAAATTTAGTAAAATTAAATCAAACATACACATAATTTAATGCAGTATTATTATTTGAGGATATTTTAAAATATATATCTGGTTTCCAATTATAAGCAAGTAAAAATGAACTCACTACATACCCTACCTGTATGGAGTAAATACGCGGGCAGCTTTAAACACATATAAATAAAATATAAACTCTTTTATTTGCAAAATCGTTATATGTACATCAGACATCGGATATTTAATATAATTAATATAATCGTCGTCTAAACGTGGGCAAAAAGCTCTATTAAAAAATCTTATTATATATATATATATATATATATATATATATATATATATATATATATATATATATATATATATATATATATACAGTAGGATAGAGTGGAAAATACTTTTTTTATTTTCAAAATTTCATTTTGGAATAGTTGCAGCCAGTAGCTTATTAGTACTCCAAAGAAAGAATTATGTTTTGAAATTATAAAATATCTTCTGCCGTCTACCACCCCTCAAGAAGGTGTGAAATATACTCGTCAATTATAATAACATGGAAACGTTTTTTGTGCTAATTATACAAACATGATGTAATAATAAGCTTACAAAAACACCAAAGTAACTTTTGTGTAGAATAAACATTACTTTTAAAGTGAGAATAGCAACTTTGATAGATGACGGATATTGAAATAACATTGTTTTGAACTAAAAGTCTTATTTGCGTTACGGTTCTGTCATATTACCGACCCGACTAACTAGATTTAGCCCGGTTATGGTCTATATTTAAATATTCAGTTATTAGTCAGTACAAGTTACTTCAAGTAAGCCGCACGTATTGCTATTTTATATGATTTGTAAGGTGATTTTTGTTTTGTTTTTTGAGGTATTTTTCGATTTTTTCCGGGATTCAAAATGAGTTCGTAAAAAACATTTTTAAGCAGAAAATCTATCGGGTGCCCTATATTTGGTAGTCCCTTGAACTTCAGTAATAGTGTAATACTGACTTCTAAAAAAGTATTAAGGTGTTTTTTTTATGGACTAGGTATAATTCAAAACTGCCGAACTCTGGAAAAGAACCAATGGTTTATGAAATTTGTGACAATCTTGCTGATAACATTTTTTCCTTATCGAAGACGGTTTGTATTCCTATAGTTTATCGCAAGCGAGTTCTCCAATATATTCGAGTATATTACCATAAATATCTCAAATTATTGAGATATCCGAAAAGGCAACGAAATGAGAATTATAAGTCAAAGGTGGACGAGTTTCGGAGAAATAGTTGTTCGATATTTGTTCCTGCAAATGTAAGATATTTAATGGATGTATCTGTACCAAAGGTAGGAAGGTGCCTGTTACAGAGCAAACAATTCTCATTGACCAAAGGAGTTCCCAATAAATGATAATTGGTAGGGCGGATTTGCATGAAACAAGTACATTATCGAAAAGAGCAGAGAGAAAGGAAAAGGGTAGAAAAAGAGATGAACGGGAATATACTGTACCGAACAAAGGGAAAATCCGGCGATGTTGAAATTTTCTAGGGCTAGAGATAGATCCTGAGGTACCAAGTAATTCTAAAATTAGTACTAAACTAATGGAGAATTTACAGAATATAATAAAGCTTTCGACTGTTGCTAAATTATGCGATAGATTTTGATTATTTGACAGATCTTCAGCATAAATTACCACTGCAGTCTTACCAGATGTTGCAATTATCATAAACGATAGTACCACCAAAGTTATTGACAGAAAGAAAATAAGAAGTACTAGGACAAAAACTAGACAGAACTTGCAATCATAAAAGACTTGCGAGCCACTAAAAGCCATGTACTTCGATGGTAAAAAAGATAAAACTCTTGTGATTGAGAAAATGTATAACAAGTCTTGTAGAAGAACAATAGTAGAAGAGCAGATTTCATTGACACAGGAACCTAGCTCCCATTTCATGGGCCACACAATAGTAATACCCGACTCAGCAAAACACATTTTCGAATCTATTTTCACCTTCGTGGAAAGTAACAATTACAGCTTAAATAACCTTGTAGCCACGGGATGTGATGGGACGATGATCAGTACAGGATCCAGAAGTGGGGTGATAGTTCACCTTGAGTTACAGATAACACGACCTTGACAGAAATTAATATGTCAGCTTCATATAAATGAATTACCCCTGAGGAATCTATTCGAATATATCGATGGTGGCACAAGTTGTCCTCGCGGATCTTCTGGTTCCCTAGGAAAACCAATATATATATATATATATATATATATATATATATATATATATATATATATATATATATATAATATATATATATATATATATATATATATATATATATATATATATATATATATATATATATATATTGCGAAAATCTGCCACCTATTAAATTTTAACCTATTCAGTTCCGATTTACAAAACATTGATTGCAATGAGTTGAGTAGCGATCACAAGTATCTCTTTGACTTTTGTCGTTCAATAGCTACTGGAAATTGTTCAACTGATTTATCAAAGCGCGATCCTGGAAAGTTATTACACTCTAGATGGATTGCCATGGCAAATCGGATTTTACGCCTCTTCATCGGACCAAAAAACCTTAGTCAAGGTTTCAATATTATTACCGAGTTTAGAGTATATGCGTCATTGTGGTTTACGATTAAATTTAACCTGTCGTGAAAAAATGTCGAAAATCATGTTTGGCAAACGATTAAGTTAAGTCGATATTTGTCATATAAACTGAATGATATAATAGATTCAGTAATTTAGCGAAATGCTTAATTTTCACACTTTGAGAATATTAAAAAAAGATGCAGAAAGTGCGTTATGGTAGTGAATTTTCATAAAAATGATCTGGCATCAAATATTTTATTATAACTTTTTTTTCTTGTAACAAATAAACCTGAATTTTTGTGTATAGTTTACTTTTTATATCTTAAACCTACCCATCAAATTTGGTTATCATAGCTTTTTATTTTTTGAGATAAAAAAATTTTTCGAATGAAAACTCAAAATTTTCTCGGAAAACCTCGTCCAATTTTTCTGACTAATGAACTTAGCCAATTCACTTACAAAAGGAAGGTACATGCCAAATTTTATTAACATCGGCCCATTATTTTTTGAGTTATCGGTGTGATACATATATATATATATATATATATATATATATATATATATATATATATATATATATATATATATATATATATATATATATATATATATATATATATATATATATATATATATATATATATATATATATATATATATATATATATATATATATATATATATATATATATATATATATATATATATATATATATATATATATATATATATACATATAAACATTTAAAAATTGAAACTGACACCGGATATGTGTTCTAGGGGTCCTAGTTCGCGCTCATTTGCAAAATTTTTTTCAAAATTCAAAAGTCGGGATCTCTCCATTAGTGACACTAATATCTATGTTGAATGAGGATAAAAGAGAACTTGCCCTTCGACGTATTCTTCATGCCCAAAGGAATGCAAGTATTCCAAGTCCATCAGTGCGAGCTTTAAATATACAGGAATTAAACTTTGATGCTGACTGGCAAGAATATTTAATTTTCCGACCCCCAGTACTTCATAGCTTAGAAACACAGAAGATAGAGTTATTAATCATCACTGAATATAATACAATGATAAAGATAACTGTTTTTCCTTATCATACCCAAGCAGTAGAGAGATGTGTCAAGTTACCAACTGATGCTTCTTTATCAGTTATTGGTTCAGATAAACGAGATGGATTTATTAAAATCACTTTTGATTCAGAATGATGCCAAAATTGAAGACAAAAAGGCAATTCAAACAGTAGAGCTTTCTGTTACAGTTGGAGGGTGGGAGGGATGGAACTCGTAGAGCAGCCACCTCCCCGTGGGGAGTTCTGGGTTGTTTGACATTCAACAAGTGAAGAACTGCTTCAAACATAAATCTTAAACCAGATGAAAATACTCGTAATACAGAAAAGCTGAATTATTACTTTAAAATTATGCGTCTCGAGGGTTGATACCGAGGTGATTAAAAATCGAAAACGTTATTTAGTTTGCTCATTCACACAAATTACACAAGTAGTATAAATGATTAATTTATATATAGTCTATTTTGATTTTCAAGGTATAGTTTTGTTATAAGATATATTTCTAGGCTTCCTTAAATATAAGGGTCTATAGAGGGCAGAAGACGTAGTTCAAATATAAGATTTTGTATGCGTACTAATGGGCCGCAAAGACACATTTTTTTCACTATTCCAAACTCGTATTGAATAGTTTAATTTTTCGCTCCACCCTAATATACAGGTTGTCTCACGATGACGACGCATGAGAATTATTTCAGAGACTACTTCGAAACGAATTTTGAAAACTTTTTGGGCAACAGTGTTTTCCGGCATTCCTTACTCAAGTAAAATCATGGCGTCCACGTACCACATCCGGTTTTTCCTACCACTTCCGGTTTTACCGTAAGTTGACGTCATCTCCGTTATTTTAAATAGAACATATATATATATATATATATATATATATATATATATATATATATATATATATATATATATATATATTGATTTTTAGTTAATTTTCTATAAAAAAAATCACTAATGTGGAGATCGCGACTTTTGAATTTTGAAAAAGTTTTCCAAAAGAGCGCTATTTAGGACCCCTGGAACCCAAATTCGAGGTCGGTTTTAGACTTAATATGTTTATATATATATATATATATATATATATATATATATATATATATATATATATATATATATATATATATATATATATATATATATAAATACTCGAAAAGAACCGTGTGCGTAGACTACATCAACGCACCGGAAAGCCCACCGACAAACGAGACGCAAACAGGCTCATCAAACATCCGCCCTACAAGAACTCCGCAGCAACCGTTGGGAGGAACGCCTGCAAACCCTGTCCGCCCAAGACAATTCCATCTGGAAAATGGCTAAAACCCTTCGCTCCCAAAAACTTCCGATATCCCCACTTCACGGCCGTAACGGTGTCGCATACACGGATGTGGAGAAAGCAAGTGCATTCGCAGATCATCTGGAGTTTCAGTTCAGGACGAATTATAACAACGTTCGTCTGTCGCACGCCGCAAGAACAAACTGCATGTCAGGAGTGCGCTTCGCGCCACCCCAGACAAAACTATCGAGCCCGCAACTTTCGAAGAAGTTTTCCAAATAATCAAATCATAAAAAAATAGGAAAGCTCTGGGATACGATGGAATCTCCAACGTAGCCCTGAAAAAACTCCCACGCAAAGCAGTGGTATTCCTAGTTACGATTATGAATACCATGCTGCGATTTCAACATTTTCCTTCCATGTGCAAACTTGCCGACATTATCAACATCCCAAAACCCAGCAAAGATCCGCTGTTCCCTCAGAACTACAGGCCCATTAGCCTACTACCAGTTATCCGCAAAATCGCCGAAAACTGATTCAGAAAAAGCTAGTTTCATTCACCTCTGAGAATCATATCCTCCCAGACGAGCCATTCAGTTTTAGATACCAGCACTCCACCATAGACCAAGTCTTTCGTGTGGTGGAAAACATCACCGAAGGATTTAACAAAAACAAGTCAACTGGTGCAATATTTCTCGAGATTGCTGAAGCCTTCGACAGGGTTTTGCATGCGGGCCTCCTAAACAAACTTCTATCATTCAATTATTCTCTACCTCTCATTCTGCTAATCAGGTCATACCTACAACAGAGGAAGTTCGAGGTCAAACATCTTGGAACAAAATCTATAACGTACTCAGCCACGGCTGGTCTCCCACAGGATTCTGCTATCTCCCCCCTGCTGTACAATATATTTATCGCAGAGATTCCGACACCGCCCCTAAACGTGACATATGCACTGTATGCAGACGACATCTTGTCTAGACATAAACCCCGAGAAATGTTCAGCAGTCCTATTTTCCAAGAGGAGACACACACCTCACGAACACGTATCATTAGACAACCGTCTAATTCCCTGGCAATTTCTCGAGAAACGTTTAACATGGCGCCTCCATGTCCAACATGCCCGCCGAAAAGCATCGATGTTCATCTCTAAACTGTTCCCACTTCTAAATAGAAATTCCAAATTGTCCATGAACAAGAAATTGCTCATATACAAAATGATAATCTGGCGAGCCATGACCTATGCATCCCCTGTATGGACCACCGCGGCTGCAACACACATCAAGACCCTTCAAATCATCCAGAATAAAATTCTGAGAATAGTTACCGGAGCGCCATGGTTTGTCAGAAACAGTCAGATTCACTCTGATCTGGAAATGCCTTCGATACTTGAGTTTGTAACTCAACAATCCACCAACTCAGTTCGCAAAAGCCGCTTCTCACCCAAATACTCTTCTCCGTAGTGCCACCGACTACGATGAGTAACTTCCACATAGACATAAGCGTCCAAAGCTTATACTTACCCGCTAACGCCTCCGCGGCAAAAACAGAATAGAAATATTCAAACCCAAACGTCATTGTATGAAATCTTTCCGACGGAGGTAGCTACTAAAGGTCCAGTACTCCAGGGAGCGGAGCTTTAGTTAGTAGGAGTCACACAGTACCTCGAAATACCACGCATTACGGTGTCGTGAATGAGGTCTGCATGTAGCGTTTCTTCCTCCCGTATCCAAGAACAAACAAAAAATGCAGGCGGTTTTGAAAATAATTTAGATTTTTGGGGAGATAATTCAAAATTAGGATTTTTTTCGTTATTTTATATATTTTTGAGAAGCTTGTTAAAATGCAAATTAATTTCTTGAGAAATATACAGGACGTCCCATTAAAAAGAAAACAAATATTGGCCAATATTTCAAAAACAGTAATATCTACAAAAAAAGTTTTAAAAGGATTCGTTTTTGTCCTTTTGATAAATTGTCACACAACTGAAATAAAGGGGTATCTGAAAATGCAACATTTTTTATCTCCATATAGCTCGGAAACTAATAGGGCTATGACAATTTTCTTTGCGACATCTTTCCTTTCACAAAAGAGTAGCTAAGGTTAGCGAAAACCTCAAGGTTCTGTCATTACTAATAACAGAGATAACAAGGAATTGCACACAAAATGGGATACCTGAACACGATTAAATTGAAAACTAAAGAGCCATTTTAACAAAGTCTCACTAGATCCACTTGCTCTCTACTATCTCGAAGAGGGCAGATACACTGTTTAGGGGGATAAAGTACCAGATTTGACATTTGCGGAAAATGTGTCCTGCTCAAAAACAAAATCGACCAGTTCCAGGGTTTTTCAAAGAGATACTTTTAAATACCCCAAAACTATCTTGCATAACCTGCGATGGGCAACCCTGTATATGAAAATAATTTATACCGTGGGAGTAATTAAGTCTTTTTTGTCGCTATTACTTTTACGAGAACATATGAGATATGGAAGAACTAGACTACAAGAATTCAGCATTTGAGTCCAAATAATTTGTAGTTGTGTGCAATGCGGATCACGTTCTCTGCTCCTACACTACTACTTTATAAATGGTTTTATTTTAGCATGAAGCTTTTAATAGGTAGACATCGAGTCGTAAAATGTTCAGACATTCCAAACGTTGCCGAAAATATAAGTGAACAAATTACGGCTATCTCAGTACGAACTATAAAATGTTTTACTGCAGAGCAACATCACTGAAGTTTCTTTTAATTTAAAGTTTACTTGTACCATAAAACTCTACTTTTTCTCTTCATATCAAACTTACTGAACCCCTAAAAGATTCTAAGGTATATTAGGCTATTTTATGAACTTGAATTTATAGAAACATTCCCTGTTTTGCTGAAATAGGTTGAAGGTTCTTTTTTATTCTTCATTAGCTAGTTTCTTTGCTACACCATAACCATAGAATGAAATTTAAGGACGCAGTAAATGCGTTATGGTAGTGAATATTCGTAAGAATGAGGAATTTGCACAATTTTTTTTTATTTTCATCTTATTCAATTCCCCACATTGTATAAACTCAATTGCCATATAAAATTTAAATTTATAACCAATAGGTTTCCTGTAAAAAATATAGAAAATCAAAATAATTGTCTCCGCGCCAAAACGCAGCCGTAAACAAAGACATCCTACTGTGACGTCACGATCCGGTATCGGCCAAACGAGTCTCGCTTACTCAGACAGAGATCCCAATCTCATCATTAGTGTTTATGTGACTTACGTGTGCCGGATAGTTATTGTTATCAACTTATATTATTGTTAATATCTATATACTCGTATTAATTATTTTAAAAACTGTACAGTCTTATAGTATGACTACAGAAGTTGGATTTGTCCAAGGACAATCTGATAATTTACCAAAAATTGATGTACTAGCAATGTTTGCGTTTTTAGAAAACAACCCGAATTTCATGGGTGCTGAGCTAAAAGGAGTGAAAGCTGGGAGGTATGTGTCTGATATGAACCTTATTTTATCCTGTAAATATCTTTGTTGGATTTTATGCAGTAATTTCTTAAAAAATATAAAGTAAATAAAAGCATAACCTTAAAATGTTCTCCATTCAGATAATCTACAAGAATAACATACACCATTTCTTCCTGATTTTCTCATCCTTAGGTACATTAAAGAATAATTTGTTGGGGGTAGTTATTGTTGTGGAAGTACATTTGGGCACTATACAGCACTTATAATATTTATCTCCACGAACTGTTAATCTTTTGCATTCTCGTATTGTGATTCTGAATCTGCTGAAGCCATCACAGAGTCACGCACTAAACTAGATTACACAAAACTTACTACTTTTGAACCTATATTATACACTAAACACCAAAACTACTTAAATTATAATAAAACTGCTCAGAATTCGATGCAAACACAAACGAAAACAAGCAGATGTACCGGATCGTGACGTCACAAACCTCTTCACCAATCAGATCGCGTTTTCACCCACCCTGTCTTTTTGAATTATATTCAATATTTCAATAATTAATTACTAATTAGTAGTTCACTTTAAGGGGGGTTTACTTGTAGACATATATTTTTTAGAGTATTTTGCTGTATTTTAAATAAGTTTTTCATCAAAAGTAAATTATATGCAACTTAATCATTGTACACTATGAGTTCGGCATATTGCTAAAATTAATACTTCTAATTGGAACATACCTTGAAGATCGGGTTTACATGCTTATTTGAAGAATTTCCGAATCTCTTACCATCGACATCTCTCTATTATCGTAAAAAATATTCAAATCTGTTCCATCTGCTTTTGAAAAAAAAAAACTTTAAATGCCCAAAACTGAATTTTCTATAAAGTTAAAGAATTACAATTTGGTATATCTAGGTACTGTAAGTCTCTTTAAAAGAAACTTGTATTGCAAATTTTATTAAAGTTACAAGAGTCTTCCAGAAGAAACCTTAATTCAGATGAATTTTAAGTCTAATCTGCAGACAGTTTTGAACCTTACATGCACGTTGACACTATATTTACCTTATACTTCCTTGTCGTTCTCGAATTATTTACACAACTTCCTCGTTCACTTGGGGCGGTAAGTTAAAAATGATATTTTTTCTCGCAATTTCTCTATTTGTTTCGCTTGCTATGTTGCATGCTCATTTCCCGGTACACATGGCAATATCTATAATTTTGTTTATCTTTGAAATGTATTGCTTACTGCTCAAAGGAAAACTGAGTAACCTCCGAACAAGAAAGCTCGAAATTCGAGACTCGGGACATAAGGTAGGCGATAGTAATCTTAAGTTGTTGAGGGCAACCACAGATTATCGCAAGTTAGATGCTTTGGAAAGTTTGGAAATCCGTAAGGTGAATCCACAGAATTTGTTGAATTCAGACGTGGCTCCGTCAATTCAGTACTTTTTTGTAATAGCAGAGAGATCTCTCTGAGGCCTAGGGTTGAACACACTGAGTCCTCACAGACGATCTCCGGCGATATTTGGGGACTAGGCAGATTGAGGCCCCGTAATCGAGCTACAACAACCCAACCCACCTTTGTCCACCGCTCTAAGGAGTAGGTATATTGAGGCCTTAGAGTGTCCTTACATATTTTCTTTACCCACCTTTGTCCACCACTCTAAGGAGTAGGCAGATTGAGGCCTTAGACTGTCCTTACATATTTCCTTTACCTCTTGAAAATGGCTCCAAAACAGGAGCGGAAACGTGGGGTTTTCCTAAATTCTACTCGAGGTTCAACCCGAGAACCAATTCTGTCTCATATATATATATATATATATATATATATATATATATATATATATATATATATATATATAGATATATATATATATATATATATATATATATATATATATATATATATATATATATATATATATATATATATATATATATATATATAACATATAAAAATCGATACTGACCCCGGATATGTGTTCTAGAGGGCCTAATTAGCGCTCATTTGAAGAAATTTTCTCAAATTTCAAAAGTCGAGATCTTCTCATTAGTGATTTTTTAAAAAAATTCACCAAAAAGTTATAGAGATTAAAAAAAAATTGGGGTTTTCCTCAAAAGGTCAAAGTCGCGATTTAAAACGTCAAAATTGGCAACATTTAGGCAAATAACTTGGAACAAATAGGGGCTATGGAAAGAAAACGCGTCAAGAAGAATGTTTCACAAACCCTGAAGTCTTAGCCGTCATTGTATCTTCTTTTACCAAAATATTTCCAGAAAATTCATTTTAAATAGACCCTTTCTCTGATGCTTTGGCAGTAGTCGTAGTTATATAATTTATGGAGTTTATCGTTTAATGGTGTATAATTTTTGTCGAATTGTAAAAAATCAATAAAGCACAATATATCCGTTATTAAACAAGATACGAAAAAACTGTATACATTAATTATAGGGTGTCTAGAGCTACATTTGAAAAAAATATTTCTACAATCACAGGGTGGCCCATAAGTCAGTGGTGATAGAAAAAAAAATTTTTTTTAATCGAACACGCCTTATGTTATTGCATTTTTGCATTTTCCGTTTCTTAAAAAATACATATTTGGTATTAAAAACAATTTTATGAAAATTAATCACCATAACGCACTTGCTGCGTCCAGACTTTATTTTAAATATTTTCATAAAAATTCGCTACTATAACGCCCTGTCTTCGACTTGATTTTTTTTGCAACACATTTTTTCTTTTTCTTTATTTCTGAAATTGACAAAAATATATCTAAAATTCATTGAATGTTGTTGTCCTTACATGGTGAAACTGGTCCATACTATATACAGACTTGGAGGCTACTTCTCTGGCTTTGCCCTTGGGTTTCGTTTCTGTATGTGAAGTACGTAGCCAGCGCGTAAGCTAAATGGAGCAAGCAGCCCTTCTGAATTCTAGATGTTCTAGGATGTTCTTCAACGTTGCTGTGGCTAGTTTCGTTGCTTGACGGCATCCTCAGATAAATAAAAATTGAATTAATACGAAATTATGACAACTGCAAATAAAGATCTGTTGCTATTTTTATTTGTAGTTGTCATGATTTCGTATTAATTCAATTTTTATCTGCCCGAGGATGCTGTCAATCAGCGAAACTAGTCACAGGAACGTTGAAGAACATCCTAGAACATCTAGAATTCAGAAGGGCTGCTTGCTCCAATTAGCTTACGTGCTGGCTACGTCCTACAGAAACGAAACCCAACAGTGAAACCAGAGAAGTAGTGTCCTCGTCTGTATATAATAAAAATATATCTGTCATGCTAAAATGTTAGTCCCGTGCCTTCATTTGGTATCCTGATAAAGAACATCTCTTTTTAATGCCTATAACTCAAATACCATAATTTTTTTTAAGGATAATTTGCTAAAATCGCTATCGAAACGCACCTACTACTCCATTACCTTTAAAATGCATTTCGAATGTTATTTAAATTGCAGTCAAACAAAAGAAATGGAAACTAGCCGACACGATGTTGACATCAATCAGCTAGTTGCCATCCAAACGTCACCAAGAATCCCTGCAAGTAAAATATGATATCTTGTCGGCAATCTACAGCTCGTGGCCGTTATCTTACACACGGTTTGCGTGCAGCCAGTAACCAGAGATTTGTTTTTGCCTCTCTGGGTACAGAGAACACAGCAGTGAACATGTCACCTGTCGAGAACAGCTATCATTAGCACAGCGTCTACTTGTAAACTGTGAGCAACTAGCGAGTACTTAGAGCTACCGTCACTATTTATTACTAATGTCTTATGTCTTAGCGATTCCTTACATTAATGAGACACTTCAAGAACAACACTGCGATTATCTTACACCTGATGTAATATTTAATTGTGTCGCAGTTTTAGTGCATTTTCGTAGAAAAAATTCACTAATGAGAAGATCGCGACTTTTGAATTTTTAACAATTTTTTTCAAATGACCATGAACTAGGCTCCCTAGAACAGATATCCGGGGTCACTTTCAATTTATATATATATATATATATATATATATATATATATATATATATATATATATATATATATATATATATATATATATATGGATAACTTAAAAGATAATGGGCCTATTGTCATCAAGTTCGCTGAGTACCTTTCTTTTGGAAGTGGCTTGGATCAGATAGCCAAGCTGCAATAAAAGCGCTTGGTTCCTACCGGTGTAATTCAAAAACGGTATGGAGTTGTAAATCTGTCCTTAACGAACTGGGCAGCTGTAATGGTGTGTCGCTGGTCTGGATACCGGGTCACTCGGACTATGAAGGCAATGTTGGGGCCGACGCGCTTGCCAAGAGTGGGGCCCAGAGAGACTTTGTCGGACCAGAACCGGTGCTGGGGATAACATCATGCACAGCAAAACGCACCTTAAAGACCTGGACAGAAAGAATGACAATCCAGCATTGGCAAAATCTTCCATGATTAGCTCACTCTAAGGCCTTCATAAATGGGCTGTCTGAGTCAAGGGCTAAAAAACTTCTAGAGTTAAACAGACAACAACTGAGTACTCTAGTTGGCCTGTATACAGGGCACTGCCGCTTGCGTCACCACATGCACCGTATTGGAGTCGTTCAGGAAACCGAGTGCCGGCTGTGTATAGAGAGTGACGAGACAGCAAAGCACGTACTGTGTTCCTGTCCGGCAACGGACGGGACTAGATACCTGCTCTTTAGTAAGATAAAGCTTGCTCCGAAGGATCTGGATCAACTTTCGCCCACAAAGATTATCGACCTCTGCAGGAGGCTGGCTTTGTTGAGCAAAATATAGACTATTAGGCGTGAGCCACAATAGACCTTATGGTCGCGGTGGAGGGACCGGTATGGCCCACTAACATTTAAACCTAACCTAACCTAAGTGGCTTAGATAGTTCGTTAGCCAGGAAAGCTGGCCCAGGTTTTCCTGGAAAATGTCTTTTTTTCGGGAAAAATTTATGTCACCGGAAATAACAAAGTAAGGCCAACCAGATTTAGTACGCATGTTTGTATTATAAAGGGTGAACCATTTACCAAAATTTAGGTCTGTAGGTTTAAAGACGAAAAAGTTATAGGCATATAAAAAAAACTTGTGGTTTTCCTCAAAACGTCAATGTCACGATTTGAAACGTCAAAATTCGTAACATTTAGACAATGAACCTAAATGATTATGTAAATAGTGTTCGGCAAACCGTTAAGGATTAGCTTCAACGATCATTGCCCTTCAGTGAACTAAAATATTTCCAGAATATTGATTTCAAGTATACCCTTTCCTTGATGCTTCGGCAGTAGTTTTAGTTAAGTTTATGGTTTAGCAGTCTATAATTTTTAGCTAATTTTTGTAGAAAAAAATTGATAATGAGGCGACTTTTGAATTCCAAAAATATATCAGGACTTCGAGCACACCAATGAAGCAGCCCATTGTTACAAATGACACGATTATTAAAATTTTGGTACAAAAATTCTTTGACGATGCGAGTTGGACAACCGTCTTGTTGGTACCAAATCTCGTTTAATTATCATGAACTCTTCTAATTATTGGTAAGATATCATTTCTCAATAGATTAAGATACCTTTCCCCAGTTAATTTATTTTCAAAAAAGAACTGACCAACAATGTTGTGACCTGAAATTTTTTTAAATTAACTGGCAGGGTAATCGTCAACATTTAAGCCTTGTACGATTGTAGGTTTGTATGGATAGTTATGACTTTGTTTTAATACACGGAGTACCGTACTTCTTGGAACGCCAATGTTTTCACCATAAAACCGAACAGATTGCGGAGAGTTTTCGTTTGAAACCCGTAAGACGGCATTATTTCATTCTTCATTTTTATGCATTGGTAGTTTCTTTGCGTTGAAGCTACCGTCGTTAAATAGATTGGTCACTATCCTGCGAAATATTTTGGTGTTTGGTTGTCTTTTTTTTGGGTAGTTGTTGTGTTATGAATTTGCACCTGCCTCAGTTAGAACGAATATAACATTCCTACATGTCAAGATTTTCTTCATTACTGAACATATTGTTGAATAATATTTAAATTAAGCAGGAAACAAACTATTTAGTACAAAATTTGAAGTAACGTGTTAAATAAACCTCAAATTATTCAGATAATTAAGAATGACAGTATCCTTCATTGTCGCGATAGTGTTATATCCATAGAAACTTTTCTTCTGTTGTTGTGCTCAAAGTTCCTATTTTTTCATCGTGAATCATTACGGAAAATCATGTTAAAAGTAAAAGTCTGTTGTTAGACTCCATGGCCTACTGCTTTTTGAACACTTTTTTTTGCATTTGTTTTCTGGTATTGGATTTCATAGCTTACTATAGGTTATACTGCTCACCAAATTTTATACCTCCTCTTATTAAACAAGACATATTTGCTATTAAAAACTTTTTTATGGAAGTTCACTACCATAACGCCCTTGCTGCGTCCAGACTAAAATTATTTGGCAAAAACTGCATCAGGTCGACCCCCTATAAAACGTTGTACTCTGAAAGGACTGCAAGAAAATAGGTTAGCTTAAACAGGTACGTTTTTTTCAAACCCCATGATAGAAATATTTTCAACTTTTTATTGAGCTCCTGTATAACACTATTTTTCACCGACTTTGCGCTTTAAGGGATTGGCATATAGAAACAGTTTAAATTGACTTTTATCAAAATTTATGTTGGAAACATAATCGACATTTAAGTAAAATAGAAAAGTTTTTCACTTCAGCACTGACACAACATCACACGCAAAGAAGTCGTAACATAAACTTTAAAAACAACAAATTGTAGCATATAATATAAGGCTCTGCGCTAGATGCCGTGCATTTTAGCCGTTTACCAAAGTGTAAAGCATTTAGCGGATAAACTTAAATTAAGTATAAGAAACTCATAAACACAGAGAAAGCATCAATTCATTATATTAATGGCAAATAGCTTTTATTGCTGAAAGAATATTATATGCATATCGAATGGCAGAAGTCATTTAATAATTAATACAATTCTGTGCGCAGGAAGTGCATTCTGGTAGTGAATAAGAATAACATATTAGTGATTTAGAGTCATAATAAAAGTTTAGTTTAGCAAGGTTTAACTACATGAAATTTCTGAAGATCTGACAACCCAGACAAAAAACCGTCCATCGTTTGATTTTTGTCTAGGATTTCTTTAATTAGCATAGCAGTACAGGTAACGTCGTTCTGTCTGTGTCCAACATTATAGATATTGCATTACAGAATTTGCAGCGATATCGAGGATTATTTTATTTTTAATTTCGAATGCCTTTATTTTAGTGATTTTTCGTAAAAAAATTCACTAATGGAGAGCTCCCGACTTTTGAATTTTGAAAAAAATTTTTGCAAGGACACCTAGAACCCATATTCGGGGTCAGTTTCAATTTATATATATATATATATATATATATATATATATATATATATATATATATATATATATATATATATATATATATATATATATATATATATATCGATAACTCAAAAAATAATGGGCCAATTTTGATAAAATTTGGCGTGTGCCTTCCGTTTGTAAATAGCTTGGATAGGTTCGTTATTCAGGAAAATCGGCCGAGGTTTCCCAGGAAAATTTTAAGTTTTCATTCAAAAAAATTTACATCTCAAAAAATAGGTAGGTTTACGATATAAAAACTAAACTGTACATCAAAATTTAGATTTCTATGTTACAAGAAAAAAAAGTTATAATAAAATATTTTGTGCCAGATCATTTGTATGAAAATTCACCACCATAACGCACCTGCTGCGTCCAGGCTTTTTTATTTGATCAAAATACTTGAAAATTTGTACACATTCACGTCAATCCATGTTCTTTTGAGTTGTTACTTTTTGTTTTAATCACTTAAACACGGTTTAAAAATATTTTGTAATTGTTTTTTAAGAAATATTTTTAAAGAGTGTAATATCTGTAAATAGGAATGTATATATTTACTGTGTAGTTTTATTAATGGCTGTGAGTATATCTTGTATGTTTTTATAGAGCGATAAGAAATGCGTTATCGCCGCCACCAAAAATATTCACAGTCATACAGATACGCTCATGAATTGTAGTAGCAATAAGTTTTACTTAAAGCGATTTGTATTATGTTAATGTACGTTTTAGAATAAAGCTCATTTGGGGTTACAAGGTATTTAATTTACTTGTAAAAAGCCACCACAAAACGTTACAAAGAGGTTGACGCAATTATAATTTCTCACGTATTTCAAATCAACGCATCAATTGCATCAATCTTTTTAAATAACCTAACGAAGTTTTTTTGAACAAAATGATTATGTAAATACGCCGATTGAAGGCTTAGGTTCGCGCGCGCGCTTGTATATGTGTGTGTGTGTGTGTGCGCGCCTTTGTGTGTGTGTTATTATTATTATTATTATTATTATTATTATTATTATTATTATTATTATTATTATTATTATTATTATTATTATTATTATTATTATTATTATTATTATTATCATTATTATTATTATTATTATTATTATTATTATTATTATTATTATTATTATTATTATTATTGTTAAATTGTTACGATGCCGTCGAGTGAGGTAGACGATAAATCGAGAGCTCCTCAAAAACCGTGCAAGAGGTGTAAAAGTGTGGCCCGTACGGGTTTAAAATGTATCAAATGTGGTACAATAACACATAACCGATGTGGGGAGATATTAAAAACAATCGAAATAATTGATGATAAGACGATTATATGTTGTGAAAGTGAAATGTCTGGTGCAGAAAGTGTGGAAGATTTATCGAAGTCACAAAATGTAAACAGTGAATTGATTTATCAAAAAGAAATTAAATATCTTCAGGAACTTTTAAAGGCAAGAGACAAGATTATCAGTCAACAAGAAGAGATAATTGTTAATTTAAAAGAGAAGATCATTTTAATAAAGCATGATAAGCAGATTCAGAATATGAAGGGCTCCGTTCCAAATAAAATAATTATTGGTAGCGAAGAGCCAAATTATTCCAGGCCTCCACTGTTAGTACCCAAGGGTGTTGATTCGATAGATGGGGAAGGTACTTATCATTTGACTGATGGGGGTGCTTCCTTGATTTCTTCATACACACAGGTTATGTCTGCGAGCGTAAATAGCAATAAAAGTTTACAAAAAAATAAATCAAATGCAGAGTTTTTGGAGGCACCAAATGATACAGCAGATGATGGCTTCAAACAGGTAATTAATAAAAGGAAACAGAAAAAAAGACATGTCAATGTAGGGTCTGCAAAAAGTGAATATACTTCGTTTGAAGGTGCTGTGGAAAAACAAAAAAAAAGCGTGGTATTTCATTTCGCATGTGAAATCGTCGGTGACGGCTGATATAATAAAGAAATACATAGGAAGCAAAGTTATGTCCGATGGAGAGAACCTTGAAGTGAATGAGATACATACAAAATATGAAAGACAGGATAAATGCTTCCAGATAGGTGTCCCCTTTCAATATAAAGACATTTTATACAAGAATGAATTCTGGCCAAGTGGTGTTACATTTAGGAGGTTCCGGTTTCGCTGGGAGAGAAAAAGTGTGGATACTGCAGAGAAGCAAGATTTTTTAGAAGATGCAGTGCAGAATTGAACTTGAGCGAAGGAAACTCTGAATGTCAGAAAAATAAGGCAGAATTGTTTCATCAAAATATACAGAGTTTACGAGCAAAAACTCTCGAACTGGAAGTATTTATTGAAGACAAACAGCCTAGTGTCATATGTTTGACTGAACACTGGTTGAAAAGGGATGAAATTCCCTATATAAAGGGTTATTATATGTCCACGCCTGCTTTGCAAGAAGTGAGATGTCGCATGGGGGGTCCTGCATCTACATCCGAGATGACTACGAATCAAAAGCAAGCAAGGAATTAATGGAACTGGGCACAGAAAATACATTTGAGTTGAGCTGCTGTGAAATAGAGCAACTGAAAACTATAATAGTTTGTGTTTATCGGACACCAACTAGTGATTGTGAAGTTTTAATGGAAAAAATGACAGAAACTCTAGATATGCTAAGCAGAAAATCGCTAAAAAAATCATTAGTGATGTGCGGTGATTTTAACTTGAATTTTCTGGAGACAGAAGGCACAGAGGGAGCCAGAGTCAATTGCTTTGTCAATTTAATGACGTCCTATGGCTTTGGTCAAACTGTTCTTGAGTCAACTAGAATATCCCACAACAAGATCTCACTGATCGACAACATCTTTGTCAACCAACATCCAGTGCCTCAGAGTCGTGTCATCAATACAGCTCTGTCTGACCACATGGGACAAATGCTGGAAATAGGTAAGGACACTAGCAATAGCGAAAACGAAACAGTTAAGATAAAAAGGCAATATTCCGAGAAAGGAATCGAGAGATATGTAGAATACTTGTCAAACAATACTTGGGATGAAGTCTATAGAGGAGAAGATGCAAATAGGGCATATGAACATTTCTCTGAAATCATCTCTTCCTGTCTGAACACAGTCTTTCCGAAGAAAGAAGTACGTACCAGACAGAAAACATGTTGCTCATGGATTACGCCGGAAATACGTGCATCGTGTAAGACAAAAAGAACTTTATATACATTGATGATTAGGGGCAATGTCAGTAGAGAAAGCTACAATCAGTATTGTAGCTCTTTGAAAAGAGAAGTAGTTAAGGCCAAGAGACTGTCCCATGAAAAACGGATTGAGAACTCTGAGAATAAAATGGAAACAATGTGGCAACTTATAAATCACAGTACAGGGCGAAAACCTCCTCAAAATAGAACATTACTACCATGTATACATCATGGCGAAGGAGAGACGCAATGCTTAAATCAAGTCAATAGACTTTACATTGGAACACGCTCAAGTTGTCCCAGGACAAGCTCTGGACAAAATGTTGCAGTGAACCAAAAAAATCTATTTTTTTACCCCACAGCTTTCTCAGAAGTCTATAATACTATTATGAGTTTAAAAAACACAAGGTCGGTAGGTCATGACGAAATACCGGTAACTCTCTTGAAAAGAGCTGCATATATAATAGCGGAACCTCTTGTGCATATTATAAACTTAAGCATGTCGACCTGACCTGACCTGACCTGACCTGACCTGACCTGACCAACTGAAGTTAGCTGAAGTAGTGGCCTTATATAAAAAAGGAGATAGCTCAGACCCTCTTAATTACAGACAGATAGCCTTGCTTTCAAACATATCAAAAATATTTGAGAAGATCATAAACAAGAGACTCATGGCATTTTTTGAGACGAATAAACTGTTAACTGACTCACAGAATGCATACCGGAAAGGAAGGACAACCTCCCGAGCAGTGTATCAACTAATCTGTGAAATCTCTGAAGCTTTTAATGAGAGACATGAAGTTGTGGGAGCTTTCTTGGATCTTAGTAAGGCTTTTGATTCAGTTGATCACGACATGTTGCTTGAGAAGCTTGGAAAATATGGGGTGAGAGGTGTGACCTTATCATTGATAGCTTCCTACCTAAAAGGAAGAAGGCAGCGTGTCTCATGCCCTAGCAGCCTGAGTGGAAAGTTTGTCAGGTCAGATTATGAAACAGTAATAAGAGGAGTTCCACAAGGCTCCATACTAGGGCCCACACTTTTTATAATTTATACGAACGACCTGCCACAGTCATTAGTAAGCAGGGTAGGATTATATGCTGATGATACATGTGTAATATTTCGGGACGTAAAGCAACACAGGCTACTTGATATGATATATGGTGAGTTTTGTGAATTAGAGTCCTGGTTCTCAAACAACAATCTGAAATTAAACATGGATAAAACCAACATGATAAGATTTAGTTCGGTGGCCATGTTTACTGATACACTGGAAATAAGGCTCAACAATACTGCAGTAAGTACCAAGTACAACTTAAAATTTTTGGGTTTGCATTTGGATGCGAGACTAGATTGGAAAGAGCATGCTTCTCAAGGAGTAAAAAAAATTTCTAAACTAACTTACATTCTGGGATCTGTAGCTTACTTGGTGACCAGGGAAGCAGCTCTAACAGCTTACTATGGGCTAGTGGAGTCTTGCATCCGATATGGTATAATTATATGGGGTGGTTCTGTGGAGGTAGGCAGTGTCTTCCGAGCACAAAAAAAATGTATCAGGAGAATTTTTGGTTTGAAACCAACCGAAAGCTGCAGAGGCTATTTTATGTCGAGAAATATTCTCACCTACTACTCGCTGTATATCATTGAATGTGTCAAGTTTATGAAAGAAAATGGTGATCTGTTTGTTCATTATGAACAGCAGCATACTTACCCCTTCCGCAACAGAGATGACCTGATACAACCCCACACACGCCTGACTAGGTTGCAGAGAAATGCAAGGTACAATATTATAAAAATATTTAATCAGCTGCCCGTTGAGGTAAGACAGTTGCCCATGCCAAAGCTGAAAGCAAAGTTGCACAAATACTTGTTGCAAAAAGCCATCTACGATATGGATGAGTATTTCAATGCTACCGATCTGCAGCATATTTTGGTTTAGGCTCCCTCAAAACAAGGCCTTTTTATAATACAGTTTGTGTTTGGCGAGGTTTTTGTCTTTTTAGTTATTATAATTTCTTTATTATACATGTAATTTTAATATGTTTAATGTTTGTATTTTATATTTTACACTTTTTGTATACTTAATTATTATGTGTTTATTTATACATAGTTATTATTTTTACATGCAATTTTAATGTGTTTAATGTTTTTGTGTTTTATATTTTACAATTTTATATACCTATTTATATTTTATTTATACATAGTTTTTTTTTTCTATACATACAATTTAAATGTGTTTTAAAGTTTTGTATTTGATATTTTACACTTTTTGTATGATTGTGTATATATTAGTGAAAACTGGCTCTACGCCCAAGTGGGCATTTGTATCATATTTGAGTCAATAAAGATTATTATTATTATTATTATTATTATTATTATTATTATTATTATTATTATTATTATTATTATTATTATTATTATTATTATTATTATTATTATTATTATTATTATTATTATTATTATTATTATTATTATTATTATTATTATTATTGTTTAGCGGTTCGGGATAAAGAAACTTTTAACCTGAGGCTAGGTCAAGAACAAATCAAAATAATGTCCAACCGACTCAACAACAATAAATTATCACTAGAAATCTAAAACTAAATCCATTTCGTGAACACTGCAGAGCACATCATTGAAACCCCATCTGGCTTTAAACGTGTCAACATTATCTCTAGCAATATACCAAGTGTATTCCTTCAGCGAGATTTAAGCCTGTTTTTGTAGATGTGAACATATGGTTGGTGTTGTACATTATCCTTGAAGAAGGCTGTTATATCATTATATACTGTGCTTTTGGCTAAGTTGCACAGAAAATTGCAAACTGCTGCAACAGGGCCATAACTTGAAGGTATACCCCCATATACGTCATTAATACGCAATGGTCTGGGTAATATCCTTTGAACAAGTGAGTTGACAAAGTTCCATAAGGGAATTACTTCGGAGGATGTAATAATCATGTGCGATGAGGTGGCTGTAGTTTTACACCACGGGCATAAGTTTGATGGCGCTAGTCCTGCCTTGTACAAAAATACAGGATCTGCCAATTTACTTTTAGCAAATCTGAAGGCGACGACAGCATCATGGCCAATCGTGGGCCTTGCTAAGAGTGATGACCAGTTAATTGGATCAGCTGTCCATGCACCCTTGAGTGGAGTGCCCAAAGAGTAAAACCTCAATACAAGATCATGCAGTAATGTGCGTTTGCTCTGAACATCACACCTCACTCTTTTACCGTCATGACTTTCATGATTACTTCAAAATGTGGGTTATATGGCCCCAGCATGCTAACTACCGATTTGAGAAACTTATTGACTGTTGACCTCAAATAATTATAACTAATTCTCAAGTTACTCTTCAGTGTTATATTATAATCTGGGATTTGTAAATCTTCAAACGATTTCCATTCAGGTCCTTCAAAAAGATCGTTAACGGTGTAATACCCCAAGCTAAACCAAAGATTGGAGTAATTGAAATTTCCCAGATTTAGACGAGACTTTGTTAGTGGTAATTCTTTAAGTTCTGATATAGACAATGGATAATTGTTTCTCGTTAACTTTAACAAAGACGTTGATTCCAATACCTCTTTTAGGAAGACTGGAGTTGGAGCTAAATGGTAAGTTGAATAATTAACAAAGAACACCGGCGACGATAGTCCAGCTGATCTATAGGTTTTTAACAATGTCATCAGTTTCCATTTAGAGTCCTCTAGGCAGGATAAAAACCTAAGTGCAAAAAGAATACGAAATAGTTTAATTTTTGACTCAAGATGGACTAGACCCAACCCTCCATAGCAAACTGGGAGACAAAGATGTTGCTGTGTAACCCAGTGCTTTCTGCCAGACCAAAAAATATAAATTAGAAGTTTCTGTAATTTCTTTATAAAGTCAGCTGGGGTTGGAAAAATCTGCAATGTGTACCATAGTTTAGGGGCGAGAAATTGATTAATCAATAGAACTCTGCCTCGCCACGAAAGAGTAGGGATTACTCTTTTCCATTTTTTAGCTGAAATTTTTATCTTGTCAAAGATTTTATCAAGATTGCGTTCGTCTGCCCTGTCTTCGTTGTTGCTAAATGTAATGCCCAGGATCTTAACACCGTCAGAGGACCAAGAAATGCCCAGTGGACTTTCTGTTAGACCCCTGTACGCACCAAGCCAGTGTCCACTAAATTTTTGAAGGTTTAGCAGAGAACCAGAATTGGATGAATAAATGTGATAGCAATCTAGTATCTTATCTAAGTCAGTTTTGTCTGACATTACAACGTTGACGTCATCAGCATATGCTGTAACTTTTAGATAGATGTCTGATCTAGGAATGGGAAGTTTAAGGCCTATAAGGAGGGTTCTCAGAATATCAAGGAAGGGCTCTATAGCAATAGTGAATGTGTGTGTATGCGCGTGCGCGTGTGTGTGTGTGTGCGCGTGTGAATGTCCTATGTGCAATATATCCCGGTCTAGTTACAGAGCGACTCATTTGGCGTGATCTCTTCTAATGCTCCTAGAGTATTAATATAATTATTCAATTACGCCCAGAGATGTTGAAGAAGCCATCAAGAAATTAAATATTGGTGGTGCTATGGGTGTTGATGATATTCCTTCGGATGTGATTAGGGGCTGTATGGAATTTTTGATCGCACCACTATGCTATGTGTTTAATCTAATACTGGTGAAATGCCAGTAATCCCTACTATGGAAAGTCAGCAAGGTCATTTCAGTTTTTAAGTCTGGCTTAAGGAAACTCGTGGAAAACTATAGACCTATTTCGATACTGTGCAATTTTTTCAAAATTTTTGAAAGTATTTTGTATTCTAAAGTATTCTCACATGTACAGCATCTGATTGTAGATGAACAACATGGATTTCTGCCGCGCAGATCTACTGCTACCAACCGTGCTCTCTTTACTCAGGTCGCAAGCGAGACAATCAAAACTGGTGGTCAGCTAAACACCATATATGCAGATTTTCAGAAGGCATTCGATAAGCTGGACCACAAGGTTCTTTTAAAGAAGCTTTATATGTGTGGGTTTTCTCTAGACCTGATAGAGTTGTTTACATCTTATTTGACTGGAAGGGTACAATATGTGGTTTATGGTGGAAGCGAGTCCTCATTGTTTTCGTCACCCTCTGGGGTGCCCCAGGGGTCAAATTTGGGACCTTTATTGTTTTTATTGTTTGTCAATGATCTGCCGAAAAGTATAGCTGACTCCCGTTGTTTGTTGTTTGCTGATGATTTAAAGATCTTTCGTGTTATTTCTAGCATTAGTGATTGTGAGGAACTACAGAGGAGCATTGATGCACTGTCAGAAGGGTGTTTTGAGAATATAATGTTCCTGAATATTGCAAAATGTTTTGTTTCTACTTTCACGAGACGTATTGCCCCTGTTGAGTACCAATATACTGTTGGAGGTGACCAACTTTTACGTAGCACCCAGTTAGGTGACTTAGGAATTGAACTTGACACTAAATTATCATTTGCGAAGCACAAGGAAAAAATTGCTGCCTCGGGGTTGAAAACTTTGGGCTTTATTGTGCGAAATTCGAGAGGATTCAGTAGAGTTGAAACACTTAAAATTCTTTTTAATGCATATATACGTTCAAAAATGGAGTATCTGTCGGTGGTGTGGAATCCTTTTTACAAGGTTCATTCTGATGTGGTGGAGATTTGTTCGTTTTCTGCATTTTAAGTTTTTTGGATCTTATCCCAATTTTACACCCTATGTGAGTTTGATTGCTGTGTTTGACATAACCAGTCTTCAGAGCAGGCGCATAGTTGCTGACCTGGTGTTTTTGTTTAAAATCGTGAGGAACTTGGTAAATTTTTCTGAATTTTTGGGCAGCATTCAGTTTAGGGTTCCTCAGAGGGATATTAGACTGGAGCAACTGTTTTATATACCGGGGTGCAGAACGAATAGTCTGATCAGTGCTCCGATTTATAGAATGTGCACAAGTTATAACAGACTGTGTAAGCATGTTGACATATTCAACATGAATTTAAAAGCATTTAAGAACGCATTGACTAAACATATACATGCCTGACCACGTTGTCCTGTTGACTTTGTTGGGTCTCCAAATTACTTGTACTGAATGAGATATGAATTTGGAATAGACAGAATAAATTTGAATTTGATATTAGTTTCGTACAATTGATGGACTGCCTGTGAAGCCTGAAATGGAATCTAAGCTTGCCGAAATGTTGTTTTGTATTGTTGTTGATTTGATGTGGGTAATAAGTGAGATTGTAGAATTACAGGTGTACACCATAGTTATAGTTTTTCTTGTTATGCAATACGTAAATGGTTTATAAACTGTGTATTTGCATATTGAATAAATGAATAAATAAATAAATAAATTCGGGTTTGCAACTCTGAGTAAAGCCAGTTAATCAAATACAGCTCCTCTCTTTCAACAATGCTCGGACAGGTCTATTATTTATTCAAGTTCCGGCCTGTATTTTAGTAAAAATTCACTAATGGGGAGATCCCGACCTTTCAATTTTGAATAAACTTCAACCGCCGCAAACTAGGGCCCCTAGAACCCATTTCTGGGGTCAGCAGGCAGGCTTTAAGTACTCCACGGGTAAACTCCAGACTAGTTAGTGAATGCCGAAACGAGATGAGTGACCTGGCCGGGCAGAATTAGTTTCCTCATCTGGGTGCCGGGCTACTCAGGGGGTCCAAGGCAATCAAGAAGCTGACAGAATCGCGAGGAGAGGATCAGCAGAACCATTTATGGGACCAGCCCAAGTCCTAGACGTGACGAAGAGCACTTCCAGGGGATCCATTAAGTCCTGGGTCAGAAACCAACACAAGGCATACTGGGCAGATTGTCCAGGGCTTAGACATGGGAAGACAATAATTGGGGAACCCAGTTCAAAGAGAGCTGTATAGTTGCTAAATCTCAGCAGAAGACAGCTCAGGAGGATAAGAGGACCATTAGTGGGACACATGGTTGTCAAAAAAAACCTGCTAAAAATGGGGAACCTGGCATGCTGAGGGGGAAGAATCAGCCCAGCTCATTCTGTGCGAGTGTTAAGCTCTGCCCGTAAAAGACAGCTAATCTAGGGACAGCGTAGACCAGAGACAGAGCAAGAAAAACTTGACCCTACCAGCTGCTGTGCAGACAACTTCAACGCAGTGATCCTGAAATGGGTAGAGTAAAAAAGGTATAAGGCGTGTAAAATAAGCCAAAGGCTGCAGTGCTACCGTGATCGCGAACGGATCATAGGCAAGAGGAAAAAAAAATGTTACATGAAAATTATATAAAAATCTTTTAACGAAAAATTTCTATAAAGTTTTTTTATACGAAAATTTGTAAAACCAATTTTTTTACGTTAATTAGCCATTTTTTTTTACTATAACTTATTAAACATTAGCCATTAATCACTCAGTTCCTAACATTACACAAAAATTTGACAAAAAATGATTTATAGGAAAACACAAAAAAAAATCTGTGAAAACTCATGTCAATATTAACACACGAAAAGTTTGCATATAAAATACACAAAGTTCGAATTCCGTGATCTGTGATTAAAATTGGAAAAAAATAAAAATGTATGTGTGTGTGTTGACGTATAGTATGGCTGCGGTCGTCAGACCATTCGCACATTTTTAATGTAAACATAAAAAACTTTTTAATTAACTTTTCACTGAAATTTGAACCCGTGTAAGTAAATTGAAATAAATATAAGCCGGGCAATATTTATATTTTTATGTCACAGGAAGAAAGAACGTTATTTATGTGTGACGTTTATGGAAATATCCGATCAATTACTTACATATTATGTAGACGTAAACAGATAATCGTACAAAATTAATGATTTCTTACATTTTTGTACTGAAGTTAATTGAAATCTTTTAATGGCTATACAATCACATAATTTGAATGTTACAATTAAAGAAAAAACTGAACAAAACATTGAATCGAATTTTTTTTACTGGTCTTCTTCGGAGGTGCGAACCAATAACCTTGAAGATGGGAGTGCCTTCAATCCAAGGCACCACCACAGACGTGGAAAATTACAGTTTAATCTATGTGATACAGATGAAATATCATTTTTTTAAATGTAAATTCAGTTTTTCATAAGAAAATTCACCTGAAATTTGAAAAGTGCTTAATTTCTATACAGGCTACTTACCTACCAAATTTGTGAGTTTAAGAGGAAGACTTCTTCAAATTTATTTTGTTAAATAAAAAGTATTAGATTTTATTAAATCATAAATACTATAACTTCTATAAAAGCATCAGAGGAAGAGTCTACTTGCAATGAACTTTGTGCAAAAATTTTACTAGCACGAAGAAGAATGGTAGCTGAAGCAGAAACCTAAGGCTTTGTAAAACACTTCTTACCATTTTTTTTTTACATAAAACGGTATTCCTTTCAGACTCTTTTTTTAAAAATTGTCAATTTAGTCGTTTAGAACGACTTTGTCCTTTTAGGAAGAAGAACTATAAAATTTTCAAAGTAATCCTTCTGTAACTTCCTAATCTTTTTGTGCCAAGAATGCTTTGAATTTGTAATATACGATAGGTTTTGTTAACCACAGAAAATATTTTTGACTTTTCTCCACTGATTACCAGTGGCACCGAAAAATGTCTTCAAATAGCGGAACTAGGCCCCCTAGAACACATATCCGGGGTCAGTTTTAATTTATACATACATACACACACACACACACACACACACACACACACACATATATATATATATATATATATATATATATATATATATATATATATATATATATATATATATATATATATATATATATATATATATATATATGCAGAATTCACATAAATATGGCAACCAAATTTGATACACAGGTTTCTATGATAAAAAGTATACCACCAATCACAATTTAGTTTTCTGAGTTAAAAGAAAAAAGTTATATGCGTTTACAAAAATTGGGTGCCACTGATGACCAGAAAAACACATAAAACGAAAATATTTTGTGTGTATAGCAAAGTCTATTGTATATTACAGACAACGATTATGTTTTTTGGCGCAAAAGGGTCGAGAAATACCGGAAAGATTACTTTGAAAATTTTGTAGTTTTTCTTCTTAAAACGTCAACATTTAGAGAACCTGAAACAAATACGGGTTATGTAGAGAAAATGCCGCAAGGAACGTGTTTTACAAAACCTTAAGTTTCAGCTTCAACCGCCGTGGTCCTTCACTATACTAAAATATTTGCAGCAAATCATTTCAAATATACCCTTGTTCGGCATTAGCTTTAGTTATAGAGGGTTTGGTTCAATAGTCTGTAATTTTTTGCAAATTTTCGTAATCGAAAGACAGCGACTTTTGAAATGTGAAAAGATGTCTTAAAATGAGCTCTAACTGGGCCTCCCTAGTAGCCACATATATAGGGTGACGCATTTCCACGGTACAGCTCAATATCCATATATTTATACGCGAAAAAATGTTGTACCATTCTTTAAGCACATTGCGTAAACGGAGGAGTGTGAGATTTGACATAGCTGAAGGTCGTACGGAGAGGGAGTGCAGAAAGGTTTATGTACAAATAGATTAAACAATGCTTGGTTTTAATTCGATATTCGGATTCCCCCGGTCCGTGCCAGGTCTGAGCTGATCTGTGAATGTCAAACACATACCTATTACTTTATGGTCGAACAGATGTATATAGATGCGTGCATACTGAATGTCAAACAGAAAAAAGTATGTGGTCAAACAGTCGCACTGAGATGATAGAGGTATACTCTATGACAAAAAACATCAATAACGTTCAAACTTAAACATTGAACGAATTACGGTCGTATTTTGACCAATACACAGGTCCACTAGTATCCGTTATTATATGAGATTGCGAAAAAATTGTAAACGTCAATTATAGGGTATCTTTACCCGCATTTTACAAAATTATCTTACACAGATGGTCCATAAGTCGTTGGTGATGTAACGAACACCTATGATTTTATTAAATTCTTGCATTTTCCATTAAATTACAATGCATGTTTGTAAGGACAAATATCTGGTGTTCTTGTTTTCGAGATATTTCCATTATTTTGCAACTTTTCACATTTTTGGTGCATACCAAATTATGATACGGCGTTTTTTACCAAGAGACAGCGAATCCCATGAAAATGAAGCATTCAGAGATGCTTTCGTTTATATTATTTGTTAATTTTTGTACTTTTTCAAACAAGAAAGTTATTTTGATGAAATATGGTGGTACATTGTTTCTATTAATATACGTTTCAAGTGAATGATTACAGCTGGCTGTAAAGACGCATCCGAAATACAAGCATAATATTTTGATCACAGGTCCATTATTTAATCGCGATATTAAAAACAGACAATCGTATGATCATCTGCGATTATAAATGGATAATAACAGTGCGCACCGTTGCGCCTGCACGACAATCAAACGTGCTACGGTTGTGACTCATTCCGTATCATAATTATTTTCCATGGTTAACTGTCTACAGCAACGAACTGACTTAAACCAGAACTAATCGCTTATTATAGACGACTGGCAAAACACAAAGATGAAGATATCAAGAAGATGGGCATGTCACGACTGACAGCATGAGAGTAGAAGGCTTAACTACATAATGATTACAAGGCGTATAGATGAAATTGACCGACATGCAGTGCTGTATTTGGCTGGGATGTATTTTTTGCATATTAAGATTCAAAAAGTTCGGGACGCAGCAAGTGCGTTATGGTAGTGATTTTTTATTAAATGCTTCAAACTTGAATAACTCAGTTTTCTATAAACCTAGAAAGTTTAATTTTGGTATGTAGTAAGGTCTTTCCTAAAAGTTTAATTTTGGTATGTAGTAAGGTCTTTCCTAAGGCAAGCTATCCACCAAATTTCATTAAAATAACTTTGTAATATTCGGAGAAAAAAATTTTTTCGAAAGAAAATTAAAAATTTGAATACCTCAGTTTTCTGTAAACTTAGAAAGTTTAATTTTGGTACATAGTTATGTCTCTCCCAACGCAACATATGTAGTAAATTTAATTAAAACAGCTTTGTTATTTTCGGAGAACATTTTTTTTTGAAAGAAAACTAAAAATTTTCCCGGAAAATCCTGTCCGATTTTCCTGGATAACGAAATCATCCAAGCCTTAAAAAAGAAAGGCACTTGCCGAGTTTCATTGAAATCGGTTAATTATTTTTTGAGTTATCGGACACATACATATATATATATATATATATATATATATATATATATATATATATATATATATATATATATATATATATATATATATATATATATATAAAATTATAAAATTGAAACTCACCCCGGATATGGGTTCTAGGGGTCCTAGTTTGCGCTCATTTCAAAAATTTTTTGCAAAGTCTCACCATCGAAACCTCTCTATTAGTGGATTTTAAAAAATTAATATTCACTAAAAAAGTATGGATGTATCAAGTGCCTTATGGTAGTTAATTTTCATAGGAATGATCTCCACTTTTAATTAAATATATATATATATATATATATATATATATATATATATATATATATATATATATATATATATATATATATATATATATATATATATATATATATATATATATACATCGGCTGGCTTGCTGGTTGTAAATTTTAAATATTGGCTATAGCATACATGCTTAGATATCTTAAAAAACAACTGGAAAATAAAATAGTGGAACTTTCGGTTTAGCCGGAAGCGATAACAACTTTGGATTTTTAGATGACACAGTATATAATTTTTCAAAATTTGGAATTTATCCCAAATTCTGTTAGAATGATGTACCATATCTCCTCTTAAGTGGCTTGAAAGAAGGAAGTTAAAAAGATGTTAAAACAAAAATTTTATTACATAAAAATAATGAAATACATAATTTCTTGAATTAACGCTTTGCGGAGTCTATGGACTCTTGGAAGAATAAACTGTTTAGTAACTATTATACTTGTTAATCAGGCATCACGTATTCTTTAGTAGCTTCCAGTCGTGAGGTGATCAGTCACGTGCTCAGTCGACTTCAGTCTATCATCAAAGCAAGTGTGTATTACAAAGGTCTTATGGAGTCCGTGGGACTCCGCGACACAGTGTAATATTTTCAATTTTAGTGACTATGTCCGACAATTCAAACAAGTTAGAATTACAGATCCTAACTCTGAGGAAACTGTGCTAAAATGGTTTAAGGAATGTGACACAGAGTTGTCAGACCAAGACGGCGATCCTTATAGCAACATTACTACTGCTAATGCTATCACAAGTGATCACGAAACAGCTAGTGAACTTTCCGGCAGTAAATATGATGACCAAGATGAGATGCAAGTTACTGAAAGTGAAGAGGATAATGACACAATTGATACAGTTAAGAAATATTTCTATGGAAAAACAGATATAAGTTGACTGCCACTGAACCAACCCTAAAGGTAAGAACACCAGCTCGCAATATATTGAAGTTGCCAGGAAATAAAAGTACTTTACCAAAGATTGAACCGGTGAATGCATGGCAGAAATTTTTTTCACAAGATATACTGGATATCGTTGTGCATTACACAAATTTGAAAACTCAAAAATTTCGTAATAAGTCATCAGGCAGTCAGAATCGCACAGAAGACAGGGAAACAAATTCTGTTGAAATAAATGGGTTTCTAGGACTTTTGTTATTAACTGCTGATTTTAAATCTAATACCGAGGCTTTTGAATCAATTTTTTCAACAGACGGAACCGGCCGGGAATTTTTCAGCTGGTAATGTCAGCAAAAAGATTTGCTGTTTTGTTAACTTGCCCAAGGTTCGATACCCACGAGAAAAGGATTCTAAGAGTGAAAACGGATCCAGCTGCAGCGATTTCACATATTTATGAAAAATTCATTCGAAATTCACAATCAGCGTACTCGTTGGGAGCTAATGCAACTGTGGATGAAATGTTGGTCGGCTTCAGGGGCAGGTGTAAATTCAAAATGTATTTACTGAGCAAACCCATGAAGTATGTGTTAAAAGTCCAATGCCATGTTGACGCTGGAACCCACTACATATATAATACATATATTTACTGTGGCAAGGGCACTGATTCATTAAAAGATGTTACAGATGAAGAAAAACCGTTCACTATTCCAACACAAGCTGTTATTCGTCTTTGTAAGCTTATATTTGGAAATAACAGAAACATTACCGCTGATAATTGGTAGTCTTCAATAGAGCTTACAGAGTATCTGATCAAAAATAAACCTACTTACGTTGGAACTATGAAAAAAACTCTGGACGCAGCAAGTGCGTTATGGTAGTGAATTTTCATAAAAATGTTTTTATTGCAAATACGTGTATTTTCTTTTTATTTAAAAAAGCAGGCAGCAATTTTGGTTACCAGTATAACCTATATAGTAAAAACAATGTGCCATGTTTCATAAAAATATTGTGTGAAAATGTAGAAAAATTTCCAAAAGTTAATTTAAAGTGTTCCCGGAAAAACTCGTTTCTTGGTCAACCTTATAGGTTAATAGCAAATTGGGCTATTCAAATATGAAGCATTTGATCAAAATTCGCTACCATAACGCACTTGCTGCATCCAGAATTTCTTTTCTTACAAACATGCATTATATTTCGATGGAAAATGCAAAAATGCAATAACATAAGGCGTGTTTGATTAAAAAAAAAAAAATTTGTATCACCAACGACTTATGGGCCAGCTTGTGATTATAGAAATATTTTTTAAGATGTAGCTCAAGACACCTATAATTAATGTATAAAGATTTTTTTATATCTTGTATAATAACGGATATATTGAGCTTTATTGATTTCTTACGAAAATTTGACGAAAATTATATACCATTAAATGATAAAATCTATAGCTAAGACTACTGCCAAGCATCAGAGAAAGGGTCTATTTGAAATGAATTTTCTGGAAACATTTTAGTTAAATGAAGGACAATGACGGTTGAAGCTAAGACTTCAGGGTTTGTAAAACATCCTTCTTGAGACATTTGATTTCCATAGCCCGTATTAGATTCAAGTTATTTGCCTAAATGTTGCCGATTTTGACGTTTTAAATCGCAACTTTGACGTTTTGATGAAAACCCCAATTTATTTTTCTTTAAATGCATATAACTTTTTTGACTTTTGACCTACATAGCTAAATTTTGGTAGATAACCTACCTATAAGGATGTAAACCCGCGTACCAAATTTGGTTGCTCTTACTTTGTTAATTTCGGAGATATAAATTTTTTTTGAAAAAAAACACAAAATTTTCCGGGAAAACCTATGCAGATTTTGCTGGCTAGCGAACTTATCCAAGCTATTTGCAAAATGAATTTATTCACCAAATTAAATCAAAATCGGTCCATTATTTTTTGAGTTATCGGTGTGATACAAAATTTCACAGGGTGATTCTTTGGCGAAAAATAAGGGGTGTCTTTTCTATAAAGTTTTTCTTGAAACTCCTTCTCCTCTAGGTTACAGCCCTTTGAAATTTTGGCAAAAAAACGTTTTCATTAAATGTCTCCGTTATGGAATAAATTTAAAAAAACGAAATTTTGCAGATGCATAAGGCTAACAAAATGACAGTTTTAAAAGGATTTTATAACCCTATAATGTTATCACAAGAGGGTGAAAAAAAACTACCCTTACATTATTTTTTATCAGTACTTTTTTTGTGTACCGTTTTTCATTAAAGAAAAATGATTTAGAAAGAAGGGATCATTTAGAACCTTTTTTATGTCCTGACATTTTCTCATAAAATTGTTAGTTTCATCACAAAAAAATAAAATATTACTCAGATCGATGTCACATGAATTTACAGAGTTATTTTATGTTTTTGTGATGAAACTAACAATTTTATAAGAAAATGTCAAGATATAAAAAAGTTGCTAAACGAATCATTCTTTCTGAATCATTTCTTTTAATAGAAAACGGTATATACAATAAAAAGTACTGATAAAAAATAATGCAAGGGTAGGTTTTTTCACCCTCTTGTGATAACATTATAGGGTTATAAAATCCTTTTCAAGCTGTCATTTTCTTAGCCTTATGCATCTGCAAAATTTTGTTTTTTTTTAATTATTCCATTTCGGAGAAATTTAATGAAAACTTTTTTTTGCCAAAATTTTAAAGGGCTGTAACTTGGAGGAGAAGGGGTTTTAAGAAAAACTTGTGTCCTGGGGGGCCTTATTAGCGCTCATTTGAAGAATTTTTTTTTAATTCAAAAGTCGGGATCTCCTCATTAGTTAATTTTTTTTTAAGAAAATTCACTAAAAAACGGAAAATACCCAAGTAATTTATACCCTCAAAAACAAGACAGGTGGAATCTACATTGTATGGCCTTACAAGTAATAAAACATTGATTTCTAGAGTACCAAAGAAAAACAGAGCTGCTGTCATGATTTCTTCGATGCATCACTGTATACAGGATGATAACGGTTTGCCTGAAATTAATGCCTGTTATAATAATACAAAATCTGGAGTGAATGCCGTAGATGAAAAATGCAGTAAATATTGCTGCAGCAGAAGAACACAACGTTGTCCTATGGCTCTGTTTTATAGATTTGTGGATATGTGTTCAATAAATGCATATATCAGCCATCAGTCTTGTGCCAACGCAAATCAGCTAGACAGACTCGATTTTTTAAAATTATTGGCCAAACAACTATATGAACCGCTCCTTCGTGAAAGATCTCAGAAAACAAATTTATCAAAAGCGCTAAAAGCAGGTATCTGCAGAATTTTGAAGCTGGCACCCGAGGCACCAGCTGATGCTCAAAAAGTGTTGCCTAGAAATCAGAGGAAGTATTGTTCCATCTGTGACCCAAAATTAAAAAGAAAAATTGTTTATTTATGTGTTGAATGCAATAAATATATTTGCGATGCTCTAAAAAATATGTGTTCAAGGTATTGTAAATCTAGAAGACTGCTACATTTATTATTTTTATAGTAGGCGTTTTTAAACCAATGTCAGTGTATTACAGTTTTAATTAAGAAATTACTTTAATCTCTTTTTTGTAGTTTGGACCCTAGTAAACATGTTTTTAATACGAACATTTTTAATTTTACAGTTTTCAAGAAACTAAGAGTAGTAACGTTTATTTGTTGTTGTTAAAAAAACACAACCTTTTTGTCTTACATTTTCTTTGTTTTAGTTTGTAACTTAGTTGGTTAAAAATATAAATGTTGTTTTCTTACATGTCTTTGATTATTTATACAACAAAAAGAAAGCAGTTTCTTCAATAACATTGAAAAAAAAACATTTTTTATTTTGGAGTCCCAAGGACTCCTCAACGCACTGAGTGTTAAAATTTCTGGCTACGCCGGTTAAGGGTTAAAATTAAACAAATGCCTAGACGAAAGGAGGATAGTATGCTAAATTGTCAAATGAGGTGCTTATAATGGCGACCATGATTTTCCGAGCAAGATACAGGACGATGAAGCAGTTCACGAGAAGTAACAGATCTAAGTACCACGGAATCGATAGCCTGACCTTCCACCTCTGTTCTGTTTTTTGAGGTCTTCAATAGTATTTAAAGGTGTTCCATAGACCTTATCCTTTAAATATACCCACAGGTAATAATAAAGCGGCGTAAAGTCTCTATCTAGCGGGCGAACTTACAGGGCTATTTATACCTATTCAGCTTTCAAGGAAATTTTCATCGAGGTATTCTCTCATCACCTAAGCGCTTTAGGCAAATGAACCGCCTTGCTGTAAAAACACATTATGACGCAAATTTAAGGGAATATTTTCCAACAATGCTGGAAGTTCATTGGTGAAGAATTCCAAATACATTTCCGAATCCAGATTCCTGTCAAAAAACTTTGGGCCAACAATGTATCCATCAATAACACCACACCAGACATTTATCCCCCAAATGTCCTGATAACACCTTTCTCTTATCCATTGGGGATTTTCAGCAAACCAGGACTGACAATTATGCCTATTAACTGTCCATGGTTGTTAAAAAGATTCTCGTTTTCTTTAGCAACCGTTAGCCATGCAAGAAATACAAGTTTTCTATCATAATCTCCTATTCTACCAATAGTAATGACTTTTCCTTGCCCAAAATTGTTTTGTCAGATTGCAAATGAAGAGCTCGTGTAGTTTGGTTATATTTCACTTTTCTTCTCATTCATTTTAACTAGGAATCTCTCTGCTAACATCTGCCTTCTATGACACAGAGAAAACTTACCACTCTCTGCTACTAAGTTATTGATTGTTGTGATTTTTAACGCCCCCAAACAAGTTATAATACTTTTATTTTGGATTACCTCCAGTTTGTTGAGGTGCACTTTTGCGGCTTGGTGGTAAAATATACGATTGGTGGTAGAATGTGCCGCCGTAGTCCATGACCGATCTAATAAATGACTTATAAAAAGTAAGGGATATTGATGGGTCTGCGCTCCAGGTTTTATGTGTTATCATCCGTAATATATTTATGTCCTTTTCTGTTTTTCGTATTGGTCTTTCTATTTGATTTCTCCAGAATAGCTTTCGGTCTAGTGTTGTTCCAAGATAAGTGATTTTAGGCATAACAGGATAGCTTATAGATCCCAATGTTATATTTTGTCGTTCAATAACTTGTTGCTTGGTAAATATGCATAATTGCGTTTTGTTGGCAGATATTGTCAGCCATTATTACCACACAAAATTTCCAATTGACTGGTTGCTTGATTCAGTTGGCTTATCCCTTCTTCGATCTTCAGATTATTGGCATATATACATATGTCATCTGCACACTGCAAAGCTTCAATGTCACCTAAAGATTTTTCAAGGTCTGCGGTATATATGAGCTACAAAAGTGGACTTAGAATTCCTCCTTGTGGTAATCCTAAGTTACTTGTTCTTGGTCCAATTAATTTGTGTTGTGTTTTGATACACAATTTGCGGTCTTTAATTACTTTTCTTGTGAGGTTTTTAGGAATTCCTAAGCTTAGCCTTTTAGTGAATTTTCGTAGAAAAAATTCACTAATGGAGAGATCCCGACTTTTGAATTTTGAAAAAATTTTTGCAAATGAGCACGATCTAGGACCCCTAGAACCCATATCCGGGGTCAGTTTCAATTTTTATATGTTTATATATATATATATATATATATATATATATATATATATATATATATATATATATATATATATATATATATATATATATATATATATATATATATATATATATATATATATATATATATATATATATATATATATATATATATATATATATATATATATATATATATATATATATATATATATATATATATATATATATATATATGTATCACACCGATAACTCAAAAAATAATAGGCCGATTTTGATAAAATTTGGCATGTACCTTTCTTTTGTAAATGGCTTGGATAAGTTCGTTAGTCAGGAAAATCCGATGAGGTTTTCCGGGAAAATTTTGAGTTTTCATTCAAAAAAAATTCTTATCTCAAAAAGTAATAAGCCGATTTTAATAAAATTTGTCATGTACCTTCCTTTTGTAAATAGCTTTGACAAGTTCGTTAGTCAGGAAAATCGGATGAGGTTTTCCGGGAAAATTTTGAGTTTTCATTCGAAAAAAATTCTTATCTCAAAAAGTAATAAGCCGATTTTAATAAAATTTGTCATGTACCTTCCTTTTGTAAATAGCTTTGACAAGTTCGTTAGTCAGGAAAATCGGATCAGGTTTTCCGGGAAAATTTTGAGTTTTCATTCGAAAAAAATTCTTATCTCAAAAAGTAATAATCCGATTTTAATAAAATTTGGCATGTACCTTCCTTTTGTAAATGGCTTTGACAAGTGTGTTAGTCAGGAAAATCGGACGAGGTTTTCCTGGAAAATTTTGAGTTTTCATTCGAAAAAAATGTTTATCTCAAAAAATAATGAGCAGATTTTGATATAATTTGGCGTATACCTTCCTTTTGTAAATGGCTTTGATAAGTTCGTTAATCAGAAAAATCGGACGTGGTTTTCCGAAAAAATTTTAAGTTTTATTTGAAAAAAATTTTTATCTTAAAAACTAAAAAATCTATGATAACCAAATTTGGTAGGTAGGTTTACGATATAAAAAGTAAACTATACACCAAAATTTAGATTTCTATGTTACAAGAAAAAAAAGTTATAATAATATTTTGTGCCAGATCATTTCTATGAAAATTCACTACCATAACGCACTTGCTGCGTCCCGAGCTTTTTTTTATTTAAAATACCCAAATTGGCATTGTCGTAAGCCGTAGATATATCGAAAAATAAGGCTACAACAGCCTTTGAATATTGATTTCGAAGATATAATAATATACAGGTGTGAAATTGAAAAAAAGAGTACAGTCCTGTTTGTATAAAATCTACAATCTCGTTAAGATAAACAAGGAACATCTGGACAAAAAATGCATCTTAACTTTTTTCTTCTGTTAAATCTGGTGCAAGTGGGCAGCCCTGTTTACTTATTTATTTTGATGATAAAACAAATACGTCTTTGAATTCAACTCTCGAGTAAAAATAGTGCTGCAAATTGAATCATAACTTCCACATAGCTGTGATAATCTACTCTTTTCATGAAATGAATTTAGGGTCCATGACTTGATCACAAAGAAAATATTCGCATTCCCGTACCCATAAACTTCTGAAACGTTATATTACTCGAGTTTTAACGAAAAAATGCCAATTTTCACCAAATCACATCTCATTTATCCCCTACCCCCTGTAACGATCCTACCCAAAAATAACTTGCAGCGTTCCTTTGTCGGGTGCTAACTGGATATCAAATTTAAGGATCATATCTCAATTCGTTCGAAAACTATTGCGCCTACTAACAGACAGACGTACAGACCCACTGACAGACAAAAAAAAATCGTTCCAGATTCAAGTTTTCTATATGTTTTGAGACTTTTTTACTCCGTTTCAGCAAAAAAAATTGAAATTTCTGTGACCGATATTCTACCCCCACACATCCAACCCCTAATTTAATTTCAGCACAGAATACCAAACCTTAAAACGTCATATTACACGAATTTTAACGAAAAAAACGTCAATATTTACCAAATCATCCCCCACCCATCCCCTACCCTCTGGAGCTATTTTACCACAAAACAATCCAAATCGTTCGCTTATCAGGTTCGAACTGTATACCAAATTTGAAGACAATATCTCAATTCGTTCTAAAGTAATCGTGGTTACAAACAGACAGACATACAGACCGACAGGCAAACAAAATTTTCGTTGCCAAATCATGTTAGTGAATTTTCATAGAAAAAAGTCACTAATGGGGAGATCCTGACTTTTGAATTTTGAAAGAATTTTTGCAAATCAGCGCGAACTACGACCCCTAGAACCCATATTCGGGGTCAGTTTCAATTTATATATATATATATATATATATATATATATATATATATATATATATATATATATATATATATATATATATATATATATATATATATATATATAAATATATATATATATATATATATATATATATATATATATATATATATATATATATATATATATATATATATATATATATCTGTGTGTGTGTGTGTATGTATTACACCGATACCTCAAAAAACAACGGGCCGATTTTGAACAAATTTGGTATGTGCCTTACTTTTGTAACTGGCTGTACAAGTTCGTTAGCCAGGAAAATCGGACGAGATTTTCCGGGAAAATTTTGAGTTTTCTTTCAAAAAAAATTTTTCCAAAAAAAAAATAAAAAAGCTATGAAAAACAAATTTGCTGGGTGGGCTAAGGATATAAAAAGTAAAGTACACACCAAAATTTAGATTTCTATGTTACAAGAATAAAAAGCTATAATAATATATTTGGTGCCAGATCATTTCTATGAAAATTCACTACCATAACGCACTTGCTGTGTCTAGACTTTTTTCTATATGTTTTGACACTTTTTACGACGTTTAAGCGAAAAACATTTTTGAAATTTTTGTCGCCGATACCATACCTCCACACGTATTGACGATGTGGAGGTAACGGGTCAAAAAATCTAAATAAATAAATTTTATTTTAATGCATTTGTTTCGATAATGATTTTTAAAATTATATTATTTTCTAGTATTTATTTATGTCTTGCCCTTTATAATTATACAAAATGCCTTACATAATTAATTACTTATTCTTGTTGGACAAGTGAGGTGTTGTTCTTAGCGTATCTTTTATCTCACGAGTTGCCACTGCTTGAAAACGTATTGTACCTATATGCAATCTGATATACCTAACAAACTCGTACAAATGTTATTTTATTACGTGCGGGGATACTCAATGTGGGTAATATATTTCTTAAATGCATCTTAAAACAAAACGTCAACGATTAAAGTAAGATTGGACTGTCAATATGAATATAAATTATATATTATAATAATAACGAGTAAGTACCCGCTTGAAGAACGAACCAAATACATGGGGATGTAGCTCAGTGGTAGAGCGTTCGCTTTGCATGTGAAAGGCCCCGGGTTCGATCCCCGGCATCTCCAGCGTATCTTTTTTAACGGAATTATATCAGATTCGTTAACTTACGAAGTGGTTCTACCACTTACCACCTAAATTCTAAATAATTAAAACGCTGATCGTACCAAATGCCGTACAGTAGCGAATTTTCATAAGTTTTACTTTTAAATATTTTGTATGGAAGTATCGCATCGGCAGCAAAAATTTCGAAATTTTTTTCGCTTGAACGTCGTAAAAAGTATTAATACATATAGAAAACATGATTTTATCTGTCGGGCTGTGGGTCTGTCGGTCTGTACGTCTGTCGGTCTGTACGTCTGTCTGTTTGTAGGTCTATCAATCTGTATGTTTGTCTGTTTGTAGCCACGATAACTTTAGGACGAATTGAGATATCTTCTTCAAATTTGGTATACAGTTAGCACCCGACAAACTAACGGTTCGCATTGTTTTCGGGTAAAATCGCACAATAGGGTAGAGGATGAATAGGGGTGATTTGGTGAAAATTCATATTTTTTGCTTAAAACTCGAGTAATATAACATTTTAGGGTTTCTTTATTAGAAAACTTTCAATTTCATAAAACATCTGGTATTCTGTGCTGAAATTAAATTAGGGGTAGAATGGGTGGAATACTGTTGACAAAAATTTTGAAATGTTTTTTTTGCTAAAACGGCGTAAAAAGTCTCAAACTATATAGAAACTTGATTCTGAAACGAAAATTGTTTTGTCTGTTGGTCTGTCGGTTGGTCGGTCTGTCGGTCTGTCTGTTAATAGGCGCAATAACTCAAAAAATAATGGGCCGATTTTGATGAAATTTGGTATGTACCTTCCCTTTGTAAGTGGCTTGGATAAGTTCGTTAGCCATGAAAATAGGACCAGTTTTTTCGGGAAAATTTTCGAAAATAACAGAGCTATGAGAATCAAACTTGACATATACATTTCTACTATAAAACTTACTCTACACACCAAAATTCAGATCTCTAAGTTAAAATAAAAAAAAGTTATAGGCATTTAAAAAAATTGGGTGCCACTGGTGACCAGAGGAGAGCACAAGAACAAAATATTTTGCGTGGATAACAAAACCAATTAAATATTGCATACAACGGTTAAGTTTTCTTGGCGTAAAAGTGTCAAGAAGTAGCAGAAAAAATATTTTGAAAATTTTATAATTTTTTTTCTTCTTGAAACGCTAAAGTCGCGATTTGAAACGTCAAAATTTGCAATTTTCAGACAACGAATTTAAAGCAAATACGGATTATGTCGAAAAAATCTCTTAATAAGCATGTTTCACAAAGCCTTAAGTTTCAGCTTCAACCATAACTATCCTTTATTTTACTAAAATATTTTCGGAAAATCCATTTTAAATAGACCCTCTTTCTGATGCTTCGGCAGTAGTTTCCGCTATAGAGTTTATGGTTTAATAGTCTATATTTTAGCAAATTTTCGTAGAATTAAGTCGTTGTTAAGAAGACCGCGACCTATGAATTTTAAAAGATTTCTTCAAATGAGCACGAGCTAGAACGCCTAAAATCCATATACGGGGTCAGTTTCGGTTTTTGCCTGTTTACACATATACAGGGTGACGCATTTCTAGGGTGGAGCTCAATATGTGCGTTATTATACAAGATATGAGGAAAAAGTATATACGTTAATCATAGGGTGTCTTGAGCTGTATCTTATAAACCTATTTTGGCAATTACAGGGTGGCCTATACGTCGTTGGTGATACACGCTTAATTTTTTAATAGAACCTCCCTTATGTTATTGCATTTTTGTGTTTTTCATCAAATTATAATGCATGTTTGTAAGGGAAAAAATTGATGTCGTTCATCGTTTTTGAGTTACTTGAATTGTTTTGCAAATGTTCACGTTTTTGGCACAAATTTCAAATGCATATCACAAATTGTTATATGGCGTTTTTATCAATAGATAGCAGAGCCCCATGCAAATGATGCACTCAGAGAGCTTTTTCTTAGTATTAATCGTCGAAAAAATCGAGTTGCCGTATACAGGCACTCTCAAATACTGGCTGAATTTGAAAACTTTTCGCAGAAATGTTTTGTCTTTCCGTAGAAATAATTTTTTGTAAGATTTTTGTGATATGTTGGTAATTAATAATTAATGTTTGGTAAGTTATCGTAAAAAAAGTTGTCGAATTTTTGTGAAAAATATAATTTAGTGTAACATTACTGAAGGCAATTTATGTAAAAGAAATTATCATATATATTTTTCAATTTTGGTCCTAAAGCTGATTGTGAATAATTATGTGGTGGGTAAATAGCTTAAAGAGGTTCGTTGGCCAGGAAAATCTGACCAGTTTTTCTAAAAATTTTAAAGTTTATTTTCGGAAATGTTTGTACTTTTTGAAACAACAAAGCTATTTTAATGAAATATGGTACATTTTTAGTGATATTTAGGTCATACTATCAACCAAATGTCCTTCTTGTTAAAACAAGACATATTTTCCATTAAAAACATTTTTACGAAATTCGCTACCATAACGCATTTGCTGCGTCACGAAATTTTATCATCTCCTTAAATACAAAATTTAGGTATATTGTAGCATGCAATATTCGGTACGTAGAAGATATTTATTCTTTCTACACAAATTAAAAGTTCGACATAATTTGCAGGTTGATTAGGTGAAAATGCCTTCTGGTGCTAATGTTAGTTGTGAACATCGGTCAATATTGCATCAAAAATACAAAAAGGTATATTGAATTTTTTAAATTTCTACATCCGTAGTTAAGCACAATTATATATATATATATATATATATATATATATATATATATATATATATATATATATATATATATATATATATATATATATATATTGTCGTTTGGTATTATCTAGGCAGTTTTAATAGTCTTTTAGAGTGACAGGGTTAAAGTTGAGCATGATAGTTATATAATATGTGTACTGGCTGAAATATTTAATTGTTTTGGCTCATTGTAAAATAAAGCATGTTCAACCTAGTATTTCTGGAAGGAAATCTGCAATTATCGTCATAAAGTCCGAAAAAGTACATAACCGATCGCGTTTGAACACTGACATCATAATGTTGCATCCAAAAAAAGCGTTGGGATGCTAGGATATATAAAGAGATTAACTCTGTGATTGCTGAATGGCTCTGTCAAGTCTCAATGTGTCCATGACAACCTGTTGATTGACCTATGGACCGCATGGGTTGCAATAATTTTTCACTTCAAATTTTAAATTTAAATTTTAAATGTTTTCATTGATGTAATCAAGGTTTTTGTTAGTGTCATGTGTGCTTATTGTGTGTGAAATTTCAAACCAGGTAAGATGTCTCACTCTTTGTGTGTTTCTTTGCTGGAAGTTTTTTACTTATTTCAGCTTTCGGCTTCTGAAGATGTGCTAAAAAGGTACGAAATATTATATATATATATATATATATATATATATATATATATATATATATATATATATATATATATGTTTTAGCAAATAACTTGCCCATAGATTCTGAGGTCGACAGCCCTTAATAAGTCATAAATTTTGTAAACTAACTATTCCCTATTGGTCTGCTTGCACACAAATATATATATATATATATATATATATATATATATATATATATATATATATATATATATGTGTGTGTGTGTGTGTGTGTGTGTTTATAATAGAACCCTGCGTACTAAACTTGGTTGCCATAGTGATATTATTTTCGCAGATACAAAAATGTTTCCGAAAGATTCAGATTTTACCGCTTAATAGTAAATACAGTCAACAAATAGTGCAGGCAATAGGGAAATTTCTTTGGTGGGGCCAGTTATATAAAATTTCAAGAATGCAGTTATACCTTCCCATAGAGAAAGGTGGTCTTCACTGACTAATATTGAAGACAAAGCATTATTAAAACACAATTTATATCTTGGTCGAGTGATACGATCAGTCTATCATGAATACGATTTTTGAAGATCACGTAAACGCAAAGAGACAGTTTGTGTTATTAAGAAAAATAATAGCAAAACTACAGGACTGCACAATCTGACAAGATGACAACATAACAACAAAAGAATTATATTCTAAATTTTTAGACCAAAGACAGATAGCGCCAAATATTCATTTAAAATATCCTAACGTGAGGTGGGAGAAAGTATGGTCTATCAGCAGAAATAAACTGATTCCAGCAGAATGGAGATCAGGAGCTTACAAGGTAGTAAATGAGGTATACGCAACAAAAGAAAAGATGTTTCGACACGGCATGACAAAAGAAAAGATGTTTCGACACGGCATGACACAAAGCCAAGTTTGTGATATGTGTAACAGAGTAGATAATTTGAACCATAGAATAAATAATTGTGGAAATGCAGATCAAAACTGGAAGTGGGTGGAAGAGAAACTAAAAAAAATGTTAAAATGTAACAAAATAAGTGAGGGCATTTATGAGAATTTAACTGGCGACTATGGAAAAAAGGGGAAAGACAAAGAAACGTGGTTATGGTTTATGTGTGGCGTAATTCTTGTTAATATTGAGAAACAATGTACTTTAGAGCAACCTATTAATTTATATAGAAACAGCAGACTAACTAATATGAAGCTGTACAAACTAGAGGATCTTAGTAGCAAGTTTTTTTGTTTTTTTGTTTTTAGTTATTTTATCTAATTTGTTATTATATTATAAATAATTTTAGTATATTTTTGTACATTTTATATGATTGAATAAAGATTTTAAAAAAACACACACAAAACTGCGTTCGCCATTGCCTAACTTGTCAGAAATTGTATCATTGATGGACAGGAATTTTATATGATTATAAAACGAATACGTCATACCAGCAAGGTCTTTTCCTTTTATCAAATTATTAATTCGACACAAAAATTTGTTTATAAGGTTACATATAAATTTTTATCAAGTTTAATTAACTGAATGATTACACTTTTCTTTTGTGTGTGCGCGCGTGTGTATGTGCGTTTTTGTTTCTTTATCATCGGTCTATTTCCGCGATTATGGCCAATCACCGACGCCAGGGAGCCGTACCTCACTGTCCTAGAAATTTTGCCGAATCCCTGCCTTTCTGTAAGGAGAGTAGGGATCTTTAACGTGCCCAACATCGCATGGACACAAAACCAACGGCTATTAGACTCTCCCCTATATCGTAAATACTTGTTTTGTTTCTTGTAACGTCGGTCTATTTCCGCGACTATGGCCAATCCTGGAAATTTTGCTGGACCTCTGCCTTTCTGTAAGGAGGGTAGAGATCTTTAACATGCCCAACATCTCATGGACATGGGACCGACCGCTTTACGCCCCCTCCGAATGGTGGAACGTGCAGACATTCAAATTGTTCAAATACAATGCCACAACCTCGGTTGATGTTAATTGCACAGTATGTACTGGAAAAGTGAAAGGGGAACCCTGAGAATCGAACCCAGTACCCTTGGCTTCAGAGATACACGTTCTTACCACTGAACCACCGAGGCCCTACAATTTTCTTTGAAGCTTCAGTTTTGTTAAATTCACTATCATAAAGCATTTGCCGCGTTATAACTTTTTTTGACTCATTTAGTCTACAAGTAAATTAAGATGTTTATTCACTCCATTTCATTTTCCTACCTTACCATTATCTTAAATCATCCCGGATGAAACCAGGTCAATAAAAATACTTCTCAACATTCTTGTTAACATTCGTACCATAATTTCCTTTGCTTCATTTACATATTTAAACGAATTCCACATCTTTCATCTTGTAGTTGTAATAACTTTGATTAATGTTGTGAACATGTTTAGCTATTAATAAAATAACATAAGCAATAACTAGATTCTTAATACATAAACACAGAGAGCGCATATGCAACATAATTTATCTTATGCAACTTTAATTACTTGGATAAATCGTTGTGTTAGAAGGCGATGAAACATTAAACAAGCAATTTATTACAAGTTTGTGAAATAAATTATGCAGAAAGCGCAGTTAGGCAGGCACGACAGAGTAAACAGTTAAAACTAATAGTGACGAGTTTATTAACTTTGACATAGTGTTCCCAATGTCTTCTAAGTTAGAAGCCGTTTTCTGAGTTCTGTAACAAAATTAAAGTCTTGGGAAGAGTTTAAAGGAGTATTAATTTGTTTAGAAGTTAAACCAAATGCCACACTCGATAAATTAGAAGTGAGATGTATCGCATATCCATGTGTGTGTGTGTGTGTGTGTGTGTGTTTGTGTGTTATTTTATTTCTTTAATGTCGGCCTATTTCCGCTAGTATGGCCAATCACCGACGCTAGAGAGCAGTCTTACCTCACTATCCTGGAAATTTTACCGAACCCCTGCCTTTCTGTAAGGATGGTGGGGATAGTTAATGTGCCCAACATCGAATGGACCCGGGACCGACGGCTTTACACCCCCTCCGAAGGGCGGAACGTGCAGACATTCAACTTGCTCAAATACAATTTCACAACCTCGATTGATGTTAATTGTGCAGTATGTACTGAAAAAGTGAAAGGAGTACCCTGGGAATGAACCAAGTACCCTTCGGTTCAGAGGCACACGTTCTTACCATACTGAACCACCGAGGCTCTATCGCATATCCTTAAAAAGGATTATTTCACGAAATTTGAAAATGAAGTACTTTTATTGGTAAGAGCTAAACGACTCATTTGTGGACAATATAGCTACCTAACCTTTATGAGACTATTTAAATACTTAAAAGGCTTCTTTCACAGACAATTTTTTTTATTAATTCCCTACGCGTTTCGGCCAACTAAGTAGCCATTTTTAGGGGTAAATCTAAAATCACAATAAAAAGTTCTGTCAAAAAACATTGTTTTTCGGTAGGCAATTGCACTGAATGGAGAACAATGGTATCAAAACTATCAATACGGAAAACGTCAAAGTTAACATCTAAAGTCAAACAGTAAAACAAGCTAAAAAGCCACAGTTAAAGCTAAGAAAGCTACAGTAACAGCTAAACAGCTACAGTAACAGCTAAACAGCTACAGTAATAGCTAAGCAGCTACAGTAAAATAAGCTAAAAGCTACAACAAGGTTAAACTGCAGTTAAAGCGGATCAGAAGCATGCGAGTGAACTAACGCATTTCATCATCATGTCACCCTAGTATTCTGTATGCACACAAAAATTAGTGAAATACATTTATAAAATCTAATAAAAACAACAGTTTATTAATTTGTTAATAGGTTTTGAGATGTGATGAAATGTCCAACTCAATGTACTGTAGCATAAGCATAATATTATTATATTGCGACTATACTATCTTTATCTTGACATTTGTATTCAAAATTATATTATGTGCATGCACAAGCCTTGCTTTTTTATTTAATACGATGTATAATTTATTTGCAAATAATATATTACTATAGTACTCACCCCATCTCGCATGCGCGTGACAGTGCAAAAATAGGTAGCCGCATTAACATATCTTTCTAGTAATTGTGTCATGTCTAAAACCTAAATTTTAGGCTAAATTTTCAATTTCTTCTTCTTCTTTGTTTATGACGTCTGTTTTTACTAACCAAAATTTTTGATTTGATATTAACGATTGACAAATGACAGCTGAGCTCTAGCACGAACGTACGAAAGCTGTTAGGCTGCGTTCGTGCTGGAGCTCAGCTGACATTTGATGATGAAGAAGAAGAATAACAACGTTGTCACATAGAATAAATTACGATTGAAGCTATAAGTTAAAAATCATGAGAAATGGGTAATTTGAAATTTGCATGTAACTGACACAATTAAATTTTGTAAAATGTTTTCTTTATTATCGGAAGTTGTGAAATTTTTAGATGTTTTATACATGAAAGGTTTAACTACATGAAATTTCCGAAGATCTGGCAACCCCGGTAAGAAACAACTACATTTTGACATCTTGCATTGATTGTAACTTCTATTGTTTAGATTTTTATCGACGATTTATTTAATAAGCGTATCAGTACAGGTAATGTCATCTATCTTTGTCCAACATTGTAGATATTGCATTACAGAATTTGAAGCGATGTCGAGATTTATTTTAATATTAATTTCGAATAACTTTATATTTCTCTGATCAGAAGAAAATTAGTACACGACCACGTCTATCTATGTTCCGTTAGCTTGTACATTTTCGTTTAAATCACTTAAACAATTTGAAAGATATTGCACTTTAAAAAATAATTTTTAATTTTTATTAAGAAAAATTGGGCGTTAAGATTTGATGAATGAACTCATCCAAGTCATTAACAAAATGAGGGTAATTCCCAAATTTGGTCCAGATCAATAAAGTATTTTTTGAGTTATCTGTTGGATACATACATACATATATACAGGGAGTTTCGCATAAGAACCGACACAAAGTAGAGGCATGTATGGAACCCAAAATATTGTGACTTAACCAAACTTACCTCTGAGAAGTTATAGGCCTCAAAGCGGGGTTGCTAATTTCGAATTTTCTTTTGAAAATTAATTTGCTGATGCAAAATAAACTCACAGAAATTCACTCGTTTAACCAAATCTTCCGGTAACAATTCTTGCGCTTTTAGGAGATGATATGGGTGCAGTAGATGATGCCTTATTACTCGGTGAACAGAAGTTTGCGATACACCAGTTTGTCGAAATAGATTTCTAGTACTTATATGTGGGTGATCCTCAATTGTATTTAAAATAAGTTTTTCGTCTTGTGCCCTGGTTGCAGTAGCACGTTCTCGAGTGTTACAGAAAAACTTGCCTGTTTATCGAGCCCGTCTTTCAACACTGGCAAATGTTTCTCTATGGAGGATTACACGATTAGGAAATCTTCTCCAATATTTCTGTAGTTTCGGTCACAGAAACCTAACACTAATAGCATGTCAACCTGTTCGCCAAATAAAATATTACTCAAATAAAATGACTTATTTTCTTGATTGTCAAGTCTAGTGTTAAATTTCATAGCCAACGTTTGAATTTCCGATGATTTTAAATAACACAGCTCTAACACGTATATTTAGTTATTAGGAATTTTGTTGAAAATGACAAAGCTTTTTGAAGATTAATAGGAGTAATAAAAGTTTTAGAATTAAAATCCCCATAATGTGAAATGACAATTTTGTAAATCCGCCAAAAAGTTAAAAAATGCTGTCACATTTTAAGAGTGAATCATCCATTATCAACCCTATAAAATACTTCAATTGAATTCTTATTACTGTCGATTATTGCTCTTGGTACACTCAAAAGACGTACCAAATTTCGTTCTTCTAAATTCAAGCACAACTGAGAGATTGATTTTCTTTCTAAATTAGAAACCCCACTTTGAAGGCCTATAATTTCTCAGGGGTGCAACTTAGCATAGGAGTAAGTTGTGTTAAATCACAATATTTTGGGTTCCCCTTTATGCCTCTGCTCTGGGTCGGTGCTTATGCGAAACACCTTATATATATATATATATATATATATATATATATATATATATATATATATATATATATATATATATATATATATATGTATATATATATATATATAATATAAACCTTTTAACTAATCCTGGATATGGGTTCCGGGAGCCCTAATTCGCGCTCATTTAAAGATATTTTCCGAAAGTCTTACCATCGATATCTCTCTATTAGTGAATTTTCTTCACGAAAACATTTTTAAATTTTTGTTAAAAAAAATTGGGCATTAAGATCTGATGAACGAACTCATCCAAGCCATTAACAAAATGAGGGTAATTCCCAAATTTGTTCAAAATCAGTAAAGTATTTTTTGAGTTATCGGTTGGATACATATATATATATATATATATATATATATATATATATATATATATATATATATATATATATATATATATATATATATATATATATATATATACAGGGCTTTCATTAATTCCCAAACCCCACGTGTCCGGATTCTGTCTCTCTCTTAGTGGAATATGATTTTATGAGTTGGCAGTCAAAAAGTAACCAAAAAAACCACTAGACTAGGGACCCTAAAGTTACTAAATCAATTGACAATTGATAGTTCACTGCATTGGCTCTCAATTCCCTTTTGACGGTTATTTTGTATGTATATTGTGCATTTTCCAAGTTCGACCAGTGTTTACCTTCTTGAAATAATTTTCTACCTGTTAGACAATAAACATAAACAGTTTTTATCAAAACTTAGCATTTTTATTGCGTTTTTGCGTAAGTTAAAAGTTTAGGTATGTTGTTAAGGTTATGTTGTTGACGATATTCGACATCGCATGAAACGAAGCCCTACCAAATCTGTTCGTCGGTAATCTGCCCATACAGGTACATATTTGTTACATGTTACACAATACACATTCCTAAACCCGTAAATTAGAAGTTTAAATACTCGGACCTCAATTTGTTTACGTACATTACAAAATTTTGATATCTATACAAAATAAAAGTAATATTTTATTATGTTTTTAATTTATTTTTTTAACAATCAATAACAGTAAACCATACATAAACAGACTTGCTGTTAAAAATACAAAATGATAAATACATTAAAGACATTTAATGTTTCACCTTATTGTAATTTTTATATTTTTTATAAAACCCCAAAGGAAATATGAGACGACACTGGCAACTTAGGGATTTCATTAATTCATGTTGTACAACCGTGTATGCCGGGTTGCCTAACTTAAGCGGTCACGTGGGGTTCGGGAATTAATGAAAACCCTGTATATATATATATATATATATATATATATATATATATATATATATATATATATATATATATATATATATACATACATACATATATGCCTTTTAATTGACCCCGGATATGGGTTCCAAGGTCCCTAATTCGCGCTCATTTGAAGATATTTTCCGAAAGTCTTACCATCGATACCTCACTATTAGTGAATTTTCTTAATCAAAATTCACTAAAATGTAATAATATATGGGGTGCTCTATTTGAAATTAGGAAGTTGGTGTTCACTTCCGGTAGAGCCGAAAACGATCTAAAGCTATAACTATTTTCTTTAAACAGATAAATATAGAAAACATACCTTTAGGAATTTTAATATTTCAAATGAGAGTAGTTCCTGATATATAGGACAACCTGTATAATTATCTTATTATGATGTAAGCAACGTAAAGTGTTACATTAGAGATATATTTACATATTTTTGAGCTATATTGCATAGTTTTCTACGTAGTAGTATAATCTAGACTTTCATTGGCCATGGCCATTAACCAAAAACCATGTAAATCCCGCTCTAAATCCCCCCTCCCCCTTAATGTAGACTCACGGGCTGGTTGTACAGTTGCCAAAAAGGTAATTTCTATTCATTCGAAGGTTTGCCCTATCAGTCTTACCCAATGTCGTCTACCATTTTATAAAACATAGTTAGGTTAGAGCTTTCTAATTATTTATGTTGCCACAATATTTTTTCACCAACATAGTTTGAATATAAGTGATCACAGTAGTACGGTTACTGCTGTTTTGCACGTTACAGCTGCTTGTTTATAGTTTCTAATAAGGGTGAACCTATCAAACTCACCATCCACATTTGATGGGTAGACTCACCTGAAACAAAACAAAAACATTAATTTAATACGATATTTAGCAGATTCTAAGTCAGGTTAGGTCAGGTCAGGTCAATTGTGTTACCCATAAGTTAGAAGCACCGACAGATAACTCATTTAATATGTCCATATTTTGCTAACTGAAGATTGGAACCTGCGATGAGCACTGATAAGTGCACTTGGAGAACCCAAATCACCACAACACATCTTTTTAAAGGCGTGCGTTATCGTAGTGAATTTTCATTAACATGCTTTTAATAGCAAAAATGTATTTTCTTAAAGAAAGCAGCCATAAAATTTGCTTACCAGTATAAACTATATAGTAGAAACAATGTACCATCTTTATATTTCATCAAAATAACTCTTTTGTTTGAAAATGTACAAAACTTTACCGAAAATAACCTTCAAATGTTCATGGAAAAACTGGTTTCCTGGCCAACGGACCTTATAGGTTAATAGCAAATTGAGCTATTCAAATTTGAGGCATTTAATCAAAATTCGCTACTATACCGTACTTCCTGTGTCCGAAAATTATTTTCTTATAAACATGCATTATATTTAGATGGCAAATGCAAAATTGCAATAATATAAGGCTGCTCTATTAAAAAAAAGTATCACCAATGACTTACGGGCCACGCTGTGATTGTAGAAATAATTTTGTAAGATGAAGCTCAAGTTACCCTTTAATTAACGTATACAATTGTTTCTCGTATCTTTTATAATGACGAATATATTGAACTCTATAGACTTGTTCCGAAAATTCGCTAAAAATTTTATACCGTTATACGATAAACTCTATAGCTAAAACTACTGTAACTGCCAAAGCATCAGAGAGGGGGCGTATTTGCAATGAATTTTCTGGGAATATTTTAGTAAAATGAAGGACAATGACGGTTGAAGCTGAAACTTAAGGCTTTGTAAAACACATTTCTTGCGAAAGTTTTTCTACATAACCCGTATTCTTTCCAGGTTCTTTGCCTAAATGTTGCTAATTTTCATATTTTGACGTTTTGAGGAAAACCATTTTTTTTCTTCAAACGCTTAAACTTTTTTGTCTTTCAACCTACAGATCTAAATTTTGGTGCATCTTTCATCATATAAACTCGCGTATCAAAATTGCTTGCCATTACTTTGTTATTTTCAGAGATATAAACATTTGCTGAAAGAAAATTTTTCTGACTAACAAACATGTCTAAGCCACTTGCAAAAGGAAGGTATCCACCCAATTTTATCAAAATCAGCCCATTACTTTTTAAGTTATCGGTGTTATACCTACATACATAATATATATATATATATATATATATATATATATATATATATATATATATATATATATATATATATATATATATATATATATATATATATATATAAACATATAAAAACTGAAAGTGACCCCGCATACGTGTTTTAGGGGGCTTAGTTGCCTCATTGGTGAATTTTTTGACAGAAAATTTCGCTACTGGAAATGTTCTGCAGAACAAAGTTAAACATGCTCTTTTTAGGCCGATCTGAAGCTACAGATACCGAACTTGATAAAACTATTAGCAGCAGCAACAAGAAGAGCAAAACTATGTGAAGGACAATTAACGAACTAACAGTGAGGAACCTAGAATGTCAAACTGAATGCCCTGCCATAAATGCAGACCTTCCAGACCAATTTGGCAAATTGCTCATATGCCTGCCACGGTAGATATAGCATTTGTTGAGGAGATAACACCGCAGGTGAACACTCAATTTAAATGGTCATTTGTTTCATAAAAGGATGTTCTGAACGCAATACATATCCACAAACCATCTAGTTCTGCAGGGCCAGATGAGGTGTCAAGTATATTGCTTCGGCGCTGCAAGCTTGTTGTTTCTTTACCACTGCCGTACGTATATATCATGTCATTGACCATGGGTATTGTTCCATCGAAAATGAAAGAAGCACATATAAAACCGACATACAAAAAAGGTGATATTACAAATTATTTAAGCTACAGACAAATCGGCCTTACACCCACTTTTCCAAAAACCTTCCAAAAATAGTCAATAACAAACTGGCAACTTATATTACCGATAATAAACTTCTTTTGTCATATCAACATGGCTTTCGGCAAGCAAGAAATACTGAAACTGCAATTATTGTTGAATCTGTGGGGCAAATTGTTGAGCACAATGACAAAAAAGAGGTAGTTTTTTTGTGTGCTTCTACAACGTCTTTGACTGTGTAAATCATAACGTCCTTATAAGTTCACTGTTAAAGTATGGAGTTACGGGCATTGCATTGGACTGGTTTAGAATCTATCTTACAGACAGAACACAAAGAGTTGTAATATATAACTCTACCAGTACATACTTATCTATACCTTTCGGAGTGATGGTTGGGGTACCACAAGGAACAGTCCTTTTCAATTTGAAAACAACATCAATCCAGACAACAAAATGACGGTCACCCCTTATGCTGAGGATACCAACTTTCTGATGGGTGGACATAATGTTTAGGACGTTGTGGCTGATGTTGACAAAACTTTCAAAAGGCTTACCAACTAGGTTGATAAAAACAAGCTTGCACTCAATACGGATAAGACAGCATGCGTGATTTTTAAGTCCTCTAAATAAAAAAATAAAAAAGATATGGGACAAGATGTAGAACTTGATGGCCAAACCGTAGCTCTGGAGACCTCTACGAAATTCCTAGCGCTTCTTATCGATAGTGAGTTAAAGTGGATTGACCACATCGATGAACTCTGCTCGCTGATCTTACCCATTTCGTATGCAATAAGAACACTAACACAAAGATTCAGTACATATACTCTCTTGTCTCTGTATTATGCGTTCTTCTACTCCCAACTAAGGTTTGGTATTATACACTGGGGATTGGCATGTGAATCAAATCGAGTTTTTAAACAACAAAAACAACTAATGAGAATCATATTCAATATCCCGCATATACACGCTAACAAAAACACTTTTAAGGAACAGGGTACCTTTACACTCCCCAGCATCTACATCCTGGAAGTGCTAGCCCATGTTTTTCAAATCAAGACCAAATTAGTAGCGGCTCGTGCCTTAATGCATTGGGGGTGCGAAAAAAGTTCGGGACGCAGCAAGTGCGTTGTGGTAGTAAATTTTTAGTAAATGCTTCAAATTTGAATAACTCAAGTTGCTACAAACTTATAAAGTTGAGTTTTGGGGTATAGTAGGGGATTACCCAGGGAAACATGTCCACCAATATTCATCAAAATATCTTTGTAATTTTCTGAAAAATTTGTTTTTTGAAAATAAAACTCAAAATTTGAATAACTCAATTTTCTAAAAAAGTAGAAAGTTGAAATATAGTGTTTAGTAAGGTCTTTTACAAGGCAACATATCCACCATTTTTCATTAAAACACCTCTGTAATTTTCGGAGAAAAAGACTTTTTTGAAACAAAACTCAAAATTTTCCCCGAAAACGTTATCCGATTTTCCTGACTAACAAACTCATCCAAGCCATTAATAAAGTAAAGGCACTTGCCGAGTTTAATCGAAATCAGTTGCTTATTTTTTGAGTTATCGGTTGGATATATATATATATATATATATATATATATATATATATATATATATATATATATATATATATGTATATATATATATATATATATATATATATATATATATATATATATATATATATATATATATATATATATATATATATATATGTATATGTATATATATATATATATATATATATATATATATATATATATATATATATATATATATATATATATATAAACATATAACAATTGAAACTGACCCCGGATATGGGTTCTAGGGGTCCTAGTTCGCGCTTATTTGAAAATTTTTTTGCAAAGTCGCTCCATCGATACCTCTTTATTAGTGAATTTTTTAAAATAAAAATTCACTGAAAATGAAGGGATCGCCTATTTTTTCCCCGAAAATGTATTATAAAGAAACCTACTTACTAAACTTAATAATTATTAACGACTTACCAAGTTTTCCTCTAGTTAGTTATACCTCATACTAGTTAAAATGTCCCTTAAAAAGTTAACCTTTAAATTTAAAATATCCACTGAATTAATCACAATATCACAATTATTTTGTCCACTTATTAAGCAACCCGAAGTAGTTTACCATAATAATAATAATAATTATCTTGTTAGAACATGTAAACAACAACGAAATGATCTAATTAAAAATCAATCCGACGCGAAGACGAAAATTACTAGGTAGTAGGTACACACGCTCTGCCAAAAGTCCACTACAGACTGCTTATTCGGTCGTTTTCGACGAAGAACATCAAGATTCGGCGATCTCGCACTGAAGTATCGCGTTTCCTGAGAGCGCCGAAAAATACACACCGCCGCCCGACTGCTTTATATGGATATGGATGTATATAAGGTCTGCAACGATTAACAGTATACTTATTCTGATTCTGTATTCTATATTAATGGCTGCCGATTCTCTGCGATCCTCGATATACTAATTTTGTTTGTTAAATGCAGGAGGAAAAAAGTAAATAAAAATTTATTAAAATATAGCATAGCAAAAATATTATGTTTCCACGACAGGAGGCAGTGCGCGCACACTTATTGAGGAGCCGCCCCTGGACCAAATACACACGAAATGCAGCTGAACATGGCTATACCATAAGAGGTAAATATAACTTGCAAACTGACAAACATCGCACAGCTCTGTACCAAAAGTCACTGTTCTACAATGGCTGAAAGTTGCTTAATAATGTAATAATGTATATATTAACAATGAAACAGGCCAATGTCACCTGAATGACACAGGGATGTTCATGTACGTCAAAAAATTAACAATATGAACGACAATAGCACACACAATAAGCATAACAATTAAGGAAAATTTTTCCTTAAATAATACAAAACAAAGATACTTACAGTTAATGCATTGCCAGAACATATACTTTACCAGCTTTCAAGAAGAGAGTGAAAAGAATTGTCCTAAACAAGACGTGCTATTCTGTGGACGATTTTTACATATAAATTACCACTAAACTAGCTTAACTCTACCTGGTGTTTCTAAAAAACAATATTGGATTTATATATGTATTCTACAACTTTTTTTTGAACGTTATTGTGTGTTTTATAATTATTTTTGTTTTGTTTTTATGTGTTATTTAAGGAAAATTTTCTTAATTGTTGTATAATAGTATGCGTTATGTTATTCTTATTGTTACCTTGTAGAAGTACATGAACATCCCTGTGTAATTTAGATGACATTGACCTGTTTCATTGTTAATACAAACATTATACATTATACGTAAAACGAATACATTATCAAATTGTGTAAAATCATTATTAATCGAATCCCAGCATCGCTAACTAAACCAGAAGGAACTAGGGATCGCTAACCTAGTGAAAAATAAAGCTTAAATTTACCGCAGCATTTTTCTTACAATATGAAATAAGAAAATCTACTTAGATAAGCTTATTTGCTGTCATAACTAAATTCATGTTAGTTTTATGATCTTATTAACGACCTCATTGTTTGCAAATAAAACAAAAATTTTGCACTTTGCATTTTAGATTCAACATTCGGGTGTTCGTTTCAAAGCTTGCGACATTTTCAAGTGACAGCCTGGAGGTAGTCGACGCTGTTTCCCCTTTGCTGCATCTAAAGCACCTACGTTTATAAAATCGAATTACCCTCAACTGCTCGAGTGTTTCACAAGAAACTTACGATACGAATATACGTTATAGCTATGTACGGCAATTTGCATGATAATAAATATATGCAAGAAGATCTGCTAACGATGATTGCCTTTCATAGAAATACGAGATAATGGTGGTGTACTATAAAAGGGAAAATCTACCTTGCAGCTATACAAATGGAGTGGAAACTTCCTGCGGTTTTACTATCCTAATTGCGCATTTGTGCAAAGTGATGTGTATTAATGTGAAAATGAGGGACCATTTAAAAAAGTTAACCAAAACCATTTAGAATATCATGAAAGTCATGTTAATCAGTCACACAACTATTGCGTAACAATCGATATATAAGCCCTGACGCTCCAAGTGAGTTTTCAAAAATGAATCATATAATATTGCATTCCGAAATGGAAGCGCTTTAAATTATAGGAAAGTCTGGACGCAACAAGTGTGTTGTGTGTTATGGTAGTGTACTTTTATAAAAATGTTTTTATTTCGGATAGCTATGTATTACTTCCACATCGTCACAACGTGTGGAAATATCGCATCGGCGACAATTTTTTTGTTTGCTTAAACGTCGTAAAAGTAACAAAATATATAGAAAACAATTTGGGAACGAAAATTCTTTTTGTCTGTCGGTTTGTCAGTCTGCTGGTCTGTCGGTCTGTCGGTCTGTGTGTCTATCGGTCTATCGGTCTGTCAATCTGCCGGTCTGTCGGTCCGTCGGTCTGTCGGTCTGTGTGTGTGTCTGTCTGTTTGTTGCCACGATAACTTTAGAACGAATTGAGATATCGCCTTCAGGTATGGTATAGGGTTAGCACTCGACAAACGAACGGTCCGGATTGTTTTTGGGTAAAATCGCTTTAGGTGGATGAATGGGGGGTGATTTGGTGAAAATTGTTATTTTTTTGTTAAAACTCGCGTGATATAACGTGTTAGGGTTTAATTACTAGAAAACTTTTAATTTCACCACACATTTGGTATTCTGTGATAAAATTAAATTAGGGGTTGGATGTGTGGGGGTGGAATATTGCTGATAAAAGTTTCGATTTTTTTTCACTAAAACTGCGTTCATTTGTCGGATGCTAACTAGATATCAAATTTGAAGACGATATCTCAATAGGTTCTAAAGTTATCGTGGCTACAAACAGACAAAGAAACAGATCTACAGACCGACAGACCAACAGACCGACCGACCGACCGACCGACCGACAGACAGACGGGCCGACAAACCGACATACCGGCAGACTAAAAAAAATCGTTTCCCAATCAAGTTTTTTTAGTGAATTTTCGTAGAAAATATTCACTAATCGCGATATCCCGACTTTTACATTTTGAAAAAATTTTTGCAAATGAGCGCGGACTAGGACCCTTAGAACCGATATCCGGGATCAGTTTCAATTTTTATATGTTATATATATATATATATATATATATATATATATATATATATATATATATATATATATATATATATATATATATATATATATATATATATATATATATATATGTATCACACCAATAACCCAAAAAATAATGGGCCGATTTTGATAAAATTTGGCATGTACCTTCCTTTTGTAAATGGCTTGGACAAGTTCGTTAGTCAGGAAAATCGGACTAGGTTTTCCAAGAAAATTTTGAGTTTTCATTCGAAAAAAATATATATCTCCGGAATTAACAAAGTAAGTGCAACCAACACGGGTTTATATCATTATGTGTAAGCTATCTACCAAAACTTAGCTCTGTAGGTTAAAGGGCAAAAAAGTTACAGGCATTTAAAGAAAAATAAATTTTGGTTTTCCTCAAAACGTCAAAGTCGCGATTTAAAACGTCAGAATTGGTAATATTTAGGCAATGAACCTGAAACTAATATGAGCTATGGAAGGAAAATGTCTCAAGAAGAATGTTTTACAAAGCTTGAAGTCTTGGTTTCAATCGTCATTGTCCTTCATTTTACTAAAATATTCCCAGAAAATTTATTTCAAATAGACCCTTTCTCTGATGCTTTGTCAGTAGTGTTGGCTATAGAGTTTATCGTTTAATGGTATATCATTTTTGTCGAATTTTCGTAAAAAATCATTAAAGCTCAATATCTCCGTTATTATGCAACTTACGAAAGAAAGTTATATACATTAGTTATAGGGTGTCTTGAGCTACATCTTAAAAAATATTTCCACAATTACAGGCTGGCCCATAAGTCGTTGGCTATTCAAATTTTCTTTTTTTTAACGAACATGCGTTATTGCATTTTTGCATTTTCCATCAAAATATAATACATCTTTGTAAGAAATGAAATTTGGGACGCAGCAAGTGCGTTATGATAGCAAATTTTCATTAAATGCTTCAAATTTGAATAGGTCAATTTGCTATTAACCTACAAGGTTGACCAGGAAACCAATTTTTTCTGGAACAATTTAAGTTTTGTTTCGAAAATTTTTGTACATTTTCAAACAATAAAGTAATTTTGATGAAACATGGCACATTGTTTCTACTATATAGATTATACTGGTAACCAAATTTGATGCCTGCTTTCTTAAAAAAACAGATTTGCTATTAAAAACATTTTTATGAAAATTCACTACCATAACGCACTTCCTGCGTCCAGAGTTTTTTTCTATGTTTTGACACTTTTACGACATTTAAGTGAAAAAAAATTGGAAATTTTTGTCGCCGATGCCATTCTTCCACACGTATTGACGATATGGAAGTAAATTTACTATAAAACCACAAAATTTGCTACTACTAATAGTTTGCCGTAGACCGTCAGATAAAAAACTTTCGTCGAGTTTTCCTGATGTGTGTTTGATGCAGATACCGCTTTCTTTCTTTGGAGGGCAGTGTAGTAGAAATCATGCGCCATATTTCATCAAAATAACTTTATTGTTTGAAAAAGGACCATTTTTAGAAAGTCAACTGAAAATTGTCTCGATAAAACTGGTTCAAATTTCCTGGTCAATGTACAGAAAAACTACACGTGTCGAGATATAATTATTCGCAAAACGGTTTTTGGCAAAAATTCAATGAAAAGTTGTTCATGTGACAATGTGCAAACAATTTTTGTTACGATATTTAGCTTAATTAATGTTACATCAAAACTATGAGAAGTTTTTTTTTTACTAAAGTTACTAAAAAAAATTACACGAAAATTTCGAAACAATGTTTCTTTACGAAAATTCAAAATCAATTTTTTAAAGTGAATATCACAAAAACAAAAAAACACAAAAATCTGACAAAAATGAGTTGTGCAAAAACATTAAAAAGAAATTTCTGTAAAAACAATCTAAATATTTTCTGCGTGAAAATTTTCTGGTAAAATACATTAAATTCAAATCATATAGTCTGTAATTAAAATCGAAAAAAATGAAAATGCAAAAAGATTTAATAATCAAATTTTCACGGAAAAATTGTCCGAAAAAGAAGCCAAAATGCTTCTCGAAAATGATCCTAAATTCCTGCCTAAATGTATGTTCGCTTGAAATAATAAAAACGTCTGTTTGAATTTAATTTTCTGCAAATATTTTAGTGAAATAAAGGACAAAAGCGGTTGAAGCTGATTGTTAAAGCCTTTGTAAAACACTTTTTACATTTCTTTTACATAATCCATATTCATTTCCAAATATTTCTTTAAATGTGGCCAATTTGGACGTTTCAAATCGCACCTTTGACGTTTTAAAAAGAGAAACTATAGAATTTTCGAAGTAAATTTTCTAGTATTTTCTAAGTTTTTTGCGTTAGCAAAAGTTAATCTTTGTAATCTACAATATAGTTTGTACATACAATACATTTTGTGTCACTCTGTCAGTGGCCAGTGGCATCCACTTTTTTTTTCTGTTAACTTATATATATATATATATATATATATATATATATATATATATATATATATATATATATATATATATATATATATATTCAGGATATCCGGAAATTATGTGTCAACACTTCAGGAGGTGATTCCTCACAAGAATCTAGCGCCACAAAGTCCTATAACGATTAGCAATTTTTCTAAAACGCAATATTAACGGATACAGGTGTCAAAAAAATATGTTTTTAGTTTTTATAAGATACCTTTTTTATTAGTGATTTGATGTTTTTCAAATCTTCCACATGTTTTACTAGTGCGCTTGTAGATTTATGTTTCAAATATGATGCAAATACTCCAGGACCAAAGGGCCTAACTTGTACCTTAACCTTCGATCTGTGGCACACAACTTTTTTGTTTTCACCAATTTATGAATTTAAACAAGACCATGTTACAAAGCGTCAAAAATTATTCAAAAAGTACATTTTGTTGCGATACGATAAAATGAATCGATTCTGAGGAAAACGGCTTCAAACATTTTCATACTTTGACGCTGTTTTAAACTGATTTTCACAGTCTCAAGTCAATAAAAAATTTGTTCACTAACTATATTATTAAGTAACATTTTGATAATCACTACAAAGTGCATAACGTGTTAAATGTATATTTCGTCGATGCTCTTACAATAAGTCATAGAAATGCTGTCCTTCCAATTCGACAGATAAGTTCATTCTTCTCAGAAAGTTGTGACGAAACCAGAAGAATAGGCCCTCCTTTGCTCTTATTATTGCGAAACTGTCAGTAATGCGTTACCTTAGCTCTTTCACGTTGACTTTCACAGTGACTTAACATACCCCCCCAAAAGAAAAAGTCGATAGGGTTGAAGTCGGACGATCTTTCAACCCAATCTATGGATCCAACACGCTCTATCCACCTCTTAGGGAAAATTTCATTGAGGTACTCCTACGATGCTAAACTGTAATGAGGCGTTGCACAGTCATGTAGTAGCCACATTGCACGTCGCATTCCAATAGGAAAGTTTTCGAACAAAAGGGCCGGACAATTTTGTCAAAGGATAGGTAAACCTCACCATCAAGCCTTTGTGGAAAGAAGTGTGGCCCAACTAATGGTCTCCCACGATGCCGGCCCATACATTTACAGACAATTTATTCTGGCACCCACGTTCCACCACTACATGAGGATTCTTGTCATACCAATTAAGTTTTTTAATGAGATTTATTACACACTCACTCCCGAATCCAGCTTCATCCGTGAAAAGAACGGAATCATAGAGCCATAGTAAAACGCAACGTGGTTACTAAATTAAATAAAAATAACATAATGAGCTTCACGAATAATAACCGCTAACAATTTCGTTTGAAAAACTCTTTTTGTTGTTTTGTTTGCAAAAATTAGTTTGATTGGGTTGACTAAAACAAAACCGCCAAAGCAATTAATAAGGAAAAATACATGCTATATTTATAATTTGGCAGGTAGATTCCCCTTGGTAATAATAATTTATTTTTCTGCAAAACTTTTGTAACTTTAATGAAATTTGTCACACAACTTTTTTAAATAGACTTTCAGTACTTACATACAGGGTGGCGCATTGAAAACGAAACAGACCAAATTGCGTCCAGATAATTTTTTTTAAGAAACGCTGAAACATGTCAGTTTTAATATTGAGGGGGACATGTTTTGACATAAAACTCAACTTTGTTACATCAACCCCTTAAGGGTGGTGATAACAACCCTTATATTTTAAATAGGGAACATGGGTCGAGTGTTACATCATTTGAAAACTCCTTCTTTCCTAAATTCAGCACACTAATTTTTTTGGAAGTTTTATCAACTCGTTTAAAAATTATTCACAGTTGGAGCTGCAAGAACGTATTTAATTCATTGTGATAAGAAATGCACTAATTAGTCCATTTTTCGCAAAAAAACTAAAATACAAAACCAAACGTTCAAAAATGTTTATTCAGTTAAGTAAGTGTACAAATTGTTGACCATCAGCTTCCATACAAAAGTACAAATTTTGTTCAAACCGAGCTCTGACATTCTGGAGCATTTGTGAAGTTATTGGACGGCATTCTTCAACAATGCGTCGTCGTAATTCTTCCAGAGATTCCGGTTCTGTTGCGTAAATTCTACTCTTTAAATGGCCCTATAGAAAGAAGTCTAAATAAGTTAAATCTGGTGATCTAGGGGGCCACTCAATGGCACCTCTACGCCCGATCCATTGTCCTGGAAACTCTCTGTTCAAAAACTCCCTAACACGTTGTGAAAAATGCGGAGGAGGTCCATCTTTTTGAAACACTAATTAATTTTCTTGATAGCGATCATCATTTTCAACAATCTCAATTAGTAGAGGGTAAACGATATCTTCTAGTAACTCCAAATACGTTTCGCCACTCAAACTGCATACAAGATGGTCCGATTAAACGGTCTCCAAAAATGCCAGTCCAGACATTCAATTTCTTTGGAGTTTGAGTATGGACTTCGTGAACATTTCTTAGATTATTATCTGCCCAATAACGACAATTATGACGACTGACTGTAGAGTTTAAAAAACGTACACTCGTCTGAAAAACAGATATTGAACAGAAAGTTCCCGTTATCAGCTATTCGTGCAGTCATAACTTCACAAAACTCCAGCCGCCGATCAAAATCATCTTCATTCAGTTGTTGTACAAGATAAATTTTATACGGGTGAAATTTATTATGCTTCAATATTCGCTGAATAGTTATTCTTTTGATGTTTGAAACAGTGGCCAATTTTCTCGTGCTCAAAGTTGGATCTGCAGCAATTTGTCCTAAAACTTAAATCTCAGTAGTCTCATTTATAACCGGAGATTCACGTTCAGGATTCCGTTTTTTTGTTGGCTACTGAATCACTTTGCAACTAACTCCAAAATGTATTTTCTGTTAACATGTTTGTTCGCATGTCGTTCATGAAACACATTTGCGGCACGGTTGGCACAGTCATCGTTTTTGAAAAAAAGAGTAATTATTTCAACTCTTTCTTCTACAGAATACACCATTGTGAAATTAATTTTCGGTAGTACTATCAAGTATCAAACCGACCGATAAACTGAAATAATAAACCACATTTCTCTCATTCCGATAAGAAATGTTCTGATAGTCAATTTTTTGTTTACAAACCAACAAAACATTGACTATCAGCACATTTCTTATCGGAATGAATGAAATGCGTTTTTTCATCTTCAACTGTGAATAATTTTTAAACGAGCTGATAAAACTTCCAAAAAAGTTTGTGTGTTGAATTCATAAAAGAAAGAGCTTTCAAATGATATAACACTCGACCCATGTTCCCTATTTAAAATATAAGGGTTGTTATCACCACCCTTAAGGGGTTGATGTGACAAAAGTTGAGTTTCATGTCAAAACATGTCCCCCTCAATATTAAAATTGACGTGTTTCAGCGTTTCTTAAAAAAAAATTCTGTCTGTTTCGTTTTCAATGCGCCACCCTATGTATGTACCAAATTTTAATTTTCTATCTCCATAGAAAAGAGAAACTTCCATAAGTAATTGCTTACTGCGACCTCTAAAACCCATCTCCAAGGTTCGTTTAAATTTAAAAAACTAGTTTTAATAATATACGTTACTAATAGTGTACCTACAATTCTTATGAAAATTCACTATTATAATGCACTTGCTGCGTCGCGAACTTTTTTATTGTAACATCCTTGTCTTTAACTAGCTGAGGTGATATAAAAATATCAGAAAGAGCCAGTTCCATAAATCTTAGGTTAAAAACATACTATATTGGTATAAAAATTCTAAATTTTCAGTTTAGTAATTAGCTGGTTGTCTTCGGAATAATCAAGGGAATTACTTTAAAAATCTGGACGCAGCAAGTGCGTTATGGTAGCGATTTTTTTTTAAAATATTTTTAATAGCAAATGTCTTTCTTTGATGAAAGCAGGCATCAAACATGGCTGCCTATATAGTAGAAACAATGTACCATATTTCATCGAAATAACTTTATTGTTTGAAAATATATAAACATTTTTCAAAAGTTTAGATGCAGCAAGTGTGTTATGGAAGTGAATTCCCATAAAAATGTTTTTAATAGCAAGTGCGAGCAGGCATCAATCTGATTACCAGTATAGCCTATGTAGTAGAAACAATGTACTATATTTTATCAAAATTACTTATGGTTTGAAAATATACAAAAATTTTCCGAAAATAAACTTAAATGTTGGTTTCCTAACCAACAAGACTTATGTTAATAGCAAATTGAGTTATTGACATTTGAAGGATTTAATGAAAATTCGGTAAATTTGCAGATTAGCTCCCAAACGCTTTTCAAAAAAAATGTTTTTAGAAACATTACTAGGACCCCACCTGGATGCACAAACGACAAGAAAACTGTCTTGTTCACACACCCCAAGGAAGTTTTGGGACTGGGAGTGAATAGGGGTGCTCGGCAGGGTAGGTAGTAAAAAGGAAATATGAGCATAAAATGTGAAGAAAACCGCTTGAAAGCTGTCTGTTTGAAGTCATATCCCCATTAAACCCTGCCTACCCCGCACAGCACCCCCTTATTTGCCCCAGGTCACGTAACTTGCTTGGGGGTATGAACAAGAAGTTTTTCTTGTGGTTTATGCAATATTTCCTTTTTACTACTTACCCCGCCCAGCACCTCTACTCACTCCTAGTCCCGTAATTTCCCTGGGGAGTATGAGCAAGAAATTTTTCTTGGGGTTTGTGGATCCAGGGGGAACCCTAGGCAGGTTTATGAAAACAGTTTTTTGAAAAGCGTTCGGGAGCTAAACTGGAAATTTACCGAAAATTCGCTAACAAAACGCACTTACTGCGTCCAGATTTTTTTCTAACAGACGCATTATATTTCGATAAAAAAATACAAAAATGGAATAACCAATTTGTTCTACGAAAATTAGCCAAACAAAAATTATACACCCCTACTCACTCCTGGTCCCGTAACTTCCTTGAGGAGTGTGAACAAGAAATTTTTCTTGGGGTTTGTGGATCCAGGGGGAGCCCAGGCAGGTTTATGAAAACAGTTTTTTGAAAAGCGTTCGGGAGTTAAACTGCAAATTTACCGAAAATGCGCTACCAAAACGCACTTACTGCGTCCAGATTTTTTTCTTACAAACGCATCATATTTCGAAAAAAAAAGAAGCAAAAATGCGTTAACGAATTTGTTCTACGAAAATTAGCTTAAAACATATATAGAGCGTTAAACCATAAACTTCACTAAACCTACAGCGAAAGCATCAACTAACTAAACCGACAGCCAAAGCATCAGAGGTACAGAGTTCATTATTTATAATACAAACACGCTTACCCAATTTGGTTGCCCTTACTTTGTTATTTCCGGAGATATTAATTTTTTTAGAAAGAAAACACAAAATTTTCCGGGAAAACCCGGTCCGATTTTCCTGGCTAACGAACATATCCAAGCCACTTGCAAAAGGAAGGTACTCACCAATTTTGATCAAGATTGGTCTATTATTTATATATATATATATATATATATATATAAACACAGATCTCCTCATTAGCGAATTAAAAAAAAAATTGGCTAAAACAGGGGCGTCGCGTGTTTCCCAGTGTTAGTTTTTACATCTACTAAATGCAACCAGTGCGCCACATATATTATAATCTCTTTGCAAGCAGTGCAGTTTGTCAAAAACAATTAGTCTCATTTGCATAGAGGCTTGATATATATTCAGCTGCGAATATAAAACGGTGATATTGTTTCATACAAGTTATATAAAATATAGAAACGAGTAAAGCGTCTGTCACGAACAATTTTTCTTCATAACGCCGTCACATCCTCATGAAACAGAGGTAATAGTGTGCTGAAACTGGAGTGATAAAAACTGGTGTACGGCTTCTGAGTGAAATTTTAATCTGACAGGTAAGCTTATACCAGTGTAGTGTGGATGGGCATTCCCGCTGTCTGCAGAAGATACATAACCCCATTTTATGATTGGATGTGACAGTCGTGATGAATTAAAGAATAAGTTAATACAGCTGCATTGCGAGTTGCCGACACTGCAGATCATGCCTGATAATGATGCGGATAGAGCGTGACAACGAAACTTGTAATTTACAGATTCCAGATTCCGACACTGCCACGACTACTGTGAGATAATGGAGAGACTTAATTTGTCCTCTTTTAATATGATGTAGGACATCTCCATTTGATTCTATTACTGGCGAGATGGATGAGGGCTTTGTTAAATAAGGAGTCATAACTCCATTTATATTATGAGAACGGTTGAGCATATGAAACAGGTACTTAGCAAATTATGGCACTTGGGAATGTGCTTCTGAAGAGACTCTAAATGCATGCATTTTGATAGCAAGCTAAATCAAGATGCCACTTAGTAACACAATGTTATTTAGATGTGACTGCATGTCGATACGCCTAATAGAGAAAGAACTTCGGGACGCAGCAAGTGCGTTATGGTAATGAATTTTCATTAAATGCTTCAAATAATAATAATTAAATTTTCCATAAATATAGAACGTTGACGTTTAATATGTAGTAAGGCCTGTCCCAAGGCAACATATCCACCAAATTTCATTAAAGTAGCTTCGTAAATTTAAGAGATACGTTTTTTTTTAAAAGAAGACTCAACATTTTCCCGGAAACTCTTTCGATTTTCCTGCCTAGCGAACTCATCCAATCTATTAATAAAAGAAATCCACCTGCCTAGTTTCATCAAAATCGGTTCATTACTTTTCGAGCTATCGGTTGGATACATACATACATACACACACACACACACACACACACACACACACACACACACACACACACATACATATATATATATATATATATATATATATATATATATATATATATATATATATATATATATATATATATATATATATATATATATATATATATATATATATATATATATATATATATATATATATATTTAAACCGATACCTCTCTGTTAGTGAATTTTTTTTAGAAAGGTACTTGTCGAGTTTGATCCAAGTCGTTTAATTACTTTTTGAGTTATCGGATTGATACATATACGAGGCTTGTTCAATTGAAACCCATCTTTGGTCAGGTCAGCCTTGAAAACAGTTGTAATCACTTAACTGACGTTTTGGAATGTTAGTTGTGTTTGTAAACATCACACTGATCGGTTCATATCATTTGTATTTGACAGCGATTTTAAGTATTGTGACTTTGTTGTTGTTGTTAACAATCCGTCCAAATATAATCAGCGTGCGGTCATTCAATTTTTGTATGCTGAAGGTTTGCAACCATTGCAAATTCATACGAGAATGCAAGCAGTGTATGGAAACGCATGTTTTGCGTATCCAAATGTCAAGGAATGGTGTCGAAAATTTAAGAGTGGAAGAGAGGAGACGAATGATAAGCCGCAACCAGGTGTATTGAGTACTGCATTAACAGACAGGAATGTGTAGAAGGCCTTATTAGAGAAAATCGTCGAATGTCAATCAGAGAAATTTCAGAAAATGTTGGTGTGACTATAGTATCGCACACAAACTGGGTTACAGCAAAAGGCGTTAGAAGGTAATGGTTTTCAGTCAGAGAAAGAAGTACAAAATGCCGTAAAAGAATTCTGCAGGGTATACATAAATCCGGCTCATTTTAGAAACACTTCAGCGTATGAAAAGTCACCACAAGCGGAACGTGAAGCGTGTATGATGAAACGCATAGCGCCGGTCTGTCACGCGCAATGATATTCATTTTAGGTGCGTCACGGAGCGCATGGCAAGTAAGCGACCGTGAGACGTATCGCCAAGAGGAGATGCATTCAGCTCGTGGTCGCGACAAGAGGTTCCGGTGGCCGTGCATTAGTTTTGTAAAAGCGTCAGTTAGGTGTATTAACTGGGAAGTTTTTTTCGCTGTACTACGTAATAGTGAAAAGTAGCGTGTTATTTGTTTGATGGTAGAGAACGAGAGTCCATACCGATTGTGTTCTGCTATCGTGGTTTGCAAGGTTAGTTATACTTCGGAAAACTTGGAGAAGTATAATTGCAAACTGGAATATATAATTGGGTGTTTTATTGATGCTGTTCTATGTGAAATATTAACAGCGTGTTAGGATTTATAGTGTGTACAAGGTGTGCTGTATGTAGGAGTGACAAAACTGGTCACGGGTTTACCCATTTAAGGGAAGTTGAAATCAGGTAAATGATTATACCGTATTATAGTGGAAATAGGGTGTTTGGTGATTTATAGCGTGCTATACAGGTGGCCTACGTTTATTTTGAGGGACGTACGTCCTTGAAGTACGCATGCAGCTCTTCTGAATGGTATGCGCTCGCTAGACAAGGTGGTTAATTAGCTAGAGTGTCCAGCCTAGATAAGTAACAAGCTGGTCACGTTTCTTACCCATATAAGGGGAACGGGAGCACAAACAGTGCTGATAAAAAGGGGTAGTATTTAGTGTGCCCGGCATCCTGTGCTGTAATGAGTCGACCACGTTTATTTCGAGGGACGTACGTCCTTGAAGCACGCATGGAGCTGCTCAGAATGGTACGTAGCCGCTGGATGGGACTGCTAGTTATACAGGGTGTTCGACAGAAATAGGGGCTAAGTTACCCGGTGGTATTAGTCAGCAGGTTAGGGTCATATGAGAGTGGAAACCGTTTGCTTACCCACATAGGAAAGTAGGACTGCAGGGAATCGCGGGAATAAAGCCAAGGGGAAGATAGAACTTCTAACTGAGGCGGACTTGATAGCGGGACCATTTCTCATTTCACGCATGTATATGTCGCTTTCCGCTTACTGTTGCTTTAACATGCCTTGTTGATTGCTGTGCTAATGCTAATATCACGCTTTATTTGTTATAAATAGCACAAATATTATTCTAGTCGAATATTATTGTATTTTTAAATATTAACATATTTGTATCGTTTCCACCATAAAAGAATGTCTTATCAGGGATAACGTTATCTGACCTGAGATATGTTTTCTCTTTAACCGCATGAACTGTAGTGAATTTTTAATTTTCATAATTTATGGATTTTTATTCTTGTCATTTTCGTTTGCAAATATTTTAAACATTATTAGAGGCTTTTATGAAATTAGTTGCATTTCACTACACTATCTGTAGATATTTGCACTAGTGTATGTGTGTTTAAGATAGAATCCTGTAACGGATTGTGACTAGCGGAGATATATCGTAATTGATATTTACCTGTTTATAATATTTCTGCTTCCAAATTTGTAAGCTAGGAAAACAGTTATTATTCGGGAGTAAGTCATTAAAGCCTATTTAACTCCCGAGAACTCTACGGGATATAATAACTTTCGACCCCTGGCTATAGTTTTCTTCTCCACTCGAGCTACCCTAGGACAAGGCTGTTATGAAACAGTAACTTTGTGGTGTTCTACAAGGGCCTTAGCAGAAGTCCTCACGGGGATCTGATCTCGTCCTATTTAATATAGATGGCGCCCGAGGATATGTAACCTCTGTTTAGCCGATGCATCACAATATATATATATATATATATATATATATATATATATATATATATATATATATATATATATATATATATATATATATATATATATATATATATATAAACATATATATATATATATATATATATATATATATATATATATATATATATATATATATATATAAACATATAAAAATTGAAACTGACCCCGGATATGGGTACTAGAGGTCCTAGTTCGTGCGCGTTTGCAAACATTTTTTCAGAGATCAGATCTCTCTGAGGCCTTAGAGATGATCTCCAGCGAGATTTGGGGAGTAGGCAGATTGAGGCCCCGTAATCGAGCTACAACAACCCAACCCACCTTTGTGCACCGCTCTATGGAGTAGGCAAATTAAAGCCTTAGAGTGTCCCAACATGTTTCCTTCACCTCTTGAAAATGGCTCTAAAAGAGGAGCCGAAACGACGAGTTTTAATAAATTCAGGATGCGGTTCAACCCGAGAACCAAGTATGTATCACATTTTAAAGACTGCGGAAATCATTTCGAACATATATATATAAAGTATATTGTATATAAGCTTTTACTTGTGTATGTAAGGGACACAATTTAGATATAGATATAATACTTTAATAGATCAATGTATAAAACTTTCTGGATTTGTCACTATCAATTTTGTTAAAATTAAAAATTCTGCAACACTTACTTCACAAATACGTCTAGTGATTCTTGTTCGTGCGAATCTTTGCATACTTCTCTTCACTTACAATTAGTATTACAAGGGTTATCAAAATTTGCTACTATAACGCACTTGCTGCACCCAGATCTTATTGTGTTTATTTTCTCCAATTTTTAATGAAGAAGACCTTTCCTGTCGGTTCATTTAAACACCATTCAGACTATATGTTTTACTTAAAAAAACTGGATTATAGTCTCATGTTGTGATGTCTTACTTGACGTACTTAATTCAGAATGGCAATCATTAACTAAAACAATCTCCAAAATATAGGTATGGGATTAGGTGTTGATATTCAGCATTTGGCAAGGTCGAACACGCATCCTTTATTTCCATGTTATAGCCAAGCAAAAACGTTTTTACTGCAAAACTCATTGCTGAATTATATTGTATGATATTATTATTCAGTTTCAGGTCCACATAGATGAAAACAATATTTTCCACCAGTTTTGTCACATCGTTTTGGATAATGTGGTGATTATTAAAATTCTACTCATCCAAACAATAATTTAGAAAACAACGGTACAAGATCCAATTTACTTTTTTTCAGGGCTGAACGCGAATGCAAAGCAGTAAATATTATTTTCACGGAGCGTCAGTGTTAAAGTTGTTATTGTTACGCCATATTCGAACGATAAAAACGTGACGGCCATGCAAAAATTTGGAAACATGAATATCAAATATCATTGTGGAATGTGACATTATTACACAAAATGACGCCCTGGCTGTAAAAACAGTTGGAATTCACGATTATAATCATCCTAGTATTCAGAAAAGTTAGTTCTCCTGTTGGTTTATTACAGGTACGATGCTTGCGCCACGCAGGAATGCTTGTTTCATTTCAGCGAGTTTTCATAAACAAATTTACTGTGATAGGTCACGTATATATATATATATATATATATATATATATATATATATATATATATATATATATATATATATATATATATATATATATATATATATATATATATATATTTAATGATCCGAAATACTCTGACTCACACCAAGTGTGGCTATTTTCAGAATGTAAACTTGATCGGTAAATATACTCGTGACCTACGTTTCTTAACTTAGGTGATCGCACCGTCGTGTTTAGTGAAGTTGGTTGTTGCTGTGCTATATATATATATATATATATATATATATATATATATATATATATATATATATATATATATATATATATATATATATATATATATATATATATATATATAGTGATTCGCCGGCTAAGCAGTGGCCCGACGGATAGGTTGCCAATCCGTCATTCGGGCGTGACCTAAATATTCGGAGTTACATAACCTCGGGCGCCATCTTTATTCCCTATTAAATAGGACGAGGTCAGAACCCCGTAAGGACCTCTGCTAAGGCCCTCGTAGAACACCACAAAGTTACTGTTTCATAACAGCTTTGTCGTTGGGTAGCTCGAGTGGAGGAGAAAACTATAGCCAGGGGTAGAAACTTATTATATACTGTAGAGTTCTCCGGAGTTAAGTAGGCTTTAATTACCTATTCCTGAATAATGGCTGTTTTCCTAGCTTACAAAGTTGGAAGCAGGAATAATATAAAAAGGTAAATATGAATTACGATATACCTCCGCTAGTTACAATCCGTCACAGGATTCTAGCTTAAACACACCTACACTAGTGCAACTGTCTACAGGCAGTGCAGTGAAACGAAACTAATTTTATAAAAGCTTCTAATAATATTTAAAATATCTACAAACGAAAATGACAACAATAAAAATCCATAAATTATGAAAATCAAAAATTCGCTACAGCTCATGCGATTAAAGAGAAACCATATCTCAGGTCAGATAACGTTATCTCTGATAAGACATTATTTCATAGCTGAAACGATACAAATACGTTAATATTTAAAAATACAATAATATTCGACTAGAATAATATTTGTGCTATTTATAACAAACAAAGCGTTATATTAGCATTAGCACAGCAATTAGCAAGGCATATTAAAGCAACGGAAAGCAAAAAGCGACATACACATGCATCAAATGGGAAATGGCCCCGCTGTAAATTACACCTCAGCCGGAGGTCTATCTTCCCCTGGGCCTTATTCCCGCGATTCCCTGCAGTCCTACTCTGCTATGTGGGTAACCAAACGATTCCCACTCTCATATGACTCTAACCTGCTAACTAATAAAACCGGGTAACTTGTCCCCTATTTCTGTCGAACACCCTGTATAATTAGCAGTCCCATCCAGCGGTTACGTACCATTCCAAGCAGCTCCATGCTTCCCCCAAGGACATACGTCCCTCAGGGTAACGTAGGCTACCCAGTACAGCACAGGTTGCCAGACACACTAAAAACTACCCCTTTAATTAGCATTGTTCGTACTCCCGTTCCCCTTATATGGGTCAGAAACGTTACCAGCTTGTCACTTATCTAGGCTGGGCACTCTATTTAATCAACCACCATGTCTAGCGATCACATACCATCCAGAGCAGCTCCATGCTTCCCCAAGGACATACGTCCCTCAGGACATACGTAGGCTACCCTATACAGCACGTTATAATTCGCTAAACACCCTAGACCCACTATAACACGGTATGACCCTTTATGTGATTTCGATTTCCCTTAAATGGGTCAACACGCGAACAGTTTTGTTACCCCTACATACAGTACACCCTGTATACACTTTCAATCCTAATTCTTATCCTAGTTATCTATTTCAGTTTGCAAATTATACCTCCCCAAGTTTCCGAAGCATAACTAACCTTGCAAACTACGATAGTAGAACACAGTCGGTAGAGACTCCCGTTCATTCCTATCCAATAAATTACACGCTGCTTTCACTACTACGTAGCACAGCGAAAAACTTCCCAGTTAATTTACCTAACTGTCGTTCACACGATACTCGGAATTACCATACAACCACCAGAAACCCCTTTTCTCGGCCGCGAGCTGAAGGCATATGCCATCGACGTTCCGTTTCTTGGTGATATATTTGCCATGCGCTCCGCAACGCACCTAAGATGAATCCCATTGCGCGTGACGGACAGGCGCTAAGCTTTTCATCATACACAATTCACGTTTCACTTATGGCGACTTTTCATACTTTGAAGTGTTCCTAAAAGAAGTCGAATTTATTACCTAGCAAATATTCGTTATTTAAACCGCATAAATGAATTATTCGCTATTCAAATAATCCTAATAAATTCGAACTTCATGTATATATATATATATATATATATATATATATATATATATATATATATATATATATATATATATAAATCTCCAAATAAAGAGATTGAATCAACATAGTAAAAATTACAACAATAACCTGGGATCAACAAGTTAACTAAACACAATATAGAAAAGAGCTATAGCTGGATCACAAGTCAATTAGCCCAGCAACAGATCTGAGAGTGAACTTGTTGCACTGGAAGATGTGGATACAGCGATGTACACAGTTATATATACAGCACATTCTTTGTACCGGTGAATTTAGTCTTACATTTGTCCTGAGACAGGCGATGTGAAAGATGACCTAAGATCTGGAAGTAACTCTGGGCGTGTGGAAGCACAACAAGCGTAAAATATGTGGACATTCCACGACATTATGTAACAAACCAAATAAAAATAATAATGCGAAGTAGTTTCGCCTGCTTTGCAGCAAGTCCAAAAGGAAGCGCAACAACAGACAACCCTGCGGTGTGCCAATAGCCGGATAGATATTATCAGCGCAATACGCCAGCATCTTGAGAAGCCGACGCTGAAAATCCCCTAGTGCATTCCTATGAACTCCCTAATAGGGCGCCCAAACTACTGCAGCATACTCCAAATGCGGTCTAACGTAGGCACACTAGAGAGTATTTAAGCTGTCTATACATGACTTTTTTTCAGTTTCTGATGATATAGCCCAAGGTTTTTGAGGCTTGGGAGATGGAGTTTTTAATATGACTCACAAAAGATTGTCTGCTATCAAAAAGAACGCCTAAATCAGCTAGATTTTTAGGCCTATTAAGTCTTTTTAGGTTAGTTTTTAGGTCTGTAAGTATTGAATCACCTAATTCATACGGAACACTGATTATTTCATTATGGAATGTATAAGTCATAACTTCACATTTACCGACATTCAGCGGCAGTACATTTTGGCAGGTCCAGGAATATATTATACACAAAGTTTCCTGTAGTCTAACGCTATCATCACAGTTGTTAATGGTATAAAAAATCTTCAAGTCATCGGCGTAAAGCAGGTGAGGAGCCTCAAGGACGTTAGAGACGTCATTGATGGATAAATAAAAAAACAGGGGCCTCAAAACAGATCCCTGCGGTACACTTGACGCAGCCAAAATCTCGACAGACCGAAATAGATGGTAAAAAACAGAGTAGACTATACCAATAAGGTATAAGCTAAAAACCTTAACAGCTTCGGAGAGAACCCGTACCAGTCAAGCTTCTGAAGTAGAATATTGTAGTTCAGCCTGTCAAAGGCGTTAGAAAAATCCAAGTAGATAACGTCAGTGTAATATCCCCTGCCCATTGCTGCATTGAATAAGTAAATAAAAAAAACAGTGGCCCCAAAACAGATCCCTGCGGCACACCTGACGGAGCCGAAATCTCGACAGACCGAAATCCATGGTAAAAAACAGAGTAGACTATACTAATAAGGTATGATCTAAAAACCTCAACAGCTTCGGAGAGAACTCGTACCAGTCAAGCTTCTGAAGTAGAATATTTTGGTTCAGTCTGTCAAAAGCCTTAGAGAAATTCAAGTAGATAACGCCAGTTTGAGATCCCCTGTCCATTGCTGCACTTATCTAGTCTGTAAAGCAGACTAAATTGGTAGATGTATGTAGAGCGACCACTCATAAAACCATACTGAGTCTCTGAAACTAAATGTTTGACGCGTTCTTCTAAACATGTTTCTGTTTTTTAATGGACTTTGCGCTATTCTGCAAATTTACCGACAAAAATTAATATAAAAAAATTTCGGGACGCAACAAGTGCGTTATGGTAGCGAATTTTCTTTAAAATATTTTTAATAGTAAATGTATTTCTTTGATGAAAGCAGGCATCAAATTCGGTTGCCTATATAGTAGAAACAATGTACCATATTTCATAGAAATAACTTTATTGTTTAAAAATATATAAACATTTTTCATAAGTCTGGATTCAGCAAGTGTGTTATGGAAGTTAATTTCCATAAAAATGTTTTTAATAGCAAAAGCGAGCAGACATCAATCTGATTACCGGTATAGCCTATGTAGTAGAAACAATGTACTATATTTTATCAAAATTACTTATGGTTTGAAAATATATAAAAATTTTCCGAAAATAAACTTAAATGTTGGTTTCCTAACCAACAGAGCTTACGATAATAGCCAATTGAGTTATTGAAATTTGAAGGATTTAATGAAAATTCGGTAAATTTGCAGATTAGCACCCTAATGCTTTTCAAAAAATTGTTTTCAGAAACATTACTAGGACCCTACCTGGGTGCACAAACAACAAGAAAAATTTCTTGTTCACACCCCCCAAGGAAGTTACGGGGCTGGGAGTGAATAGGGGTGCTGGGCAGGGTAGGTAGTAAAAAGGAAATATGAGCAGAAAATGCGAAGAAAACTGCTTAAAAGCTGTCTATTTGAAGCCATATCCCCATTATATCCTGCCTACCCCGCACAGCTCCCCTATTTGCCCCAGGTCACGTAACTTCCTTGGCGGGTATTAATAAGAAGTTCTTCTTGTGCTTTATGCAACGAGGGTGGTTGTAGGCACACGATGGTGGAATGAAAATGTCTACGACGAAGACCCCCCCCCCCCCGTTCGGCATGTGGCAGGGGCGGAGGGTTGGGGGTGGCTTCGTCGTGGGGATTTTCCTTCCCCCTCGCGTGCATACAACAACCCTCGCTGCATAAACCACAAGAAAAATATTTGTTCCTATCCGCCAAGGAAGTTACGGCACCTGGAGGGATAGGGGTGCTGTGCGGGGTGGGTAGGGTTTAAGGGAGATATGGCTTCAAGATGTGAAAAAGACAGCTTTCAAGCCCGTTTTACTTGCATTTTCTGCTCATATATCCTTTTTACTACCTACCCCGCACAGCACCCCTACTCATTCCTGGTCCCGTAACTTCCTTGGGGGGTGTGAACTTGAAATGTTTTTTTTGGAGTTTGTGGATCCGGGGGGGGGGTCACTAGGCAGGTTTCTGAAAACAGTTTTTTGAAAAGCGTTCGGGAACTAAACCGCAAATTTACCGAAAATTCGTTACCAAAACTCACTTACTGCGTCTAGATTCTTTTCTCACAAACGCATAATATTACGATAAAAAATGCAAAAATGCATTAACGAATTTGTTCTACGAAAATTAGCTAAAAAAAATTATAGATCGTTAAACAATAAACTTCACTTAACCTACAGCGAAAGCATCAACCTAACTAAACCCACAGCCAAAGCATCAGAGAAAGGGTCTATTGGAAATGAATATTTTGTAAATATTTTAGTATAATGAAGGGCAATGACGATTGAATCTAAAACTTAAGGGTTTGCAGAAAACTCTTCTTGCAGCATTTTCTTTTCACAATCCGTATTTGTTTCACGTTGCCTAAACATTGCCAATTTTGACGTTTAAAATTGCAAGTTTGACGTTTTGAGGAAAACTCCAAAATTTGTTTTTTAACTGGCCATAACTTCGTTGTCTTTAAATCTAGAGACCTAAATTTTGGTACTCTTTATAATAAAAACACGCGTACCAAATTTGGTTTGTTATTTAGGGAGGTATGATTTTTTTTAGAAAAAAAAACACAACATTTTCCGAGAAAACCTGGTCCGATTTTCCTGGCTAACGAACTTATCCAAGCCACTTGCAAATGAAGGTACTCACCAAATTTAATCAAGATCGGTCCATTATTTATTGAGTTATCGGTAGGAAGGATATATATATATATATATATATATATATATATATATATATATATATATATATATATATATATATATATATATATATATAAACACAGATCTCCCATTAGCGATTGAAAAAAAATTCGCTAAAATGGAAACAACACCTCCACGGCAATCAGGTTTTCTTCGTCATTGTTACTCTAAATGAAATTTCCCTCTCCTGTCTCGAATGCATTGACTTATGTTAACCATGGTGGGTAAAGAAATGTACGTACGAATTTGTCATGTAAAATTAGAGGAAAACGGATGATGTTTTATGCAAATAAATATTGACACAACATATGACACTTTTTAGGCTGTAAATAATTGACAGACTACGTTCTGTGAAAATTAATGAAATGACAGTACGGATCTTTCAATTTTTCAAAGTGACTAAATTGTAATCAAACAACTGAACGTTACATACGTGCTTATTGAAGAAATGTCTGCCCAACTTTAACGTCAGTTTAAGATTACATTCAGATTCTCCACAACGTTGGTTACAACTTTAGTGAGATGGTCCACCAAAATAAACAATTGTACGTTTCCTGAAAATAGCATACGTAATATGTTGCAAACAGTCATCGGAAGAGTGTACAAACTGTTCCAAAGAATAATTTAAATCTTTCTCTCGGTAGTTTGCCCCGCTATTCACTGAATGTATTTCACTAACCGACTGCATTCCGAGTTCTTGCATGTCCGGAAATAAGCTGCAAAGAGTATCAAAGACAGCATGTAAGAATCAGAGTACCCCTCTACACACATATAAAACACATTCAAAGTTACTGGCAGTCGCCTTGCAGACGCTCCTCCTGCATATCCTGCACATCCTGCATCCTGAATAGCTACAGCAGGAGGCAAATCTGGGCTTATTTAGTGGAGGAATGAGAGGCCGTTATGCACATTACATTAGTCTGCATCTTGGACTTAATCCAAGTTGAGCGGGGCAGATGTGCTCCCAACTTAGGCGAACTTCTTACAATCACGCAATAACTTTGTGCTCCAACTTTTAATTACTTACGAGTTTTTACACGGCAACTTCTGTCGGAGGGCAACGATCACCGCCTGAAATTGTTCTGCGGTCGACTACCTTCTGTGTCCATGGAAAGGATAAAAGTAGAAACGATATGCTTCATGATAAGTGATATTACTGAATTTTATTAAAAGAAATTCACTAATTAGGAGATCCCAACTTTTGGATTTTAAAAAAATTTCTTCAAATGAGCGCTAATTAGGCTTCCTAGAATACATATCCGGGGTCAGTTTAAATTTTTATATGTTTATATGTATATATAGGATGGCGCATTGAAAACGAAACAGACCGATTTGCGTCCAGAGATTTTTTTTTAAGAAACGCTGAAACACGTCAATTTTAATATTGAGGGGGACATGTTTTGACATAAAACTCAACTTTGTCACATCACTCCCTTAAGGGTGGTGATAACAACCCTTATATTTTAAATAGGGAACATGGGTCGATAAGAAATGTGCTGATAGTTAATGTTTTGTTGGTTTGTAAACAAAAAATTGACTACCAGAACATTTCTTATTAGAATGAGAGAAATGCGGTTCATTGTTTTAGTTTATCGGTCGGTTTGATACTTGATAGTACTACCGAAAATTAATTTCACAATGGTGTATTCGTTTTTTCAAAAAAGATGACTGTGCCAACCGTACCGCAAATTTGTTTAATGAACGACATCCGAACAGACTTGTTAACAGAAAATACATTTTGGAGTTCGTTGCAAAGTTTCGAGAAAGTGGTTCAGTAGCCAACAAAAAACGGGATCCTGAACGTGAATTTCCGGTTAGAAATGAGACTACTGAGATTGAAGTTTTAGGACAATTGCTGCAGACCCAACTTTGAGCACGAGAAAATTGGCCACTGTTTCAAACATCAAAAGAACTATTCGGCGAATATTGAAGCATCATAAATTTCACCCGTATAAAATTCATCTTGTACAACAACTGAATGAAGATGTTTCTGATCGGCGGCTGAAGTTTTGTGAAGTTATGACTGCACGAATAGCTGATAACTGGAACTTTCTGTTTAATATCTGTTTTTCAGACTACGTTTTTGTTAAACTCTACAATCAGTCGTCATAATTGTCGTTATTGGGCAGATAATAATTCAAGAAATTTTCCCCTTAGTTCACACTTAACTCCACAAAAATTGAATGTCTGGACTGGCATTTTTGGAGACCGTTTAATCGGGCCAATTTTTCTTGATGGCAATTTGAGTGGCGAAACGTATTTGGAGTTACTATAAGATATTCTTTACCCTCTACTAATTGACATTGTTGAAAATAATGATCGCTATCAAGAAAATCAATTAGTGTTTCAACAAGATGGAGCTCCTCCGCATTTGTCACAACGTGTTAGGTAGCCTTTGAACAGAGAGTTTCCAGGACAATGGATTGGGCGTAGAGGTGCTATTGAGTGGCCGCCTAGATCACCGGATTTAACTCCATTAGACTTCTTTCTATGGGGCCATTTAAAGAGTAGAATTTACGCAACAGAACCGGAGTCTCTGGAAGAATAATAACTCCACAAATGCTCCAGAATGTCAGAGCTCGTTTTGAACAAAATTTGTACTTTTGTATGGAAACTGGTGGTCAACAATTTGAACACTTACTTAACTGAATAAACATTTTTGAACGTTTGGTTTTGTTTTTTTTTGTTTTTTTTAACGAAAAATTGACTAATTAGTGCATTTCTTATCACAATGAATGTAATACGTTCTTGCAAATTCAACTGTAAATAATTTTTAAACGAGTTGACAAAACTTCAAACAAAAATAATTAGTGTGCTGAATTTAGAAAAGAAAGTGCTTTCAAATGATGTAACCCATGTTCCCTATTTAAAACATAAGGGTTGTTATCACCACCCTTAAGGGGTTGATGTGACAAAGTTGCGTTTTATGTCAAAACATGTCCCCCTCAATATTAAAATTGACGTGTTTCAGCGTTTCTTAAAAAAAATTCTCTGGACGCAAATCGGTTTGTTTAGTTTTCAATGCGCCACCTTGTGTGTGTGTATATATATATATATATATATATATATATATATATATATATATATATATATATATATATATATATATATATATATATATATATATATATATATATATATATATATATATGTATATCACATAGATAACTCAAAAAATAATGGGCCGATTTTGATCAAATTTGGTGAGTACCTTCCTTTTGCAAGTGGCTTGGATAAGTTTGTTAACAAGAAAATCGACGCAGGTTTTCCCGGAAAATGTTGTGTTTTCTTTCGGAAAAAAATTATATCTCCGGAAATCACAAAGTAAGGGCAACCAAATTTGGTACGCGTATTTGTATTATAAAGGGTAAACCATGTACCAAAGTTTACGTATGCAGGTTTAAAGACAAAAAAGTTATAGGCAGTTAAAAAAAAGGAGTTTTCCTCCAATGTCAAAGTCGCGATGTGAAACGTCAAAATTCGCAATATTTAGGCAAGGAACGAAAAACAATTATGGATAATGTAAACAAAGTGTCACAAGAAGTGTGTTCTACAAACTCTTAAGTTTCGGCTTCAATTGTTATTGTCCTTCATTTTACTAAAATGTTAACAGAAAATTCATTTCAAATAGACCCTTTCTGTGATGCTTTGGCTGTAGGTTTAGTTAACTCTATGGTTTAACGGTCTATGATTTTTAGCTAATTTTCTAATGAGCAGCGTAAACTAGGCTCTCTAGAATCCCTATTCGCGTTTACTTTCAGTTTTTGTCTGCTTACATATATACATGGTGACTCAGTTCTACGGTAAAGCTCAATTCAATTCTTATTATACAAGCTACGAGAAAAAATTGTATACGTTAATTATAGGGCGTCTTAAGCTGCATCTTATAAAAATATTTTTACAATCACAGGCTGGTACATAAGTCGTTGGTGATACCTACAATTGTTTTTTTCGAACACCCTTATATTATTGCATTTTTGCATTTTTTATCGAAATATGATGCATGTTTGTAAGAAAAAGAATCGAGACGCGGTAAGTGCGTTTTGGTAGCGAATTTTCATTATATCCTTCAAATTTCAATAACTCAGTTTGGTATTAACCTAAGGTTTGTTGCCTAGGAAACCAATATTTTATTTTTATTTTCGGAAAATTTGTGTACATTTTCAAAACAATAAGTAATTTTGATAAAATATGGTACATTGTTTCCACTATATAGGCCATACCGGTTACCAGATTGATGCCTGCTTGCATTAGAGAGACATATATGCAATTAAAAACATTTTTCTGAAAATTCACCTCCATAACGCATTTGCTGTGTCCAGACTTTTAATTTATTATTTCAACTGAATATTTCTTAGCTTTAAAAACAACAAAATGTTTAATATTAAAAGACCGAGGTTGGACACTGTGGTTGGAAACCGAAACAAAAGCCAAATCACCGCCGAAACCTGAAAATAATAAAATTAAATAATGCGCTAGATACTTATTTTGGCAACGAAGTTGTCTTCGTCACTAGATGTCGCTAAACTAACTGTATGGGCAAAGGTATCTTATTTGTTTAGCTACAGTATCTACACTTCAAATGATGTAATATTGGTAATGCAATATAGGATTATGCAATACCGGATGATGCAATACTGGATGACGCAGTACCGGATAATTAAATGCCGGTGGTGCAATACCTGTTGATGAAATACCAGATGATGCAACACCGCATCATGCAGTAACAGATGTTTCAGTACCGGATGATGCAGTATCGATAATACTGGCTGACGTAATCCATAACCTAGGCCTATAACGCCAACTGCCCTCTGAAAATGAGGGTGTCCACCAGGAACGTCCCATGGTGGAACGAGGACCTCAGGCAAAGGAGGACGCAGGTTCGTAAGCTGTTTAACGCGGCCAAAAGGTCGGGAGCATGGGATGAATATAGACAGGCCCTATCGACCTATAACAAAAGACTGAGGGACGCCAAGAAGGAGTCGTGGAGGAGGCACTGCGAAGAAGTGGAAAACACGTCCGAGAGTGCTCGACTACACAAGATCCTGTCTAAGGGCCCTCAGACTAACATAGGCTCCCTTAGAACACCCACGGGAGGCTTTACAAGCTCGGGGGAGGAAACTATGGAAATTTTACTCCAGACGCACTTCCCCGGCTGTAACATAATAAACCAATCACCTCCGGACTGGGAACACTCAGAAATAGAGGCGCCTTATAGGCGGGCATCTAGAGTAGACTGGACAGTCGCTAAAGAGGTGGTTACCTGGAGCAAAATCAGATGGGCCATTAACAGCTTTAAGCCATACAAATCGCCGGGATTTGATGGAATAATGCCCATCATGCTCCAACAGGGGATAGATATACTGGCGCCGGTGCTTACCCTCATTATGAGGGCCAGCCTGGCTCTGGGGTACATTCCGAGGGCATGGAGACTGACCAGGGTTGTATTTATTCCTAAACCTGGGCGTCCAACAGACCAGGCAAAGTCCCTGAGGCCAATAAGTCTCATGTCCTTCTTGCTGAAAACAGTGGAAAAACTGCTCGACCGGCACATTAGGGGCGGTGTACTGGAAGCATATCCTCTACACTGCGGACAATATGCATACAGAGCAGGATTCTCAACAGAAACAGCACTGCACCAACTGGTGCTGAAACTGGAGAATACGCTGGAGAACAAGGAGGTGGCGCTGGGGGCCTTCCTAGACATAGAGGGGGCCTTTAGCAACACCTCGTTCGGATCGGTTCTGGCAGCTGCCCGGGACCGTGGAATAGAGGAGACCTGCTGCAGGTGGATCGGTTCCATGCTCAGGGACAGGGCGGTGTTCACCTCACTCGCGGGAGGGACTCTGCTGGCGGGGGTCGCGGCGGGGTGTCCGCAGGGGAGCGTTCTGTCTCCCTTGCTCTGGTGTCTAGTCGTGGACGGCCTGCTGGGGAGGCTCTCGGGAGGGGGGTATGAGGTACAGGGCTATGCGGACGACATTGTCATCATAGTCCGAGGAAAGGTCACACAGGCAGTGTGGGAGCGTATGCAGACTGCACTGAAAGTGGTGGAAGGGTGGACGGTTGATCAAGGGCTCGGGGTGAGCCCCGAGAAAGCAACCGTCGTGCCGTTTACGAGGAGGAGGAAGTGTGAAAGCCACAGAACTCTCACTCTATACGGTAGGAGCGTTCCAATGGCCAGGGAGGTAAAATATCTTGGGGTCGTATTGGACTCTAAGCTTACCTGGAATGGTCACATTGGAAAAATACTGCGTAAGGCAGTCATGACCTTAGCCGTCACTAGGCGGCTATATGGAAAAACGTGGGGACTAAGACCTAGTATGGCCCACTGGCTGTACACAAGGGTGGTCAGACCATCGTTAACATATGCGGCACTGGTCTGGTGGCCTAAGGTGACACAATCCAGTGCCAAACAAAAACTAGGCAAGATCCAAAGGATGGCTTGCCTAGGCATCACAGGGGCCATGTCTTCAACCCCAACAGCCGCCATGGAGGTGTTGCTGGATCTACCCCCCCTACACTTCGTTATTATGGGAGAGGCCAGGCTAGGACTATACAGACTAGCCTGCAATGGTAGACTGAAGATCAACCCAGGCTTCAGGGGCCACTGCAAAATTCAGGAGATCGTGAAGGAACCCATGCTTGAAATGAGGTCAGACTTCGCGAGCCCGCGAATGTGCAGGGAAAACAACTTCACAGTGGAAATCCCTGATCGCGGGGCATGGCGGGAGGAGACACCGGGCATACCACGGGACGCGCTCGTCTGGTTCACGGACGGATCTGGCGGGGAGCGTGGGACGGGGGCAGGTGTTTACTCGGAAGGACCGAGGGTAAGTCACAGTATTTCCCTCGGAGCCCATGCAACGGTGTTTCAGGCCGAGATGTACGCCATCCTGCACTGTGTGCGGGAGAACAAGAGGAGGGGCTACACCAACAAGCGGATCCTCATAGCCACAGACAGCCAGGCAGCCCTTAAGGCACTAAGTAGCCCACGGGTAAATTCCTGGCTGGTGAGTGAGTGCCGAGACGAGACGAGCGACCTGGCTGGGCAGAATGAGGTGACCCTCATCTGGGTGCCGGGTCACTCGGGGGTCAAAGGCAATGAAGAAGCTGACAGTCTCGCAAAGAGGGGGTCAGCAGAACCATTTATGGGACCAGAACCGGCTCTGGGCGTGTCAAAGAGCACTGCCAGGGGAGCCATTAAGTCCTGGGTCAGAAACCAACACAAGGTGTACTGGGCGGACTGTCCAGGGCTCAGACATGGGAAGTCAATAATTGACGGACCCAGTTCAAAGAGAGCTGTGGAGCTGCTAAACCTTAGCAGAGGACAGCTCAGAAACACAACAGGTCTCTTGACGGGACACATGGCCGTCAAGAAACACCTACATAAAATGGGGCGGTTCGAAGGGGACCTCGCATGCAGACTCTGCGGCGAGGGGGAGGAATCAGCCCAGCACATCTTGTGCGAGTGTATAGCTCTGGACCGGAAAAGACAACTGATCTACGGTCACTCTAGACCGGAGACAGAGCAATATAAAACTTCACCCTACCAATCGCTGTGCAGACTAGTTCAAGGCACAGTGATTTTGGAATGGGTGGAGTAAGACTAGGGGTATGCACAATCAACCAAGGGTTGCGGTGCTATCGGGGCGGCAAGGCCGCGGACGAGCCCTGAGGGAACAAAAAAAAAAAAAAATCCATAACCTATTGTTGTGTCAGTGGACACGCCTAACCGGTTGTTGTATCGATGTTAATAGCAACGATTGATTATTTCATGCAATTTCAAAAAGCAAGCATCTAACTTTCGATAATCCATGGTTACTTTCAATAACCTTATGTTCTAAGTGAATCATATGTTGAAGATCGCTAGATTTCTCGCCACTATTGAATCTTATATGAGCTATGTGCTTTTAAGTTTATTTATTTGTTTATTTGTTTAAATTATACAGTACGCTAATACAATAAGTCAAAGACTTGTGCTGTACACTAACGTAATTTAATATATAATATTATATCCAAAATTGCTTGTCAGTAAGAATCCAAATTTTGGACTTCAAATTTTGACATACCAAATAAAATTTCTTTTTGCTTCCAATTTTTTCCACCTGATGCCTTATTCGTTGCCTTCATTTACAACAAATCTTCATATCTTTATTTTACTTTTTCATTTACAATTCATCTTAACATATCCATATTTTTGCCAAAATAATCAATTTTATTTAATACCAAAAATGACACTAGAGTTTGACGTATATTTGGTCTTGTTGTTCTAGACCTCCAGGTTTGCCCTATATATATATATATATATATATATATATATATATATATATATATATATATATATATATATATATATATATATATATATATATATATATATATATATTCTAGTAATTTGTACAAGATATTTGATAAACGACCAATTTTTGTCGAATGTCGCTAGTATCTTTTGGTCCACCAAAACATCTCGCCAAATTATCGACTTTATATACAACTCTAGAGTGAATATTTGAATATTTTCTCTAATCCTTTTGTAAGAAAGAATAGAAAGGAAGTATAGCGAACTGTTTGTCTCGTCGGATTCAGGCTTAAATGTGCTACTTATCGACATTTTCTACCTAACTATGGTTAGAAACTAATTTATATAATATATCTTCGTTTAAATTAGGTGCGTATTGTTGCGTAATCGCCCGGAAACATACACACATGCGCGCGCACACACACAACATTTATATATATATATATATATATATATATATATATATATATATATATATATATATATATATATATATATATATATATCTACGGTTCTAATAGTGGTGAGAATACATCTAGCATTATATACATGGTCCCTATATTAGGGAAGAAATGGGCGAGGGCCGCCAATTTTCAAAATTGTTAGTTGCTTATACAGAGTCTCTCTTTTATCACATTTTGTGTTATTTGGAGATGTCGTGACAACATACTACTTGGTTCCGTAACGAGATGGCGACTTCTGTCTTACATCTCGCTTTGTGTTGTGAGGCTGGCTACCATAGCGGTATTACTTCATGGGTGTGTTCTCACTGCAATTGGTATATGGTACTCACGAGCTCTAATTAGAGCGAAACCGGTCTACGGTTCTAATAGTGGTGAAAGAGAATACATCTAGCCTTACATACATTCTCCACATATTATGAAATAAATGGGCCAGGGCTGTTAATTGACAAAATTGTTAGTTGGTTGTACATAGTCTCTATTTTATAACATTTTGTGTTGTTTGGAGCTATCGTAGCAACATACTACTTGATTCCGCAACGAGATGGCGTCTCCTGTCTTACATCTCACTTTGTGCCGTGAGGCTGGGTACCATAGCCTTATTACTTCATAGGTGTGTTCTCACTGCAATTAGTATACCGTACTGACGATCTCTAATTAGAGCGAAACCGGCCTACGGTTCTAATAGTGGTGAGAGATAATACATCAAGCTTTACATACTTTGTCACTATATTAGGGAATAAATGGGCCAGGGCTGACAATTTACAGACTTGTTAGTTGGTTGTACATGGTTTCTACTTTATAACATTTTGTGTTGTTTAAAGCTGTCGTGACAACATATCGTCGTCCTCAAAGCGTAGGGGCTTAACTGATATATCACTATTTTTCAGGAGAGCGTTTTAAAGATTTCATAGTATTTTGACGTGAAATTTAAACATGTAGTGTTTAATTCTAAAAGGGTTACTGTTTTTTTATGAAAATATAAAATACCGCAAATTTATTTTAAAATAAGTAAAGTAAAAAAAATCAAAAAAGGACCCAAAATAATTTGTTTTTTTGTAGATAAGCCCATTTGTGGCTGCAAAAAAAAAGAATATTGTGGGATAAGCCCACTATAAACTAATAAGATAGCTTTGGGATTATTCGATTATGTAATGCAAAAAGGCCATACTGAGTAAGAAATGTGTTTATTAAGTTATATTTTACAGGCAAAACGAAAATGTGCTGTCTAATGAGGTAATGAGCGATAAAAGTCCGCGTGTTCTTTTTCTTTCCCAACTGGTGTTGCACCACTGGAGGTGGTTCTTTGTAAAGCTTGAGTATATTATTGTCCATAAGTGAATGCATAACAGAATCAGATGTTTGGCTTTTTAAACTGATTGATGTGTACTGAGTTTCTAAATGGTTATTCTTAAAATAAATCTTTATCGGTCACTTTTCTTTACAGCAAACTCAACCATTTCATTCCACTTTATGTTTTTGTCTGAACTGCTATCATCCGTACGTACGAAGAAAAGTCGAAGATTTTGCGAAAACATCTTAAAATCTAAAAAGTAAGTGTAGCTTAAGGGGACAACAGCATATGGATTATTTCTTTTCGCCAGACGAAATACTGAAATGAGTTGCGTGGGAACCATGATATCACCAGCTAATTTTTGTGTCATTTGGAATCGCGCTGTGGGCTGAGTCTCTTTCATTTTGACCATGGTGAGGGGCAAAGAATCTAAGGAATATATATCTCTCCCAAAGTCGTGCTGTTATTAATTACATACAGTAGAGTGGAGGCTATAATTGATTTTTTATTTTGCCCCCTCTCACGTCCGTTTAAGAATAGGTATACTCTATTAGTTCCATCTTTATAGTATCTACCTAAAAAACTATAGAAAGATGTCGCTATCTCGCAGGAACCTCGTGTACTATTTCCCTCACTCTAGGTAAAACAAAAACAATATCTAGAGCCAATATCGAATATTGTAAAGTTAAAAACCACTAGCCTTTTTTTGTAGAAGATTTTGTTATTGTTTGATATAGGTACATGAATAACCTGTTGCGGGTCAAACGAAGCACAAACCACAGACATTTTATGAAGCTGGAATTCTTTGCAAATATTTTGTTATGTCTAATATTTTCTTCTTTTATATGCTTTTGATACTGATCATTTAAATTTGTCTTGATTTCATCAGATTCCTGTAAACATGACATGCAAAGACTGCATTGGTCCTTCTTAGGCCTGTGAAAATACAGCTGCATATTTTAAAAATTTGACTGTATAAAGAAAAAGACGCTTTCTCAATGCAATTTTCTGCATAATGTTCTAAATACAGTGTGTATATTTACGGCAGAGATAAATCGCTATATAGGTATTTCCTTGTTGAACTCTTGCGGCGATAGTATAACTTCACTTTTGAAAATCGTTTAATATCATTGCTTACAGATACTCGTAAGGCTTCGTCTTTTAAAGCATACGAATGCTGGCGACCTCCACACACATCTTTAGTAATTATACCGCTGCTTTATTTTTTTTTAACTGCACTACGCATGGCTTTATCGGTAACCCCTAAGGTAAAAACATACTTTTGCATACCATCTCTTTTTTTCCCTCCAACAAAAGAAAAAAATGCTTAGTCTTTTGACGACTGATGCATTGATATAGTTTTTTTTTAATACATTCTTCTTAATACATATTCGCGTTTCAACTACAAATCCCCTAGATTATGAAATTTGTTAAAAATTTGCTGCCGAATATCATCGTTAAACAAAAAACATTCCTAACCGATTCTCTTGCAAGATTCAGCATTGCAACCGATACACATTTTGCTTTCAGGGACAATCAGTTTTTTGGTCGGAGACTTGCATTGGAGACCAAAATTGCGCAGAATTTTTGCTATTTCTTTTGTGTTGATTTTGTTTTTGTTTTTTCTAATACATACTCTCTTGATTCCCCCTTAACGATATATTTTTCACGTTGTTTGGATATTTTGGTTTATCAGGAATGTCGATGTTTAAAAGAGTGGTTTGTGTTATATTCTTATATATAACTACAGGCGCAGACGCAAAGCGTTAGTTAGCCTCTTCGTGCAACTAATGTTTTCCTAATGTCCTCTAAATAATTTTTTTACGAAAAGGCCTAATTACATAAGCCCCTTCGTCCAGTCAATATTTTAAGACATATAAATAGGTCCAAGTATCATATTGCATTAATAACTTTACCTTGAGAAACTCAGATAAGCCCTTTCGTGGCAACATAAAGCATGGTGAAACATTCACTTTGCAGGGTTTAACTCAATTTCGCTTTTTTGTCAGTTAAGCCCCTACGTCCTGAGGACGACCATACTACTTGGTTCCGCAACGAGATGGCGGCTCCTGTCTTACATCTCACTTTGTGCTGTGAGGCTGGCTACCATAGCCGTATAGGTGTGTTCTCACTGTAATTAGTATGCCGTATTGACGAGCTCTAATTAGAACGAAACCGGTCTACGGTTCTAATAGTGGTGAGAATACATCTAGCCTTACACACATATATAAGTAATTTATGATGGAAACTATGTATCTATATACTTTGTACATTATTCAACTACGAAATCCTTCAAACTAGTGTTAATTGGTAAAGTGAATTTAGCTTCAGCTGAAAACGAAACCGGCTTAAAACTATACCTGAGGGTTTAATCTCCTCTTTCACGCGTCATTCCATCATCACCACTGGTTCATGGTCTAATTGTAGAAAGTCAAACATGAAATCTGTTTACCTCAATTTAATGCCAGGAAACAGTTCAGATAGAGTTTTAATTTGCTTTTCCACTTCTGGAATAAATCAACTTCATCCCTATCAGAGAGTGGCATCCGACTATACACCAGTTCAGCAAACAAACTAAACAAACCTCAAAAACTACTAAGCAATAAACTTGGTAACGTCGAAACGGAATCGTAAAACCGTTCGATCAGGCGATACACGGCTAGAGGGACTTGATGGCTTCAGCATTTCCAGAGGCTTTCTCTCCTTCTCTTTTACTCCCTGACTATGGTGTGAGATACTAGAAATAGACAGTTTTGCTGAAACCACAGATATTGTAAATACGGTATGATGTAAAGTGAAATGGGTTGCAGGCTCCTAAAATGGCAATCAAATATTCATACTAGGATTTTAGGAAGTACTTTCTACCTCTTTCTACAATTTAGACCCGTATCCATCTCTGCTGAGACTTGTCGTCAGTATTGTTTTTATAATTAATAAATTGTAGTCAAGTTTAACAGGGTTCTCACGAGATGCACATGTCTTCTTTAAAACTGAGAGGCAAAGGCAATTTAAAAAAAGTTCGGGGCGCAGCAAGTGCGTTATAGTAGCGAATTTTCATAAGAATTGGACACTATTAATATGGCATAATAAGAGTGTACTGTATTATTAATAACTAATACTCTAAATTTAAACAGATCTTGAAGATCGTGCTTATTTGAAGAAATTTCTTGAAAGTTGTACCATCCATAGCTCTCTAATATCAGTTCGATTTTAGTGAATTTTTATTTTACAAAGTTCACTAATAGAGAGGTATCGATGGTGAGACTTTGCAAAACTTCTTTCAAATGAGTGCGAACTAGGACCCCTAGAACCCATATCCGGGGTCAGTTTCAATTTTTATATGTTTATATATATATATATATATATATATATATATATATATATATATATATATATATATATATATATATATATATATATATATATATATATATATATATATATATATCCAACCGCTAACTAAAAAAATAATTAACCGATTTCGATTAAACTTGGCAAGTACCTTTCTTTTATTAATGGCTTGGATGAGTTCGTTAGTCAGAAAAATCGGACGGGGTTTTCCGGGAAAATTTTGAGTTTTCTTTCGAAAAAAATTTTTCTCCGAAAGTAACAAAGCTGTTTTAATGAAATTTAGTATATATGTTGCCTCAGGAGAGATTGCACTGCGTACCAAAATTCAGCTGTCTAAGTTTAGAGGAAATTGAGTTATTCAAATTTTAAATTTTCTTTTGAAACAATTTTTTTTCTTCAAAAATTACAAAGGTATTTTAAAGAAATTTGGTGGATATCTTATCCTAGGAAATATCTCACTACATACCAAAATTAAACTTTATAAGATTATAGAAAACAGAGTTAATCAAATTTTTATAGCTCACTGCAGTGTTAAAATCAATCGTATTTGCCTCACTATGTTAAACACGTGCCTGGGGGACTGACATAATTCATTCCCAGTTGCTTTGTTCTACTCATATTCTCTGAACATGTTAAAAGACGTGGTATCTACTTCATTCCAAGTCACTATTAACCGACTATTTATGAAATCAAATAAGTAAATTAAATCGATTGTCATCAAATATGTAGTGTATTAAGACTAAGGAAAAAAGAAATAAAACATATATAACTGTGCACATTTTGATTATATTTTAGGGTGTGCGGCGCACACCTAGCTCACTAGGAGAAATCGCCACTGCTTGAGAGAGGTATTGTCACAGCATAATATCTTATTAAAGTTCATTTGTAAATAGGTTTAATTTTTATATGTTATATATATATATATATATATATATATATATATATATATATATATATATATATATATATATATATATATATATATATATATATATATGTATCCGTCTGATAACTCAAAAATAATTAACCGATTTCGATGAAACTTGGCGAGTGCCTTTCTTTTATTAATGGCTTGGATAAGTTCGTTATCCAGAAAAATCGGACGGGGTTTTCCGGAAAAATTTTGAGTTTTCTTTAAAAAAAAATTTTTTTCTCCGAAAGTAACAAAGATCTTTTAATGAAATTTACTATATATGTTGCCTTAGGAGAGATCTTACCACGTACCAAAATTAAACTTTCTAAGTTTAGAGAAAATTTAGTTATTCCAATTTCAAGTTTTCTTTCGAAAAAATTTTTTTTCTCCGAAAATTACAAAGTTATTTTAATGAAATTTTGTGGATATCTTGCCTTAAGAAAAACCTTACTACGTATTAAAATTAAACTCTCCAAGTTTATAGAAAATTGAGTTATTAAAATTTGAAGCATTTAATAAAAATTCACTACCATAACGCACTTGCTGCGTCCCGAGTTTTTTTAATTATATGCTCACCTTTTGAGAAAAAACTTTAAATATCTGAAATTCAATTTTCTATGAAGCTAGAAAATTAAAATTTGGTATATGTAAGTACTGCAAGTCTATTCAAAAAAAGTTTGTTTTACAAATCTATTAGTTACAAAAGTTTTCCAAAAGAATTTACAAAAAAATGGACCTGCGAAATGATAAACAGGGCAGGTATTTTTCCTTATAAATCGCTAAATCGCTTGGAAGACTTTGCTTCTAGATAAAAAATTTTTTAAATCAGTAATCAGAAAATCCCGACTTTTGAATTTTGAAAAAAATCGTCAAATGAGGGCAAACTAGAACCCCTAAAACCTATATCCTGTGTCAGTTTCAATTTTTATATGTTTACATATATATATATATATATATATATATATATATATATATATATATATATATATATATATATATATATATATATATATATATATATATATATATATATATATATATATATATACATGTATCACACCGATAACTCAAAAAATAATCAGCCGATTTTGATTAAATTTGCTCAGTACGTTTCTTTTACAAGTGGCTTGGATAGGTTCGTTAGCCAGGAAAATCGGCTCAGGTTTTCCCGGAAAATTTTGTGTTTCCTTCCGGAAGAAATTATATCTCCGGAGATAACAAAGTAAGTGCAACCAAATTTGGTACGCTTGCTTGCATTATAAACAGTGACCCACGCACCAAAATCTAGATCTGTAAGTTGAAACATAAAAAAGTTATAGGCATTTAAAAAAAGGGGGTTTTCCTCAAAAAGTCAAAGTCGCGATTTTAAACATCAAACTTCGCAACATCTAGGCAAGGAACTTGAAACAAATACGGATTATGTAAAGAAAACGTCACAGGAAGACTGTTCTTCAAACCCTTAAGTTTCGGCGTCAACGGCCATTGTCCTTCATTTTACTAAAATATTTACAGAAAATTCATTTTAGAGACATTTTCTCTGATGCTTTGGAAGTAGTTTTAGTTAAGTTTATGGTTTAACTTTCTATAATTTTCAGCTAATTTTTTTAGAAAAAATTTGTCAATGAGGAGATGGCGGCTTTTGAATTCTAAAAAAATTTCTTCAAATGAGCGCAAACTAGGCCCCTCTAGAATCCATACCGATTTTAAACATCAAACTTCGCAACATCTAGGCAAGGAACTTGAAACAAATACGGATTATGTAAAGAAAACGGCACAGGAAGACTGTTCTTCAAACCCTTAAGTTTAGGCGTCAACGGCCATTGTCCTTCATTTTACTAAAATATTTACAGAAAATTCATTTTAGAGACATTTTCTCTGATGCTTTGGAAGTAGTTTTAGTTAAGTTTATGGTTTAACTTTCTATAATTTTCAGCTAATTTTTTTAGAAAAAATTTGTCAATGAGGAGACCGCGGCTTTTGAATTCTAAAAAAATTTCTTCAAATGAGCGCAAACTAGGCCCCTCTAGAATCCATACCCGGGTTTACTTTCTGTTTACATATATACAGGGTGACGCATTTCTACAGTAAAGCTCAATATAATTGTTATTATGCAAGATACGAGAAAAAATTGTATACGTTACCTATATGGTGTCTTGAGCCGCATCTTACAAAATTATTTTCACGATCAGAGGTCGCCCATAAGTTGTTGGTGATGTCTACAATTTTTTTTAAACGTTTCTTATTGCATTTTTGCATTTTTCATCGAAATATTATGCATGTTTGTAAAAAAAATGGAGAAGCAGTCAGTGCGTTTTGATAGCGAATTTTCATTAAACGCTTCAAAATTCAATAACGCAATTTGCTATTAACCTAACGTTCGTCAGCTAGGAAACGAGTTTTCTCGGAAACGTTTGAAGTTTATTTTCGGAAAATTTTTGTACATTTTCAAACAAGTTATGTTAATAAAATATGGTACATTGTTTTTACTATATAGGTCATACCGGTGACCAAATTGATGCCTGCTTGCATTAAAGAGACATATTTGCTATTAAAAACATTTTTATGAAAATTAACTTCCATAACGCACTTGCTGCGTCCAGACTTTTTAATGTAAGGGCCCTAAATACAGCGTTTATAAAATACTAAATGCGTATTATCGATTTTATTTAATTTGGAATGTTTCGTACTCGGTACAAGAAAAGTTTGTTTTAGATTTCTTTAACGTTGGTCTATTTCCGCGACTATGACTAATCATCGACGCAGGAAGCAGTTTAATTTCTGGTTATTCCACCGACTCCTTGCCTCTCTGTACGGAGGGTGGCGATCTTTAACGTGTCCAACATTTCATGGACACGGGACCGATGGGTTTACGCCCCCTGCAGGTCGAAACCTGCAAACTTGCTCAAACACAGTGTCACAATCTTGGTTCATGTTAATTTTACAGTATGTACTAAAAAAAGTAATATGTTGACCTACTGGGAGGGGAATCCAGGGGTTCAGAAGCACAAGCTCTTATCACTGTACTACTGTGGCTGCAAGAGGAGGTTACAATCTATCTTGAAATTAGGGAATAAATATTTTGTACAAAAAAAAATCCGATCCCAAACCAAAATTAATACCATAGGCAATGATCACGCCTTTATTCTTATTTGCTATATAATTCTCCAGCCTTTGTTAACTCTTTAAAAATATTGTTATGAAAATTAGCTACCATAACGCACCTGCTACACCCGAACTATCTTACTTTCATTGTAAGTAGGAATATAAATTTTATTTGTCTAAAAAGACATGAATTAAGCTTAGAAGCAATGAATCAAGGATTCCTCTTATCTAGTCATTTAATTTGCAATCTGTTCCCTAAATATCTTTTTAGAAATAATTTGCAGACCAATAAAATGCCAGGAAAGTTACTTTATGATTTTATCTCGGCCAGAGAAACAATCCGAATATTTAATTTGGAGATTTTATAACATTCTGGTAACTGGCAGCCACTTCTTGATAACGCTTTTAATAGTCGGTTATAAAGTTGGTAAATAAATAGTTGAAATGGTTTCGTTAAGCCGTAAAAGTTATTTAATATTAAATATGGTGCAGTTAGAAAGTAGAAATTTATGTAACGGACCTCTGAAAAGGAAACCTAAATTTTGATGGAACATAAAAGGGAACTAAAGCAAAACGCGAAATAAAAGGAAAACCACTCTCATCCTTTCTGGAATCAGCAAGACCACAAAAACCTGGTCTGGCTTTTGGGACATGCACAGGTAAGTGTAAAGTTGTGTCAGCAGAAGACAGCAACTTTGTTAAGTGGTATAACATAAGATCTTCCGCTTTTCAGTCGAGATATCTCATTTATTTAGATTAATACAGTTGTCATGGTTATTTAAGCAACATGGAAAACACATATGTATAAAAGATGAGCTTTCGCGATGCCACTTTCTATTTATAACGAGAGAATAATTCATAATATAACTGTTCAGATGACGGATTACCGGCAATGAAATCGTCTGAATATTTTCACTCCCGAAAGAGAATAAATTTCATTCTCAAGTGATAACTGATTTATTTCTAGCATATCGCTCAAAGCTTAGCTAATAATACTGCAAAATATATTTTTGCTCAATCTGCATTTATAATGTTTTTTATTTAGTTATTTTCCTCTATAAAAGTTTGCTCGGTGTGTTGGATAAGTGTCAATTATAAATTCCATGAAGGATTACGTATAAGTGAATTAAATACTGTGAAATTGCGAAAACTTTTAAACTTTAGCTATGCTATAGAAAATTGCATAGCATAATTTTTTGGAAAATTTCCATAAAAAAACGTTGCTTAACGAAGTAACAACTTTCGGATTATTGAAAAATTAAAAAAAAAACACTAATGAGGAGATCCCGACTTTTGAATTTTGAAGCAATTTCTTCAAATGGGCGCTAATTAGGCCTCCCAGAATACATATCCGGGGTCAGTTTTAATTTTTATATGTCTATATATATATATATATATATATATATATATATATATATATATATATATATATATATATATATATATATATATATATATATATATATATATATATATATATACTAACTATAACAGGATTTATAACACGGCATTTCTGTACTATACAAGGAAAAAGGGTTAAGGGCAAAGCCGCAAGGAGACAACCGCATACATGTGTTTCAAGCTTATTAGCCATCATTAGTACTGTATAGCCAGGTAAAGATGGGAACACTCTGGATGTATAACTTCCTGGGCTTGGGATGTTCACGCAGGTGATTTCTTTGCCTTCGTGGCTATTTTGGTTGTTTCCCTCGGATTGAGGGTCTTCCAAATGTTGCTGCAAATGTGCACTAGTTGCCTGTTGTGAATCCGTGTATTTTTGCATCTTCATCCAGAGTGTTCCCATCTTCACCTGGCTATACCGTACTGATGATGGCTAATAAGCTGGAAACACGTCTATGCGGTTGTCTCCTTGCGGCTTTGCCCTTAACCCTTTTCCTTATATATATATATATATATATATATATATATATATATATATATATATATATATATATATATATATATATATATATATATATATATATATATATCACACCGATAACTCAAAAAATAATAGACCGATTTTGATTAAATTTAATGAATACCTTTTGCAAATGGCTTGGATAAGTTAGTTATCCAGGCAAATCGGCCCAGGTTTTCCTGGAAATTTTTGTGTTTCCTTTCGTAAAAAATTTATATCTCGGGAATTAACAAAGTAAGGGCAACAATTTGGTGCACGAGTTTATGTCCTTATTGGTAAGGCACCTACCAAAATTTAGCTTTGTAGGTCGAAAGACAAAAAAGTTATAGGCATTTAAAGAAAAATAAATTGGGGTTTTCCTCAAACCGTCAAAGTTGCTATTTAAAACGTGAAAATTGGCAACAATTAGGCAAATAACTTGAATCTTATACGGGATATGGAAATAAAATGTCTCGAGAAGAATGTTTTACAAACCCTGAAGTTTTAGTTTCAACCGTCATTGTCCTTCATTTTACTAAAATATTTCCAGACAATTCATTTCAAATAGACCCTTTCGCTGATGCTTGGCAGTAGCCTTAGCTATAGAGTTTATCGTTTAATGGTATATAATTTTTGTCGAATTTACGTAAAAAATCAATAAAGCTCAATATATCCGTTATTATACAAGATATGACAAAAAATTGTATACAATAATTATAGGGTGTCTTGAGCTACATCTAAAAAAATATTTCTACAATTACAGGCTGGCCCATAAGTCGTTGGTGATACAAATTTTAATTTTTTTTTAATCAAACACGCCTTATGTGATTGCATTTTTGCACGTTCCATCGGAATATAATGCATGTTTGTAAGGAAAAAAATTCTGGATGCAGCAAGTGCGTTATGGTAGCGAATTTTGATCAAATGTTTATATTTGAATAGCTCAATTTGCTATTAACCTATAAGGCTCACGAAGAAACGAGTTTTTTCGGGAACACTTTAAGTTTACTTTCTGAAATTTTTGTACTTTTTAAACAATAAAGTTATGTTGATGAAACATGGCACATTGTTTTTACTATATAGGTTATACTGGTAACCAAATTTGATGCCTGCTTTTAAAAAAAAACACATATTTGCTATTAAAAACATTTTTATGAAAATTCACTACTATAACGCACTTGCTGCGTCCAGAGTTTTTCAAATGAGCGCCTATTATAGCCCCTAGAACCCATATTAGGTTCCGTTAAAAGTTTTAAATGATTATAATGTGATAATAAAATTTGGAACATAATTCGTAAATGCGTTATTTAATTTTTCCAAAAAAAATAATGCTCGGACAGGTCATTTTTATGCTTTCGATTGTCAACTTATGACGTAAAAATTACAGTTGTGGCCGCACCTATTTCTGAATATGACGTTTTTTTAAATGACAACCATTTGTTTTTGCTGTTTTTCCATATACCTGCTTACTATTTAAATGATGATGAAAAAAACAAATTGAACGTGACATAACAATTTTTTTGAAAAAATAATTTAACTGAGTGGGTAGTGCACGTGCCGCCACCTAGTTGCGGAACCAAGTAGTATCTTGTCACGCCAGTTCCAAATAACACAAAGTGTTAAAAAATAGAGACTGTATACAACCAACTAACAATTAAGTAAATTGTCAGCCCTGGCCCATTTCTACCCTAATATAGGTGGCGGCACGTCCACCACTCACTCAGTGTTGAAAGGCTGGCTACTATAGCCGTATTACTTTATAGGTGCATTCTTCCCAAATATTTGGGATAATAATCACCACGTTGATGAGGAGAATCCAAAATTAATAAAAAATGTTAGACAACCAGGACAGCTAAAAGCTTTTGAAAGTCTATGAATATATATATATATATATATATATATATATATATATATATATATATATATATATATATATATATATATATATATATATATATATATATATATATATATATATATATATATATATATATATATGCTAATAAAAAGAATGTGTGAATATCTCTCTCCGCCGCCTATGGGCAGTCTCTTGATAAATTACTTTATAAAATAAATACCAGCAGAGGCACGTCCAATAGATAATAAAAGAAGACAGATATTTTCGCCAAACGAAATATGTTAATTTTGCAGAATAAAGTATGCCATTGTGCCAATTGATATACTGGGTGATTTTTTATCGATTGGCATTCTAATATTTGCAAAATACTCAGTAGCGTTTACACAGAGTACACTCAAATAGTCGATTTTTTTAATTCTTTTTTGCACTTAAGTTATGAACACTCGGTTTAAGTTACTATATTGAAGCTTAAGATTTATGGGTCACAGATGTACCTAAATTAATAGAGTTTTTTTTTTCGTAAAATATGCCTAATATGCTTAAGTCATTTTTGGGGTCTCATTTGTTATCGTGGTAGGCTATAGAAAAGGCGAATCTTAAAATAAGGCATACCAGGATGTGAAGCCTTTGAAGTACTTTAGTTAAAAAAACATACCTAACAAATTTGGTTATCATAGCTTTTTTATTTTTTGAGTTAAAATTGTGATACCTATATATATATATATATATATATATATATATATATATATATATATATATATATATATATATATATATATATATCACAATTTTAACTCAAAAAATAAAAAAGCTATGATAACCAAATTTGTTAGGCCTTTGAAGTACTTTAGTTAAAAAAACATAACGACCTAGATTTTGGTATATAGTTTACTTTTCACGATATACATCTGCGTACCAACTTTATTATTTTGCCATAACTTTATCCTTTGCGAAGATATAAAAAAATTCCGGGAAAAACTGGGCTGATTTTTCTAGCTAACGGACTTATTCAAGCCACTTTCAAAAGGAAGGTACTCACCAAATTTGATCTTATTTGTCTGCAACATCTGTTATCTAATGGATGTGCGTTTAGTTTTTTCGGGCCAGTTTTTTTAAAGACAGTTTGTAAAATAATAATTTTGGTCATAATTTAAGTAAAAAATTGTGTTAAGCACACTTATATATATATATATATATATATATATATATATATATATATATATATATATATATATATATATATATATATATATATATATATATAGTGAAGCGATCGTCAGGTTTTTAAAAATGTGTTGTGGTTCTACAAATGTGCTTATCAATGCTCTCATCACAGATTCCAATCTTCACTTAGCGAAACAATTTTGTAATCTAGGCTTTTATTTGTCTCTCAATAAATCTGTAAATCTAAAACAAAATATAGAATCACCACAAGAACCACAAAATACAATACAACAATAATAAGAGAGTTATGCGCTAACTTTTCATATAGTTTATCAAACCAAGTTTATTATTTAAGGAGGTACAATTTGTCTTTAAAAGTTTTGTTTAATTTTTCTCCATAACGCACTTTCTACCTCCAGAGTTTATAGGGTTTTTGTGTCGCCATACAGAATATTACAAATAACTCATACTAGCAGTTAAATCACCTATTATTGGTTTGAGGTAGAATGTCGTGGTAATATATCCAAAAGATAAGAGTGCTATTTTCATTCGAAAGATAGGATAAAAAACTGACACCGCTTAACATACGTCAATGTAGGAAAATGTTTTCTATAGATAAGAAAAAGGGGTGAATAGTGATGTTTATATCTATCGTTTATGATGTAGTATCACTTTCTTGTAATAGTGCTGTATCATAACACAGTGGGGCGCCAGTGTCGCGGGACCCCCAACAGCTGCTGTCGTGAAAATGCAGCTTAAATACTGCAATAAACCCCAACACCAGCAGAGAACAGATTTATCTCCCATCTTATAACGATTACGTAGTTCCAAATTCAACTTTAACTATCTCCCTAAAGATAGAAAACACTTTTTAAATATCAGGCAATTAAGACATGCCAGACAACGACCCGGAAGATGGAAACATTGAGAAATGGTTTTGCTTTCGTTTGTTCCTAGGCCTTCTTTTGTTTTTATAGAGACAAGACATTCGAACTTTCATGGCTAATGCTATTGTTTTCGACCATAAATATGCTCGAGTCATGTTGAAGTCGTGATTCTCCATGTTATTTCGCGCTCAGATATAAGCTGAAGATATATTCATTGTGCTTCTTGGCCGTCGTTATGGTCTCGCACTGTCTGCAGGCTTCAATGAATTCTCAAACTGTACATAAATAACCATGCCATGAAAATATTGTTCCTACTATGCAAACAGCGCATATTTATTTCGCTACATAAATTCGCTGATAAAATTTTTTACATGAGTTTCATATTTTAGTAACGAAAATGAAGTCTTGATTCAGCATGTGCGTTATGGTAACGATTTTTTGTTAGTTTAAAGTCTCTAACAAAACACGAACTACAGCATTGCGGTGTGTACGATTTGAAACAAAAGACCCCAAATATCTCATTTCACGTTTATTTTTTGAAAATCGCTGAAACACAGTCATTAGATATGTCAACGGGAGTACTTTTTATGACCTATTTCAACACTTCGACTTTAACCCGTCCTTTTATCTTTAAATAGAACGTGCGGTAGGGTTACACCTCTTTTCAAAGGGTTTTAAATTCTCTTTTAAATCGCATTTGATCTGGAAGGTTTACACAGATGTTCAAAGTGACCACCACTGACTGGCATGCAATTATAAGTAGTAATAGTAGTAATAGTGGAGAGCCCCAGACAAGTCGACTTTAACCCGTCCTTTTAACTTTAAATAGAACGTGCGGTCGAGTGACACCTCTTTTTAAATGGTTTTAAATTCTCCTTTAAATGACATTTGATCTGGAAGGTTTACACAGATGTTCAAAGTGACCACCACTGACTGGCACGCAATCATAAGTAGTAATAGTAGTAATAGTGGAGATCCCCAGACAAGTAAGCTACATCGCCTTTTCTGCCAGCCTCAACATCCAGCAACCATACTCTACCCCTCTTCGGTTTCATCACCGAACCTCCTCGATCTCAAAATAAAGGCCATGCCTGTCTTCCATGGAATGAAACTTACTTGATTCCTCTGTAAAGTTCTCGATTCGAGACTTCGGTTCAAAGAGTCCGAAAAGCCTCATTCACACAGATAATAGTAAGACGTTTCTTCAGTCTCACCGCATTCCTGGCAAATGAGGTTTCTCTCGACACCTACCAATGTACGGTGTCCTGGTAGCACTCTGATGATAAGGCAACGTTCAATACGACTCCTATTAATAAGCCAGAAAGTCTTGTTTTTATCCGGCCTTTACACGAAGTCCTTCGCTTGGCTACAGCCACTGAGCGACCTCCAGTGCTTACCCATGAGCTTTTCAGTCCATCTATCTAGGGCATCGATAGATATGCACATAACACGCTTTGGGCTACAGAAAATATACAGGGAACCAATACCCGCTATGTCATTTCCATGAAACGATTAAGGTTCTGTCCGAATTGTTTCTTACTGCCTGTATCATTTCCGTGTGAACAGCCCATGTTCTTGGATAATTCTCTCTTAGTTCTTCTAAATCGGTATGCTATGTTGCATACTCTTTGCTTTTAAGGTGCCGCTGAAAAAATAAGTCCAATGGTGTTAGATCCGGAAACTGAGCTGGCCACTCAATGGTCCCCCACCGACCAATCCAGCTCTTAGGAAAAGTTTAATTTAACTATGTCCTCACTCGCCCATGATTATGCGGAGGAGTCCCATCCTGTTGAAAAAACAATTCGTGCTTCCTTTAATACTCTGACAATCACAGAATATTATTATGTTATGCAAGAAGTCTTGGCTAGTTGCTTCAGACAAGTGGTCTTAAATAGAACTATGACCTTGTGTGATTTCTAAGAATGCTCACCTATACATTTAATTTCTGTGACCTCTGTGAATCATGTTTTCTGTAAAGATGGGGGTTTGCATTAGACCAGTACCTAAAATTATTAAAAGTAAAAAAAATACTATTTAATATTCACCTACAATTACGTTCATTCACTGCCCTGGAAAAAAAAAAGAAATGCACATGCGGTAGAGAAACAGATGTGGTCGACAATACAGGGATTTTTGGATAATTTTGTTTTATATATTATATCGTATTATATGTTTTCTATTGGTTGTTAATTTTAGTGTACTGAATGCAAAAAGTTTATAACTGTGGGAGCATACCTTCTGTACAATCTTAAAGTTCACAATAAGCTGCATGACAGAAGCAGTCCTTTGAAATCTGAAATTATGTCCCTGTGCAAAAATTTAAGTTTATATAAGCAGCTTAGTGGAGATATTGAAGAAAGGAAAAATGGCAGTTTTTGGTATCTCGCTTATACTTAGGAAGCTATGGATTTCTTTTTCAAATCTGTAAGTACCTTCGAGTTGCACTTGTAATTGTACAATTGTTGTCTAGTTTTACCAACTTTGTACCTCTTAGGGTTTCGAAGTTCGCAATTTTGTCGAGAGTTACAATCCCGCGCACCCTTATACACACACACACACAAATATATATATATATATATATATATATATATATATATATATATATATATATATATATATATATATATATATATACATAATACATTTATTTAATATATGTTATTATTATTTTTATTATTATTGTCTATTGTAGCAGAGTAATCATACATTGTGTCAATATAAAGCTAAACATACAACAATTTAAATATTCAACAAGAAATGTTCAGGTACCTTGGGTTATTATAAATGATGGTTAATGTATTGTTTGTTTCTGTTTTTTTTTTAAGGTCGGCCTATTTCCGCGGCTATGGCCAATCACCGACGCCAGGGAGCAGTTTCACCTCACTATCCTGCAAAATTTGCCGAACCCCTGCCTTTCTGTACGGAAGGTAGGGATCTTTATCGTGCCCAACATCGCATGGACACGGGACCGACGGCTTTACGCCCCCTGGGAAGAGAGGAACGTAGAGGCATTCAATTTGCTTAAATACAATGCCAGAACCTCGGTTGATGTTAATGTTACAGTTTGTACTGAAAAAGTGAAAGGAGAACCCTGGAAACGAACCCAGTGCCCTTCGGTTCAGAGGCACACGTTCTGGCTTCTGAACCACCGAGGCTCTTATGCTTAATGTAGTATAACACAAGAAAAGAGAATAGCTATGGCAAAGCAAGCGTTGAATAGACAAAGTACTCTCTACAAGAACGAAATTTTTAATTTGAACCTCATCAAAGGGTTCATCACATCTTACTAAACCTTACTAAAATGTATAGTGCGAAAAGATAAACGCAATATAGAGAAAGTGAAAGCTTACTAAACGTAGACTAGGGCGCGAATGACAAAGGCATGGTACACCTGTAGAAATACGAATGAAAGTAGGTTAGAAGAGGTGAGAGAACAAGGATCTTTGGTGAGCGAAGGAGGGCACAATTTATTAAAAAGTATGGATGTGGCAAGTGCGATATCGAAGTGAATTTTCATAAAAATGTTTTTAATAACAAATATAGCTTTCTAATGTAAGCAGGCATCAATCTGGTTATATAGTAGAAGCAATGTACCATTTTATCAAAATAACTTATGGTTTGAAAATGTACAAAAATGTTCTGAAAACAAACTTAAGATGTTTCCGAGAAAACTGGTTTCCTAGCCAACAAACCTTAGGTTAAAAGCAAATCGAGTTATTGAAATTTGAAGCATTTAATGAAAATTCGGTACCAAAACGCACTTACATTTCATTAAAAATGCAAAAATGTAATAATATAAGAGTGTGCGAAGAAAAAATTGTAGGTATCACCAACGACTTATGGCCCAGCCTGTGATTCTCAAAATAATTTTGTTAGATGCAGCTCAAGACACTCTATAATTAACGTATACAACTTTTTCCCGTATCTTGTATAATAACAATTATATTGAGCTTTACCGTAGAAACACGTCAGCCTGTATATATGTAATCAGATAAAAACTGAAACTAAACCCGGATATAGATTCTAGGGAGCCTAGTTTGCTTTCATTTGAAGAAATATTTTTAAAATTCAAAAGTCGCGGTCTCCTCATTAACGAATTTTTTCTACGAAAATTAGCTAAAAATTATGGACTGTTAAACCACAAACTTAACTATAACTACCGCGAAAGCATCAGAGAAAGGGTCTATTTGAAATAACATTTCTGTAAATATTTTAGTAAAATTAAGGACAATGACGCGTGAAGCTGAAACTTAAGGGTTTGCAGAACACTCTTCTTGCGACATTTTCTTTACATAATCCGTATTTGTTTCAGGTTTTTGTAACGATTCAGGTCTTATTTGGAATCATTACTCGCTCAAAATACACTCAGAAAGCCCCCAAGTATCTAAATAATACCAAAAACCCTATCTATATTAAATATTTCAAGCCTTAATTTCAAAATTATTTTCATAAAAAGTCGCTAAATCTTCAAGTACCGTAAACCACTTTACTGCATTTCTAATTTGTACGTTAAAATTCAATATATGTTTTCCATGGGAAACTACCTCGCATTATAACTGAACAAATATTTCCAGGAACGAAATAAGCATTGAAAATATACGTTAGGAATATTCGAGAACAAAATATTGTTTATCTGTAATTTTCCGATCGGTGATGTCACCCCAAGAAAGACCGTTGAAAACGATGCAGAGAATTGCCGGCAAAACCTTCAACTGTGGACACGGGAGGTGAAACGTCGTGACTTCGCAACCGATTGGAGGTCTCGTTCTATCTCATTCGAAGAATGGGGGGTAGAAAGAGCCCGCGCACAGCCACCAACGGTCACGGTAAAAATTTTTGCGTGCAGCGAGTAGCAATTGCAGAACCCGAGAAATGTCTCGGGTTTATTAGCGAGGACTCTCTGCTGAACGTTCATAGAGTGAACACCCGTCAGTTTCGGTGGCTACTACATTATCTTAAAACGGGGTTGTAATGTTCTTTCTGTTATCTGTACTACCTAATAATTATTGTCAGTGATTGTACGGAGTAATTCAAGTGATTTTCGAGTTTCATTAAACATCGTATTCAGCATAAAAACGCGAGCTAATTCGTGGCTCTTTGTTCCGAACTGTTGTCGTAATCAGAAAGAATTTCTGGTTATTATCGAAGCTAAAGTCAATTGGTAGTGAATTTTACTTAAGCAAATTAACGTTTTAGTTGCGATTCGCAAAGTTTCCATCAAGCGATTTCAGAACATAGACATAGGTGTCAAATGGTCTTGTAGTATTGGAGCAATAACATCCACCAGCCCAACAATCTCTGATGGGAAGTTCCAGTCGTTTTCCCCAGTTTTTCCGTTTTTATTTGTGTCTGGAATCTGTGTCAGGCACTCATAATTGATCCCACCTGGAAAACATCTTCACAGGGTCATCAGGTAACCTAATACCGGAAGACTGGTGAGTCCAAATAAATCTTTTCTCTGAATCAGCAGAATTTTCATGCCGAAATCTAACATCTGAAGTTTTAATAACCTGAACTTTCAAAATCACGTAATTAAGTTTGAGCTTAACCAATGTTAGGGAGATGCTGTCAGCATAACTATATATTTCCTGTTTAATCTCTAAGATTTTGTCAATTTTTGTAAATTTAAACACATAGTTTTTATTTTTTTTTTAAATATTTTTTTTAATTAGCAAACTTTGTCTGTAAAATATGTAATCTATACACTCTCTTTAATATATCTTATTTTCATAATTAATGTAGACATTTCAAGTAGGAACATATTAAATTAATTCTTTCTTTTTTTTTCTTTTTTGGAGCCCCACTCAAAGAACTGGCCAGTTAATTCACTAGAAAACCTAGAAATTGATTGACAAACGTGAAGTAATTTACCTAATCACTTGTGTTTATTTTTGAGCGATACCCTAGGTAATTAACAGTAACATTTTAGCAATATGCAACTATCTTTATCCTATTGTTTTGGTACATGTATGTAAATTAATAATTTCTTGCTCTTGAGATTCTTGCTATTTATCTGATTGTTATTTGTGTGCAATTAATGTTTATTTGAGATTTACCAACCATTTTTATTTCATTTTGTTTGCTACTCCATATTTAATTTATATGAATAAATTTATATATATATTTTTTTATTTATTTATTAACTTATCATAAATCGTACAACATGCCTACACAATAAGCCTGAGGCTTGTGCTGTATATTAACATAATTTAATAAAATTCCACCAAAAACTGCTTGAAAACTCCATCCAAATGTAACATACTTCTAATTTTGACATACCAAATTTGTTCGGCTTCTACTTGTTCCATCTAATGAACCAGTCTTCGCCTTCACTCTTCATTGATTTTAATCCTTTCCCAATACCTTCCAAACTAAAATTCTTTGTTTATAGCCGTTATTTTCATCCAAATAGTTAATTAGTGAATTTTCTTAAAAAAAAATTCACTAATGAGGAGATCCCGACTTTCGAATTTTGAAAAAATTTCTTCAAATGAGCGCTATTTAGGACCCCCGGAACCCAAATCCGAGGTCAGTTTCAGACTTTATATGTTTATATATATATATATATATATATATATATATATATATATATATATATATATATATATATATATATATATATATATATATTTATGTGTCACACCTATAACTTAAAAAATAATGGACCGATTTTGATAAAATTTGGCACATATCTTCGTTTCGCAAGTCGCTTGGATAAGTTCGTTAGCCAGGAAAATCCCCCGAGGTTTTCCCGGAAAATTTTGTGTTTTCTTTCGAAAAAAATCGAAAAAAATTTATATCTCCAAAATTAACAAAGTAAAGACAACCAAATTTCATACGCGGGTTTATATGATTAGTCGCAAGTTACCTACCAAAATTTAGCTCCGTAGGTTAAAGGACAAAAAAGTTACAGGCATTCAAAGAAAAATATATTTGGGTTCTCCTCAAAACGTCAAAATCGCGACTTTAAACGTCAAAATTGGTGAGTACCTTCCCTTTGCAAGTGGCTTAGATATGTTCGTTATCCAGGAAAATCCGACGAGGTTTTCCCGGAAAATTTTGTGTTTTCTTTCGAAAAAAATTTATATCTCCAAAATTAACAAAGTAAGGGCAACCAAATTTTATACGCGGGTTTATATCATTATAGGCAAGTTACCTACCAAAATTTAGCTCTGTAGGTCAAAAGACAAAAAAGTTATAAGCATTTAAACAAAAATAAATTGGGGTTTTTCACAAAACGTCAAAGTTGCGATTTAAACGTCAACATTGGCAACATTTAGGAAAAGAACTTGAATCTAATACGGGCTATGGAAATAAAATGTCTCAAGAAGAATGTTTTACAAACCCTGAAGTCTTAGTTTCAACCGTCATTGTCCTTCATTTTAATAAAATGTTTCCAGAAAATTCATTTCAAATAGACCCTTTCTCTGATGCGTGGCAGTAGCCTTAGCTACAGAGTTTATCGTTAATAGTATATAATTTTTGTAGGATTTTCGTAAAAAAAATCAATAAAGCTAAATATATCTGTTATTATACCAGATATGAAAAAAAATTGTATATATTAATTATAGGGTGTCTTGACCTACATCTTAAAAAAATATTTCTACAATTACAGGGTGGCCCATAAGTCGTTGTTGATAAAAATTTTCTTTTTTTTTTAATCAAACACGCCTTATGTTATTGCATTTTTGCATTTTCCATCGAAATATAATGCATGTTTGTAAGAACAAAAATTCTGGACGCAGTAAGTGCGTTATGGTAGCTAATTTTGATCAAATGCTTAATATTTGAATAGCTCAATTTGCTATTAACCTATAAGGTTGACCAAAAAACGAGTTTTTTCGGGAACACTTTAAGTTTACTTTCGGAAATTTTTGTACATTTTCAAACAATAAAGTTATTTTGATGAAACATGGCACATTGTTTTTACTATATAGATTATACTGGTAACCAAATTTGATGCCTGCTTTCTTAAAAAAACACACATTATTGCTATTAAAAAATAGTTTTATGAAAATTCACTACCATAACGCACTTGCTGCGTCCCGAGATTTTTTAAATTTAAGTAAATATGACAAATTATTTTGACAAATGTCATATTAAAATATATGTTTAATTGAAGAGAAATTCCTCCCCAATATCTCCTTTCTTTTGACGTCAGCGAAAACAATTATTTCTTACTAACTATTATCTAGATATCTAAATTTCTATGTAACCTGGCACTATTTTGGAGAGCCCACAAATATAGGACTCTGGGCAGTGCGAAGCAAACAAAGGAAGAGAACGTGAGTATCAAACTATATCCAGATCTGTCAACCTCCTAAAAAGTGCTGCTAATCTTAATAAATTTGATAATCTGATAGATAGCTACTTTAGGGTAGGGTGTTATAGGCAATTGTGACCTCACCATTGAGCAGATCTATAGCCACCTGAGGTCAATCACAATATACCACGGTTGTTGTACTTAAAGCTTTTGTTTGAAAGAGGTAACAGTTTTTGCCTAAATGTTGCCAATTTTGACGTTTGGAGGAAAACCCCATATTTTCTTTCTCTAAATGCCCATAAATTTTTGTCCTTGAAGTTACAGATATACATTTTGGTGCATTGTTCACTCTTTATAATACAAACACGTGTAACAAATTTGTTTGCCCTTGGTCGGGATTTCCTCATTAGTCAATTTTTTTAAAGAAAATTCACAAAAGTATTCTGAGACAGAATACCTTTTTTTTCTATATTATTTGAAGAATTTGATACTTATAAAAAGGTAAATAGGTAGACCAACAGGGAAAATTCTGGAAAACCTAGAGCAATTGTTGAAGTGCTGAAGGTCTAACGAAATAAAGAGCTGTTGGGGACCGATGATCATGGTTGCAAAGCAAGGCTACTTCATCTTTAGACTGCGGCACTGGATATGTTTCTATGGTATAATATAAATATTGAATTAAACGTAATTTTTATGTAACAATCCGTAGCTTTCAGCATTTTTTATAGGAGAATGAACATCGGAATCGGTATCCGTTTCTATTTGAATATTGTTACAATAGTTTTGCATATTCATGTGTTTAGTGGGATGTGAATATACCACATCGAAAACAGATTTAGGCTTACCGAGCATGCACAACTAAATCCGTCCTCTCAGACGTTCAACGAGGATGTCAACACGTCGTGCGAGGATCCAGCCATCCTTATGGTGAATCCAAATCACAGCGATATAGGAAAGCCTCTCAGAACAGCGGCATAGACCAGACGTGCATCTACGTAGATCCAGCAACGTCTCTATTCAAGTGCTGAATATCTAAATATGGTTTTCATGTTATGCATTATTTTTACACATCAGCACACAAAAATCAGTACTATAATGTGGGCAAAACTTAATATAAGGCTATTCGTATAGTTGAGTTTAGTTTAGTTTATTTGTTGCTGCTACCACATAACTGTTTAGAGGTCCTAATACGCGCTCATTTAAGGAATGTTTTTCAACGTGTTACCATCGATCTCTTTATTATCCTAAAACTCTGGGCGCCGCAAGTGCGTTATGGAAGTGAATTTTCATAGAAATGTTTTTAATTACAAATATATCGCTCTAATGCGAGCAGGCATCATTTGGGTTACCGGTATAACCTATATAGTAGGAACAATGTACCATATTTTATCAAAATAATTATTTGAAAATGTACAAAAATTGTCCGAAAATGAACTTTAAATGTTTCTGAGAAAACTGGTCTTCTAGCCAATGAACCTCAGGTTAATAGCAAATTGAGTTATTGAAATTTAAAACATTTAATGAAAATTCGCAACCAAAACGCCCTTCATACAAAAATTTTTCGAAAATAAAGGTAAATGTTGGTTTCCTCACCAACAAAACTTACGTTAATAGCAAATTGAGTTATTGAAATTAGAAGGATTTAATCAAAATTAGCTACCAAAACGCACTTACTGCGTCCAGATTTTTTCTTACAAACATGCATCATATTTCGATACAAAATGCTAAAATGCAATAAGGAATTTGTTCTACGAAAATTAGCTAAAAATTATAGACCGTTAAACCATAAACTCAATAAACCTAGAGCGAAAGCATCAACTTAACTAAACCGACAGCCAAAGCATCAGAGAAAGGGTCTATTTGAAATAAATTTTCTGTAAATATTTTAGTAAAATGAAGGGCAATGACGGTTGAATCTGAAACTTAAGGGTTCGCAGAACACTCTTCTTGCAACATTTTTTTTTCACAATCCGTATTTGTTTCACGTTCTTTGCCTAAACATTGCCAATTTTGACGTTTTAAATTGCGAGTTTGACGTTTTGAGGAAAACTCCAAACTTTGTTGCTTTAGCTGCCCGTAACTTTTTTGTCCTTAAACTTAAGAGACCTAAATTTTGGTACATGATTCACTCTCTATAATACAAATACGCGCACCAAATTTGGTTGCCCTCACTTTGTTATTTCCGCAAATATGAATTTTTTAAGAAAGAAAATACAAAATGTTCCAGGAAAACCTGGTCCGATTTTCCTGGCTAACGAACTTATCCAAGCCACTTGCAAAAGGAAGGTACTCAACGAGTTTGATCAAGATCGGTCTATTATTTTTTGAGTTATCGGTACGATATATATATATATATATATATATATATATATATATATATATATATATATATATATATATATATATATATATATATATATATATATATATATATATATATATATATATATAAACACGGATCTCCCCATTAATGAATTTTTTAAAGAAAATTCACTAAAAAGAAAATTTGAATCACCAACGACTTATAGGCTAGTCTGTAATTGTAGAAATATTTTTTTAAGATGTAAGTCACCCTATAATTAATGTATACAATTTTTTTCATATCTTGCATAATGACGGATATATTGAGCTTTTAAGGTTTTTTTACGAAAATTCGACAAAAATTATATACCATTAACCGATAAACTCTATAGCCAACACTACTTCCAAAGCATTAGAAAAAGGGTCTATTTGAAATGAATTTTTTGGGAATATTTTAGTAAAATGAAGGACAATGACGATTGAAACTAAGACTTCAGGCTTTCTAAAACATTATTCTTGAGACATTTCCTTCCATAGCTCATATTAGTTTCAGGTTCATTGCCTAAATATTACCAATTTTGACGTTTAAAATCGCGACTTTTGACGTTTTGAGGAAAACCCAAATTTATTTTTCTTTAAATGCCTGTAACTTTATCGTCATTTAACCTACAAGGCTAAATTTTGCTAGATGACTTACCTATAATGATATAAACCCGCCTACCAAATTTGGTTGTCCTTGCTTTGTTAATTCCGGAGATATAATTTTTTCTCAAAAGAAAACTCAAAATTTTCCGGGAAAACCTTGGCGGATTTTCCTGGCTAACGAACTTATCCAAGCCCCTTGCGGTACTTACCAAGTTTTATCAAAATCAGTCTATTATTTTTTTAGTTATAGGTGTGACACATAAATATATATATATATATATATATATATATATATATATATATATATATATATATATATATATATATATATATATATATATATATATATATATATATATATATATATAAACATATAAAGTCTGAAACCGACCTCGGATTTGGGTTCCAGGGGTCCTAAAGGGCGCTCATTTGAAGACATTTTTTCAAAATTCAAAAGTCGGGGTCTCCTCATTAGTGAATTTTTTTTAAAGAAAATTCACTAAAAATGATTTAATCTTGGGTTTTAGCTCCTTTTGACAAAAAAATGTAAATGCCCAAAACTCAATTTTCTGTGAAGGTAGAAAATCAAAATGTGGTATATCTAGGTACTGTAAGCCTCTTCAAAAGAAACTTGTATTAAAAATTCGAATCAAGTTACAAAAGCTTATCAGAAGAAAACTTATTTCAAATTTGGAAAAGGAAAGTAGGTATTTACCAAATTATAAACGTGGCAGGCATTTACCGTTACTAATCGCTACGATGATTTCGTTTTAGTCAATCTAATCGAACCGGTTTTTTCACCTTTGAACTACGGATGCTAGCTAATAAGTCAGTTTATGTGGTAGTTATACAGACGGCAATTTGCTGCCCCAGGAAATATTTTATTATGTCCTAAAATAAATGTAAGTAAATAGCTAATTACAAATTTAATTATATTGTGACTTATTCGTCGGTAGCTAAAACAAATCTGGTTCTTTCGATTTTAGATGACGCCTAATTTTTAAATTTAGATATGAAAGAACAAACTGTTTTAAAATCATTTTCATAGAGACGCGAGCCGATTTTGTTTACAATATTTATTTCATTCTTCCGTGTTTTCTCATATTCTTATAATAAAGTCCATAATGTCATTGCATTGGCAAACATTAAATTTTTAGTACGTCATCTCTTAGAATGTCCGGGAGGCAGGAAGTGCGTTATGGTATCGAATTTTCATTAAATGCTTCAAATTTGAATAACTCAATTTTCTATAAACCTAGAGGATTGAATTTTAGGATGTCATAAGGTCTTTACCAGGGCAACATACCTGATAAATTGCATCAAAGTAGCTTTGTTATTATTGATATTTTTTGTGTGGAAAAACTGGTCCGATCACAAACTCATCCAAACTATTAATAAAAAAGAAATGTATGTGCCGAGTTTCATCAAAATCTGTTAATTACTTTTTGAGTTATCGGTTGGATACATACACACACACACACACACACACACACACATATATATATATATATATATATATATATATATATATATATATATATATATATATATATATATATATATATATATATATATATATATATATATATATATATATATATATATATACCAAATATACACTTCATTTGTCTGCTGTACTTTTGTGATTTTTTATTTGTTTACGTGGACTGCAGTTTCGAACCGTCCTGGTTCATCATCAGTACGCTACTGACTATGATCGTTCCTGTGTGGTCTATGTCTGAAATTGTACGTGTCGTATGTGCGTTGAGCTTCTATTGGTCACACGCAGAAGTCACGTACAATTTCAGACATAGACCACACAGGAACGATCATAGTCAGTAGCGTGCTGATGATGAACCAGGACGGTTCGAAACTGTAGTCCACGTAAACAAATAAAAACTCACAAAAAGTACAGCAGACAAATAAAGTGTATATTAAGAAGTGATTACAGTGTAGTGCAACATTCCATAAGATATATATATATATATATATATATATATATATATATATATATATATATATATATATATATATATATATATATATATATATATATATATATATATATAAACATATAAAAATTCAAACGGACCTTGGTTTCCAGTTCTAGGGAACATTTTTTTACAAAGTCTCACCATCGATACCTAGCGATTTTTTCAACTAAATTTGCGCTAAAAACGCGCGGATTTCTAAATAATTGTGACAATCGCTACCCTGAGCAGCTATTTTGATGAACTAATTAAGGAATGTCATATATTACGTTTCAGTTTGAACTACGTTTTTATGTTGAATCCAAAAAGCCTGAAATTTGGGAAACTCATTCATGGATATCTATTCTGGGCGCCGAGTGTTTTTGAATAAATTCTGCGACAAACATTATCAAATCACGCTTTGTAAGAAACGTCACATTTTCTTTAGAAAAGCGATAGTTCCTAAAAAATGTCTTTATTGCCTTTCTTAAAACTTGATCTTTCCACTGTATGCTACACTTTGAGTTTACAACTTTAATTGGTGCCGTTTATCCAGCTACAAATGTAGTGTATTTAAAAAAATAACCCATTTAAAAAATAATCTTTTTTGCACAATTTTTTAATTTCATGTCATCTGTCATTATAACGTCGTATTGGTTGACAAACGATTCAATTGGTTTTCGGGATTTTAGTGGCCGAGATTTCTCGATCGCTAGTTCGGATAGTATGTTTTACAAGTGTTATTCGTATTGTTTTAATATCGTTGTATTATGATTCGTGCCTGTGATATGTATCGATGTACGCATGGCAGCTGACTGTAACTGAGTCAGTCTTTGTCAGGCATTGGACTGTAACCACTTCGTTTAAATTCGTGTCTATCAGATTTCATTTTTAATTTGAAAAAAACTCCAAATTTTGTTAACCAAATTACTTAGTCATAAATGTTAGGTCCATTTTTAAAATACAGGTTCGTGGCAGTGTTATTAGTTATGCTCATTAAACGATGAAATTTTTTGGACGATAGCAGTTGGTCAAAATTTTAAAGTAGAGTTGAGGTGGGACCAAGGACACAAAAGGGGTGGTTTGACCATTGAGTTCTGACTGTCAATATGAAAAAAAAACCATCATACATTGCATTTTCCCGTTGTCAGAGATCAGTGCCGGAATATTCGGCTATTTATTTTGGTAACAGTGTGGTTATGCTTCAAGTACTATGAAGTATCTGGAGGTTGTGATTGGTAGCCATTTAAAGTAGGATGCACATATTAAATATGTTGTAAAAAAACTTAGAGTAATTGTACGCAAAAATAAAATTCTTAAATATATCATTTACTTGCGTAACTTAAAGGCAGCCTTTTGGGCGCTGGTTGAACCACACCTCAGGTACGGGTTGTTAAGTTGGGGAGAAGTGATTAAGAGACATTAGTATAACCTTGAGATTATGGAAAGCAGAGTAATCAAAATAATGACGGGGAAAGATATTCAATATATTTCGGATTAAATACAGATTGCTTCGTCTTTCTTTTCTGGCTTCAAAAGTGTTGGTTTTCTTCTCTGTAACCGATTTTGCAGCTTGACAGTATCATCAGATGAACAGCTCAATTATTGTTGAGTATGAGAAGATTTTACCCTCCTGCAACTCCTCACACATACTCACGGTAGCGGTAAATCCTCATGTCACGCTGCCCCTAGTTATGGTACTAGACAAGAATTTGGAGTTTGGTGGTGTATATATACTTTTTGAAAATCCCATCACTGATGTTTGATGAACTACCAGCCGGTATGAGAGTGGTGACTTCTAAAAAGGTTTTAAAATGTTGTTGCTTGATTTTCTGCATAATTTCGATGCAGAATATGTCTGTAGTTTCGTCGTCGGTTCTCGCCTGTTCTGATTTTATTTTCCCTCAGGGCTCGTCCGCGGCTCAACCGCCCCGATAGCATTATAGCCTTTGGCTAATTGTGCATGCCCTTTGTCTTTTTACTCCACCCATTCCAAAATCACTGTGCCTTGAACTAATCTGCACAGCGATTGGTAGGGTGAAGTTTTATAATGCTCTGTCTCCGGTCTAGACTGACCGTATATCAGTTGTCTCTTGCGGTCCAGAGCTTTACACTCGCATGTGTGGACTGATTCCTCCCCTCGCCGCGGAGTCCGCATGCGAGCTCCCCTCGAACCGCCCCATTTTATGCAGGTGTTTCTTGACGACCATGTCTCCCATAAAAAGACCTGTTTTATTTCTAAGCTGTACTCTGCTAGGATTTAGCAGCTCCACAGCTCTCTTTGAACTGGGTTCGTCAATTATCGACTTTCCATGTCTGAGCCCTGAACAGTCTGCCCAGTACACCTTGTGTTGGTTTCTGACCCAGGACTTAATGGCTTCCCTGGCAGTGCTCTTTGTCACGCCCAGAGCCGGTTCTGGTCCCATAAATGGTTCTGCTGATCCTCTCTTCCCGAGACTGTCAGCCTCTGACCCCCAAGTGAACCGGCACCCAGATGATGGTGACGTCATTCTGCCCAGCCAGGTCGCTCGTCTCGTCTCGACACTCACTCACCAGCCAGGAATTTACCCGTGGGCTACTTAGGGCCTTAAGGGCTGCCTGGATGTGTACCACCTCCTCTTGTTCTCCCGAACACAGTGCAGGATGGCATACATTTCGGCCTGAAAGACCATTGCATGGGCTCCGAGGGAAATACTATGACTTACCCTCGGTCTTTCCGAATAAACAACCACCCTCGCCCCACGCTCCCAGCCGGATCTGTCCGTGAACCAGACGAACGTGTCCCGTGGTATGTCCTGCGTCTCCTCTCGCCATGCCTCGCGGTCGAAATTCTGATCCTTACTTCAGAGTGACTTTATTGTGGTGGCGTAATAGCGAATTTTTCATAAAACGCAAAATTCACTAATGAGAATATATATATATATATATATATATATATATATATATATATATATATATATATATATATATATATATATATATATATATACCAAATTTCATCAGAATCGGCTCATTATTTTTTGAGTCAATCACACCGATAACTCAAAAAATATTGAGCAGATTCTGATGAAATTTAGTAGATACCCTCCTTTCGTAAGCGGCTTGGATAAGTTCGTTAGCCAGGAAAATTGGACTAGTTTTTCCGTGTAAATTTTGGGTTTTCATTCGGAAATTTTGTCTCCGAAAATAACATAGCTGTAACAACTAAATTTGGCCTGTGCGTTTGTACTGTCAAACTTACTCTCCATGCCGAAATTCAGATCTTTACGTTGAAAGGAAAAAAGTTAGGCATTTAAAGAAAAAAAATGGGTGCCACTGGTGATCAAAGAAAAGCACAAGAATATAATATTTTGTATGGTTAACAAAACTAATTGAATATTACATACAATGGTTAATTTTCGTTGACGAAAAAAGGTCAAGAAGTGGCAGAAAAAATATTTTCATAATTTTATAATATTTCTTCTTAAAACGTCAAAGACGCGATTTGCAAGGTCAAAATTTGAAATTTTCAGACAAATAATCTGAAACAAATACGGATTGTGTAGAAGAAATTTCATAATAAATGTGTTTTACAAAGCCTTAAGTTTCAGCTTCAACCATCATTCTCCTTCATTTTACTAAAATATCGGAAAATCCATTTCAAATAAACCCCCTTTCTGATGCTCTGGAAGTAGTTTCAGATATACAGTTTTTTGTTTAATATAGATTATTTTATTAACTGCGCATTATTTGTAATCTGATTTATTGTAATTATTGTCCAATAAACTGTTATTATTATTATTATTATTATTATTATTATTATTATTATTATTATTATTATTATTATTATTATTATTATTATCAATACTCTATATTTTAGCACATTTTCGAAGACTTGTGAATTTTGAAAAGATTTCTTCAAATGAGGGCGAACTAGAACCCATAAAACCCACACACGGGGTAAGTTTCAGTTTTGTCTGTTGACACATATACAGGGTGACGCATTTTACGGTAAGACTCAATATTTAGAAGTTTTTTGTTTATATACAAGATACGATCAAAAATTGTATACGTGAATTACAGGGTGTTTTGAGCTGCATCTTATAAAATTATTTTGATAATCACACGGTGATTGACTCTGCCCATGATAATGGAATGTTTTCCACCGCACTGCACATATCTACTTCGACCGCTGGATGTCAGTCTTATGGGACTTTGAGCACGTTCTATAGTCAGGAGGTAGATACATTGTTTGGAGCAGCATTTCCTAGAGCTGATACGGTTCAGCATGCACTGGGAGGATTTAGCAAGTCTGTAAATTTTCCAACCGGTCCGAACATTTTTGGGAGATCCGATTTTGCCTCTGCTGAGACCACCAAAATACATAGTGAAATAGAGGAAACTAATTATGCAAACCCCTCACTCACAGAAGAATTGGTTATAGCAGATGAAAATAATAGTACTACCGTAATGAAGATGAAAATGAGAATGTAGAACTCCAATCTCAAACATGCATCAGTCCACAACCAGGAGCTTCACGTTTGACCTTGCTCCCGTCCCGCATGTGTTAAGGCCTAGAGAAGAAATGATCAAGAAGAGGGGGAAAACTGCCATCCTCACAGAATCGCCATATAAAAATAAACCTATGGAGACATTTCAAACTCCATCGCGAAAAAATTAAAGCTTCGAAAAAAAGAAAAATATTTGATTGAATTATCAAAACTACAAAAGCAAGAAAGAAGAATGAAGAGGAGGTTGAAGACATAAACTTAAGTTCGGAAGGTTGAAATGGAAAGGGACAGGAAGATGATTCATTATGTCTATATTGCGAAGAAACTTATTCGTCGATAAAAATAAATGATAGATGGGTACTTACATGTTTAACTTTTAGGAAATGCACCCATGTGGGATGTATCCGCTTGTTTAAGAAAGACCCTGATTTGTGTGTGAAAAATTTCGTCTTACTAAAAATACATAAAGTAAAGCATATCCGATTTTGCTACAACAGTAGTCCAGCTGCGTCCCGTGAGTGGGGGCAAAACCGGATATTCTTAATTTGGAGAAATTCATTTTTGTTGTCATGTAGTACTAAAAATAATCTTAATTTTTATGTTTATACTTGCTTTTTCACTTACACTAACCTGTATCAATGATTCTTATCTCAATAAATATTTTAATTTATTTTTTTAATTGCCTTAAAATAAATTATCCGATTCTGTCCTCCTAACCCCCCATCCTGCCCCCACTTAATAAGTGAAATGGCGCTTCTATTGAGAATCGAGCATACGACACTTTTTTTAATGTGCTAAAAAGGCTGCTCCTTTCGGTTAAAAATTAACTCAACAAGACATCCTTGAAACTAATTAGCAACTGTAAATATTGAAGAGACAAATTAGCTTCTTTTGTAACATGTGGCGAAATACAAGTTGCAAAGAGTCTTAATTTGCTTTCGCAAACTCGGTTCAACAATCAGCGAGCCTGAACTAACGCCTGTATTTAAAACAGTCTATATTATGGTACTGTATTGTAGAAGACACACTAAATCTCAATCTGTGTGACACCCCTTTGGTAAACAAAGTTGACGACTAGTTAGCTCACATTGTTAGTATTCAACTTTGCGAACAAATGTTTAGTTTAGGGTGAAATGGGAAATTTATGTTAAACTTCAGCGGCAGGATGTTGTTGACCCAAAGTTTTAGCTTTAGTAGTGTATTTTTTCCGGCATTCTTGTCAGATGTTCAGAATTTTGTGAATGATATGTCGCAGTTTTATACTTTGCTTATAGACTTTCTTAATATTTTGATGTTTCTGTTTTTCATGTGGTAAAATAAATTGTTGTTTTGTTATGTAGACCATATTTTAGTGTTGGTGTTAAATCATCATGATCATTGCATTCTAAACGCGCTGTCGCCTTGTTGTCACTACAATTACTCCCAACTATTAACTTTTGGGTTAACACGAAATACTTTTTAAAACTACTTGTTTGACCTTCGTAAAATACACTTAAAAATTCATAATACAGGGCTTTCATTAATTCCCGAACCTTACGTGACCGGATTCTGTCTCTCTATGATTTTATGAGTTGGCAGTCAAAAACTAACCAAAAAAACCACTAGGCTAGGGACCCTAAAGTTACTAAATCAATTGACAATTGAATGTTCAGTCCATTGGCGCTCAATTCCCTTTTGACTGTTATTTTGTATGTATATTGTGCATTTTCCAAGTTCGACCAGTGTTTACCTTCTTCAAATAATTTTCTATCTGTTGGGCAATAAAAATAAACAGTTTTTATCAAAACTTAACATCTTTATTGCGTTTTTATGTAAGTTAAAAGTGTAGGTATGTTAAGGGTTATGTTGTTGACGATATTCGAAATCGCATGGAACGAAGCCCTACCAAATCTGTTCGTCGGTAATCTGCCCAAACAGGTACATATTTGTTACATGTTACACAATAAAATTCCTAAAACCGTAAATTAGAAGTTTAAATAATCGGACCTCAATTTGTTTACGTACATTACAAAATTTTGATATCTATACAAAAAAAAAGTAATATTTTATTGTTTTTAATTTATTTTTTTAACAATCAATAACAGTAAACCATACATGAACAGACTTGCTGTTAAAAATACTACATAATAAATACATTTAAGACATTTACTGTTTCAACTTATTATATTTTTTATAAAACCCCAAAGAAAATATGAGACAACACTGGCATCTTAGGGATTTCATTAATTCAGGTTGTATAACCGTGTATGCCGGGTTGCCTAACTTAAGCGGTCACGTGGGGTTCGGGAATGAATGAAAGCCCTGTATAAGTTACAAAATAATGAAATAATAATATCAACATAAATGTAATATACGAATATGATAAACGTAGCACGAAGTTACTCAAACTAAGCGGTGATGAGAAGTGAAAGCCTTGTCTTGGTGATTAGTCTTTTTACATTTTCTGTCTGAGGCGGTGGTTCTCTTCTTCTTACTGAAATCAGGTTGGTTTCTCAGCATCAGCTCTTCCCTTGTTCTTTGATAGTTGAGTTGGACCAGCTCTCATTGTCTACTCTTAAAATTGCTTCGCTTGTGGATCTTCTGTCTATTGTTTTATAAAGTATTGTTGTGTTGTAATAATAGGCTATATTGTATTGGAGGCTGGCATCTCGCACTTTAGAAATTAAGCCAGGTTTTACAGAAGTGTTTCCCTTGATCTACCTCTTTGATTTTTCCAAGCATATGTCCTTCAAATAATGCTGTCAAAAAATTATTCTGTCTCAAAATATATCCAACAAATATTTCCTTAATTCTCCCAGTTTTTTTCTGCAAGCATCTTTCTTATCTCGCCTCTTCTAGCACACTTCCATCCGTCTTTCTACCAGCATACAATGTCTTTGTCATTTTTCTCCATGTAAACAGCTTTCCGCCCCATACACCGCCATATTACATGCGTACGGCTTGATGAATCTCTTTCTCAGGTCCAAGTAAAATCTTTATTTGTAAGGTTTGTTTAAAGTATCAAATTTAGTAATATGCCGTCTGCAATTCTTATCAAAACGCACTTGCTGCGTCCAGAACTTTTATATTTACTTTTTTTACCATAAACTTTTTATTATTATTTGTTTCAACCTATCTTAACTTTATTAGTTATTTCACTAACAATGTGTTGTAGGAAACCTATTTATATGAAAATTCACTACCATACGGCATTTACTGCGTCCCGACTCTTCAGCATTCTTCTTTCATCGCGATTCAATTTTCTTTAGGTAATTAACATATTTTATTACGTCATTAAACTAAATAATTAACAAATAAAGTTACTCTCACAGTCGTTGCAATCAAAGTTTTATAAACTAGATACTTTACCTTTAAAACGTTTTTCCTATAATAAAGTGAGTAGATGGTAGCTTGAAAAAGCCATATTAGTCGGTAAATGTGATGGATTTTTAATTTCTTCTAAGAACTTTTATTTACAGAAGTTATCCCCATAAGGTAAATAAGTATGCCAATAACAGACGAATGTAGAATAAGAACGGTAAGCAATAAGTGCTCCGAGCAATATAATATTCAAACATTAACATTTTATAGTACATCATTGCCAAGGATGGCGCTGACGTTTAATTTGTGCACTTAATTGAATTTCGCCCCTTTTTTAAATCAGGAACCTCCCTTTAGATTTGTAATCCTGGTCTTTTATTTCCTTTATTAGATTCTATAAATATGAAGTAGGGTTCAAGTGCTCGTTCCAAGGTACAAATGGTAATTTATTGGATGATACACCCGTTATTTCAACGAATGGTATTCATTAATTTATAATTTAGTTATAATAGTAGAGTAGTTCATTCGACGTGAGTCAGCACTTTGCTGTAAAATCATTACTGATGAGAGAAATAGAAAGGTCTGGACGCAGCAAGTGCGTTATTGTAGCGAGTTTTCATAAAAATATTTCAACCATGGAAAATAATTAATTAAGTTCGGAAATATAGATTTGTTTGATAAAACAATTTTTTACAGAAAAATCGGTGTGATATGGTTGGCTAACGAACTCGCGCGAAAGAATTAATTTAACAATTCTTCCTCAAAATTGTCGTATAATAAATTTTAAAAAAAATAAACAAAATAACAAAATTATTTTAGTAAAATTATGGAACACAATTTGCCTTTGCAGAAACTATAGTACATACTAAATTTTAAGGTTTCTAGGTTTATATAAAATAAAGTTACATATATCTTATAGTGAATTTTCATTAAGAAAATTCACTAGTAGAGAGGTAAGGATGGTAAGACCTTCGGAAAATTTTTCCAAATAAGCGCAAATTAGAGCCCCTAGAAGCCAAATCCAAGGCCCGTTTGAATTTTATGTGTATATGTATATATCTATCTATCTATGTATCTATCTATCTATATATATATATATATATATATATATATATATATATATATATATATATATATATATATATATATATATATGATTTGAACGAAGTTTGGCACACATCTTCATTATATAAAAACCGCGGACGAGTTCGTAAATCAGCTATAACGGACATTTTCCCGAAAAAGATACAAAATAATTTTTGAAAACGCTATATTTTGGTACGTATTAGAATAGCTGAAATGAGACTTTACATGAGGCTATAAATGGTGTAAATAAACCTATGTTGTAAATTGTAAGTATTTAGTTTACAATATTTAGGGTATTTTCCAAATTAGAAATAAAATCTGGAAATATATATATATATATATATATATATATATATATATATATATATATATATATATATATATATATATATATATATATATATATATATATATATAGGCTGATTCACGTAGACGGTTCGTTAGAAAATTTTTGATTTCCCGAAATCGTATTATTATGAAATTTGACAGCCGGGCAGAATCGACTGCTGGGAGTCTAAATGAAATATTTTCAAAATGGCGGTACTTCTGGAAATACCGGAAATTAGCGCCATCTTTGTTTTTTTTTAATGGGAATACCCCATTTTGATTCGATGCCTGGATTTTACATTAAATTATGAGTTTAGAACGTCCAGTTGTCAACACGTATTTGTCATAGTTTTTGACATATGTCACATTTTTCGCAAAAAATTAGTCGCAGGGGCCCATTAAGAAATTCATAACCCCTGAACAATTAAAAATAAATCGTTGATTTTTAGTGAATTTTCGTAGAAAAAATTCACTAATGGGGAGATCCCGACTTTTGAATTTTGAAAAAAATTTTGCAAATGAGCGCGAACTATAGAACCCCTAGAACCCATATCCGGGGTCAGTTTCAATTTTTATATGTATATATATATATATATATATATATATATATATATATATATATATATATATATATATATATATATATATATATATATCACACCGATAACTCAAAAAAATAATCGGCCGATTTTGATAAAATTTGGCATGTACCTTCCTTTTGTAAATGGCTTGGATAAGTTCGTTAGTCAGGAAAATCGGACAAGGTTTTCCGGGAAAATTTTGAGTTTTCATTCGAAAAAAATTTATATCTCCAAAATTAACAAAGTAAGGGCAACGAAATTTGGTGCACGGGCTTATATCGTTATAACTAAGCTTCCTACCAAAATTTAGATCTGTAGGTTAAAAAACAAAAAAAGTTACAGGCATTTAAAAAAGAATAAATTTGGGTTTTCCTCAAAACGTCAAAGTCGCGATTTTAAACGTCAAAATTGGTAATATTTAGGCTATATACCTGAAACTAATATGATCTATGGAAGGAAAATGGCTCAAGAATAATGTTTTACAAAGCCTGAACTCTTAGTTTCAATCGTCATTGTCCTTCATTTTACTAAAATATTCCCAGAAAATTCGTTTCAAATAGATCCTTTCTCTGATGCTTGAGCAGTAGTGTTGGATATAGAGTTTATCGTTTAATGGTATATCATTTTCTCAAATTTTCGTAAAAAATCATTAAAGCTCAATATATCCGTTATTATGCAAGTCACGAAAAAAAAGTTGTATACATTAATTATAGGGTGTCTTGAGCTACATCTTAAAAAAAATTTCTACAATTACAGGGTGGTCCATAAGTCGTTGGTAATTCAAATTTTCTTTTTTTTTAATCGAACACGAAATATAATACATCTTTGTAAGAAAAGAAATTCGGGACGCAGCAAGTGCGTTATGGTAGCGAATTTTCATTAAATGCTTCAAATTTGAATAGCTCAATTTGCTATTAACCTATAGGATTGACCAGAAAACCAGTTTTTTCGGGAACAATTTAAGTCTACTTTCAAAAATTCTTGTACATTTTCAAACAATAAAGTTATTTTGATGAAACATGGCACATTGTTTCTAATATATAAATTATACTGGTAACCTAATGTGATGCCTGCTTTGTTTAAAAAAAAATTATATTTGCTATTAAAAACATTTTTATGAAAATTTACTACCATAACGCACTTGCTGCGTCCAGAGTTTTTTTATTCAGTTCACATAGGTTTAGCCAATAATTAGCATTATTACCGATCGGTGATATATATATATATATATATATATATATATATATATATATATATATATATATATATATATATATATATATATATATATATATATATATATATATATATATATACAGGGTGTTACAAAATAGTGGGCCAACCCGCTAACCACGGATTCCCGGGACGAAAATTTTATGACTTTTCTTATAACATTTTTCTTCTGGGGGCCCCGTTTTCGAAATACAGAGTGTTGAAATTGAACTTAAAAAATAGTTTTTCATTTCTAATTTTTATGTTTATGAAGTTATCTCCATGAAATTTTGCACGTAGCCTTATTTCAGAACTAGACGCCATCTGTGTAGATGAGGTGAGAAAAATCAAATCCCAAGGGGGGTACAGGGGGGGTGGAACAAGTATTGACCCTCTAAACTTTTTTGTGCGCACGCCAATGGTTTCAAAACAAATGGCTTTTGTTAGACAAAATAATTTTATAACTTTTGTTTCTCTAGTTTAATTTTGATAAAACAACTAGTTTATGAGTTATTGTAAGTTGTATGGTCGAACCCAAACAGGCGAGAAAAAACCGACGAAACTTTTTTCATTTATAATTTTTATGTTTTTGAAGTTATCTCCATGAAATTTTGCACGTAGTCTTATTTCATAACTAGACGCTATCTGTGTAAATGAGGAGAGAAAAATGAAATCCGGGGGGGGGGGGGTGCGTTACAGGGTGGTGGAACAAGTATTGACCCTTTAAGCTTTTTTGTGCGCACGCCAATGGTTTCAAAACAAATGACTTTTGTTAGACAAAATAATTTTATAGCTTTTGTTTTTCTAGTTGAATTTTGAGAAAACGACTAGTTTGTGAGTTATTGTAAGTTGTATGTTCGGACCCAAACAGATCAAAAAGAACCTACGAAACGTTATCTCCATGAAATATAACATGTAGTTCCCCCGACCTCAACCCCTTAGATTTTAGTTTCTGGGGATATATGAAAGAATTTGTGTACAGGGTGCCTATACTCGATGGAGAACATCTGCAAGAACGAATCCTACAAGACGCAGTGGAATACCGTATGAAACCAGACATTTGCAAAAAAATTCGGTTTTCTCTTATCAAAAGAGCCCGCTTGTGCATCCTAGATGGTGGTAGCTATATTGAGATGTGCGAATGGTAACCATACCGCAGCCAGTGCAATCTGACGTCACACACACATAGCTATATTGAGCATTTAATTTAATTATAATTTTATTTCTATAACATCGCTTTACTTACCATTTTTCCATATTTTTACTTTAGTTTTCATGTTAATACTAGACTGACAGTTTAAGTTTAATACAAGTTATACTTATAAAACGGTTTTGATGACTTCTAATTACATATGTGTGAAACAAGTATGTATGTAGTCAAGCAGCAATATTTAAGGCAATGGAATGAGCTACAATTTCTGTGTATTACATTCTTTATTCTGATTGCAAAAAAGTAAAAGTAAAAGTAAAAAAAAAATTCCAATTTTTTTTAATTCGTTGAGACATGTCACCGGCGTTGACGAACGCAAATAACCTACGATATTAGTTTCTATTAGACCACCGGCGCCCGAATAAAAAATGTAGGGGTTTGATTTTTCTTATTCACGCAGATGTCGTCTAGTCGTGGTATAAGACTACATGTTATATTTCATGGAGATAACGTTTCGTAGGTTCTTTCTCACCTGTTTGGGTCTGACCATACAATTTACAAGAACTAATAAACTAGTCGTTTTCTCAAAATTCAACTAGAGAAACAAAAGTTATAGAATTATTTTGTCTAACAAAAGTCATTTGTTTTGAAACCATTGGCGTGCGCACAAAAAAGCTTAGAGGGTCAATACTTGTTCCACCACCCTGTAACGCCCCCCCCCCCCCCCCCGGGATTTCATTTTTCTCTCCTCATTTACACAGATAGCGTCTAGTTATGAAATAAGACTACGTGCAAAATTTCATGGAGATAACTTCAAAAACATAAAAATTATAAATGAAAAAAGTTTCGTCGGTTTTTCTCGCCTGTTTGGGTTCGACCATACAACTTACAATAACTCATAAACTAGTTGTTTTATCAAAATTAAACTAGAGAAACAAAAGTTATAAAATTATTTTGTCTAACAAAAGCCATTTGTTTTGAAACCATTGGCGTGCGCACAAAAAAGTTTAGAGGGTCAATACTTGTTCCACCCCCCCTGTACCCCCCTTGGGATTTGATTTTTCTCACCTCATTTACACAGATGGCGTCTAGTTCTGAAATAAGGCTACGTGCAAAATTTCATGGAGATAACTTCATAAACATAAAAATTAGAAATGAAAAACTATTTTTTAAGTTCAATTTCAACACTCTGTATTTCGAAAACGGGGCCCCCAGAAGAAAAATGTTATAAGGAAAGTCATAAAATTTTCGTCTCGGGGATCCGTGGTTAGCGGGTTGGCCCACTATTTTGTAACACCCTGTATATAAATTTTTTCAAAATTCAAAAATCGGGATCTCCCCAATAGTGATTTTTTCTAAGAAAATTGACTATCACGTTGAAAAATTTGCTGGGTAAAATCCACAGGATAAAGATAAGGAGACACAAATATCGGGAATCTATGAAATGGGTTGCAATTACTGTACACTTAAATATGTTGGGCAAACTAAATAATCTATTGAAACCAGATATTTGTCGCAACTGAGATATGGCACTATCGATAAATCATGTATTGCTCAGCATATTTGGGATAATAGTCATCATTTAGATAAAGAATATATATATATATATATATATATATATATATATATATATATATATATATATATATATATATATATATATATATCCTTAGAAATTTGAACAAAAATGTTTCGATTAACAGAGCAGAGTCGATCCTGTGTAGTTCATTGTTCGAATCATCTCAATAATCAGTGTCTCTTTCTTATAAGGAATATTTAAAAACGACAAGTGGTTTTACTAAAGCAGGTAATGGAATTTATTTGCAGAGATTTCGACTAAACAGTGGGGGTTTGTCTGTATACCTTCGTAGAAGACACTGTTCCCAATTGCTTACAAAGTGACATATAAATAGAGTTCTATCTTTTATTCGCTTTGTTTATTCATCCAATGACGCTAACTTTGCAAGCGAACGAACTTTACTCATCGACTATACTATTATTAAATATATCAATTAGATATTTGTAATATTAAATACAGGCTGGCCAATTAGTGCGACAAAGCTCAATATCTCTTGTACCATTAAAGTTAGGGGAAACTATTCTGGGAAAGTTACTAAGGATTGAGATATGCAACTTCTAAAATTATTTTACACTATACAGGTGCTCCAAAGAGGCGATGTGGGAACAAATTCATGTTTTTTAAATGAGACAGCCTATATATTTTTACATATTTCGATTCACCGTCAAATTCTGTACATAGCACCACAATTTTCATGACACATTTTTGCAACGTTGCCAAAAAGTCCCAACATTTGTGAAAAAACATGGTTCAATTAATCGTGTAATATTTCTCAAGTTATAATAATCAGAAACAATATATTTTTATAATGGAAAGAGGAATAATAACAGAAGTCCTCTGATGCAATACGGATTGATGTTTTTGTACAGGGGATTTTCTATGGCCATGCCAACATTACGAACTTTAAACCTAATATTCGTAAGTTTTTAAATGCAATACCCTGTATTTGATTACCTTATATTGTAGGGATTTTGATTCTCTTTAACTCTTGTTCAGGTCATTCTGTGTCTATCTTTGCCACTTTTTGGGTTATTTCAATTCTAGCAAAAGACTGGATATTTTTCACCATTGTCGTTTTTCTAGTCGCATATGACACATAAAATAGAAATTAACTGTTGTCATTTTACATAAAATGTCAGTTTGATAACTGTTCCATTAAATATCATAGATAATAGCATCAAAATAATTTTTTCATACTACAGGATACGTGACAAAAGCATCTCAGCGATTTAAGATTCCCTGCAATTGCTAAATTGATTCATTACATAATTAACCGTTCAGTTCAGAGAGGGTACTAATAATTTGAATTGACAACTCAATACGTTTCTCAAAAAAATAAGTCATGTTATTTACAATTTGTAAAGTAAATTACTACGCAATTAATTGTTCAAAGTGTACACCATTCCCTTGAGTGCATGATTCAATACGTTTTTCAAAAGAATGTGTCATGTTTATACACATTTCCCGAGTAATACTTTGGAAACAGTTCCTAATACGAATTTTCATATCATTTCTTGTATTAGGGGGTGTTTTATAGACCTGATCTTTTACAAATCCCCATACACTGAAATCCATTTTTGTTAGATCTGGTGATCCAGCTGGCGCTCCTCTGCCAATCCACTGCTGTCCATATGTTTCATTTAAAAAGGTATAATGCACGGGGGCTCCGTTATGTAAAAACCAAAGGCGTTCACGAATAACATTTGGTATATGCACCATTAACTGTGGTAAATTGTATTGTAAAAAATCCAAATATACTTGTCCAGTTACTCTTTCATAAAAAAATGCGGTCCAATAACATATTCTCCCACAACTCCGCCCCAAACGTTTAAGGACCATCTGTTTTGTGAATGCCTTCTTATAAAATGGGGATTGCTTGTAGCATAGTAATGGAAATTATGATTATTTAAGTTTCCATTTTTATAAAAGGTTGCTTCATCACAAAACAATATTGAATCTACAAAATTCCGTTGTTGTCTCGTTTTTTCCTGTACCCATGCACAAAAACGAATTCTCCTCTGAAAATCTTCTTCATGTAAAAAAGTTACGAAAATTAGGTTTAAAGTTCGTAATGTTGGCATGGCCATAGAAAACCTCCTGTACAAAAACATCAATCCGTATTACATCAGGGGACTTTTGTCATGATTACTCGTTCCACCAGAAAAATATCTTGTTTCTAATTATTACAAGTTGAGAAATATTACACGTTTAATTGAACCATGTTTTTTCACAAATTATGGAAATTTTCCAATCTGTTTGACAACGTTGCAAAAACGTGTCATGAAAATTGTGGCGCCATGTACAGAATTGTAAGGGTGAATCGAAATATGTAAAAATATACAGGGTGTCTCATTTAAAAAACATGAATTTGTTCCCACACCGCCTCTTTGGAGCACTCTGTATAGTCTAAAATAATTTTGGAAGTTGCATATCTTTACCCTTAGTAACTTCCCTAGAAAAGTTTCCTCTAACTTTAGTGGTACAGGAGATATTGAGCTTTGTCGCACTAATTGGCTACGCTGTATGTGTTCCAATAGACGTAACGAACTGGATGCACACAACTTGAAACACTCCTTAGAAAACAGTATAAAACTGAATTTTTCTCACACCAGAATATATTTAATTTTTTCCAGATACTTGAAATTCAAGAGGAGTGTGGACTTTACCCGCTTATGTCTACTCAGGGGTGCATTTTCGACACAGACATGTCAATTGTGCAAGCTATAATAATAATCGCAACATACCGCAATAGGGGAAAATTTTCTCACGTAAAAAAAATGATACCTGAATACATAAAATATTCACCGAGACAACCTTTGCATGAAAATACGGTATATGCCTAGAAAATCAAATATTATACTCAGCTCCGGAATAACGATGCATAGGAACGAGTACATTTACCTCCTTTCAATTTTGTGGTCGGAAAAACCGAATTATCTCCTCTCCATCTTGGATTTGCATTTGCATTAACTTTTCAGGGAATCGTGTATATCTTAGTGTTTTGCATTTTTTTCGCAAGGCATAAGAAAGAATAATCACTAATTTGAATTGCAATCCTCTAAATCTTTCAGATTTGATACATGGTGCCTGAGCGGCTCCGATGTCGGCTTTCGCAGGAAATATCCCGGCATGAATATAAAAGTTCTCGACTCGTTGCATTTCCCAATCTCAATCAAAAGTTTCCCTTTAATCATCAAGCTTCAGTAATTTTTTGGAGCTTTTAAAATTCACTTTGTACAGAATCTAATAGGATTAGGCTGATAAAAGGATTATCCCGGCTGGTGCATTAAGTTCATGAAAACAAAGTCAAAGATTGTTCTTTTTAACTTGCCCCGCGGCGTTTCTAATAGAAACTGTCTTGCACTATAGCGACCACCTAAAATAAATCTTCCACAGGATACGTACTCAAATTAGCGCTTAAAACTTGAAAATGGAAGTCACAATGGTTAAACATTTATCGATGCAATATACTTAATGGAAAAATTGCGAACTCGATGTCTCTGCTAATACCTTCTGATGTTTAAGAAGTGAACAAGTTTTTGTTAGAAATAACAGCATGGATGAGGTAGAGAATGACTAAACAGCGAAGGTCAAATAAGCGAGTGTTTTCCTTTGCTTTTAATTGGATAATTTTTAACGAATTTTCAATAGGAAGAATTCGCTAATAGAGAGGTCACGATGAGAAGCTTTTGGAAACATTTCTTCAGATAAACACGAAATGGGGTCCCTGGAACCCAAAACCAAGATTCGTTAAAATTTATTTTATATATATATATATATATATATATATATATATATATATATATATATATATATATATATATATATATATATATATATATATAATTTGTTTGCTGTACGTTTGTAATTTCTTATTGGTTTGCGTGGACTGCAGTTTCGAACCGTCCCGGTTCATCATCAGGACGCTACTGACTGTTATCGCTTCTGTGTGGTGTACGTCTGAGATTGTACGTGGTGCCTGCGCCGTGAGCTTCTATTGGTCGGTTTGCTGTCCTCTGATTGGTTGTGCCTTCGGACTGTGTCGTGTGTATCGGTCTCCTGCTTTGATCACTGTGGTTTGATAATTTGTCTATTTGTATGGCCTTTATTAAGTTTTGTTTAAATGTTTGTACTTAGATTTGTTCTGACATTAATTCTTTCTTATTGTTTGTTTGTTGAATGTAGTATTGTTCCCAGATTTCCATTTTTTGTGTCTTTAACATGTTTCAATAGTTGTAATTGGGTGATGTCTGGTTTTTGGTGTTTTCTGTTGTGAATGTGTGTAGCTACGTTTGATTTGTAGCTAGGTATGTGGATTTTATCTAATGCTGTTATAGGTTCCTTGAATCTTGTTTCTATTGATTTTTTTGTCATTCCTATATATTTTTTATTGCATGTGTTGCATTCTGTTTGATATATTCCGTTTAATTCCTGTCGGTTGTGTTCTTGTTTTTTATTTATTTTGTTTATTATTTTGTTATTGGCTTTGTAGCTCATTTTTAGGTCATATTGTTTGAGTGTTTGTGTTATTTTTTTGATGTGGTGGTTATAAGTGAATGTTGTGTATTTTGTGTTTGTTTCTGGTGTTTTGTTTTCGGTTTTGTTGATTCGTTTGTTTTTGATTTGTTTCACTAGGTTTTCTATTGTTTTCTTATTGTATCCATTTCTTTCTGCTATTTGCACTCTGATATTGTACTCCTTTTCTCGTTCGTCGTTATGGAGTGGTACATTTAGCATTCTGTTTATAAGTATCTGTATGCAGCCATTTTGTGCATGTGTGGGTGTAGTGAGTGTTTAGGTATAGTGATGTCTGTTTGTGTAGGTTTGCTGTATATTTTGTATTTTCTTTTCTGATTAGTGTTAAGTCTAGGAAGTTTATGGTGTTGTTTGATTCTTTTTCTATTGTAAATTTTATGTTTTTGTTGATTTGGTTTCTTTTTTCGAGGATATTGTCTATGTTGGTTTTTTGGTTTCGTATATTATTAATATATCATCGACGTATCTTATCCATTTGATGTTTGGGCCTGTCTCTGTCTATGATGGTGTTGATTTTATCTTCTAACTGTTGTATGGATATTTCTGCCATGATGCTTGATAGTGGAGATCCCATTGGTAGTCTGTCTTCTGGGATATACATACCTCGCTACAAATCAAACGTAGCTACACACATTCACAACATAAAACACCAAAAACCAGACATCACCCAATTACAACTAATGAAACATGTTAAAGACCACACAAAAAATGGAAATCTGGGAACAATACTACTTTCAACAAACAAACAATAAGAAACAATTAATGTCAGAACAAATCCAAGTACAAACATTTAAACAAAACTTAATAAAGGCCATACGAATAAACAAATGATCAAACCACAGTGATCAAGACAGGAGACTAAAACACACGACACAGTCCGAAGGCACAACCAATAAGAGAACAGTAAACCGACCAATAGAATCTCACGGCGCAGGCGCCACGTACAATCTCAGACGTAGATCACACAGGAGCGATAACATAACAACCGGGACGGTTCGAAACTGCAGTCCACGCAAACCAATAAGAAATCACAAACGCACAGCAAACAAATAAAGTGTATATTTAAAAGTGATTACAGTGTAGTGAAATATTCCAAACGATATATATATATATATATATATATATATATATATATATATATATATATATATATATATATATATATATATCCGAGCGATAACTCAAAAATTACTAAACTGACTTCAAACTTGGCAAAAATTTTGTCTGGGTGAAAATATAGGTCAAGTTCGTTAATCAGCCTTTATGCTCAAATTTTTCCGGTGGGAAATCGGAGAAAACTTTTTGAAAACGCTATATTTTTGTAAGTATCAGAGTAACTGGAATGAGACTTTACATGTGACCAGAAATGGTGCAAGAAAACCTATGTTGTGAATTTAAATTAATTTGGTATACAATATTTAGTTTTTTTTTCAAATTAAAAATAAAATCCCAAAGACATGCGTTGAAACGACTTAGTGGTTCAAGTCCATTGCCCGGTAGACAGAGTAGTTAACTGCCACGCGCAGATTAATTCATACAACAGGTATAAACCATACATCAACGGTAACCAAACTAAATATATATACCAGGCAGAAAACATACTACCCGAACCAACAATCGTGAAATCTCGCACACAATTATGGAAAATGACAAACGACATGAAATTAAAAATTTGCCAACTGATTGTTATTTAACCGAGGGTTGAATCAATTATTAAAATACACTATATTTGTAGCTTTATTAACGACCCCAAATACAGTTTTAGCGCAGCACAGATATATTATGCTGTCGCATAATATAGCAGAAATTTAAACAAAATCAAGCCAAGTCTCTATAAAAATGATTCTAAGATTGTTTAAGAAGTCATATAAGACCGAAACAGTCGTGGGATGTTTCAATGGTAATTCTACCAATTATGTAATTAATAATTGTTACGTATACTTTGAATACAATACCCCAGCATGAAGCCAATCTAAAGTATGATGCAAATAAAACGTTAGTTGACGTGTGCCTAGATGGCGCAGGTGGCATCGCCCTTGTCTCTTAAGCAGAAACTTACGCAATTGAATCCAGCTTGATGAATGTATCTTTTTTTATGTTTTATTTTGACATTTAAAAAAACAATAGTGCACAGATTTCAAACGTTTTTAACAAGATCTCATTTTTGTTTAAAACGCCTAAATAAGTTTGCCACCTTTGAGTCTGAAATAATAATTTTCTTATTGTTGATATTGAAAAAACTGGTTTGATTAGGTTGATTAAAACGAAATCATACTGGCGATTAATAATAAAAAATAACTGCTACGTTTATAATCCGGCAGATACTTTACTTTTCTAAATATAAATCAAGTTTTCTTCTGGAAATCTTCTGTATAACTTTAACGAAATTTGTAATACAAGTTTCTTGTAAAGAGACTTACACTATCTACAGATATAGCAAAATTTAGTTCTTTAGCTACTGAGAAAATTGAATTTTGGGCATTTTTCTCAAAAGGAGTTAGAACGCAAGATTTTTTTTTGATAATAGAGATAGCGATGGTAACATTTTCGAAAGAATTCTTCATATGTGGGCGGTCTACCTTTAAAATCGATCTTCAATGTCTGTGTAAATTTAAAGTATTAACTTCACTAATATGCCGTATAATAATAGTGTACAATTCTTATAAAAATTCGCTACTATAAGGCACTTGCTGCGTCCCAAAATTTTTTAATAGTTGTGGGATCTTTGGGCATTAGCGCAATCTTAACCAGTCTATGAATTTTACAAATTTTCAGGTATGGGGTTGGCCCGCCCTGGATTTGAACCCGAAACCATTCGCTTTGCAGGTTGTCGTATATCAACCTACGCAACGGGGGAGCGTAATTTAAGAATACCTAGTACTAAAATATATGTAGAAACGTTTTGTCATTACAAAGACCTATTACAACAAATAATCATTTTCACCAACATAGGTGGTAAATAAAAGAAGCTGGTTGCATTCGGCGCCGCCGAATGCTGTATATCTTTTGACCTTTTACGCTTGTGCTCTAATGCTACATTTATATTTTGGCGATTTTTAGCGAATTTTCCGTAAAAAAAATCCGTAAAAAATTCGCTAGTGCGGAGATCTGTGTTATACTTTATATCTCGTACCAATAACTCGCAAAAATTGGCTGATTTTGATGAAATTTGTTAGCTACCTTCTTTTTGTAAATGGCTTGGATATGTTCATTAGCCGGGAAAATCTAACAAGCTTTTCGGGTTAAATTTAGGGTTTTCTGAAAATTTTTGTATCTCCTAAAATAGCAAAGCTATGAGAACCACCTTCAGTATGCAAGTCTCTACCATAAAACGTACCCTACACGTCAAAAGTCATATTTTTAAGTCAAAAGAAAAAACGATTATAAGCATTTAAAGAAAAAAACCTCTGGACGTAGCAAGTGCATTATGGCAGTGAATTTTTATAAAAATGTTTTTAAATAGCAAATATGTGTTTTTTAAAGAAATCAGGCATCAAAATAACTTTATTGTTTGAAAATGTACAAAAATTTCCCAAAGAAAACTTAAATTGTTCCCGAAAAAACTGGTTTCCTGGTCAACTTTATAGGTTAATAGCAAATTGATGTATTCAAATTTGCAGCATTTAATGAAAATTTGCTACCATAACGCACTTGCTGCGTCCCGAATTTCTTTTCTAACAAAGACGTTTTATAATTTTGATGGAAAATGCAAAAATGCAATAACATAGGGCGTGTTTGATTAAATAAAATAAAAAGAAAATTTGAATCACCAACGACTTATGGGCCACCCTGTAATTGTGGAAATATTTTTTTAGATGTAGCTCAAGACCATATAATTAATGTATACAATTTTTTTTCGTAACTTGCATAATAACGGATATGTTGAGCTTTAATGATTTTTTACGAAAATTCGACAAAAATGATATACCATTAAACGATAAACTCTATAGCCAACACTACTGCCAGAGCATCAGAGAAAGCGTCTATTTGAAATGAATTTTCTGGGAAAATTTTAGTAAAATGAAGGACAATGACAATTGAAACTAAGAGTTCAGGCTTTGTAAAACATTCTTCTTGAGACATTTTCTTTCCATAGCTCATATTAGTTTCAGGTTCATTGCCTAAATATTACCAATTTTGACGTTTTAAATCGCGACATTGACGTTTTGAGGAAAACCCAAATTTATTTATATATACTTCTTTGTCTTTAACCTACAGATCTAAATTTTGGTAGGTAGCTTACCCATAATGATATAAACCCGGGTACCAAATTTGGATGCCCTTACTTTGTTAATTCCGGAGGTATAATTTTGTTTAATGAAAACTCAAAATTTTCCCGGAAATCCTCGTCCGATTTTCCTGACCAACGAATTTACAAAAGGAAGGTACATGCCAAACTTTATCAAAATCGGCCCATTATTTTTGGAGTTATCAGTGTGATACATACACACACACACACACACACACACACACACACACACACACACACACACACACACACACACACACACATATATATATATATATATATATATATATATATATATATATATATATATATATATATATATATATATATATATATATGTATATATATATATATATATAAACATATAAAAATTGAAACTGACCCCAAAAAATTTTTCAAAATTCAAAAGTCGGGATCTCCCCATTAGTGAAATTTTTCCTGCAAAATTTTGAATGCGAATTATGAAAATTAAGATATTTTTTTCCATTATTTCTTAAAATAGACCCATAATGTAATATATTTTTGAGAAGCTTGTGAAAATTCAAATTAATTTCTTGACAAATATACAGGTGTCCCACTAAAAAAGCCAAACATTGGTCAATATTTCAAAAACAGTAATATTTAGAAAAAAATTTACGCCACTAGATTCTATGTAAAAAGTTATAAAAGGATTCATGTTTACCTTTTTGACAAGTTGTCAGACAACTGAATTACAAGCAATACCTGAAAATGCAATATTTGCTGCATCTTTCGTTTCACAAAAAAGTAGCTCAGGTTTGTGAAAACAGCAAGGTTATATCTTACCAATAACCAATATACCCAGCAATTTCAACCAAAATGGGACCCTGTACAGCAAACACGAGAAGTGCTCCTGATAACAGTTATATCAAGCAAAGCCGGCAATAATGAACCAGCTTAGTACCACAAAAACTAAATATAAATGACACAAACCTTTAGCTTGAAAATAATTTTATTGTTTTACTTGTGCATGTATCAACAACACTTAAAAATAATTCCATATCAAGTAAATTGTACATGTCATAGTAAAAAAATCAGTCTTACATTTCAATAAATAGATAATAACAACTATTAACAAGAAATTGAAAGGTTGGGTACAAGAACCAGACGACAGCCCCACTTTTGAGCGAAATTGGGTTGTCTATTGTATCAGCGGTAGAAAAAATGACTCGATTATTTTATGCAAGAACTAGACAGCCCTGTCTAAATTTTCATATGTTAAAACAGTGTTTGAGAGTTGCCTGAGCTTTCATTTGTAACAAGAATCAGGAGATATCTGGTTCTTGCTACAAAGTGGCGACATCTTCTACACAATTCTGCAAATAATGTTGTTTTAAGGTTTCAGTACATCAAAAAATAATATAATTGGATACATAGGCATCTGCTATGCAACGTTTCTGAGTATATATATATATATATATATATATATATATATATATATATATATATATATATATATATATATATATATATATATATAAGATCTACTCTTTGCTTTCTACAAAAGTAAAGCTTCTTAAAGCCAGGGCTTATGTGTTATGTTTCGTATCATAATAAGTGGTTTTGTATACGTAAACACAAGTCAAAGTTATTGGTAATGGCAAGTCCAAGTAATAATGACTACGAACCATATGAAGATTCAACCAATTATATACCCGATTCTGAAGAAACAAGTGAAAGTAGTGATAATGGGTATATGTTGGACCAAGAAGAAAATGTTGCTGGTACTTCCAATGCTGTATCTTTGGAAATAAAACAAAAATCTAAACGAAGGGCTAGAAATCCCCAAACTTGGAAGAGAAATGTAACAAAATAAAATAAAAATAAAAAAAAGAAACAGTATGTGAATAATTGAGGTCACATTGTTCAAGAGATAAGCAGAGGACCTCCACGTTAATGTCGATGGAAATGTTATGGAAGAACAAGTGAGGTGCTGATGAATGAAATATTCAATGTGTTTTTATAACATTGGGAATAAAGCGCAACAAGACGCCTATTTAGGTAAGATACATGATTATTATCATCACTACACCGTAAAAAATAAAAACAGAGTGCATGTTATAATACTGGCTGATTTTTTAGGAGGTCTCCTGAAAGTAAAAGCTATCAACGGAAGACCATAGACAGGTGGTGAAGCTGCCAAAAGCCATACCATATCACCTATAAAATACATAGTGGGACTTTTGAAGGCTGTTTGTAAGAAAGCCTTTGTAAACATTCATAGCAAAACAAAAATTGGGATAGAAAAAGTAGCAAATCATTTGCCTAAGTACCGCTATAGTTGTTCCAAGGGATCGAAAGAAAATACACCAAATAAGATCCCAAATGATGATATAGGAAACACTGAAATCTTCAAAAATATGAACTGAACAGTACATACTGCTAGATCAACCAGAGTCCAAAGTGAAAGTAACATACACTTATTATCGACGTATCTTCTTAACATAAATTTAATCTCAGCTTTGGACATTCCAGAACGGACACATGTAAAGTCTGCCATATGCTTGATAAAAAGATAAAATTAACAAGAGATACTGCTGAGTTACTTCATAACTTAAAAAAGAAACTACACATAATAAAAGCTGACATTTTCTACAAATATTTGAACGAAAAACATCTGTCGAGGAAAGACCTGTCGGTAGAAGTTTTGTCATTTGATATTCAGTGGAACACGCCATTGCCACATGTACCATCTAGTGATGTTTTTTACAAGCGTCAGTTATGGTTCTATCCATTTTGTATCAACAAAGGTGCCACATCTAAGAAACTATTTTTATGTTTTCGATGAAATCACTGGCCAAAAATTGCCAAGTGAAATAATAAGTTGCTTGCACGATTTTATAAGAAACTATGTTGCACCTGAAGTGAACATTTTGTACATCTTCAGTGACAACTGCACAAAACAAAAATGCAGCCCTTGTTCAGTTTTGGCAAACTTTACTCATACATGGTATATTTAAGAAAATAAGGCATCAGTAGGGTAAGATGGGGTTAATTGAACAGGTAGGTTAACTGAACACTTGCTCAAAACTGATATCTTTCAAACAGTGGTAACAAAGCTATAAGGTCATTCAGGCATCCACCGTTAGATGCCAGTTTGTGATTATGTAGGAATCTGCAATATGAAAGTATAAAGTTGCCAGTACAGGAAATATACTTCCATGGTGTGCATGTAAATTTCTGTGGTGCCATATATTTTGCTTTTAGTGCTCAAAAAATAAATTTAATTAAAACTGTGCCTTATAGTATTTTGGGGTAAGTAATTGGCCACTCACTACGCATATTAGATTTATTCATAGATACATGTTGTTTGCTAATTATGCTGTTTATATTTTTTTAGGCAAGACAGGTCAACTGAACACAAACTCAGCAGGTTATTTGAACAGGTGTCCAGTTAACCTGCCATTTTTTGTTAATTAATATTATTTCTACTTTCTTAAAAAAACATTCTTTTTCAGAGATATGCCACGTATTAGAACACATATGTAGGTCATATGCAGTAGAAGTGATAAAACAAGCAGTCCAGGAAGTTCTGGAAAAAGATCGTTCCGTGAGAATTGTTGCGATGGAACTGAACATACCCAGGATAACTTTGAAAAGATATGTTGACAAAAGCCGTGGTAAAGACTTAAATACTGCCAATTTACGACCAAGCAATGAACACCTGATCGTTTTTTCTCAAGAGGAAGAACTTCTGAAGAAATATCTAAAACATGTGTGTAACATTCATTACAGTTTATCGAGTAAGCAACCCCATATCCTGGCTTATAAATACGCAGCAGCCAATGGTAAACATGTTAAAGACAGTTGGTCTAGAGATAGTATGGCCGGCAAAGAATGGATGTTTGGTTTTATGAAGAGACACAAGTTTTCATTACGATTCCCAGAACAGACAAGTATGAGTAGAGCAAGCTTCAACAAATCAAACGTTGATGCTTTTTTCAAAAATTTTACAAGCCGAAGACATCTATAACTTGAATGAAACTGCAGCTACCACTGTGCACAAACCTCCCAAGATACTAGCCACAACCGGTCAAAAGAGTGTGGGTCAGATAACGTCTGCTGAACGAGGGACATTGGTCACCCTAGTCGGTATTAAATGCGCAACAGGACGTTATGCAACTTAATATTCCCACGCATCCCTTTTAAAGACAATATGCTGCATTGGGCTTCAGCTGGCACGAAAGGCGCCGCTACTCCATCTGGATGAATGAATAGCAGTTTGTTTCTACCTGTTTCGCAGCATTTTGCCCAGAAAGAAAGACCATCTAAAGAACATCCAAAGCCGATAATACTAGACAATCACGAAAGTCATCTGAGCATCGCCGCCTTAAAATTTGCCAAAGAAAATGGCACTGTAGCCATAAATTACAGCCCTTAGATGTTGCAGTTTTCGGCCCGTTTAAGAAATTCTATTATGCTGCTTGTGATAGATGGATGCTGAATCATCCAGGAAAGATCATTACAATATATGAAAGTCTTATTGGAGAAGCTTTGCTACAATCATTTACCCCCAAAAACATTTGCAGTGTGTTTAGAGCAACTGGCATAGAACCGTTCAATCCAGAAATATTTTCTGAAGAGGATTTCTGATAGACCTAGAGAGACCGAACCCCGAAGAATTTTTTTTTACTGCGGCCAGTGAGAAATGATTCAGGACTTTTGCCACTCATTGATGAACCTAAACCAGGTCCTTCAGCAGAAGCTCAACCTGCCTCTCATTGTGTTTATACAAAATTAGTAACTCCTGAACAAATTCGCCCGTACCCAAAAGCTGCTCCAAGAATAGGTTCAGCAAAGTGCAGAAGAGGAAAATCTTTAATACTCACAGCCACTCCTGTTAAAAAAAGGTTTAGAAGAAGAAGCTAAGATCCGAGAGGAAAAACTAAGTAAAAGAAAGAAAGTAAAGGAAACTAAAAATAAAGTTGTAAAGAAATGTATTGTATTGTATTGACTCCAGTTCCTCCTCTAGTGTTAGCATGAATGTTCGGATTCACCAGAGGATTTTGAAGAATTCAATAATTCTCTTGAAGTGTCCAAAGAAGATTTTATTATCGTTAAAGTGTATGGAAAAACTGCTTCAAACTTACGGCATTATGTTGTTAAAGTTTATGAAGAATTGTCCACTGGTTACGAAGTATATTTCTTAAAACGTTTTAACCTTACAAATAAATTTTATGAAGATGAGATTGCCTTTGTATCTAAAAATGACGTCTGTAAATTACCACTTCCAATAAAAACTAGCAGCGCTAGATTTGCAAATATGATGCCTCTTCCTGTTAGTTTCAGCGAATTTAACTTCACAGTTTTCTAAAAGTATTTAGAGTTCATCTCTTATTTTCCTTACAGGTTTGTTCAATAATAATAAAGTTTTGATATGCAGGTCCACACTTTTTTCTGCCAGCATCTTTGATTGTATTCTTTTAAGTTTAGAATAATAATTTAATAAGATGTTCTGTTAACCTACTTATGTGGTTCAGCTAACCTGCGTATGGAGTTAACTGAACCATAAGTCAGGCTCGACAAGAATGAAAAATATAAAGCTTCTTTTTCTAAATTTTACCCCAGATTTGTATTATTTCTATAGCCATATAACAAGCCAATATCTTCTGAAGAAAGTATTTAGCTACCCTTACTAAAACTCATTTAAATTGAATTTTCTTTGAATTTTCTGCTAGAAAGTGGTCCACCGAACCCCATCCTGAACTGGGTCATAGCTTCTTGCCCTGTGACAGGTTATTTGTTCTAGTTGAGAAAGAGAAAAGGGTATACCTTTCACAAGACATGACATTAAACTATAAAGACAAATTTGCCTGATTTTTCAAGCAAAATAACGTAAAAAGCCAGAGTGGTGAAAAATATCATATCTCAAAGTACAAAAGCATCGAATTTAGTCAGAAACATAAAGTGTTGCATGCTCAGAACTATGGAGTGGTTTGGTCACGGTAAAATCTGATATTCTGAAAAAATGCTCTGTGCCATTGTTCCCAGAACCAGAGGAAAAACTATCACGCTCCCTTACCTTGGAAACCGAAAAACTATATGCAACATCCTGGATCAAATGAGACAATGTGTTGGAGACTCAGAAAAATGGTATATTAAAAGCTGATCTCCGCAGAAGCCGAGGAAAGCCATACATCAACTACTGATGATGATGATTAATAAGATAAATATATAATAATCACTAACAAAGTTGGTTAAACTGGTGTTAGTTTGACGGTAAGTAGTGTAAAGTTCTTAGCTACTTAAGCTCTGACTAGTGTTAGGTGATTAGTGTTAATTTTTTTCTATGTTTTCTAGAAACAATATTTTCTATTATTTATGATAAAGTTGCAGGCTTGTCATTTGTTAAATAAGATCTTACGAAATCCTTGAATTGATGTATTTAAATGCTGTGTTTATTACATTTTAAACAAAAAACAGGCCACTGCAACATTATGTTTTTTTTTTTCAATTAGGTATGTCTATAGTTAGTAAATAGAGATAGTTAAGACATATATAGAGAGCGCCCATGTTTATTGATATTTTGATATTTTTTAATATTGTTTTATTAAATAACTCTTATAGTCATCTACGAAAACTTGTGAAACATAAATAACAAAAAGATGTTTCTGCTGCATTACTTTTTTCGAGCCGCAAATTTTTTTTAAATCTTTTAAAATATGTGGTAATATGCGACTTAAAATAAAGTTAACATAGCAAATAATATTTTGAAAAAAGAAATATCTAAAATGGCACATTCATTTCGATTTGAGAGCAAGTTTAATTAGGCAAACATAAAAATTAGCAATGGATAAATCAAGCACATGGAAACAAATACAACTGCGAAAATAGCCTAAATATGGTGATAGTCTCGGAAAGCGTTCACATGTTTGTTTTAACTATCTCTATTGGGTAACTATAGATATGCCTAGATAGAAAATCTCCAAAACAGGCTTTGCTATGTCACATTTTACATTATATTTGCCAGTACATAACCTATAAGTCCGCTTTTGATCATTCTGAATTTTTGTAACATTTTTCTTAATTTCTCACAGGTTAACTAAAATCGAGCTGCCCGGTTCATGCACCCATGCCTTCAATTGTTCTAAATTCAACTAGATAATTTAACTATACCTTTACTCACAGCAAAACCAAACATTAATGTTGAAGCACCGGTAAGTAGAAGAAAAAGAGATAAATAAGAGATCTCGTCCTCATTTTGCTTTGCGTCTTCCAGTTTCTTCAAATATTTAACCTGAGTTGTAACATCTGGTAAGTACCTTGTGTCCATTCGTTTAACAAAACTAACTAGATTTGGCCACATCATTACCATATTGGATATTTCACTAGATGGAAACGGAAGTTTCAATAAAGGAGCTATATATGCATATATAGTACCATCCAACGTAGAAACAGTATCACCAAGGAAATACTGATCATTTCCAAGCCTCATAGAAAGAGCTGACAACGTATTCGAAGCCATCGTCTTCATGATTTCTTTAAGGCAATCTTGATTTTCATTCGGATACAGAGCCTCCATCATTTCGGTAGCTTTGGTTTTACAACGTTTAACACAGGCATGGTTAAATGGAAATGGCAACGCCTTCATATACCAAAGACTGGTAAATTCATCACAGTTTCTTACATCTACCCACTGAACAAACTCCAAGACTGGCTTCAGTTTCATGGTAACTAAACTTTCAAGTGCACAGAAATCACAAGCTTGTCTCGAAGACAGCCCACAGTCAGGGTTGAAATTCAACTTTCTTAGGCGATTATTAATTGATTTGGAATCTGTTAAAACCAATTTCCCATCTAAGAAGCTTGGGGCGGTGTATAAAGCACATGCTTTTAAGTTATTCAAAAGTTTTATTGATGTAGGAGCTTTAGATATCTTGACACTTAGTATTGATTTTATACACTCGGCATCCAAGGACGGCAGTCCATAGTCACCGTCGTACACATATAACACAAACGATTTATTCATTGCTTCTTGTTGAATATCACACTTTCAGGAATTTTCTAGGTTAATATAATATTTCACAACCATTTCAATAAGTTTCATGTGTTCAAAAACGTAGGTTAGGAAGATATTTCAATGACAATTTGGTTTTGTCGGTAATACAGCCACACTGTTGGTATAACAGTTTTCTGTACGGACGTATTATTGAGCAGCCCACAGAAACTGAAACCAGGGACGGCGTCTATTTGGATTTTTAGGGCCTCCTTTACATCGCATACTATATTCAAATAAATATTTGATAAGATTTTATAACTTTTAACAAGAATACTGCTATCAATGTTTAAATCAAAATTTTACTAATGTGAACTGTTTACTTAGATTTTTAAGACAGACTAATTTATATAATGTCTAGTATTTAAATGTATTTTAAAGTTGCTAATTTTATATAGAATTTTGTTATGTAGTTATTTAAAGTGTTGTAGTGTCAATGAACTTAAGTTGTTAAGACACTTAAATTATAAATAAATAAAAGTCGCAGCACGGGCGTTATGGTAGTGAATTTTCATTAAAATGTTTTTAATATAGGAAATATATATTTTTTAAGAAAGCTTGCATCAAATTTGGTTACCAGTGTAACCTATATAGGAGAAAGAATGTATCATATTTCATTAAAATAACTTTATTGTTTGAAAATGTATAAAATTTTTCCGAAAATAAACTTAAAATGTGCCCAAAAACAGGTTTCCTGGCCAACGAAGGTCAGGTATCTAAAGAAACATTATATGAAAAAAAAATTTTCCTATAATGCTTCATTAAGAAGATACAGGGTGATGAAGTTTAATTTCAAAAAATAAAATTTCCCAATTTCTTAAAAAGTTGCATATATATTTTGCTTTTGTTATGGGAGGCGCGTATTCTACCATAACAATTGAATCGGCTAATCCAGCAGTGGCGCGCGTACCCATATGTCATTGGTTATCCCTCAAGAAAAAACGGGTACGCCAATGATGTTGTTTCTTATTTTTTATTTTTTGAATCTTACTTTCATTCGTGAACAAAATGACTCTCTTGATAATTTTCTGTACGACGCGTATTTTACGAGTAAGCAATTAATCAGGTAAGTGTTTTAGAGCACAGTTCATGATTTTTCACCAGTCGTTGTTTGGTAGAAAATCGCAATTATATTTATTTATTACAATAAATGTTCAAAAATGCTTCCATTGGCCTGAATACACGCACGACATCTTTTTAATACAGAAAATTTAATGTCTTGAGGATTCATTGTTGCTTGAATGTGACGAAAAGCATTATTTGTCAGTTGTTGTAGCTGCTCTGGTGTATTTATCTGTTCACTGTAGACCAGTCGCTTAAAATCACTCGAAAGATAGAAGTCAAGTGGGTTTAAATCCGGTGATCTTGCAGGTCAATGTATTGGTCCAGTTCTGCCAATCCATCTTTCATTATAATGTTCATGTAGCCATGTAACAACGTTTCGACTATGATGCGCTGGTGCACCGTCATGCTGGTACCACATTATACCTCTTGTTGCTAGTGGTATGTCATCTAGAATGTTTTCTACACGGTTTTCTAGGAGCGTTAAGTACGAAGTTCCATTTAAACGTTGTGGCAGGACTTCCATAAACAGTGAGCCGTTAAAAATACCACACCATAAATTAATGCAAAATCTATGTTGAAATGTGCGAGTCCTTGTTGCATGTGGATTTTCCCATGACCAGACATGCTCATTATGAGAATTATAAATACAATTTCTTGTAAATGTTGATTCGTCAGACCAGAAGATTAGATTAGGGAATAAGATATGTTGATTGTTCATTTCCAACATCCATTCACAAAAGACTCCTCGATGCACCTTATCTCCAGGTAGAAGGCAATGAACACTCTGTCGATGATATGGATGTAAGGCTTCTCGATGTAAAGTTCTCCAAACAAAGCTTTGAGAATATTGCAACTGCGTGGCAATCCTCCGAGTACTTGTAGGAGGTTGATCCATCACTGCATCCACCACTCTCTCTTCGTCTTCAAGTTGATGTTGTCTTCTGCCATTAGCTCTAGCGTCAGGACGTTGTCCAATACCGCACTGCGGAAGTCTTGAAAACGATCGAGAAAAAACCCTTGGTGAAGGTTGACGGCGAGTGGAAAACTACGTTGATATTCCCGACAAGCAGCTAGAGCATTTCCATCAGCATATCCGTAGATAAAAATTATATCTGCATACTCTTCTGAGGTGTACTGAGGTGTAAGAAGTAAAAGAGTAGAAAATTTTGCAATTTTATAAAGTTTACCACTTACACCTATTCAAAATAATAACTTGATAACCTAAACGTCAAGTGACACTTAATGACAACTTTGGCAAACCAGACTACTACTTATTAAAATACAACAAAGATAATCGTCGTACAGAAAATTATCAAGACATTAAATTTTCCATATCAAAAAGATGTGCGTGTATTCAGGCCAATGGAGGCATAAAAGTGTATCATTGCGATTTTCTACGAAACAAAGACTGGTTAAAAATAATTAACTGTGCTCTAAAACACTTACCTGATTCATTGCTTACTCGACAACTAAGCGTCGTACAGAAAATTATCAAGAGAGTCATTTTGTTCACGAATAAAGTAAGATTCAAAAAATAGAAAATAAGAAAAAATATCATTGGCGTACCCGTTTTTTTCTTGAGGGATAACCAATGACATGTGGGTACGCGCGCCACTGCTGAATTAGCCGATTCAATTGTTATGGTGGAATACGCGCCTTCCATAACAGCCTACACATGCGAGCTTTCAGCAAAATATATGTACTACTTTTTAAAAAATTGGGAAATTTTATTTTTTGAAATTCAACTTGAACACCCTGTATCTTTTTAATGAAGCATTATAGGAAAAATTTTTATAGGACATACCCTCTCTTACCCTCTCTAAAATTGTTCAGAGGACATGGGGTTTCATTTTTGGTCACCCTGTATATATATATATATATATATATATATATATATATATATATATATATATATATATATATATATATATATATATATATATATATATATATATATATATATATTCGAAAGTCTGAGTCTTGATCCGATCGAGGCTAATTTTTCACTAATAACAAAATAGTTATGAATTTTGCGACTATTACGCACCTACTGCGTCAGGACTTAGAGATTTTATAGAGACCAAAGCTTCATTGGCTATTATTACAGAAACTCTAAAGTTACTATAAACATTTTTCTTTGTTATTTAACAATGACTGAATACTTTACAATGAGAATACTCTACAAAATTGTACGTCAAAAATACTATGATAAACCTCATTAAACCAAAAGGGCTTTAAACTATACTAGAATGTCGAAACACGGGATGTTCCGAGATATAACACTAATTGGAAGTAGAACATGATTACGATGGAACGTATCAGGTCTCAGACTGAAGGTTTTCATATAATATTGATAACAAGATATCAGAAATGACTCATGAGTTTATCTTTCTCTTGTCTTTTGGCAAGACATTAGAATGACATCTCTTGAAATGTTATTAGCCATTCAATTATTAGAAATTCCTAGTCAAGCCGTTATCCAGCGACATTAGTCTTTATATTTATTAGACTTTAACAAAATAGATATGTTGTACTTAATTGGAAACTTTTTTCAAGTCGTCATATCAAACACATGTTACACAGAAATTGGTTCCAGAAAGCTCAAGATCGAAAAAAAATCTGGACGCACAAAGTTAGGTTATGGTAGCGAGTATTTATAGAAATTATCTACGATTTTAGTGAATTTTCTTAAAAAAATTCACTAAATAGGGGATCCCGACTTTTGAATATATATATATATATATATATATATATATATATATATATATATATATATATATATATATATATATATATATATATATAGTGAATTTTTTTAAGAAAATTCACTTAAATCGTAGATAATTTCTATAAATACTCGCTACCATAACCTAACTTTGTGCGTCCCGATTTTTTTTCGATCTTGAGCTTTCTGGAACCAATTGTCTTTAAAGCTAGAGACCTAAATTTTTGTACAGAGTTCACTCTTTATAATACAAACGCACGTACCAAATTTGGTTGCTCTTACTTTGTTATTTCCGGAGATATAATTTTTTTCGAAAGAAAACACAAAATTTTTCTGGAAAACCTGGACCGATCTTCCTGGCTAACGAACTTGTCCAAGCCACTTGCAAAGGGAAGTTACTCACCAAATTTGATCAAGAACGGTCCATTATTTGTTGAGTTATGGGTGTGATATATATATATATATATATATATATATATATATATATATATATATATATATATATATATATATATATATATATATATATATATATATATATATATATATATATATGTGTGTGTGTGTGTGTGTGTGTGTGTGACTTGGACAAGTTCGTTAGCCAGGAAAATCGGTCCAGGTTTTCCAGAAAAATTTTGTGTTTTCTTTTGAAAAAAATTATATCTCCGGAAATAACAAAGTAAGAGCAACCAAATTTGGCCCACGGGCTTAAATCATTATAGGTTACCTACCAAAATTCAGCTCTGTATGCTAAAAGACAAAAAAGTTAGAGGAATTTAAAGAAAAATAAATTGGGGTTTTCCTCAAAACGTCAAAGTTGCGATTTAAAACGTCAAAATTGGCAACATTTAGGCAAAGAACTTGAAACTAATACGGGCTATGGAAAGAAAATATTTCAAGAATAATGTTTTACAAACCCTGAAGTCTTAGCTTCAACCGTCATTCTCCTTTATTTTACTAAAATGTTTCCAGAAAATTAATTTCAAATAGACCATTTCTCTGTTGCTGTGGCAGTAGTCTTAGCTATAGAGTTTATCGTTTAATGGTATATAGTTTTTGTTGAATTTTCGTAAAAAAAATTGATTAAGCTCAATATATCCGTTAGTATACAAGATACGAAAAAAAAATTGTATAAATTAATTATAGGCTGTCTTGAGCTACATCTTAAAAATTTATTTCTACAATCACAGGCGGCCAATAAGTCGTTGGTGATACAAATTTTCTTTTTTCTTTAATCGAACACGCCTTATGTTATTGCATTTTTGCATTTTCCATCGAAATATAATGCATGTTTGTAAGACAAGAAATTTTGGGCGCAGCAAGTGCGTTATCGTAGCGAATTTTCATTAAATGCTTCAAATTTGAATAACTCAATTTGCTATTAACCTATAAGGTTGACCAAGACATTAGTCTTTTCGGGAACACTTTAAGTTTGCTTACGGAAATTTTTGTACATTTACATCTACTATATAGGTTATACTGGTAACCAAATTTCATGCCTGCTTTCTTAAAAAAACAGACCTATTTGCTATTAAAAAACATTTTAAATAAAAATTCACTACCATAAAGCACTTGCTACGTCCAGACTTTTTTTTTTAATGAAAATTATAAAAAGGGTTGTTAAAAAGTACGGAGAGGTACTTATATTTCCTGAGATATTCGTTATTAAAAAAAATGTCTTAGCAAAAGTTGCTGGCGACATCCAAGTTTTCCTAGCCTAAGCAAGTTCGTTGCTATGGCGACTAAATCGGTTTTTTTTTATTGGTAAGATAATTGTTTTTTGCATATTTAAACAGAAAGTTTCTTTATTGATACGGTACTGTAAAAATTTAATCGGGTTCCATAAGAAAAAATTGAGAAAACATTTGGTTCCTTAAAAATCACCTCCTTCGGTTCGACTTCATTAACCAGCTTCTTATTAAGTTACCCATTCAAAAATGTGATAGTATTTGAAACTGGTGTCGGGTAGGGGTTCCAGAGGGTCTAGTTTGTGCTCATTTGAAGAAATATTCTGAAAATTGAAAAGCCGCGGTCTCCTTGTATACACTTTTTCTACGAAAATTCACTAAAAGACATTTTTGAAATCAAAATTTCTTCGTGGAAATTCGCTACCATAACTCATTTGCTGCATCATGACTCTTGGAAACCTTATAACACAAACTATGGGGCAAATGGACTCGCCGGATGTCGAAATAATAATTTGTTTCACACTTTACGGACACATTTATTTATGTATTTATTTTAAACTCACTTTTGTGAGATAATGATAATTGAAACTGACAATCAAAACATTTTGGGAGTGAACGCTTGTAATCAGAATCAATTATTTTTCATTTACAGAAAAACAATTACATCCAAATCGAGTTGTTTGTGTTTGAAATCAGTATAAACATTTGTTTTCGGTACTCCACTTGACAGCGGACAATTTAATCAGTTTTTCAATTTCAATTGTCATTCTGTCATAATTGTGAGTTAATTAAAATAATCTACAATGACAAATCGCTGCCTGCTTTGACGATAGGCGGGTGTTGAACGGCAGGCGGTTTGTTAATTATCTGTCGTGTAACAAACTACACAATCCGGGCGCACATTTGAGTGACATCAATACCCCTTTAGCCCAGATATGATTGAAGTATATCAAACGTGGGCCTAATTAATTCAATTATTGTGTAATTGACATTAATATGTCCGCATAGAGAGAGATATAGAGGCGCGGCGGGATTCTCAAAAGCAAATTCCATCATTAGAGCAGATATTCGCTCAATTCGCCCCCTCTATGGGAACGAGATGTACACTAATGGAAATACGTCGTCGCTCCTGGAGCGGTAATATGTTTAATTGTATCAAGACGTTGATCATAATGAATGCTATAACGTCTTTAAGTGTGTTGGTAAATATGTATTAATCCAGTACTAAACACGCAAAGCGTCTCTCGCAAAAAGTTGACCCTTTTGGTGAATTTTCTTAAAAAAAAAAACAATTCACTAATGAGGAGATCGTGACTTTAGCGTAACCATTTCGCAAATAGACATCTGGCCAAGATAACGAAGAGATAACATTTCGTCCCATTCAAAAGATTGGTAATGTTGCATTTGAAATGCTATATATATATATATATATATATATATATATATATATATATATATATATATATATATATATATATATATATATATATATATATATATATATATATATATATATATATATATATATATATATATATATATATATATATATATATATATATATATATATACAGGGTTTTTCACGATAGCCGTGCATTAGAAGTTTATGAAGTTCCCTGATATTATAAATTTTGAAATTTTGGCAGCCGTCACAATTCGTAATTGTCTTTTATTCTAAAATATTTTCAAGGTCACACCACTTCCGGTTAGACCGGAAGTAGTCATCAACTTTGCTAATTTAAATAGAATGCCCTATTTTTTATTGCATATTAGAATTCTCCATAAAATTTTATGAAGATTTATATTAGGCTTTCCTATCCCTATCTTCAACTGTTCCAGAGATATTGTGATTTTTTTACATTTTTCGGAACTTTTATCCTCATTTATAACACTTTGTATTTCACATGTTTTTAAAGATAAGAGCCTGGAATTTAAAATACTATAACTTCTAGGATGTGGCCTTCATATTACCTACCTAAAGTTTACCTGTATCATACAGAGTGTTTTAAATTTAAAGACCAACTTACACACATTCAATGTTGCAAAAGTCATTTTTTTCAAATGGTACACCCTGTATATTATTAAAAATTCGAGTTCTAAATTTAATTCTATACCGGTTTTATATAGGGTTTCCTATACCTATCTCTTACGAGTAACTTTCTACTAGAGTTTTTACGTAACAAACTCCTTTTCTAGTGAATATACTTTACCCTGCAAAATAAAGGCAGCTGTGGCTGCCAGAAAACATAATTTTGACAATACATGAATTCTAAAGCGTCATTTATATTTTAAAGTTAATCTGAGTGTGTTTGTATTAGTCACGTTATAGAAATAATAAGCCAATAAAAATGCAGAATAGTGAAGAGTACTCTAATATGGATATTTTAAATTTATTTTATATCCATGGGGAATGCAATCGGATTATAAGCAGAACATGCAGGATGTTTAATTAGAGGTATCCGACTCCATCGGCAATGACTAGAGGAACATTCGCAAGGATAGAGGAACGATTTGACTGGAAGTGTCAAAACTACACGACATGATCCAAAGTCAGTAACTGAAAATGAAGATAATGAGATAAAGGTTTTGGCTTATTTTCAAGTTTACCCGCGTAGCTCTATTCCTGCAGCTACTCGAGCTTTGGAAACATCAAGTTCGTCTGTGCATAGAATATTGAAATCTCATAAAATGCACCCATATTCAGAAGTAGTACTACAACGACTTCGACCTGGTGACCATTTAAAAAGAGTGGAATTCTGCGAACACATGTTTCTGAATATTCAACAAGATGATAACTTTCTCTCTAAAATTAAGTGGACCGACGAATCGAAATTTAGAAGGGAAGGAATTGTGAATAGGAGAAATAGTCATTTTTGGGCAAGTGAAAACCCTAATATATTTAGAGAACGACGTTTTCAAACAAATTTTAGTTTTAATGTGCTTTGTATCATTATGGACAATAAGGTCTCTTATGAAATTTACGAAGAAAATATAAACGGTGAAAAGTATTTGGAACTATTAAGGGGATCTGTCCGTAATTTTCTGGCAAGGCTACCACTAGATATAAGGCAAAGCTGCTGGTATCACCTAGACGGCGCGCCTGCCCACTCCACTGGTGAAGTTTACTGGCATTTAACGCAATTATTTGAAGACATATGGATTGGGCCCAACGGTCCTTGGAGATGGCGTCCCCGCTCTCTTGATTTAACGCCCGCCGATTTGTATCTCTGGGGGCATATAAAAAGTCAATTGTATGACACAACAGTGCAAAGTAGAGAGGATCTTTTAAATCGTGTAATTAGAGCTTTTAGAGATTTAGATCCAAATGAAATCAAAAGCGCTACTACGAATGAGATGAACCGTAGAATTTTGCAGTGCCTTGACCAAGATGGTCGTCACATAGGACATTTATAGTGATCGTAGCATTTAAATTTGAATTAACTATTTTTTTGGTCTTTGTTCAGTTTTTTGTTTATTGTTAATAATTTTTTTATTATTATTTAAATAATTACATTAAATATTTTTCTGAAATCATATCACTTTTGTTATCTGACTGACAATCACAGCTGTATTTGTTGTCTAGTCTAACGTGTACTCTTTAGAAGAGGAGGTTGTTACCTAAAAATGCTAATAACAAGCAACATATGGAAGATAAGTATAGAAAAACTTATATCAAACCGGTGTAGAATTAAATTTAGAACTCGAATTTTTAATAATATACAAGGTGTCCTATTTGAAAAAAAAAACTTTTGCCACGTTGAATATGTCTAAGTTAGTAACTAAATTTAGAACACTCTGTATGACACAGGTAAACTTAAGACATATAATATGAAAGCTCCCTCCCATAAGTTACGAAATTCTAAATTCGAGCATTTTATCTTTGAAAACATGTGAAATAAAAACTATTAAAAATAAGGTTGCAGAATCACCGAAATACAGAGAAATCACAATATCTTTGGAACAGTTGAAGATAGGGATAGGAAAGCCTAATATAAATATTCACAAAATTTTATGGAGAATTCGAATATGCAATAAAAAACAGGGCATTCTATTTAAATTAGCAAAGTTGATGACTACTTCCGGTCTAACCGGAAGTGATGTGACCTTGAAAATATTTTAGAATAAAAGACAATTACGAATTGTCACTGCTGCCAAAATTTCAAAATTTAGGATATCAGGGAACTTCATAAACTTCTAATGCACGGCTATCGTGAAAAACCCTGTATATATATATATATATATATATATATATATATATATATATATATATATATATATATATATATGATGCAATATATTCAGAAGAAGGCAAGCTGGAACATATTCAGTGTGCTTCGGCGCAGAACGATGCCACAGCCACAGCCAAAGCCACAGCCACACCGCAGCGACAAGGCGGAGGGTAGTTGTGCCATTTTCGTGATTTGAAAGCCAGAGTGTTTTTTATTTTCGATATTTGCCCGCGACTGGTATCTCGACACTGATTTCAATTGGATCTAAATCCGGTCAATAGTGAGGGTATAATCACCTACCAAACCCTAACGTACTTGCACTTATCACTCAGATTTATTATTTTCGCAAGATAAATAATACACTGTTTGGTTTAAAGATGAAAAGATAGTCAAATATATACTCAGCTTTAGTCTTGTTCTGCCCAAAGGCCTAAATTTCTGAAATCTTGGAGTGAAAAGGCCGGCACTACGTTACTTACTTTGAAGAAATCTAGATAATAAGTATAAAGACTTTCCAGTTACAGCACCACCAGAATTGAGGAAGGTTAAAGGATGAATTTATTATTCAATTAAAACAGATATTAAAAAGACTGGACGCAGCAAGTGCGTTATGGTAGTGAATTTTCAAAGAAATGATCTAGCACAAAATATTTTATTATAACTTTTTTTCTTGTAACATAGAAATCTAAATTTTGGTGTATAGTTTACTTTTTAAATGATAAACCTACGTACAAAATTTGGTTATCATAGCTTTTATATTTTTTTGAGAATTTTTTTTAATGAAAACTCAAAAATTTCCCGGAAAACCTCGTCCGATTTTCCTGACTAACGAACTTATCCAAGCCATTTATAAAAGGAAGGTACATGCCAAATCAAATTATCAAAATCGGCCCCTTATTTTTGAGTTATCGCTATGATATATATATATATATATATATATATATATATATATATATATATATATATATATATATATATATATATATATATATATATATATATATATATATTTAAACATATAATAATTGAAACTGACCCCGGATATGGGTTCTAGGGGGGTTAAGGAGTCGCGGGCCAAAGGACTCCAGGGGGAAAGCTGAGGAAGTGGAAATAACAACATAAACTCCCGATGAAGCTTTCCCCAAGACCGTCATGCGCGGTAAAAATCCGCATCCTGCACGAGGTGACCCTGCTAATAACTAAACATGACGGATCTAGACAAGGAGGTCGAACTAAACTCCCCCAATCTACGGTGTCACGTGACCCGTGCCTATGGATGGATGGCACCAGGGCGATGGTGTCGTGAACGGAACCTCTGGAGTACCAGGCAACCCTCCAGAGTAACCCGCCTTGCACCACACAGGGGGTTCTGATGGTGTGGACAGTATTTCCCCCATTCTCGTGGGAACAACATGAAGATTATAAATACATATAAAACCAAAACCAATGAGGCTCGAGGAGTGGCTCCGGCTACAGACTTGAGCCTTGAGTCTATCACGGAAACGGAGACGAGCCAGGGTGCGGCAGCGGACTCTGGAGGTCCCACGACCGGCGTAGATACGGGGGATCAGGGGGTAGCTTCGGCCAGAGACCTGTCCCCGACACCCAAGCTGGAGGCTGGGTCCCACCGGAGGGCGGCGAGCTCCGCGGACTCCGGGGGCCCCTCCACCAGTGAGGACTCTACTGTTAGAGTAGAGGGACTGCCCCGGCAGTCCAAGCGTCTTTCCGGGGCGCAAAGAAAGAAGCTCCGGAGGGCGCAAAAAATGGCGGCCGGGACCTGGACGGTCGAGAAACCTGTAAAGGCGCAAGAGGGGAGTGCGGGTCAGAAGAGGACGCGCTCGAACTCTAGCACGCCCACTACAGACAGACGTTCCAAAAGGGCCAGGGTGCCTGTAAAGGCGCAAGAGGAGAGTGCGAGTCGGAAGACGCCGCGCTCTGGCTCTAGCACGCCTACTACAGACAGACCTCCCAAAGGAACTAAGGCCGGAACACCGGCGCAGACTGGCTCTTACAGGGAGGCTGCGGAGGGCCTCGGGATGGCGGTGATTGACAGACGCCATCCTGAGGTCACGCTAGACCAGGGGAAGGCGGACCTGATCCAGGCTGCGGTGGTAGCTGCAGTGGACTCTCTTCAGGAAGGGGAGAGCCCGCCTCAGTTCCACCGGACGCGCCTGACGGGGGGCATCCTCTGGATAACCTGTGCCGGCCCGCAGTCGCGGGACTGGCTGCGGAAAACGATCGGGGGCCTCGGTCAGATTTGGGAGGGGGCGGACTTGACAGCCGTCGAGCCCAAGGAACTCCCAAAGAGACGCAAGGTCCTCGTACGGATCCCTGACACCGTCCCGCAGGAGACGGTGATCAGCAGACTTAAGATCCAGAACCCTGAACTGGGGACGCAACACTGGTCGGTTCTAAGCAGGAAGGCAGAGGAGAAAGGACAGACGCTCGCCTTCTCGATCGACCCGACATCTTACAGAGCCCTTGAAGGAACCTCCTTCAAGGCATTCTGGGGCATGGGAAGGGTTAGCTTCCGCCCACTGGGGAAGCAATTAAGGGTTAATGGGACTTAGGTTCCTTCAGGTCAACCTCCAACACAGTAGGGCAGCCACGGCCGGACTACTAATGGCTCTGAGGAACACGGATGTGGCCCTCATCCAGGAACCGTACTCCTACAAAGGAGAGATCAAGGGACTCGGCGGAGCTAATGGAAAGCTCATCTACAGCAGGTCCAGCGAGAATCCGAGGGCCTGCATTTTTGTCAGGGAAGGGATAGAGTTTCTCCCTCTAATGAATTTCTGTTCCAGGGACCTGGCAACGATCAAAATCCGATGTGGAGGAGCGGATGGGCTGAGGGACATTACTGTCGCGTCAGCCTATCTGCCAGGGGACAGCACGGACCCTCCTCCACCCAACGAATTGGAGCAGCTGATGGTGGGTAGCAGAGCAGGTGGATGGCAGACCATCATCGGCATGGATGCGAATGCGCACCATGAGTTGTGGGGTAGCTCGGACACAAACTCTAGGGGTGAGGCACTTTTACAATTCTTTATGAAATTTAATTTAGACATATTGAATAGAGGTAATAAACCGACATTCGTCACAACACGGCGTGAGGAAGTTTTAGACCTAACAGTTTCCACCCAGTTTCTGGGTGACTTTGTTAAAAGCTGGGCTGTGTCTGGGGAAGTGAGTAGCTCAGACCACAGATACATCCGGTTTGAAATCGCCAAAGTCGAAAGAGAAACGGTATGGTACCGGGACCCCCGCAAGGCGGACTGGGAAGCCTACAGGGCAGACCTAGCTGTGGAACTGCGGGGGGTTGAGAGGGCCATAAGGGATTCAATAGACCTCGAGATTGCAGCAGTCCAATTGCGAGACGCAATTACCTCGGCCTATAACGCCAACTGCCCCCTGAAAATGAGGGTGTCCACCAGGAACGTCCCATGGTGGAACGAGGACCTCAGGCAAAGGAGGACGCAGGTTCGTAAGCTGTTTAACGCGGCCAAAAGGTCGGGAGCATGGGATGAATATAGACAGGCCCTATCGACCTATAACAAAAGACTGAGGGACGCCAAGAAGAAGTCGTGGAGGAGGCACTGCGAAGAAGTGGAAAACACGTCCGAGAGTGCTCGACTACACAAGATCCTGTCTAAGGGCCCTCAGACTAACATAGGCTCCCTTAGAACACCCACGGGAGGCTTTACAAGCTCGGGGGAGGAAACTATGGAAATTTTACTCCAGACGCACTTCCCCGGCTGTAACATAATAAACCAATCACCTCCGGACTGGGAACACTCAGAAATAGAGGCGCCTTATAGGCGGGCATCTAGAGTAGACTGGACAGTCGCTAAAGAGGTGGTTACCTGGAGCAAAATCAGATGGGCCATTAACAGCTTTAAGCCATACAAATCGCCGGGATTTGATGGAATAATGCCCATCATGCTCCAACAGGGGATAGATATACTGGCGCCGGTGCTTACCCTCATTATGAGGGCCAGCCTGGCTCTGGGGTACATTCCGAGGGCATGGAGACTGGCCAGGGTTGTATTTATTCCTAAACCTGGGCGTCCAACAGACCAGGCAAAGTCCCTGAGGCCAATAAGTCTCATGTCCTTCTTGCTGAAAACAGTGGAAAAACTGCTCGACCGGCACATTAGGGGCGGTGTACTGGAAGCATATCCTCTACACTGCGGACAATATGCATACAGAGCAGGATTCTCAACAGAAACAGCACTGCACCAACTGGTGCTGAAACTGGAGAATACGCTGGAGAACAAGGAGGTGGCGCTGGGGGCCTTCCTAGACATAGAGGGGGCCTTTAGCAACACCTCGTTCGGATCGGTTCTGGCAGCTGCCCGGGAGCGTGGAATAGAGGAGACCTGCTGCAGGTGGATCGGTTCCATGCTCAGGGACAGGGCGGTGTTCACCTCACTCGCGGGAGGGACTCTGCTGGCGGGGGTCGCGGCGGGGTGTCCGCAGGGGAGCGTTCTGTCTCCCTTGCTCTGGTGTCTAGTCGTGGACGGCCTGCTGGGGAGGCTCTCGGGAGGGGGGTATGAGGTACAGGGCTATGCGGACGACATTGTCATCATAGTCCGAGGAAAGGTCACACAGGCAGTGTGGGAGCGTATGCAGACTGCACTGAAAGTGGTGGAAGGGTGGACGGTTGATCAAGGGCTCGGGGTGAGCCCCGAGAAAGCAACCGTCGTGCCGTTTACGAGGAGGAGGAAGTGTGAAAGCCACAGAACTCTCACTCTATACGGTAGGAGCGTTCCAATGGCCAGGGAGGTAAAATATCTTGGGGTCGTATTGGACTCTAAGCTAACCTGGAATGGTCACATTGGAAAAATACTGCGTAAGGCAGTCATGACCTTAGCCGTCACTAGGCGGCTATATGGAAAAACGTGGGGACTAAGACCTAGTATGGCCCACTGGCTGTACACAAGGGTGGTCAGACCATCGTTAACATATGCGGCACTGGTCTGGTGGCCTAAGGTGACACAATCCAGTGCCAAACAAAAACTAGGCAAGATCCAAAGGATGGCTTGCCTAGGCATCACAGGGGCCATGTCTTCAACCCCAACAGCCGCCATGGAGGTGTTGCTGGATCTACCCCCCCTACACTTCGTTATTATGGGAGAGGCCAGGCTAGGACTATACAGACTAGCCTGCAATGGTAGACTGAAGATCAACCCAGGCTTCAGGGGCCACTGCAAAATTCAGGAGATCGTGAAGGAACCCATGCTTGAAATGAGGTCAGACTTCGCGAGCCCGCGAATGTGCAGGGAAAACAACTTCACAGTGGAAATCCCTGATCGCGGGGCATGGCGGGAGGAGACACCGGGCATACCACGGGACGCGCTCGTCTGGTTCACGGACGGATCTGGCGGGGAGCGTGGGACGGGGGCAGGTGTTTACTCGGAAGGACCGAGGGTAAGTCACAGTATTTCCCTCGGAGCCCATGCAACGGTGTTTCAGGCCGAGATGTACGCCATCCTGCACTGTGTGCGGGAGAACAAGAGGAGGGGCTACACCAACAAGCGGATCCTCATAGCCACAGACAGCCAGGCAGCCCTTAAGGCACTAAGTAGCCCACGGGTAAATTCCTGGCTGGTGAGTGAGTGCCGAGACGAGACGAGCGACCTGGCTGGGCAGAATGAGGTGACCCTCATCTGGGTGCCGGGTCACTCGGGGGTCAAAGGCAATGAAGAAGCTGACAGTCTCGCAAAGAGGGGGTCAGCAGAACCATTTATGGGACCAGAACCGGCTCTGGGCGTGTCAAAGAGCACTGCCAGGGGAGCCATTAAGTCCTGGGTCAGAAACCAACACAAGGTGTACTGGGCGGACTGTCCAGGGCTCAGACATGGGAAGTCAATAATTGACGGACCCAGTTCAAAGAGAGCTGTGGAGCTGCTAAACCTTAGCAGAGGACAGCTCAGAAACACAACAGGTCTCTTGACGGGACACATGGCCGTCAAGAAACACCTACATAAAATGGGGCGGTTCGAAGGGGACCTCGCATGCAGACTCTGCGGCGAGGGGGAGGAATCAGCCCAGCACATCTTGTGCGAGTGTATAGCTCTGGACCGGAAAAGACAACTGATCTACGGTCACTCTAGACCGGAGACAGAGCAATATAAAACTTCACCCTACCAATCGCTGTGCAGACTAGTTCAAGGCACAGTGATTTTGGAATGGGTGGAGTAAGACTAGGGGTATGCACAATCAACCAAGGGTTGCGGTGCTATCGGGGCGGCAAGGCCGCGGACGAGCCCTGAGGGAACAAAAAAAAAAATGGGTTCTAGGGGTGCTAGTTCGCGCTCATTTGCAAAATTTTTTTCAAAATTCAAAAGTCGGGATCTTACCATTGGTGAATTTTTTCTACGAATATTGACTAAAAACACAAATATTTAAATTTATTGATATCCATTTCAGCACCAATTAATAGTGTTGGAGTTAGTTAAATTAAGACTCCTCGCAAATCAAATATACGATGTACATTACAAAGAAGCAAAATAAATATCAAATGCAAAGTTAAAGGTTTTTCTATTAAATCTACCAATGGTCTTAATTTTAATATAAGGTAGTTTCTAGTTAATTGTTCTGGCCAGAGCATGCTTTGCTTTCTTAAAAGTTTGTAAGAAAAGCTCAAATATTGTAAAATTAAGTAATGGTTAACCATAATTTAAATGAAGGGTTATAAGCTATTTTTTTATTACTCTAAAACATATTTGGAAGGTTTGAAAGATTCGAGAGCAAAATGTTAATCAATCAACATACATCAACATCATACGAAAAGAAAATACACTATATATATATACACTATATATATATATATATATATATATATATATATATATATATATATATATATATATATATATATATATATATATACAGGGTGGGCCAAACTCGATGGCCTATTAGAAGTATTTAGAGCATCAAAAGAGATAGAGATCTGAAATTTGGGTTATTTTTGTAAGTGGTCGCGATCTTTGTTTCGAAAATATTTTTAACAATGCAGTATTGCCACATCTACCCTAAATAGATACTAACTTTGTTTTTTCAAATGAAACACCCTATATATTATGACATTTTCGGGTCCCCCGGAACATTTACAAAGTTTTTTATACAAGTTATTTCTCACCTATCTAGAGCCGTTATGGAGATAAAAAATAATATTTAGGAAATTTGGCAACTTTCATTCCTCAATGAAAAAACGATTATCACCGCAACCGACATAGCTAGGATTCTGTATTTATGGTTTCTGTTTGTCAATGGGTTAGTATATGATGATATGCTGTGATAATTCAATTACTGCATACAGGGTGTTCACAAAATGATGGACTTCTGATAGGACATTGAAAGGCAAGTAACTCGGAAATTTCAAATGGAACACCCTGTATTTTATAATGAAATAAGCAAGATTAATTTATTTCCATTCTAAAAGTGCTGGGCGATGTAGTACCTATTCTCAGCGGTTTTCGACTTATAAGCAAAAATAGAAAATATTGCCTTGCCTTGAATAGATTTGTTATAAACAGTAGGCGATGCTTCTAAATTGTCAAGATCGATTGTCAGAATTAAACTGTCAGTTTATAACTCTGTTCGTTATACATATTGTTAGTGATCTTTTATTGGAAATGGCAAATTCATATACAAATGAGCAAATTTTGGACTTGTTCTTCATGCATGGCCAGTGTAACAAGATTATTTCAAGGACATGCAGAAACTTCAACGAAAAGTATCCAGGCATTGTTCCGATGAATGGGAAGAAATTCAAGAGGTTACAAGCCAACTTTTTGAATAACGGTCACATGAGCAATCCAAGACTCCAAATGAAACCTGTTACAGGTAACGATGACAATATAATAATTGTCCTAGCATATTTTTCTGCATTTCCTCATGCATCACTTCATTCCGCCGAGAAAGACTTAGGAATATCATATAAATCCATAGAAAGAATAATGCATAACTATGGAATGCATAATTATAAATTCATAAGACTTCAAGCCATTGAGCCAACTGATCCGGAAAAACGCGTAAATTTATGTGAAATGATGTTAATTCGTACTCAAGAAGATCCAAATTTTCTGAAGAAAATTATTTGGACCGACGAAAGCAAGTTTACTAGAGAAGGCATCTTCAATCGAAGAAATTCACATTACTGGGCAGCGGAAAATCCACACTTCGTTAAAGAGACAGGGTTTCAACATAAATTTGAGTTCAATGTCTTTTGCTTGATGATGAACGACCAAATAAAATTTTGCGTTTACGAAGAGAATTTAAATCCGGAAAAATATCTTCAGATATTACGGACCACAGTATCTGACATCCTCGATGAATTAAATCTTGAGACTCTCCGAGATTGCTGGTATCAGCTAGATGGTTCTCCAGTCCATTGCACAAACCAAGTGACAAATGAACTTGTGGGAATGTTTGAAGATCGTTGGATACGTCGAGGAGGTCTTTGGGTTTGGCCACCGAGGTCACCAGATCTCACCCCACTGGATTTTTATCTTTGGGGTAGAATCAAACAAATTGTTTATCTGACGCCCATTAACACCAAGGAAGAACTCAAAAATAGAGTGTCGAGCGCATTACTATCTCTAGGGGGATGTGAGATAGAAGCAGCAACAACTCATGTTCTGACACAAGTCATAGAATGTTTGAGAGTTGAAGGAGGACGATTCAAGCAATTTAATTATTGATGTTCATTTCATTATTTATTTATTTGTGTTTGTTAATTTATTTGTTTGTATGGTTATTTTCGTCTTGTTATTTTATATGAGAATATAGCCAGCTGTCAATGGTGTGATTTTTTAGTGTTGAATAATGAATCAGATTTTAACATAGCAATTGGTTGAGGAACTAAAAATTAGTATTATTTAACACTTTACTTGCAATATTTTCTATTTTTGCTTATAAGTCGAAAACCGCTGAGAATAGGTACTACATCGCCCAGCACTTTTAGAATGGAAATAAATTAATCTTGCTTATTTGATTATAAAATACAGGGTGTTCCATTTGAAATTTCCGAGTTACTTGCCTTTCAATGTCCTATCAGAAGTCCATCATTTTGTGAACACCTGTATGCAGTAATTGAATTATCACAGCATATCATCATATATTAACCCATTGACAAACAGAAACCATAAATACAGAATCCTAGCTATGTCGGTTGCGGTGATAATCGTTTTTTCATTGAGGAATGAAAGTTGCCAAATTTCCTAAATATTATTTTTTATCTCCATAACGGCTCTAGATAGGTGAGAAATAACTTGTATAAAAAACTTTGTAAATGTTCCTGGGGACCCTAAAATGTCATAATATATAGGATGTTTCATTTGAAAAAACAAAGTTAGTATCTATTTAGGGTAGATATGGCAACACTGCATTGTTAAAAATATTTTCGAAACAAAGATCGCGACCACTTACAAAAATAACCCAAATTTCAGATCTCTATCTCTTTTGATGCTCTAAATACTTCTAATAGGCCATCGAGTTTGGCCCACCCTGTATATATATATATATATATTCACATGAGGTTCCACAGATGTTGATTTCCTGCAGACGGAAATCTAAGAGCTGCATGGGGTAGCATCAGCATTTAGCGATTACCATAGGCACCTAATTTCCCCCAAGAGAGGAGCCAGTAGTTGCCAGAGAGAGCATGTAGAGGTGACGATAGGATGAAAGTATACTTGAAATGTACACTCAAAAGGTGCAGTAGACAATGGGGTGGAACTTGAAGGTGAAAATAAACGTGAAGGTAAACCTGAATGTAAACGTGAACCTGAACCTGAAGGTAAAATTGAAGGTAAAACTGAACCTGAACCCTGCAATTACAACAAAGAATCATCGTTAGCAACCTGCCGCTGCATTAAAAAGTTTATTAAACACTTACCGTTTAATCCTTTTAAACGGGTCGTTATAATTACTGATTTAATTCAAACTATCTATAGCACGTTGCACATAACTAGACCAAGTACACGTGCCGTGAAATTCATTCGCTTGCCCGAGAGAGTTTGCCGCTGATGATCGATCTCGACTGGTTTTGTTTAACAAACTCCCCTACGAACTCTGTAGCGCGTTTTTGAATCTGATTGGATCAGAGTCTAACTGGTATATCTCTTGAACAGAGTAGGAGCCAAATTACGCGGGAAATAGCACCAACCGTCTTGTTTTGTAGACATATTCCCTTGATGCCCCTTAAAATCGCCTGGAAATTTCCATGCCTTGATCGCTGCATCTACCAAAGAACTACGTTTTAAATATCTAAATTGTTATTTTTAGATTTTTAAGAAAGGCTCTATTGTTTTCGTTTTTTTAACAGACTGAACATTCAGTAGGAAACTGTCGCAAAATCATGATCTTTTCTTTAGGCAAATATTCCAACTGTGAATATTTAACACATAATGCAAATGAAAGGAAGGCAGTAAGAGCGCTACGATGGTAATTGTCAAAAGCAAATTTTCAACAAATCTTTTCAAAACCAAGCTTGAATTTTTCTTCAATAATGAAGCCACCTGATCTTATTTAAACTTCCTTTAAGGCTCTCGTTATGTCAGCAAGGGAGTTACTGTAGTGAATAAAACAGCTGTTCTCAAAATTTCTGGAATAGAAGCATCGGTTTATCGTCAAATATTGAGGCGATTTGTTGTCAATTATATTTTCTCCGCATTAGAGAGACAGTTGCGATTATCAGAAAAAACGAATCGTAACACAGTCTATCAGAGTCTATCAGAGGAAGCCGGGTTGACAGGAGAGTCGACCAGAGTTAAAGACGGAGTGAATAGACGCGAAGTGATACTAACCACCTGTCGTGACAGTTCTTATCATTTGTGTGTTGTTGTCCTTATTAATAGTAATATATTTGTTATTTTGTTAAAGTCAGAGTGAACTCATTTAAATACCACGTTATCCGGAGAAAGATCGGTCACTCACACACACATACACACAAATATATATATATATATATATATATATATATATATATATATATATATATATATATATATATATATATATATATATATATATATATATATATATATATATATATATATAGTCATACCGCAGAACGCCCCAACTTCACTACTGACAGTATTTTATAAATAATGGAAGCCTTCTGTCCTCATTCGCCAAGACATGTTAATTCCAAATCCAAACCTTGCTTGAAAAGCAGTAGTTACTAAAAATTCTACCTGCAATTATTGGCGTGAGCAAATTTTTTCCGGAGGCTACGTTCTTTGGCCAGTTCAGGTTGCAAATTATCCTTTCGAAAATGCTATATCTTTGAAACTCGGCAATTGATTTTTGCAAAATCTAACTTATATATTGTCACCAACCTCCAGGTTCCATATGCCAAAATTCAGGTTTGCTGAATAATTCTAATACAAGTTTTTCGGGATGGTGGTGGTGGTGTTGGAGGTATTTATGATCTTTGAACAGTAATTCCATCAGCCACAGACTTTTTCTATTTTCTATATACAAATATATACAAATACCTACACATTATTTTGTATTAATAATCTAGAAGACAGAATTATGTTACCTATATACACATATACATTTAAACTTATTTATACATATTATTATTTTTGCTTTCGTTTTTCGTTTTTTTCCCTCTCATTTTTGTTTTTTTAAGAATCTTGTTTTTTCCTCATTTTTTTTTATTTTATTATTTTTTTCTTTTTTTTCTTTCTTTTGGTAAAAATCACTAACAGAGGTATCGATGGTGAGACTGCAAAAAATTTTCAAATTCAAATGAGCGCGAACTAGGACCCGTAGAACCCATATTCGAGGTCAGTTTCAATTTTTATATGTTTATATATATATATATATATATATATATATATATATATATATATATATATATATATATATATATATATATATATATATATCCAACCGATAACTAAAAAAATAATTAACCGATCTTGATGAAACTCGGCAAGTGCCTTTCTTTTATTAATGGCTTGGATGAGCTCGTTAGCCACGAAAATCCGACAAGGTTTTCCGGGAAAATTTTGAGTTTTCTTTCGAAAAAAATTTTTTTTTCCGAAAATTATATTAATTACAAAGTTATTTCAATGAAATTTGATGGATATATTGCATTGCGAAAGAGGTTCCTACGCACCAAAATTCAACTTTCTAGGTTTATAAAAAATTGAGTTATTCAAATTTTGAATTTTCTTTCAAAAAATGTTTTCTCCGAAAATTACAAAGTTGTTCTAATGAAATTTGGTAAATCCGTTGCCTTAGGACATACGTTACTACATACCAAAATTCAACTTTCTAATTTCATATAAAATTGAGTTATTCAAATTTGAAGCATTTAATAAAAATTCACTACCATATAGCACTTGCTGCGTCCCGAACATTTTATTTTCGTTTTTTTTGTTGTTTTTTTGTTTGTTTTTTATGTTGTTTTTTAAAATTTTATATCATGTATATGGGATAGACTGGGAAACTTTTGCGTCCAGAGGCCCTTCAGGACGACTTCAGAGAAACTGACTGGATCACGGATAGCAACAAAAGGTTTACAAAGGTGCAGAAACAGAGGATCACCTAAAAACTAACAAATTTCTGTTACACTACTGCTATATTAAGATAATAGATAATAGATAGATGAAATGTCTTTCAGAAAGTCCTAGATGCCTGTTTCAAGTGTTATTCTTTTAGTGAATTTTCGTAGAAATAATTCACTAATATGGAGATCTCGACTTTTGAATTTTGAAAAAATCTTCAAATGAACGCGAACTAGGTCCGCTAGAACCCATATCCGGGGCCAGTTTAAATTTTTATACGTTTATATATATATATATATATATATATATATATATATATATATATATATATATATATATATATATATATATATATTATCAGACCAATAACTCAAAAAAAAAATGGGCCGATTTGGATAAAATTTGGCAGGTACCTTCCCTTTGTAAGTGGCTTTTATGAGTTCTTTATCCAGGAAAATCGAACGAGTCTTTCCGGGATAATTCTGAGTTTTCTTTAAAAAATATCTCTAAAAATAACAAAGTTATGGTAAATAAATTTAGTACTTAAGTTTAAGTTACTAAAATGAAACTACATAACAAAATTTACATCTCTATGTTACAACAAAAAAGTTCTTAGCAATTAATAAAAAAGATGTTTGGTGTCAGATCATTTAGAAATTCGCTACCATAATGCGCTTGCTGCGTCCAGACTTTTTTATTTGATAAAATATTTTCAAAAAATATAGAAATTATTTGCTAAGCTAAAGCATAAGTTTACATGCGAGGTTATTCGCCCGTTCACTACAACAAACTTTCCATGTGCACCATAGGCGAATACCAAATTTTCGTAAATTTTTTAACCAACTTTTGTAGACGTGCTATTTTTGTAGAAAATTTATATACAGAAATTATCAGTGCAACACTTTCGAAAATATTCTTTAAATGAGCGCGTATTATGACCTCTAAAACCGATCTTCAAATTTTTTTTAAATTTACAGTATTAATTTTAGAAATTTTCATAAGAATTTTACACACTTGGTGCCCTACCAAATCTGTACAATTCTTATGAAAATTCACTACTATAACGCGCTTGCTGTATTCCAAATTTTTTAGATTAGCTGACGGTCAAAAGCTTATTTTATATTTTTACGTATGAGTCACCTACGATCGGCCCTTGTAGAATTTTAGTTAGTTAGAATTTTTTGTTAATTAAGGACCGTAATGAGCATGTATCAAGTCTGGGTCTAAAAGATAAAACAGTTCAAAAGATATTTTTTTGTTATTTCAGAGATGCAACTTGGTAAAGTGTAAGTTGCGTTAGTCAACATATTTTTGGGCTCTCTACATGCATCTGCCCTCTGTCGGTTCTTCTACAGAACACTTGTGTACATTTCAATTGCTACACCAAAAATAGTTTTTGTAAACATTCGCAACCAAATAAGACAAAGCAAACTATTTTTGTATAGTAAAATATTGTGTAACTTTCGCATTTAAATGCCCAAATGAAATACGTTTCTACAATCTGCGTGATGTTCGTTTCAAATCAAAATTCAAAGCGATGCCCGTGGTCGCAAAATACGCGGGGTTCAAAATCATTTTTCGTTTATCATGTTTAATATGGGTAGAGATATATTAAAGTATCTCTCGGCATTAATCAAAATCCCGTAGTAATATCATTTCTGTCGATTCGTCAAACCCCAACCGACTTTCATCTCGTATGATGGGCTTTACAAGAGGTCCCTCTCCAATACCCCTAACTGTGTTTAATATTGTAGTGTGTTTTAATGGTGCACAAGTTGATGAATACTATGGAGTACATACCACTATCTATTCATCAATTTATTTCTTGTTTTTCTATATATATATACACTTTAATTATTAAGTAAATATTTAATTGAGACCAGCTTGTTTTCAACCCACTTGAAAAGTCTTGAGGCAGCAACTACTTTATAGTAGCGAATTTGCATTAATATATTTCAAAAAAGTCTGGAGCAAGTGCGTTATGGGAGCGAATTTTCATAGAAATGATCTGGCACCAAATATTTTATTATAAGTTTTTTTTCTTGTAAGGTAGAAATCTAAATTTTGGTGTATAGTTTACCTTTTATATCACAAATCTACCTACCAAATTTGGTTATCATAGCTTTTTTATTCTTTAAGTTAAAATTGTTTTCGGAAGGAAACTCAAAAATTTCCCGGAAAATCTCATCCGATTTTCCTGGATAACGAACTTGTTCAAGCCACTTACAAAAGGAAGGTACGTACCAAATTTGATCAAAATCGGCCCATTATTTTATAACATATAAAAATTGAAACTGACCCGGATATGAGTTCTAGGTGTCCTAGTGCGCTCATTTGCAAAAACATTTTCAAAATTCAAAAGTCGGGATCTCCCGTTTACGAAAATTCACTGAAAAATAGAACATTTTTAAATTAATTGTTCTCGTACTTCTTTACCTTTTTGCGTCAAGAGAAGTTAATCTTTTCTGTAATATGTAATAGATTTTGTTCCCCACAAATATTTTGGTATTGCTTTGCTTCCATGACCGTCAACGTGTCAAAAGAAAAATAGAAAGTTATTATTTGCTATATCTATGACGTCACTGACATTTTCAGAAAAAAAAGATAGAACATTTTTAAATTAATTTTTCTCGTACTTCTTGACCTTTTTGCGTCAAGATAAGTTAATCTTTTCTGTAATATGTAATAGATTTTGTTCCCCACAAATATTTTGGTATTGCTTTGCTTCCATGACCGTCAACGTGTCAAAAGAAAAATAGAAAGTTATTATATGCTATATCTATGACGTCACTGACATTTTCAGAAAAAAATGATAGAACATTTTTAAATTAATTTTTCTCGTACTTCTTGACCTTTTTGCGTCAAGATAAGTTAATCTTTTCTGTAATATGTAATAGATTTTGTTCCCCACAAATATTTTGGTATTGCTTTGCTTCCATGACCGTCAACGTGTCAAAAGAAAAATAGAAAGTTATTATTTGCTATATCTATGACGTCACTGACATTTTCAGAAAAAAATGATAGAACATTTTTAAATTAATTTTTCTCGTACTTCTTGACCTTCTTGCGTCAAGATAAGTTAATTTTTTCTGTAATATGTAATAGATTTTGTTCCCCACAAATATTTTGGTATTACTTTGCTTCCCTGACCGTCAGCGTGACAAAATAAAAAAAATTAAATGCCTATAACTTTTTTCTTTTAACCTAGAGATCTATATTTTGAGATATTTTACTTTTAATAATATTCACTAATAGAAACCAGCATGTTACATTTAGTTGTCATAC